>CM033627.1:3785801-4385801 GCA_019453435.1 Rhinogobius similis | reverse complement strand
TTCGTCACGTGGTGCCCATAAAGCAAAGATGGCAGCCTCTGTATCTGGAAGTAACGCGGAAGTAAATGGGATAATGCGCTGTAAGTATGTTTTTTCTTCTCCATGAACACGCTCTTCTCCTAGGTCAAAGGTCATTCAACATCTGGTTCACGTAAGACCTTACATGGCGTCCTCTGATGACTCTCTCTTAAATTAGGTGTCCCCTGCTACTGTCGTAAATCCAATCTTGGTAGGCGAGGGCCTCATTGATTAATATGTGTTTGTACTTCTTTGGGTTCGTAGAAACATATGCTCTGTACTTGGAACTCGTTATGTACGCCTACTTTTACTTTTACTCTGTCTTGCGCAGAGGTATATACTGGTGGTATTTTCTGTGCTTCTTCATCGCGGCGTCTGCAAATCCCCAGACAAAGCGTCTTGGATCCAGTAAACTATTTTCACATCGGTCTGGACTTCTTTGTTTTGAATAACAACTTAATAACATGCGCCAATGAGCAGACTCTATAAGGATAAATAGGGCGCCATTTTGAGTTCATCTTCCAATTTTAATTATAGTTCTACGGTGAGAGCAGGTAGAGGGTGCTCTTGGAGATGAGGAAAAGTATCCAGGTACTCCAAAAAAGTAATAATGATAAAAATTACACAAAGGAAGTATAATAAAAGGCCTTTATTTAGATGGCCAAGACAACATGTTTTGACCGACTGGACTTCATCAGGGCTTACAATAAAAACTGTGGCGTGACCTTAAATACAAGGCAATCACAGAGCAGATGAGTCCAACAGATGAGCAGGTACTAAACACACGCGCAAAAAAGGTAAAGCCAAAGACAGACAAGTAAACATAAATATAAATAACAAAGAAATATGTACATTTATAAAAAAGATAAGATAAATCAAAGTCCTCATTTAGACCAGGGTATTGACATGCTTTTAACTTATTAATCCAAAAGGCTTCTCTTTGATTTCATTTTCTGTCATCACCTCTGGACATTAGTAGAACATGTTCGATGCCTTCAATACAAAGTAGAGAGTCATTACTATTATGATGTTCACAAAAATGACGAGCTGTTGGATAGTTATGATTATTAGTTCTGATGGCACGCTTACCCTATTCACCCTGAAGGCCCTCAGACACAAACAAAGAGCGATAGAAGAGCTTTACTGGACAGTTATCTTCAGAGCCTGGCAGAGGACATGGCCTGGAGGCTGTGGGGGGATTAGATCACATCTCCCCCCTGGGCCAGGACACTGTGGTGGAGGATGAGCCAGGAAGAGGGGGGCGAAGAGGAGACGAGGGGGAGAGAGGGCGCAGCACAAACAGACGGAGAATGTGCCGTCTGGATTGTGGGTTTACACGGGGAGACAAGGAGGTGAACACTTCTCTCTCAAAACAACACCTCAAAGCTATGGTTTGTCGCCACCAAACCAGGAAACCAAGTTGTGTTTTTGTAAATAAAATGTCTGTGATTGAATAAATCCATGATAGAGAAGTCTATGCCATGTAGATACAAATGGCAATACGTCATATTTGTGGGGCTGTGGGGGAAAACTCTCAGATGATTCAATAGGAAACTCAACTTTTTCCCAATGTTTTCTCTAAACTAATACATTTCCTGGCAAATTATCTCTATTTTAAGCAAAACTAATTCAAATCAAGCCTTAAAGGACACATATTCTGCTTCATTGACTTTACTGAGCTTTTAACCCTGTTCTAACAATGTTCTGTCATCAAAAACACACCTGGAGTGGTATTCAGTTGCATTCACGCTGTTTTGAGGAACATTCTTTAGAAAATCTTCCCCCTCAAAAACACTTCCTGCTGAACTGATCTGGGATGTTTGTTTTCGTCACTTATCTGAGAATCTTCTGCTGTAGTAAACCTTTAAATCATCGCCAGATTCGTTCTGAGCATTTCTGCCTCTAAACACATCACTGCTGCTGCTGGTTTGATAACTGCATGCAACACATTCCTTATAGAGATAATACAGCTAAGTGCTTGGCACCATCTACTGGGCTGGAGGCACTCTAAGTGTTTTTCTAGACTGTCAGAGAAAAAAAATATTATTTATTAATAAACATTTTCTTGTCAATGAGATAGAAAATTAAAGATACTCAAGAGTATGTTCAAAGGATAAAAAATGCAAAATATTTTTCCTTTAACAGACATTGTTGACCTGGCTTTACTTCAGAAAATAATCCTGTAGATCTAAATACAGCAGGCTGTGCAAGCTTCAAGGTTACATTTAGCTTGCTCCTAACATTAACGTTATAGGATAATTAGAATTTGGGCCATTCGACCTCTTTATTCCTCTCCAAGTCTTTCTCAGTATTTGACAAAATAAAACCTAAAGTCAGCATTTACTCTTGAAAGAGCAGCTATTCTCCATTAAAACGTATGGATTGTTTCCCCACAGAGCTCTGTTAATGGGTGTTCCCTCAGATGCTGACTGTAGTTTTTGTTTAACACTTCGGTCAAATCAATAATATTTCCATAGAGACAAGAAGGTGAACGACCCTCCCAGAAACGTTACATTGTGCACCTTCAATTAAAGAAAACAAATGATGCTTTTTCTCATATACCATAGCCAATATAGACTTTGATTTTACAGCTTCTTCGTCGTTAACTCAAATATAAATAAAACCAAGTCCAAATGAATCCATGACTTGCTCCTGGCCTGCCCCTTGACTCCGTGTCCCTCTTCACTCACACTAGATGCAGCAGACTCTAATAGCGTGACATTGTTGAACCCTCTGTCAGTCCGACAGAACCCGAGTGAAATCAGGGCTGTGTGGGCAGACAAACAGATCAGAGAAACTTTATGGCTGTTTATTGTAACAGAGAGACAGAATGAATACCTTTGCTTGAGCATCTCTGTCTCTTATCGGATCGGTTTATATTCTGCCTGCCAGCCCCCGACCGTAGAATGATTTAAATGCTGGACAGAGATTCCAGGAAATGTTGTAAAAAATGATACCAGATACTTCTACGACACCCAGATACTTCTTGTACAATACCCAGATACTCAGACCTGTTTTTCCTACAACGTGCGACTAAAATGAGCTGATTTCAAACTGAAGCTGTTCTTCAACCCTTTTGAGCTCAAACTCTTGTCTGGACTATTTGTGAAGCTGAGACTCTGTAGTTTTGTCCTCTGTTGTCTGATTTACTCTGATTACACTTTGAAACAAGCTCTGCAAAGAGGAATATCAGACTTTAAAGTCCGCCTAAATTTTTTGTGTGAAATATATGAAGAAATGAAGCTGGTGTCTTTAGATTTTGGCTTTTGTTGGGTTTTGGTAATTCCTCTTTCAAAACTGAAGCTAATTTAACAAAAAATGAGTTTTAGAGACTTGTAATAAAGTAAAAAAGTCCAGGCAGAATCCATATAAAAGTCCTAATCATTTATTTTTTTTTTATTTTAGTATCATTTTTAAATTTGTGCTTTTGGAGTATAAACTGACTCTAATTAATTCCAGAATGTTTGATTTGACTGAAAATAAGTGGGTTACATCTTTCTTTTCATATTGAACATGTCCAGCAGCTGATCCTTATATCAGATGGTGGAAAAAATTGAATAAATGTATATAAAAAATAGCAACAGGTTTCTATGTCAGAGCTATGGTGCACAGCATACAGACTAAACCAGAACTAGACCATAACTAAACCTGGACTAGAACAGGGCCAAAACAAATCTGTATCAGGACTAAAACGGGCTCAAACCAGGAAAAAGCTAAATAAACCATAGTAGTAAAAGTGGGTAATATAAAAGGAACTGTCATTTTGAAAATTATATTCTGTTTACTACAACTGTGAACCATTTTGTGTGTTTTTGTTCTGGTATCAAGATTGGTATTGAATATTGAGCAAGGTATACAAGGAAAACAAAACAGGGCCAAAGACTGAACCTTGCGGCACTCCACAGGTCAGAGGAGCAGTGCCAGAGGAGTGAGGTCCGAGATGAACACAGAAGTACGACTTAAACCGTAGCGTAAGATGTGCCTTTGAGTCCGGCGTGTTGTTGTTGATGAGAAAGAAGAGTCTGATGATCGACTGTATCAAAAGCTGCAGATAAGTCTAAAAGCACGAGCGCAGCAGAATGGCCCAAATGCACCGCCAAAAACAAAGCATTTAATACTCTTAAAAGTGCCTTGACCTTGACCTTGACATAGTTGTACTGAACATGATTTGAGGCAAAAATGCTTAGAATGAGTCCGTGATGATTAATGGACTTAAAAACAACGCAGGAGTCCTCTGGATCTGTATATGACGCCACAAAACTTGGGAAACTGTGTTTTGCTGTGGCTCAGACGGAAATTACTTACTAAACAGGATTCATCAAACAAGTGTGAAGGACGCTAAATATAACTTTAGGTATGTTTTTCATGAGGGAACAATGTTATAACATCATTCAGTAACACGTCAAAACAACAACAAGAAAACAGCAATTACTAAATGCAAGATAGATATTTAATGTAATCATCTTCATGGAGACAAGAAAGTGGCAGACCCTCCACCAAAAAGGACACAGAATGCACCTTTAAAGGGGCTGTACCTGTTTTGAGACATGAAAAACAGAACTAGTCGTGTGTTCGATTTTTTGCATGTAATAAAGTAAAATCTGTGTTGCCCCAGAACAGATCCAGTATGTTGTAAAAGCATCTATTCGGGTGAGAATGAGATCACAGCGCTTTCTCTAAATGTTTATAGACGTTTTATTTTCCGAGAAGCAGGAAGTACGCGTTAGCATGTTACTGTTTGTTAGCTTTACCCATGACTGTCCAGGACTCAGAAACTCATGAAAAGTGCTTAGAATATTTATGATCCTGGGACTGCATTAGGAAAGTGAGAGATACAAGTGACCGATGTAAAACAAACTAGTTCTGTTCTTCATGTTTCAAAACAGCAGAACAATCAGGTACAGCACCTTTAATATAAATATATGAATATGAATAGGCCTGTGTGGAGTGAAGTGTGGACGCTCTGAGACACTGCAGTATCCCACCTCCGGCACATAGTGGGATGAGCTGTGTCTCAGCTGCAGGTGAACGTGGACTATTGATGGAGATAATAAACAAAACTAAATAAGGCTAATTAATATTATGCAAATGCACATTAGACCTGATGTGAACATATGGACATTTACCGTTCATTAGTGTGAAAATGGGACGAGCACAGATGGGACGAACAAATCCAGCAGCCAGTGTTCATTAGATTTACAACTCCAAAACAAAGAATGTATCCAGCAATAATTAAAATAATGGAGTTGTTCAAATATTGAGACATTAAATGTGTAAATCTATTTGTTCGTGTATCATCTATTTTCCTCAACAACAGGTGGTTTTATTGCGAAAAACAAGCATTCTTACAGTGAGCAGGCTTTGTGAGAGTCAGCAACTAGTTAAACAGATTTAAATATCTACTTTTCGTCTTGTCAAAATCAGGTATTCCAGCTTTAAGTGATTAGAACGAGCCTGGTGGAGGTGTGGACTTTAAAAACACAGAGGAGCTTCACGGAGGACCGGTAGAAAACATGCAGTCACAGGATTAAAAAGTATGTACGCAAATGAAACAAAACACAACTCCACATCTCTAATTATTAGTTTCATTTTTACCTTCAGAACAAAGGACGCGCGACACTGTATTGTTTTTCTTTTTCTTTTCAGAGATTTGAAAATGTTGAACTAAATGTGTCCCTGATGAAGCACCAGCTGGTTCAAACAAACATGTGCAGAGACACAAATGGAAACACCGATAGATGTTTCTGTTTGAATTTCTCCGTAATGTACTGCAGATTGCATCTCAGACAAACCCAATATTTGCTCGTCGTTTTGCTGAGATTCCTCGGCGCTGCACAGTTTTCTTTTGTGCTGTGTCACTGCACTGGGACCAGAATCCTGAGCAGGACGCAGCCGGGGGATCAGCTTTAGTTCTAGATGTTTGATAATGACGATGGATTTATTTATTTGTATTTATTCATTATTAGTTTTACACATTTATTTGCATTATGTCTTTAACAATATTCAGGCGATTTATCAGAAATGTGCCGTGTCTTGATTGAGGTTTAGCAAAAAGACATCAAGCAATGTTTTTCATTTTTCTATACATTTCCCACCTCGAATTATTTCACAGACTTTGCACCAGAAAAAATTAAAAATAAATAAGCTGTATGAAAGAAACAGGGATGCACCGATACAATATGCTTTCAAATATTGGTGCAGATACAGACAAATTTGCTCAATGGAATATCAGTTCAGAAAAATCACTTTAGCCGTTATCCTGTTTGGGTAAGTTAAAGGGCCCATGACAGGATGAAGTACTCATTTTACTAAAACGCAGTTAAGATAAATATATTTCAATGTTTGCTAAAATGCTGTTCAAATTTTATCCCAATTAAGTAATTTTTCAAGTTTTTAATTTCACTTCCTGGTTGTGAATAATGACATCACACTAGGAAATTAGAAAGTACATTGGGCAAAAACTCATCTAATGTTTGAGATTTTTTTTATTTGACAAATAAAAATACACATGAACGCCTTTATTTCATTGAATTTAAGTTTAAAGGGTAAAAAAAAGTAGTCTCTTTTACGTAAATTATGCATAACCTTTGTCTCCCTAGTGTGATGTCATCGATTTGTTTACTTCCTGTAATTTTCAACAGATTTTTTTCCATTTTTCTCTACAAACAACCACATGATTGATGTAAAATCATCATTTATATTTACAACAAGTATTAATACACCAAATAAAGTCAAAATTAGAAAATGTTAAAAACCTGTCATACGCACTTTAATTTAGTAAGACTATTTACAGGTCCTGGTTGGTCCAGAGCAGCTCGTGATGTTGGAGGTTTCACTCACACAAAGTAGTTTTGCTTTTAGTTGAAGAATAAATAACAGTTAAACCCTTTTGAACCAGTGCGCCGGGGAACACTAGTGCGCCTTGAGGTTTTGCCTTGAATAAACGTCCAATTTGAGTTAACAGATTCACAAATGTGACTAACTTCCATTTTGGGAGTGTCCTGAGCAACTTCTGCATCAAAAAAGAACGCAAATCCATCACTAAGTCAAAGTTAAAGAGCTAGACGGTTGCATAGACATTTTTTGCCACATTATATACCACATTATTTCACTAAACCAGGCATGTCCAAACTAAGGCCCGGGGGCCAAATGCGGCCCTCAGACCAATTTTTCTTGGCCCTTAGGCTTCCTGGTGAACTGGCCCACATTGTCCTGATAAGTACTATTTACAGCACATTTCAGATTTTCTACAATTCTAACCTAAATAACTAACATTTTGGTGCAGCACAGACCTGATATTAAGGCAATGAGACCGAATGTAGATGTGGTGGAGCTTAAAACATCAGATAAATGCAGCTTTTTTAACCTTTCACGACTGATTGTGGCCCTCCGCTTGGTCTATATTCAAATGTGGCCCTTGACAGAAAAAGTTTGGACACCCCTGCACTAAACAGTCTGATTCTGTCATGTTTCAGTAGAAGGTGGTGTGCCGTGGTATCTTTTAAACCTAAAAAGTGTGCCGCAACTCAAAAAAGGTTGAAAAATACTGAGTTAAACAACCCCTTTGGATCATTTTTGTCACACATTTTTCTTGTTTTAGGAAAATAAATGCTATTTTCTCTCTCTACCTCTTCTCTCTCTCGCTACCATTTCCTCTTTCTCTCTCTTCACCTCTCTCTTTTTTTCCTCGTTCTTTCTCTCTCCCTCCCTCTCTCTTGCTCTCTCTACCTCGTCCCCTCTTTCTCCCTCGCTCTCTTTCCCTCTCCCTCTCTGTCCACCCTACCTCTCTCTCTCTCTACCCCTGTCTCTATCTCTTCCTCTCTCTATCTCTCGCTCTTCTTTTCTTTCTGTCTCTCTCTACCTTTTCTCTCTCTTCATCTGTCTCTCTTCTTCCTCGTTCTTTCTACCTCCTTCTCTCTCTCTCTTGCTCTCTCTACCTCTTCCACTCTCTCTCCATTTCTCTTTCCCTCTCCCTCTCTACCCTACCTTTCTCTCTCTAGCCCTCTCACTATCTGTTCCTCCCCCTCTCTCTATCTCTTCCTTTCCCTCTCTTTTCTTTCTCTCTCTCTACCCCTCTATCTCTCCACCTCTCTCTTCCTCTCTCTCTCTCCATCTCTTCCTCTCCCTCTCTTTTCTTTCTCTCTCGCTCTCTCTCTACCCCTCTATCTCTCCACCTCTCTCTTCCTCTCCCTCTCTCTCTCCCTCTCTCTCTAGCCCTCTCGCTATCTGTTCCTCCCCCTCTCTCTATCTCTTCCTCTCCCTCTCTTTTCTTCTCTCTCTCTCTCTCTACCCCTCTATCTCTCCACCTCTCTCTCTCCATCTCTTCCTCTCCCTCTCTCTTCTTTTCTCTCTCGCTCTCTCTCTACCCCTCTATCTCTCCACCTCTCTCTTCCTCTCCCTCTCTCTCCCTCTCTCTAGCCCTCTCGCTATCTGTTCCTCCCCCTCTCTCTATCTCTTCCTTTCCCTCTCTTTTCTTTCTCTCTCCCTCTCTCTCTACCCCTCTATCTCTCCACCTCTCTCTCTCCATCTCTTCCTCTCCCTCTCTCTTCTTTTCTCTCTCGCTCTCTCTCTACCCCTCTATCTCCCCACCTCTCTCTACCCCTCTATCTCTCTTCCTCTCTCTCTCTCCATCTCTTCCTCTCCCTCTCTTTATCTCTCTCTACCCCTCTATCTCTCTATCCTGCCCCTCTCTCTATCTCTTCCTCACTCTCTATCTCTCTCTCTTCTTTTCTCCCTCTCTCTCTCTCTCTCTCTCTTCCACCCCCAGAGCTATAAAACACATTGGAGCTCTAGTTTTGTCCAGCATATTAATGTCCAGCCGCAACAAGACAATTTGAAGCCTTTTCTGCTGGATGGCTGTAACTCCCGGACCTCCCGTCTGCATACAAATCAGCGACGTCTCCTCCTCTCCCAGATACCTCTCTCCGTGTGATTCGGCTCCGGCACGACATTTTATTTTTTCAATTCGGCTTCAGCAAATCATATCAACGGTACAAGTATGTGAGCCCTAAGTGGCCCCCATTTGAAATAGTCCTAATGCGGCCACTCACTACAGGGGCCAGAAAAACGAGCTGGGACGGAGAGAATGGAGGAGAGGTAGAGGGAGGGAGAGCGAAGAGAGAGAGTGAAGAGAGAGAGGGGGGAGAGAGGGATGGGGAGAGAGGAGAGAGAGAAGGAGGAATGAGAGTAGAAGAGATTAAGAAGGAGAGCGGGGAGAGAGCGAGAGAGGGGGGTAGGAGAGAGAGAGCGAGAGGGGGGAGAGAAGGAGAGTAGGAGAGAGAAAGGAGAGAGAGAGGGAGAGTAGGAGAGATAAAGAAGGAGAGAGGAGGAGAGAGAGAGTGAAAGAGAGAAGGAGCGAGAGAGAATGAAAAAGAGAGAGCGATGGGGAGAAAGTGAGAGGGAAGAAGAGAGAAAGAGTGAAGGAGGAGTGAGAGGAGAGATTAAGAAGGAGAGCGGGGGGTAGGAGAGAGAAAGGAGGAGAGAGAGAGGGGGGAGAGAAGGAGAGTAGGAGAGAGAGAGGAGGAGGGAGAGAGTGACAGAGAGAAGGAGCAAGAGAGAATGAAAAAGAGAGAGAGATGGGGAGAAAGTGAGGGAAGAAGAGAGAAAGAAGGAGAGAGAGAAAGAAAGAGGGAAGGAGGAATGAGAGTAGGAGAGATTAAGAAAGAGAGCAGGGAGAGAGGGAGGGGGGGTAGGAGAGAGAAAGGAGAGAGAGAGAGAGAGAAGGAGGAGAGAAGGAGAGTAGGAGAGAGAAAGAAGGAGAGAGGAGGAGGGAGAGAGTGACAGAGAGAAGGAGCAAGAGAGAATGAAAAAGAGGGATGGGGAGAAAGTGAGAGGGAAGGAGAGAGAGGAGAGAGAGAAGGAGGAATGAGTAGGAGAGATTAAGAAGGAGAGCGGGGGAGAGAGCGAGAGAGAATGAAAAAGAAAGACAAAGAAAGAAAGGTAGAAAAAAGAGCAAACGAGAAAAAACAAAAGAAAGAATGCAATAAGAAAAAGAGAGAACAAGAAAGAGAGAGAGAGAGAGAGAGAGAAATTGAGAAATGAAGAGAGAGAAAGAGACAAAAAGAAAGAGTGAGAAAGAAAGAGAGAAGGGGAGAGAGAGAGGCAAGGCACACCTGGCAAAACACTGGGTGTCACAGCTTTAACGTGTGTAGAGATTACTGCAGGTGTACGATAGTTTGACACTTTCTTTGCAAACTTAACTGGCAACAACTGCAGCTCATGTTTTTTGATAAATGGCTGAATGACTGGGCTGAGTTGGAGGGAGAGAAAGTGGGACTGATGTTCAAGGTGAAGAGAGTTTTTGTGCAGATAAAGTGCAGAGGAGTAAACCGTAATGGCTGCCCACGCTGACAGGAACTTGTGCACAGTCAGAGGGGAACGTTCTCAACTATTCCTGTTAAATCACATGACAAAAAATACTACTATAATTATATTTCTTATATCCTGTTAGAGCTGTTCAATTAATCAACGTCAGATTCAGTCAGTCCTGTCATTAAGGCGAGACACTACAGGCAATACTCATTTTTTTCAGTTTTTTGTTTTTTGGTCAGTTTGTTCTTTCTTGTGGAAACAACAGACTTGTCCAATCTGCTCCTGAAGATGTTTTATTGTTTCATTTAATCCACTTCATCTGTAGAAATCTATGGGACATTGTAACTTCAAAGGACGTTTTCTTTGGCCGTTTTTTGATATCTAATTCTAAAATGGATTTATTTAAGTTTTCAGTCAAAAAAATGAGGCAAATTTTGAATTTTTTTGGACAATTTTCAGTCCAAACTTTTTTTAGTCCAAACTAAATAAGAAATCCAAAATCCCCTCTGTAAATCTTTTTTGTAACTAATGAACCAAGAAATAAACTTAAACCTGGTTCTGTCCACTTTTCAGGTTTATTTGTCCCAAATATGTGTATTTTTGACAATTACACAGAAAATGCTTCATTTCTACATGAAAACATGACGTGATGAAAAACTTAATACATTTTTTTTCGTACAATTATGTGAGTGAACTACAGGAGAAGTTTCAAATTAATATCTTTAAATTTAAGATTTTTTCCTGATCACCTGCAGCGTCTCACCTTAAAAGCATGTGGTTTGGGCAGTTCAAACTTTAAAGCAGTGGTTCCCAACTTTTTTTGTCTCGAGTACCCCCTAAGTCTTGTTTTACACTCCGAGTACCCCTTAATTTGAGTTTCACGCAAATAAATGAGTTTACTAGTTGAATATAGTCAGTTATTACTATTATATGTATTGTTTTAATAATATTTATGGTCCATGATACTCCAAAGAGATGCTAAATTTACAACTAATCACACATATTTACAGATAAAAGCACATTTCATCTTCATTTAAGACCTAAAACCATTCCAAGTACCCCCTGGTAATTCCTCAAGTACCCCTTGGGGTCCCCGTACCCCTGGTTGGGAAACACTGCTTTAAAGGAATAAATCTGACTGTTTTTGTGCCAATCTGTAAAAAATGCCTGCAATATTTCATGGAATTAATATTGAAACATGTTGTTGCATTTAAAACAAAAATAATATTAATATAAAAAATTGGAAATGATCAAACCTCATTGTCCAGCAAACAAACAAAAATAAGTGTGCAATTTCTGGTGGCATAAGAACTGCAGTGAAATAGATTTAAATCCAGCCGCAGAGACATTTTCACGGCGAAGCCTTTGTGTCTCAGAGCAGCTTTGGCAGAAGGATTTGTCAGGCCTTTTGACAAATCCGATCCAGCGATTTCAGATCCGATACCGATTTCGATGCTATCAACCAATACCAGTCAAAACAAACAACAAAACTATTGCATGACAAAACTCAGACGGATGTTATTTATCCTTCAGCGAACTACAGTGAGCTTTGTGTGAATAAAAGCTCGAACATCATGAGACGTTCTGCACCAACGAGGCCCAAACAGTCGTCTGACAAACACAGACCAGGGCTGTTCAGCTTTATTATATCCAGGCTCAGAGTTTTCACATGGTTTTGTCCACGGCGCGGGAAATGTGCCAGAACTAAACCAGGACTAAACCAAGTCTAAACTAGGACTAAACCAGGACTAAACAAGGACTAAACCAGGATTAAACCAGAACTAAACCAGGACTAAACCAAGTCTAAACTAGGACTAACCCAAGACTAAACCAGGACTAAACCAGGACTAAACCAGAACTAAACCAGGACTAAACCAAGTCTAAACTAGGACTAACCCAAGACTAAACCAGGACTAAACCAGGACTAAACCAGAACTAAACCAGGACTAAACCAAGTCTAAACTAGGACTAACCCAAGACTAAACCAGGACTAAACCAGGACTAAACCAGGACTAAACCAGGACTAACCCAGGACTAAACCAGGACTAAACTACGACTAAACCAAATCTAAAGTGTGAGTAAACCAGGACTAAACCAGATCTAAACCAGGACTAAACCAGGACTAAACCAGGAGTAAAACTAGGGCTAAACCAGGACTAAACCAGATCTAAACCAGGACTAACCCAGGACTAAACCAGGACTAAACTACGACTAAACCAAATCTAAAGTGTGAGTAAACCAGGACTAAACCAGATCTAAACCAGGACTAAACCAGGAGTAAAACAGGACTAAACCAGGACTCACCCGGAACTAAACCGGGACTAAACCAGGACTGAACTGGGTCTAAACCAGGGCTAAACCAAATCTAAACTAGGACTAAACCGGGACTAAACCTGGACTAAAGCAAAATTTAAACTGGGACTAAACCAAGACTAAAGCAAAATTTAAACTGGGACTAAACCAGGACCAAACCAGATCTAAACCAGGACTAAACCAGGACTAAACCAGGAGTAAAACTAGGGCTAAACCAGGACTAAATTGGGTCTAAATCAGGACTAAACCAAATCTAAACTGGGACTAAACTTGGACTAAACCAGGACTAAACCAAGACTAAAGCAAAATTTAAACTGGGACTAAACCAGCACTAAACCAGGACTAAACCAGGACTAAAACAGGACTAAATCAGGACTAAACCAAGACTAAACCAGGACTAAAACAGGACTAAATCAGGACTAAACCACGACTAAACCAGGACTAAACTACTAACAAGAGATAAAATATTTTCTATAGATGCAGCCAACCAAGACTAAAGCAAAATTTAAACTGGGACCAAACCAGGACTAAACCAGGACTAAACCAGGACTAAACCAGGACTAAACCACTAACAAAAGATAGAAAGATAGAAGAGAAATGTTATCTATATTTTTGATGACGGTTGAGGGCCGGATCATGTCCCCTGGAGGGCCTGGTTTGGCCCCCGGGCCTTCAGTTGAATAGGCCTGTTATTGACCTACAGGATAGCGACTGAAGCCAACATCCGAGTCACAATTTCCTCTGGATCAGCCCCGATATTTGATCCAGTGTCAGTATCGGTGCATCCCAGACGAGAGGCACATTCCAAATCACAGTCAGAAGAAAAGAAACTGAAAAAGCAAAAAGCGTCAAGAAACAATTTGACCGTGTAGAATCAAAACGGACAAAAATGCGGTCATGACTTAAACAACGCTTTTTTGTTTTGTTTTTATGGACCATGTCAAATTTCCACTACTCCCTTATTGAACTCTTTTGTCCAAAATGAATGAGCAGTTTGTGGTTCAATATTACGTAATGCATTGGTGTCTTTTGTGAGCCACTGTCCACTCATGCATTCTCAAACGCCTCCAGTCACCCAAGAAAAACAGCACTTTTCATGGTTGCAACTCTGTGGAAACTTACCACAATTACAGATTTAGATTTAGATTACACTTTTAGCTTCCTTCCTGCCAAAACCACCAGAACCGGCTGCATGCAGTTGTCTGTGCAAGGTCATTTAGGTGCACTTTTACTGCCAGAACTACAACGTATGTTACTATATTACCACTACGAGTTTAACTAAAACTACTCGCATAACGTACTTTTTGTTTTCCAAAAGAGGAGAGGAGTGTTGCATTAGCCCTTTTTCACGATTGGCTGTAGGCAGTGACCAATCAGATCAGAGAGAGGACTAAATCAACTGTGTTTTTTGGCATTGAAACTGGAAACGCCAATGAGAGACTTTCTTGAGAACCAGAACTCTTAATTATATCGTCAACAAATCCTCATCAGCCATCGTGTCCAGTGTTTTTGTAACAATTAGGGCTGTAGTCGACTAAAGAAATGTCCCATCGATCAAAAAGTATCTGCATGTGTCTGACCCAAACTGCACAAAAGGCAAGAACTGCACAGGAATTCATGCTAAATAACGATGTATTTATATGTTAGAGATAAACAACTTGGATTAAGTCTTCAGCTAACTCATTCTGTATGTTCTCATTTTGACTGTAGTCCCATATAAATACTTTTAATGTAAAGAAAAAATCATCAACAATAAAATGTTGGTCGACTAAATCACCATCGAACAATTAAACGTCTAAACAACTAAAGGACGACAGCCCTGATTACAGTTGTTTTTTTTTATTTGAATATGTTCTCCTGTGTCTGAGCACACGGAGAAGTCATGTGTGGGAAATTTAAATAAATACCGTACACACTGTCCCTGATGATTAAATAAATACCGTACACACTGTGCCGTGATGATTGAATAAATCCCTCACACACTGTCCCGTGATGATTAAATTGAAACGATAAGTGACCGTTTCCCTCCACCTTTATAGAGACGTTTCCATGGGACCAGAGCGGGGCGGCCCCTGGTGAACTGTACCGTCCCATCTGAGGGTCTGAGGGGGCCATGAGAGGTACGAGGTCCCAGAGGGGGCTGGAGCACTTTCAGCTGCGCAGCTCTTTATGAAAGATGAGGATTGGACGAGAGAAAACAAACGAGAACGCAGACTCAGGTGAGAACCAAACAAGCAGACCCAAAGATAAAAAAGAATCACTCCTCAACACACACTTGATCTCGTGATAAAGCGGCGTATTTCCAGTGATTATTATTTTATTTGTTGAGCCGACAAAGTCAGCAAAACAAAGGTAACACACGTTAGCATCAAGACCCAAAATATTATATTCCCAGTGCACACTGCCGCCAGCTCCATCCATGTATGGATGGATGTATTTAGATGTGAAAACATGGAGCAGAGGCTTTGCAGAAAAGTGGAATAAATGCAGAAAAAGCTGATGAAAAAGCAGAGAGTGTTTTGTTTACTCCTTTTTCTACGCCTTTTTGTGAATGGGGAGATCGACAGCATGAAGACAATGTGTAATTCAGTCACGATTTAGATTTTATTTATGAAGAAAACATTAGTCATGTTTGGGTGACGTCAGCTGCTCAAGTAGAGCAGTGGTTCCCAAAGTGGGGGTCGGGACCATGAGATGATTTCAACATCTAATTTGCATAAATATGACACTGTATTTGCTCTATTTTTCAAATTAACAACAGTATCTCTTGGCGAAATATGGTCTAATAAGACAATAAACTATTAAATAACCAACATTGAACCTGATGTAACAGACTTTGACACTTCAAATGATTTTTCATTTCACTTTTGGGGTCCGGAGTCGGTTGCGTGGTTATTTCGGGGGTCAAGGCCAGAAAAGTTTGGGAACCCCTAATGCAGAGGACCCCTGCGAGCTGGACATCTTCTTCTTTCTTAATTTTATTTTTGCATGAGGCACTTTCAAGTTAGGTGCCTTTCCACCCCCTTGTTTTGGAATATGAACCAGATTTCCAATTTCCCACAAACAAAATTATATATTTAGAAAAGCCTATTCTATTAATCAAGCCTGATTCTTTTAAAAACGTATGTAGTGTTTAGCCTTGAATTCTGCACAGAAACGCGGTCCACCTTCGACATAACTGTCATAAACAAACACAGTACGATCTCAACAAACAGGAACACAACAGCACAGATCCTGATAATACTATAATACTTCTGCTATTGTACCATGCACTATTCTTCAGTTCATGACCTTTTCAAGAACTCGAGCACAGGCCTGTCTCACTCAACATACTTCACACTCTAATAATACCACACACGTTGGCCCCGTTCCTAAAAAGCAGGTATCAAGGCCTGTGTGCCGTAATTCAGAGAAATTATGAAAACATTTGGAGGAAATTTGAGCAAGTTTCGTCTGGTCTAGTTTGGTTTCGTCAAAGATAATGTTTTTGATGAAGTGATGACTCAGTTATTTCATGTGAAAAACTTTGCGGTGAAGGTTTTGTGTTTGGACGGTGGTTCAGAACAGCTCCAATCAGAGCGTTGTGTGTGTCCTGGAGGTTACAGGACGTGTTTGACAGGCTTTAAGGAGACATTACAGGCTGTTTTCAGGTACTTTATCTTGAAATACTTTATAATTAATACCAATACTTTATTCCGCCCCACCCACGTTGACTCTTTTTGCTACAGATTGGTGAACGAAAAGTCTTGTCGCTGAAATATGATAGAAAGTATATTGCTTCGTGTAAAATGTTCAATATTCACCAACAAGTCAGCACTGCACTGTTTTTCTGGGCAGCTTTTCCGTAGAACTTACTTTCTCTGGAAATCGCAAACAAGCGCAAGGAGGGCCACAGTTCATGGCAGCGCCCGAGGAAACTTCTGGAATAAGGTGAATGTAGCATAAGTCGATCAACATTTTACATTTTGTTCATTGTAAACCGCAATATTGAGTTAAATATTGCAGAAACAGAAACTTCCTGTTCAAAATTGTAAAACTAATAAGCCCCGCCTCTTCATAGTGACATTTCATTGTAAAAGGTGCAGATTGTCATGTACAAAAAAAAAAAGAAGAAAAGTGAGACCCTTTCAATTAACTCTGGCCTAATTATTGATTAATGATTGTGCCATAATTTTGTCTTTTTTTGTTTTTGTTTCATTGGATGTTCGATGCTGTTTTTATTTTCCTTTCTGCTCTTTTCTTCTGTTCTGTATTTCATGTTTTCAATTGGAACGTTTGAAAAACAGAAATCTATAACTAAGTAAAGAGCAGTGGGCGGGGATAGGGGGAAGGTGAAAACAGACATTTCTGAGCGCTTGAGCCTCAGTGACAGCACAAGGCAGGATGAACTCAAACAAGCAGGAATCAATTAAAATTCAACTTTACGTAAACTAATGATGAGGAATCACACGATTAAAAGACCCTATAAGTTTATTTTAGCATAAAATGTCTCCTTTAAGCTCAGTCTAAACCACCAGCTCCCAAAAGAGGTTGAGCTGGGGGCGAGATGAAATTTAAGCTTAATTAATATAATGCTGTTTGTTTGTTTGTTTGTTTACTAAAAACAGTCTCTTTTTGCGAAATAGGGTTCAATAAGACACTATCAAAATAACCTAAATAAAACTTGATTTAACATGCTTTGACACTTGAATTATGACTTTATTTCATCTTGGTTGCAAGGCTATTTTGGGGGTCCCGGGCAAAAAAGTTTGTGAACCTGAAATGTAAACTGGATTTACCCACGAAACCCTCACTTCAAACTGTCCTTTAAGCACCCAGAACACTCAGAACACTTGTACTGATGTGTTGCGTCGTTAAATGCGATAAACGTAGCCCCTCTGCTGCTCAAACGAACCACAACTTCACCTTTACGACCCATAAGCCCCTTCGTCGCGCCCCGGACGCGCCTCCGAACCCGAGCCTTGCGTAAAGCGGACCGAGCGGCGCGTAAACTCCTCCAAAGAAAGTGCGTAAAGGATTCACCTTGGGGGCCTACCTCATGGGGATCTTCACCCTCAGGTAGCGGTCGATGGCGATGGCGAGCAGCGCGAGGATGGAGCTCTGCGTGAGCACGAGCACGGTGCACGCGAAGAGCAGGCAGCTGTAGAAGTGCGTCTTGAGCCCGATGCTGATGGTGATGGCGAGCGGGATGACGAGCGCTCCCACGGCGATGTCAGCCAGGGCGAGCGACACGATGAAGCAGAACGTGGTGTCCCTCAGCGAGCGGTTGATGCGCACCGCCCAGACCACCATGACGTTGCCCACGACCGAGGACACGGCGATCACCACCTCCATGACGATGTACAGCGCCCGGGACGACATGGTGGCGGCGGCGGCGGCTCTGGGGGCGAATCGGAGCGGGGGCGAGGCCGAGGCGCGTCGTGCTGGTGGCTGTGGTCCGCGGTGCGAGTTTGAGCGCGTGGAAAGCCGACCCCCGACTTGGCATGTTTCACGGAGCGGCGAGGAGCGGCGATAAGTCCCGTGCGTAAAGCGGCGTGCCCATAGTAGAGTGGCGGATGTGTCCGGGGTCCCGCGCGCGAAAGAGGAGAGAAAGGGAAAGGGGAGAGGCGAATATCACACACACAGAAAAAAACACAAACAGACTGACTGTCCAGGGGTGTTCGGAGGGAGAGAGAAGGGGTTGGATGACTCACACACGCGCTCCTAAACCTGTGGCTCTCCCTCTGCGCGCTCGGCACGTCGTCATGATCCAAATGGAAGCGATTGAGACTGCGCTGGTGAATCACCTCGTGCCTTTTCTTTTCTTTTTTTTTAAGGAAATGTCCCGTTGTCTGGTGCGCCCATCTCATCTTTGTACAGCACGTTTCAAAGCGGGGGACGTCCGTGTTTCAGATGGCACTGCAAGCTGTTTTGGCACATTTTAAAGCTTTAACAATGCAGATTATGTTGGAGAAATGTGCCGGGATTAGAAGCTTTGTTATGCTTTAACATTTGTGAGGTTTACTTTTTAATATTCAACATAAAAATACCAAATAATGGACAAAGAAATGTTGGTTCTTCAACTGTGAGAGATGCAAACAACCAACAAGGCATTAGAGTTGTGGAAAGTAATTAGGTACAAAAGAAAAAGTACTAGCTATTTAAGTAAAATGAATCTGTCCTTTACTCAAGAAGCCTATAATGGATGCTTTTGTCTTCACTTTACATTTCACTTTCACTTTTATGTCGCACCTGTCATAACAAGTTCCTATGTTTGTGAGGTTTGATCACTGACAATGGCAATAAATCTGATTCTGATTAATTTTAGTACATCAGTGTTGATATCCTGGCTAAAGGATTTGAGTTCAAGATTCAGTTTTGAGCAAACAAAAAGATCCAAATGACCAGAAAAACAAGCAGAATCAATTCAGACGATTCTGTTAATCCAAAATAAAGTCTGTATCAAAACATCTGTGTTAATTGCATTTACTTTTTCAGTGGGAATTTTTTCAATACTTGACAGGATTTTTATGTACTTTTACTAGAGTAATGTTTGTGGTTCTTTATCAAAAAAGAGCACTTTTCCACCTCTGAGTATAACAAAAACGTATTCTTTTTGGATGCCAGACAGAAAGAGTGAGCAAAGGAGAGAGCGGGAGGGGGATGTTTGGTCACACGTTTGTTTTGGACGTAAACAACGGCACTTGGACCAAAAGGTTTCTCCTGTCATTGTGAAAAATGAGAAATACTTGGTGAATACAAAACAGTCTGTAAATGTGCAATGATTCTCCAAAACAGGACTAAACCAGGTCTAAACATATTCAGACCAAACAAGGACCTGAACCTGGAGCAAACGAGCGAAGACCAGGAGTAAACGGGTCTGAACAAGATCTAAACTCTCTTAACTAAATCTAAACAAAGACTAAATCAAACCAGATCTAAATTACAATATATAGGTCTAAACTAAACCAAGACTCAACCAGATTTAAGTCCAAGCCAAGACTAAAGCAGGAGGGGGTCCAGGAGCTGTGTTTGTCCTTGAAACAGTGAAGGTTGCAGACATTTGTCTCACTGTGTGCTGCGTTCAGGGACCAGTCTGTGCTCTGTTCATCTCAGTTCTGGGAGCGTCTGAGCTCGTTCTCAGTTCATTTCATTTCAAATCTAGTGGAATTTGGATTTATCGATGAACAAGACGACTCCAGACGTTTGCCGAAAGCCAGACTGGGGTAAAGCTGTTTGAACTGAAGTGTATTTGAACGTGTATTGACCCTTTTCACGTTAGCACTTAGTTCTGCTTAACGTAAGAAGTGCGGATCGTTAAAGTCTATATGACAGGTTCTCGTTTCAAGTTTAAAATAACAGGAAGTAGTGCTGAGTTCTAAAATGGAATCCCTCTGTGATGTCATCAAAAAGCGACGTGCAGTTGAAAATAAACAGAACTGAAACATTTTTCTGACAGTTTAAATGATCATTCGACAAAATAAAGGCGTTATCAATTATTATTATTTGTCAAATCAGAACGACCCTTGTTTTCTAAATGGTTGCCAGGTAACAGTTGTGAAATTACCTCTAACTATGTCATATTTGCACCCAAGAAGTGCTACTATTTTACATTATTACAAAAACTGACAAACTGGGGACAAACAGGCAAAATGCTTGGTAAAATCGTATAAATAAATGTAAAAATATAATCATGTTCACCACGTCTTGCTGAAATGTGACGTCTAACCTGGCATACAGACTTTAAATCTCGCTCCGTTTATGGGACTTAACCGAATCTTGCAAAAAAAAAAAATTCTAATTTAAAAAGATCTGACTGAATAATCACTGTGAGCATGTGAAAACCTCGTCCAAAGTAAATATGTGACCAGGGGAAGTCTGTGTATCGATAAAAGCAAGTGTTTAGTCTCAAAGCTAAAGGCGAACACAAATGAATTTAAATACAAAGCAGGCAAACTTGATTAAAAGTACATAGAATGCCAATTTGAGTGTTTTTATGACAAGGTTAGTTCAGTTTGTGGTGTCATTAACATTATAAATTAAGTTAAATGAGGTTAGCATTAGCTCAGAGACAAAAACACAACATTTTATAAAGCACAGGTGAAGTATTTGTAGCGTACGTGCAGGTCTTAACAAACGCCAGTGATTATCTGCTGTTTCTCAGACTCCACTTTGTTTTCAGCGATTATTGATTTATTCTAGCGAGACTCGGCTAATTCCCCAAAAGGAACGAACGGAGCAGGAAGTGAAGCCCCGTGCGATACGTGATGAGTGCAGATGTTTTCAAGCAACAAACCAGTGCCAATACTAAAGTTTCAAACAACTACCAAATAAAAGGCCCAAAACGCAATATTCATTTTGATATCACATTAATTAAAAAAACTCTAGACCCTTGATTTTCACCAGCGACATGTCCAATTTGGATTCATAAATGGATTTGATTGAACAGTTTTCCATTTGGAGTGTCCTGAGCGAACTTCTTCACCAAAAAACAGCACAAAACAATCACCATGGCCAACTTTATCGAACCAGAGCAGACATGCCACTTTTTTTTTACTAAAACGTCTGATTTAGTCATGTTTTTATATGTGCCATGATCTTTTTACAACAAAAAATAAGTGTACCGTGGCTCAAAAAAGGTTTAAAAACACTGTAATAGACAGTAATTTTCAACACAAAACACTTTCTTTACAACAGTATTACTATGTGGTCTTTTATAGATTAGAATTTTAAAACTCCTCAGTGAAGATACATGTTTTTCCCTTTATGTTTATGTGTTTCTTCAAGATCGATACTTGTTTAAATTTGTATTTTTTTTGTTTGTTGTAGAATTTATTTGTGTCTCGGTATCAATACTTTTGACAATCCCACACCAAACAAGACATAAAGCATAATAAATCATAAACTTATGATGAGAGAACACTATTATATCATGCACTAATGTAAAATAAAGTAGTTTAAATGTGGCGAAAGACAATAACAGCTGCTAACTTTAAAGTCGAGATACATTTTATTGTTTGGCGTTTGAGCTGGACAATGATCAGTGAAGGTGAGCGGACTTTTAAAACACAGAGCGCCTGAGAAATACCCTTTATTTTTTAATTTCATTCACGTCCCTTGAGAGGCGCTGTAGAATTTTTAATAATCATATTTTTACACAGCTGCGCACCTCCAGATCAGTCTGAAATGTCAAGAGCGGAGACGCCACAGACAGGTTTATACATATTCATGATGGTCTGACAGGTCTGTGCGAAGTGTTCATTAGAAACTAATATCTGCTGCTGTAGGTCACTCACTCCAGGCGCTAATTATGTTCAGAACTGGTGTAAAATCACAAATACGAAGGGAATGTGAATGAAATACTCAGAAAATAATATCAAATCAAATCAATTTATGTTTATAATGCCCAAAATCACAACAACAGTTGCCTCGATGGGCCACAGGTAAAAGCAGTTCAGATAACTGTCCCAGAATGCCCCTGTCCTTTGACCCTCCTTCGCGGCGAGGAAAAACTACAAAAAACCCCATGGGAAAAAGTAGAAACCTCGGGGAGAACCACAGTGAAGGAGAGATCCTACTCCCACGGACGGACAGGCTGCAGATGAACTAGGACTGACATCCACTTGGACTGTGGAGCCAGAACCACTCAAGAGGGAGGTGGCTTTAAAGAGTTCCTCCAGGAGGACGAGGAGCAGTCCACCAGTGTAGAGAGATCCTCCAGCAGGAGATGAGGAACAGTTCATCTAAAGTAGAAGGAGTTCGTCCAGGCAGACGAGGTATGGCTATGGCTAATAGAACTCACCCATTCTTGCTCTTGAAGTGAGTGACTAAAAATACAGAGGGAAAAGAGAGTGTTTATTGTGTGTAAAGTGTAGAGAAAAAAAGAAAAATAATCTAGATTTTATGGTGACAGTCTTGTATCTGTGGCTCTGGAATCATTATTTCTAGTTCACAGCGGATGATATCCCAACTGTTTTTTTATTTTTACAATTTATTATTAAAGATTATCTACGAATATCTACAAAGTCACAGGTAATGTGGGCGGTAAAGGGGCGGTACCCATTTTTACTTCATCTAAAGTCAAATCTGTTTTGTCCCAGGATTATTGTAAAAGCAGCTTAAGGCAAAAGTGTGCATTAGGGTGGCAACAAGTGAATAGATTAATCGCAACTAATGGATTATAGAAATGGTTGTCAACTAATTAAATAATCGAGCAATCGTTAACTGGTCGATACACAAACACCGAAACATTGTACGTGCTGAAAGAAGATGTTTTATCACTCAGACAGAGCAGGAATGACACAAAAAACACACAGGAAACATGTAAACGGTGTGGTGTTTTTGATTAAAATCCTTAAATATTCTCCTCCAGGACGTCGTCAAGCGCCTTCACTTCAGCTTCGTCTGGGTAAAACTGAGTAAAATTCTCATTCACGAGCCTTTTGCGTTCTAAACAACTCATCGATTAATCAAAGGAGTAATCAATTGTCAAAATACTGGTTAGTTGCTGCCCTAGTCTGCATCTGTTTATAGAGAGTTTAATTGAGGTTATGCAGATGACATCATGACATTCTGAATTTTAGCATTAGGAAGTCAACGGTGAGTAATGACATCCTGTAAAAGCTCAAAACACAACTGAAGTATGAAACCAAACTACTAAACTACTGCTAAAGTTTGATGGCAAATATAAAAGTCTACAACCCGGCTAAATATTTACTTTGTACGTGACAAAAACGAAATCAAGTAAACAGTTGTAGAAAACCAGATAAACAACAGAACACTGCGGCTTTGAGATCACACACAGTTGAACTCATGACCTTTCTGTCTGTTATTAACATGTTTCTAAGTCCAAGTGTTGAGGAAATGAATTGCTGAAGTGTCCTTTATCTCCAACAGCCATTAGCAAACAAGCTCTGCACGGCCGGAGCAACGACAGAGAAACTACTTTCAGTTTCTATTTGACTGTAAAGTTGATTTGAGCAAAACAAAAGGTCAAAAATTAGGCCAAAGTCAGAATGTTAAAGGTCCCATAACATGCAACATCGACTTTTCAGAGGTTTTAACCTTCCTACAGTGCTATTTGGGCCTCGTATGTTGTGCCCAAAGTGGTTTTTTGATTGATTCCCTCATGCTTTCGCTAGAGAACTGTCTTTTCCGTCCCCCTCGGCTGAGCAGCAGACGGGGGCTCCTCACTAAGATGGACGGCTTCACCAGGATGACGCGGTGTTTAAGCCACGCCTCCAGGAAGCGCACAGCGGCAGAATAAAAACAGCTAATGCTAATGCTACACAGTAATTACACGATGGATACGACAGATCGAAGAGTTAGCTTGTTATTTACCAAACGGCAACGTCCGTCTTCGAGGTACTGGAGCACGTCAAACTCCAGGTCAGATCCAGGACGTAGGACTCAGCACGACGCACCGTCAGGAGGATAAAAGGTTTACTCAGTGTTTGTGTATCGCTGTTTACCGGAGCACACGGCGCATGCACCATCTCCGCTCTAGGCTTCGTCACGAGTTGGGCGGGGGAGGCGCGCGGGTTGGGCGGGGGAGGCAGCCTGCTCTCTGTTCGGGGGGGTCAGATCTCAGAGTGAGCCGTTTGCTTTTGCAGGAGGGGGGCCAGTCCAAGAAATGGGTGTTTTTTGGAAACTGTTATGTTATGGATATTACACAACGCAAAATTTATCAACAAAGCCCTTAGAAAATAGAAAACTGTGTAAAGGGCAAAAGAGCAGAATATGGGACCTTTAAGAAGCATTTTTCGAATAAAAGAATGTCTCACCGCAAAGTAGGAAGTGCGCTGTTAGCATGCTAGCTGTTATTTGTTAGCTCGACTGTGACGACTCTGGGCTTTGACAGTTGCGAAAAAGCGCTTAGAAACTCGTCGCAGCGGATAATTAATTAGGACGCTCACAGGGCTTTGGGTAAGTGAGCGAAACCTTTTTAAAAAACAGAATTTAAAAGGAACTAGTTGTGTTTTTTTTTTTTATGTTCCTAAGAAAGTGCCTTCCAGCTGACGCATTTCTTCATTCATGTTTGACTAATCCGGTATTGTCAAACATTTGAGGCTTGAGTTCTCAGAAATTTCTGCCCCCCACTTCTCTGTATACACTTGTGATTATTAGGAAATGTTAGATATGGACAGGTAAAAATGACTCACAAAGTAAATATAGAATGTTTGCTTGTTACGATAAATTGCCACACTGAAGAGGCGGGGCCAGAATCAGCTTTAGTTTTGAACAGGAAGTCAGTGGAGCAGCATCTATGAAGTGATTTTGAACAAATATTGGGGTTTGCAATGAACAAAGTGTTAAATAATGATTGTTTTATGTTATTGTGTAATGTTAAATACCAGAAAAAACAAGATATAACTTCTTTAAAGAGACTGGCCTAAAGATCCACATTCAAAAGTGCATTTTACAGTGTATTTGTACGGATTCTGTTGTTAAATACATAAGCAGACTGGACCTCCTGGAGATAGTTGCACAACGTGGCTCAAATAGACACTCAGAACTTCTCTTTTCATGTTGACTTTCGCTTATTTCACTTCTCGTTTTGGACTTGTTTTTCTGTTCCGCTCCGTCAAAAATCTGTCGATCTGAGCCCTTTTCAGACACAGTTTCACAACAAACCGTCTCGCTTCAAAATCCTGAATGAAGGCAAACAAATGCAGTGAATTTCAATGTTCCTGCTGAAAATTAGATTCTTCAACTCCACCTGATCACTTCACATCAAGAGGGTTCAGTTCAATTAGTTTGCAATTGTTCTCCCTGTGTCTTTTATTGTTTTGTTTTGAGTCCATTTGACCACTTTTTTATGGGTTTATTATTGTTTTTTATGTGCACCGGTTGATTGTTTTGTTGTTTTTAAATGGTTTTCTGTTTCGCGCTTTGGAAACGCTTCAGTTTAGAAAATGTGCTGTATAATTAAAGTGAATTGGATGTTTTTTTTCTGTTTTTTTTTTTTTTTACGTGACACATGAGCAGCCGTCGCCTAAAGGTCCCGACAGATTTAACGTCAGAGTCAGAAGGATGGGTCTTACTTATTCTTGTAATCAGTAATTTATTGTTTTTCCTTCAATGACAAAAACAGACAAGACAAAACATACAAAAAGAGAAAACAGAGAGCAGAACAAAGTGGATTCTGTCTTATAATTGTGGTGTAATAATATGTTTTTGGAATAAAACGATTCCAATATACGCCCAAACGATCCGATTACGCAACAAAATCTGACATTTTTTATTTAAACAACTCGATTCATTTTTACGCAGCTCTTTTGAAAACGTTATTTCGATTCATTACAGTGACTTTTGTGCACGAATTAAAGTGCGCATGACAGGTTATAACAATTTTCTAATTTTGATTTTATTTGGTGTATTAATACGTATTGTACATTTAAAAAAATCCTGTTTTACACCAGTCAAGTTGTAGTTGGTGGAGAAAAGTGGAAAAATCTGTTTGAAATTACAGGAAGTAAAAAACTGATGACATCACACTAGGGAAACTCACCCCATTCAAAGGTTATGCATAATTAACCCAAAATAAACAACTTAAATTACCAATAAAACATGAATTAAACAAAATAAAGGTGTTCACATGTATTTTGATTTGTCGGACAAAAAAATCTGTGACCCTAGCAGAGTTTTAGCCCAGTGTACAAAGTAATTTCCTAGTGTGATGTCATCATTTACAACCAGGAAGTGATGTTACAAAACTAAAAAAAACAGCTAAAAATGATTGAATGTATAACTATTTTTGGCAAAACTTTGAATATATTTATCTTACCTGTATTTTAGGTACATGAGTAGTATAACCTGTCATAGGCACTTTAAACCCAATCTGGAGACGCTGGGAATCAACAAGTAGTAATTAAACCTAAACATAATCGATGCTTTTGATGTTTATTTTAAAATCACACACTTGTCTTGGTTCGTTGTAAGATCATTCGTGGCTTTCGGGGGGTTTAACAGAAGCTGCAGAACTGGAACTTTATGAGAAAAACGTTGATTCCAGAGCATCGAATACACTTGTGATCATGAGAGCTTTTACTAACTTTGTGCTCCTTTTCTTTGTCCTCTAGAGCTCTTTTGGCAATTTTAGCCGTGGGCCTGAGGTGAGGTTTAACAGAAACACAAGAGAGCGATGCTTTTAGTGTTTGTGACTTGCTTTGATGCCGTCGCTGCAGAAACAAACTCTTCTCCGAAACATAAACAAGGGGAAATGTTTCTTTTTTTTTTCGTTAAACAGGACCCGTAATGTAATGCATCCTGTCACTGCAGGGCTGGAACGACGATGAATAATCTTCAACCCATTCAGCAACTGATTCATGTTTTGTCCGTTGACAGAAGAGGTTTCACAACTCACAGCAGGAATTACAACAAAATGACACCGGAAATGTGACATGTGTTCTTAATTTTAAAAAAAATGTTGTTATACTCTATGAAAATTTTCTCAAGCAACAGGTGTTTAGCTTCATTTTGTAAAATCTAAACAACTAACAATCGATGAATTAAAGGATTGTTGGAGTCGACCTTGATGTAATGCAGTGCTGAAACGAGTTGAAACAATCGATTGATCTTTTTTGATTCACTGGCTCCAAACCTCCGTGTGCTGACAGAAGAGGTGTCATAACAAAGCATGGATAACACCAAAATGACACAGGAAATGAGTAAAAACTGTATTTTTAATTAAAAAATAAGAAAAATTGTCGTAAATAAAGGCTTTGAAAATGTTCTCAAGCGACATGTGTTCATCAAATGTCCTAAAATACCAAATTCACTTTTACAATAAAAGATTAATCAAAATAATAATTGATAATAATTGAGCCAATCTTTAAAGTGTCTCTGACAGGTCGAACTACTCATTTAACTATAGTGCAGTGATAAATATGTTTTGAATTCTGCGAAAATCTTTACTAATTTTAACCCAGTTTAACAGTTTTTTTTAATAAACTGCGTCCTAGTCATAAATGATGACATCCCACTGGGAAATTATGAAGAAATCATCCTGTACACTGCACCAAAACTCCTCCAATGTCACAGATGTTTTTATTTGACAAAGACAAATAAATGGAAACACCTTTATTTTGTTGAATCAATGTTTGAAGGTTCAAAAAATGTTTTATTGTGTATAAATTATGCATAACCTTTGTCTCCCCAGTGTGATGTCATCAATGTGTTTACCTCCTATAATTTTCAACATATTTTTGTACTTTTCTCCACAAACAGCGCCCTGATTGATGTAAAACTATCATTTACATTTACAAGAGGTATGAACACACTGATTAAAGTCAAAATCACAAAATCATTCAAACCTGTCATATGCACTTTAACTTGCTGAAAAATGTTCTTATGGGACTCAAAACCGCATTCCAGACAAAGACATTCCTGAAGTAGAAAGTGTGGTGTGATGAAGCTGCGCTCTAAGAAGTCCATCTGATCCAAAGTGAACGCTCAGCCTTTTGTCTCTGCGCCGCCAGAGCCTCACACACTCGCCTCTGTGTGCGGCGGGAACAAGTCAAGCGTTGGATGAACCGGGGCCCGGGTCCAGTCCTTTGTCCGAGCGGATCGTAATGACCAGGGGATCGTAATGACCACAGGGACGTGCGGCTTCTCAGGCCCCGCTCCGGCACATGTCACTGTCCCGGCCGGAAAGGGTCTGTTCATCGTTTCTGTCAGATTTAAGTGCAGTGGTTACAGGACGGTTATTCCCTGAAACGACTGAGGAAAATGAGCCCCATTTCAGATTCAATCTGTGTCTGAACCAGAGCAGCTGTCGATGAAGTGCTCCGTTTTGTTACTCAAGTTAAAGTACGGATACAGCAGCAAAAAAATACACGGCACAAATATGACTGACATAGGTAGAAGAAATTCCACAACTGTTACCTAGCAACCATTTTGAAAACAAGGGTCAAAATCCATATAAATTACACACTAGTTATGATTTGACAATAAGTAATACCTGATAACACCTTTATTTTGTTAAATGATAGTTTAAACTGTCAGAAAAATGTGTCAGTTGCGTTGAAATTGTCTCTGTATTTTCAGTGACGGACATGGAGGGATTTCGTTTTAGAATTCACCACTACTTCCTGTTATTTTAAACTTTTATATTTTAAAATGTCTTCACAAACTGCGACTAAATGAATGCAAAATCGGGAGACCTTGTTATACTTCAAGTAGGTAGTGTGCCGCGGAACATTTTCATCAAAAAACTGAAAAATGATTGAAAATAACCGTTTGATTTGACTGAGTTTTCTCTTTAAATGCGCTGGATAGTTCCTCTTCATCAGATGGCGGGGAAAAAATCAACCGATCCTTCAGTTACAAGGTCAGATCTTTCACTCCATTTGTCCCACATTTGCGCCTGCTCCGTCCTGACGCTGGAACATACAACGACGACACGTCACTGGAGCTGGAGCGAAACACGAACAGAGGTTAATTACAACGACCAGAGACGACGGGTTTAATCAGTGCATCTATTTCTCACAGCGTCGCTCGGAATAAAATCAGTCGTTTGGGTCCAGGAGCAAAATGCGTCATTAAAATCAGACGTGTGAGTGGCTTTTGTACCTCCTTCATCAGCGCTAAAAACCCTGACCCACCTGCTGATGTCATGAGGTGGTATTCTCTAGATCGAAAAGGTAAATTCACAAATCCCCTGATCATTTAGTGCTAGAACGTGCCACAGTTGCCAAGTTTGTGTCAAAGCTTCGTTAAAAGTCATTGTTGAATGTGTAAACCTTTTATTTTAGTTGATAATTATGAGTAAAAATGGCATCTGAGCTAAATATTGACTCACTTTAAGTTGAGATATCTGATGTTGTGCTTCCGGTAAGAATCTAATCATGCTCTTTTACATATCACTGACTCATAATGAAAGCATATAAATGTCAGAAATATCATGAAAAAAAACATGTTGCACAAGCTGAAACGGAGATAGGCTTCATCGTTCGTTGTTGGCGAAGAAACGTTCGATATGACATAACACCGGTTTAGCAACAATGACAATGACAGTGACAACAGAGCATTAACATATATTTTTTCAACTTATTAAATGTGTTTCTTTGCATTTTCATCCGTGGTGCTTTCGATTCGCTCTTTATACGACAAAAAGGAATGCAAAGTAGTTGTTCTTGTAACGCTAACTTAAATTAAAAAGACTGAATTATTGCAATGGGATGCATATGACTGAAACAGAAAACCAGGTTCGATATAGGAGCTTGTGATGAATGAAAGTCAACAGACACAGGAGTAAGGTTAAATAAGAATTGTATTAAATTATATTTTGAGGCTAGTTAAATAAATAAGGCACAATAATTAAACCAGCAAATAAATAAATATTTAAATAAACAGGAAAAACAATAATAATTCAAAACAAAATGAAAGAGTCCAAGGTACTTTTGTTTCTAAGTACCCTTTTAAAGTTCACTTTGTAAAGTATTCCTTTGCACAGTTCAGTTTAAAAAAAAAAAAAAAAATCCAATGATCCAACTTAAGGTGTCCACAATCGGGGAGGACAAAAAGAGAATGGTCCTACCAGGTCCGTGGGGCTATCTGCTCGCCACCTCTTATAGAGGAAATCAGGGTGGGAAAAAAAAACCTGACCAGTGAGTTTGCAGATTTTCTGTTAAAGATTCAGGTAGTTAGGAGCGGTTTTGTTCCGTTCACGCCACGAGTTCAGCACAGTCCGAGCCGGAGCAGGAGGTGAGACAGGAAGTGGCTCGGGGTGCCGGCATTATTAATCAGAGCGCCACCGGTGGCTGGACGAATGAACAGGCGGGGGAGGCGGGGTCTGTTAATTGACTGTGCTGGATGTGAGACGTAGGTTACATTCAGATTGTGCAGAGTGTAGCTGGCTTGTTTACTAATGGAAGGAGGAGATAAAGGACACTTAAACTCGCCTCTGAACAATTCATTTCCTCAACAACTTAACATGTTGTTTAAGTAGAAAGTCCAACTGTGTGTGATGCCAAAGTCTGTATCAGCGATGAATGTAAGCGCAACTGCAGTGTTCCAGTGGTTTATCTGGTTTTCTACGACAGTTTTCTTCTTTTAAATAGCAAGTACCAACTAAATATTTAGCAGAAACGTAGACTTATATATTCGTTGTCATACTTTAGCAGTCTATTCACGTCTTAGTTGAGTTTTTACAGCAGAAAATGTCATCATTCTCCCTTGACGCTCGTGCATTTTTGACACACTGAGTCAGAACATTGTGACGTCGCCTGAATTCCAGCGATGCCAATGACTTTCCCGGGGACAATATAAATCATCTGCACGTCCTGTTTTCGGAAATATATGTCCTACAAACATGTATTTACTCACGAATTATCTGAAGTCCCGGTGCCACTGGCGTTAAACCTGCAGGAGACACAACCACAGCCGAGGAAGGGCATCTGACCCCAAAGCTATCAGTATGCAAACCACTGCGCTCTGACGGCTGATGATTTACTGCGGTGTGACCCCAGAGGAGGAACGAATACGCGAAGCCATAACATCTCCACCATCAGGGAAATCCACGCGTGTTTATCAAATACATCTGCATGCATAATTTATCGACCAATTAAAACGTCCCCGTGATGTGTCTGCCGTTCTACGCCGAGCCAAAGACAGAAGAAGTGACTTTAAATCCCGCTTAATCTGTTTGCGTTCGTGGCAGGCGGCACAGACGACAAGTACAAAGCTTTCCCGGCTCGTTTGAACAGTATTTTATGCGAGGAGATTTGCAATTAGAATAAATCAACAAGTTAAGAGGCAGTGACAAAGTGGAGAGAGGAAAAGCGGCGCGGATATTTATGGATTTTAGTGAAAGTTTGCTTGGTGTGAGAGCAGAGAATGCAGAGGAGAGGGCGGGGAATTGTTGCGATTTGATATAATTGCAAGATTTGGATATACTTTTTGGCACAATCATGTCAGATATTCCCCAGGTCACCCTTGAAAAAGAGGTTTCGATCTCAATGGGTTCTTATAAAGGTTAATAAATAAATAAATAATAAATTCCCCAAAACAAATATGTTCATGCCTTAATGTATTAAACAAACTCTGTCAAAAATAAAACAAAATACATAATGTAGACAAAACCAAGACAAAATCAAGACTTTTTCTCAGTCGACAAGTCAAATACTTTTAAAATGCATTATCAACCAAACAAGGGTGTATCAAAGTGCCCACTATTCACAGGGAAATTTTAGCAGCTGGAGAAATTGAGGTTACCAAGTGGCCCATCATTATAATGTGTTTTGGGGCTGTCGTATTACTCAAATATATCAGATTGAGATGAACAAAAACACCAGATACAAACAGAAAGACATGAAGAAGAACAAAGTTTATGAACAGCCCAAATGTGTCTGGTTATATGAGAATGCTAACGGCAGCTGTGGGTTAAATGCTACCACGATGCTAGTGCCATCTGCTGTGTTTAACATCTACAAAACAGTCCATTTATTTTTCTGAGGAAATGCCAGGTCAACAACGTTTGATAAGATCCAGTTGTTTTAAATGGTTCTGCTTAAACTAGACATACTTCACCAAGAAATTCATAAGAAGTTGCGTTTCCTATGAAATGAACGGAGAGTTTCCCGGCAGACCACGCCCCCTGATCGACGAGATTTGTCCCATTGGACTCAGAACTATGTGTTTGGGCACAAAACTCCTGCTATCAACACAATCAACGGATATTTTTTGGAGAGACTATTGAAAGAAGGCTGTTAGAAAGAAATGGATAACACCAATACTGAACTGGAATTTAAAAAAAAATTACCTTTGGACTTAATTTGAAAACTGACTTAGACTTTGGACGTAATGGGACTTCTATGTTAATTTGGCCGTGACATAATTTGGTCTCTTTTATTTCACTGAATGTTCTGTGCTGTTTTTATTTAAATTTTACACTTGTTTGATGCACTCTGGTCCTGTTCAGCGTTTTGTGTGATTTCAATATGGGAAAAAAAAAAGAAATAAGGTGTTTGAATCTGAATCTTTATGAAAAACGTGTATTTTTTGGCAAAAATCTGAAAATGTTTATTCTTTTTTAACATTTTGATTTAAAAACCCACTGTCTTTGTAATAAAAAGGTCTTTTCCTTTGTCCTTGAGAGTTTGTATAGTTCAGATAACCATGAACAAAGTACGATTTACAGTCACGTTTAGCACATTTCGATCAGATGGAGACCTTGTTCTTCAAGTTAGTTAAAGTTAAAGTTAGTTGAAAGATCATTTGCGATATTGATACTTTTGCAGTATAATGTGCAGCCTTAGAGCACTCGATCTCAAACTTTTCACACCAAGAACCACCAAAGAAAATATCTGGCCTTCAGAGTTCAATCAAATCTAAACTTGGTCTAAAACAGGACTATTCTAGGTCTAAACTGGCGCTAAACCAGGTCTAAAACAGGACTATCCTAGGTCTAAACTGGCACTAAACCAGGTCTAAAACAGGACTATTCTAGGTCTAAACTGGCACTAAACCGGGTCTAAAACAGGACTATTCTTGGTCTAAACTGGCACTAAACCGGGTCTAAAACAGGACTATCCTAGGTCTAAACTGGCACTAAACCGGGTCTAAAACAGGACTATCCTAGGTCTAAACTGGAACTAAACCGGGTCTAAAACAGGACTATTCTTGGTCTAAACTGGCACTAAACCGGGTCTAAAACAGGACTATCCTAGGTCTAAACTGGCACTAAACCAGGTCTAAAACAGGACTATTCTAGGTCTAAACTGGCACTAAACCAGGTCTAAAACAGGACTATTCTAGGTCTAAACTGGCACTAAACCAGGTCTAAAACAGGACTATTCTAGGTCTAAACTGGCACTAAACCGGGTCTAAAACAGGACTATCCTAAGTCTAAACTGGCACTAAACCGGGTCTAAAACAGGACTATCCTAGGTCTAAACTGGCACTAAATCGGGTCTAAAACAGGACTATTCTAGGTCTAAACTGGCACTAAACCGGTCTAAAACAGGACTATCCTAAGTCTAAACTGGCACTAAACCGGGTCTAAAACAGGACTATCCTAAGTCTAAACTGGCACTAAACCGGGTCTAAAACAGGACTATTCTAGGTCTAAACTGGCACTAAACCGGGTCTAAAACAGGACTATTCTAGGTCTAAACTGGCACTAAACCGGGTCTAAAACAGGACTATTCTAGGTCTAAACTGGCACTAAACCAGGTCTAAAACAAGACTATTGTAGGTCTAAACTGGCACTAAAAAAGGGTCTAAAACAGGACTATCCTAGGTCTAAACTGGCACTAAACCGGGTCTAAAACAGGACTATTCTAGGTCTAAACTGGCACTAAACCAGGTCTAAAAACTGGCACTAAAAAAGGGTCTAAAACAGGACTATCCTAGGTCTAAACTGGCACTAAACCGGGTCTAAAACAGGACTATCCTAAGTCTAAACTGGCATTAAACCGGGTCTAAAACAGGACTATCCTAGGTCTAAACTGGCACTAAACCGGGTCTAAAACAGGACTATCCTAGGTCTAAACTGGCACTAAACCGGGTCTAAAACAGGACTATTCTAGGTCTAAACTGGCACTAAACCGGGTCTAAAACAGGAATATTCTAGGTCTAAACTGGCACTCAACCGGGTCTAATACAGGACTATAATACGTCTAAACTGGCACTAAACCGGGTCTAAAACAGGACTATTCTAGGTCTAAACTGGCACTAAACCGGGTCTAAAACAGGACTATTCTAGGTCTAAACTGGCACTAAACCAGGTCTAAAACAGGACTATTCTAGGTCTAAACTGGCACTAAACCAAGTCTAAAACAGGACTAGAAAAGGTCTAAACTGGAACTAAACCAGTTCTAAAACTGGACTATAATAGGTATAAACTGGCACTAAAAAAGGGTCTAAAACAGGACTATTCTAGGTCTAAACTGGCACTAAACCAGGTCTAAAACAAGGACTATTGTAGGTCTAAACTGGCACTAAACCAGGTCTAAAAACTGGCACTAAAGGGTCTAAAACAGGCTAGGTCTAAAAACTGGCACTAAACCCTGGCACAAAAGGACTATCCTAGGTCTAAACTGGCACTAAACCGGGTCTAAAACAGGACTATTCTAGGTCTAAACTGGCACTAAACCGGGTCTAAAACAGGACTATCCTAGGTCTAAACTGGCACTAAAAAGGGTCTAAAACAGGACTATCATAGGTCTAAACTGGCACTAAACCGGTCTAAAACAGGACTATTCTAGGTCTAAACTGGCACTAAACCGGGTCTAAAACAGGACTATCCTAGGTCTAAACTGGCACTAAACCAGGTCTAAAACAAGACTGGCACTAAACCAGGTCTAAAACAGGACTATTCTAGGTCTAAACTGGCACTAAACCGGGTCTAAAACAGGACTATCCTAGGTCTAAACTGGCACTAAACCGGGTCTAAAACAGGACTATTCTAGGTCTAAACTGGCACTAAACCGGGTCTAAAACAGGACTATTCTAGGTCTAAACTGGCACTAAACCGGGTCTAAAACAGGACTATCCTAGGTCTAAACTGGCACTAAACCGGGTCTAAAACAGGACTATTCTAGGTCTAAACTGGCACTAAACCGGGTCTAAAACAGGACTATTCTAGGTCTAAACTGGCACTAAACCGGGTCTAAAACAGGACTATTCTAGGTCTAAACTGGCACTAAACCGGGTCTAAAACAGGACTATTCTTGGTCTAAACTGGCACTAAACCGGGTCTAAAACAGGACTATTCTAGGTCTAAACTGGCACTACACCGGGTCTAAATCAGGACTATTCTAGGTCTAAACTGGCACTAAACCAAGTCTAAAACAGGACTATTCTAGCTCTAAACTGGCACTAAACCGGGTCTAAAACAGGACTATCCTAGGTCTAAACTGGCACTAAACCGGGTCTAAAACAGGACTATTCTAGGTCTAAACTGGCACTAAACCGGGTCTAAAACAGGACTATTCTAGGTCTAAACTGGCACTAAACCGGGTCTAAAACAGGACTATTCTAGGTCTAAACTGGCACTAAACCGGGTCTAAAACAGGACTATTCTAGGTCTAAACTGGCACTAAACCGGGTCTAAAACAGGACTATCCTAGGTCTAAACTGGCACTAAACCGGGTCTAAAACAGGACTATTCTAGGTCTAAACTGGCACTAAACCGGTCTAAAACAGGACTATTCTAGGTCTAAACTGGCACTAAACCGGGTCTAAAACAGGACTATTCTAGGTCTAAACTGGCACTAAACTGGGTCTAAAACAGGACTATCATAGGTCTAAACTGGCACTAAACCAGGTCTAAAACAGGACTATTGTAGGTCTAAACTGGCACTAAACCAGGTCTAAAACAGGACTATCCTAGGTCTAAACTGGCACTAAACTGGGTCTAAAACAGGACTATCATAGGTCTAAACTGGCACTAAACCAGGTCTAAAACAGGACTATCCTAGGTCTAAACTGGCACTAAACCGGTCTAAAACAGGACTATTCTAGGTCTAAACTGGCACTAAACCGGGTCTAAAACAGGACTATTCTAGGTCTAAACTGGCACTAAACCGGGTCTAAAACAGGACTATTCTAGGTCTAAACTGGCACTAAACCGGGTCTAAAACAGGACTATTCTAGGTCTAAACTGGCACTAAACTGGGTCTAAAACAGGACTATCATAGGTCTAAACTGGCACTAAACCAGGTCTAAAAACAGGACTATTGTAGGTCTAAACTGGCACTAAACCAGGTCTAAAACAGGACTATCCTAGGTCTAAACTGGCACTAAACTGGGTCTAAAACAGGACTATCCTAGGTCTAAACTGGCACTAAACCAGGTCTAAAACAGGACTATCCTAGGTCTAAACTGGCACTAAACCGGGTCTAAAACAGGACTATTCTAGGTCTAAACTGGCACTAAACCAGGTCTAAAACAGGACTATTCTAGGTCTAAACTGGCACTAAACCAGGTCTAAAACAGGACTATTCTAGGTCTAAACTGGCACTAAACCAGGTCTAAAACAGGACTATTCTAGGTCTAAACTGGCACTAAAACAAATCTAAAACAGGACTATTCTAGGTCTAAACTGGCACTAAACCAGGTCTAAAGCAGGACTATGCTAGGTCTAAACTGGCACTAAACTTGGTCTAAAACAGGACTATTCTAGGTCTAAACTGGCACTAAACCTGGTCTAAAACAGGACTATTCTTGGTCTAAACTGGCACTAAACCGGGTCTAAAACAGGACTATTCTAGGTCTAAACTGGCACTAAACCGGGTCTAAATCAGGACTATTCTAGGTCTAAACTGGCACTAAACCAAGTCTAAAACAGGACTATTCTAGGTCTAAACTGGCACTAAACCGGGTCTAAAACAGGACTATCCTAGGTCTAAACTGGCACTAAACCGGGTCTAAAACAGGACTATACTAGGTCTAAACTGGCACTAAACCGGGTCTAAAACAGGACTATTCTAGGTCTAAACTGGCACTAAACCGGGTCTAAAACAGGACTATTCTAGGTCTAAACTGGCACTAAACCAAGTCTAAAACAGGACTATAATAGGTCTAAACTGGCACTAAACCGGGTCTAAAACAGGACTATTCTAGGTCTAAACTGGCACTAAACCGGGTCTAAAACAGGACTATTCTAGGTCTAAACTGGCACTAAACCGGGTCTAAAACAGGACTATTCTAGGTCTAAACTGGCACTAAACCGGGTCTAAAACAGGACTATCCTAGGTCTAAACTGGCACTAAATCGGGTCTAAAACAGGACTATTCTAGGTCTAAACTGGCACTAAACCGGGTCTAAAACAGGACTATTCTAGGTCTAAACTGGCACTAAACTGGGTCTAAAACAGGACTATCATAGGAAACTGGCACTAAACCAGGTCTAAAACAGGACTATTGTAGGTCTAAACTGGCACTAAACCAGGTCTAAAACAGGACTATCCTAGGTCTAAACTGGCACTAAACTGGGTCTAAAACAGGACTATCATAGGTCTAAACTGGCACTAAACCAGGTCTAAAACAGGACTATCCTAGGTCTAAACTGGCACTAAACCAGGTCTAAAACAGGACTATTCTAGGTCTAAACTGGCACTAAACCGGGTCTAAAACAGGACTATTCTAGGTCTAAACTGGCACTAAACCGGGTCTAAAACAGGACTATTCTAGGTCTAAACTGGCACTAAACTGGGTCTAAAACAGGACTATCATAGGTCTAAACTGGCACTAAACCAGGTCTAAAACAGGACTATTGTAGGTCTAAACTGGCACTAAACCAGGTCTAAAACAGGACTATCCTAGGTCTAAACTGGCACTAAACTGGGTCTAAAACAGGACTATCATAGGTCTAAACTGGCACTAAACCAGGTCTAAAACAGGACTATCCTAGGTCTAAACTGGCACTAAACCGGGTCTAAAACAGGACTATTCTAGGTCTAAACTGGCTCTAAACCAGGTCTGAAACAGGACTATTCTAGGTCTAAACTGGCACTAAACCGGGTCTAAAACAGGACTATTCTTGGTCTAAACTGGCACTAAACCGGGTCTAAAACAGGACTATTCTTGGTCTAAACTGGCACTAAACCAGGTCTAAAACAGGACTATTCTAGGTCTAAACTGGCACTAAACCAGGTCTGAAACAGGACTACAGAAGAACAAGTTTTTTAAAAAGGTGGATTGAAGTGACTCTAAATTGTCATCAAATTCAGGATTCTGCATTCATTTGGCGTTCGCTTTATTTACACACCTTGTTTACTTGGAGAGCTTAGCCTATCACACTCTCTCCTCTCATCCAAGAAATCTCCCATGTTCCACTGACCAAAACCACATGCAAAAACCAATTCAATTTTCCAGGTGACGGAGCAGAAGCCGACACGGAGCGGGAACAGCGGGAGGAGCCGGCCCGACCGGCACACACTGGTGATGTAATGGCCCAAAATCTACATAAACATTGCTTTTTTGCGAAATATTAGAGTGAAAAGAGCGCGTGTTGGATGCAAGCTGTGGCCTTAATATGATGGAAATGTTCAGGCAGGAAGCGAGTCTCGATTGGAACATGAGAACAAACGGCCGGGACATTAGGAACACGGCGATAACAAGAAAAGAAAGAGGATTTATGAACGTCCGTTTGGTTGATTGTGACTATTTAGGTCAGCGTATGAATGAGAAAACGCGTAATCATCATCATTTTAGAAGAAAAAAAGGATCATTTCAATTCAGCCCGTTCTCCCGTGAATGCAGAGTGCTTATTTATCTGTCTAGCGTACTTATTAACTTTATCTTTCATAACATTTGAGTTCATAAAGCTCGTCAAATGCTGTTCACCTTATTCTGGAAGTTGCCATCTTTTTTTTTTATTAGTTTACACGGAGCAGACGAGCTCAACATTGAGAAAGGAGAAAAGTATGTCTCATGCCGAGGCAGTGAAATCTGTAAAGTCTGGAAATATAAGAGGTCAAGGAACTGAGCGCAACGATGTCAGGAAAGAGAAGTGTGAGAACATTGAGGAGAAACATTTTCTTTGCATTTATTGAAAGAATAGAGTTGATTTTGGACGCGGCTAAGATCCTTTTGAATGTGGATAACAGGAGAGAATTTGAGCCTCACACGTTGGCAGATTAAAAGAAATGGATCTTACAATGTGTTGTATTTTGTCTTTATTTTACTTTTTATTTATAGACATAGCGTAACACACAGACTTTAAAGGTCCCATATTCTGCTCTTTTCCCCTTTACACAGTCTATTCTAAGGGCTTTGTTGATACATTTTTGCGTTGTGCAATATCCATAACATAACAGTTTCCAAAAAACACCCATTTCTTGGACTGGCCCCCCTCCTTGCAAAAGCAAACGGCTCACTCTGAGATCTGACCCCCCGAACAGAGAGCAGGCTGCCTCCCCCGCCCAACCCGTGCGCCTCCCCCGCCCAACTCGTGCCGAAGCCTAGAGTGGAGATAGTGCGCATGCGCCGAGTGCTCCGGTAAACAGCGATACACAAACACTGAATAAACATTTTATCCGTCCTGACGGTGCGTCGTGCTGAGTCCTACGTCCTGGATCTGACCTGGAGTTTGACGTGCTCCAGGGCCTCGACGACGGACGTTGCCGTTTGGTAAATAACAAGCTAACTCTTCGATCTGTCGTATCCATCGTGTAATTACTGTGTAGCATTAGCATTAGCTGTTTTTATTCTTGCGGCTGCGCGCTTCCTGGAGGCGTGGCTTAAACACCGCGTCATCCTAGTGAAGCGCGTCATCTTAGTGAGGAGCCCCCGTCTGCTGCTCAGCCGAGGGGGACGGAAAAGACAGTTCTCTAGTGAAAACATGAGGGAATCAATCAAAAAACCACTTTGGGCACAACATACGAGGCCCAAATAGCACTGTAGGAAGGTTAAAACCTCTGAAAAGTCGATTTTGCATGATATGGGACCTTTAAAGGCACATAGCTACAGTGGGTGACAGTAATATAACATTTTTATGGACACCAACCACCATAAAACACCACAGAAGAAGAAAGGCTCAACAGAAAATACGTTCTACACAAACTACAAAGCTGTTCTCAGGTCGCCGTTGTTGACTTGTTGTTGCACGCATTAAACATTTTACACAAATCAAGCTATTTTAGTGACCTTATTCCGTCCCACCCACTCTTGCCTCTCTTTGCCACAGATCTGCGCTCCTGTAGTAAGTGCACTTCCTGTTTCCACGCAAACGGAGAGCGAGGGAAAAGTCTCTCCGCTGAAATATTAGATAAAGTAGGCTGATTTGAGTAAAATGTGTCATGTACAGGTGCAACAACAAGTCAGCGATGCACCGATTTCCTGAGTCCGTTAAGATCTTATTTTCCGTTGAGCTCGTCTGCCCCGTGTTTGTTGGTTGAAAGCACGTTTTTGTCACTTTTGAATGCGTTTTTATCGCTTTTGTCACTTGTTTCAGAACATTCATTCATTCATTCATTTTCTACCGCTTATTCCCGTTAGGGGTCGCGGGTGACTGGAGCCTATCCCAGTGACTTTGGGCCTTAGGCGGGGTACACCCTGGACAGTGGCCAACTCGTCACAGCTGACACAGAGAGACAGACAAGGACAGACAACCATTCACTCTCACATTCATACACTAGGGGCAATTGTTGTTGAGTTGTCAATTAACCTACACAGTCATGTCTTTGGACGGTGGGAGGAGCCAGAGAACCCAGAGAGAACCCACGGTAACACGAGGAGGACATGCAGACTCCACCCAGAGAGATCGTGTGATGTTGGGGTGGTTCGGAATTCGAAACCACGATGTTGGGGTGGTCTGGGATTCGAACCCACGATCTCCTTATTGAGAGGCAGAAGCTCTAGCCGCTCTGCCACCGTTGTTTCAGAACATGTTTGTACAAATCCAAAGTACAATGTTACAGTAACTTTATTCAAATCAAAGCAAGACATTTTGTTGTTTGTGGAAGAAATTATTGCACTTCAAAAATTGCAGCATCTATTATATTTGCGATTTTGTGTCGGTTTGATTTAATTATGCAGCCCTGGCCTTTAAGAGGTAAATAAAGTCATCTGCTCAGAGGCTTCAGAGGCTAAACAACAGGAGAAAAAGTGTGTTTGAAAAGACAGCTGCATTAAAGACACAAACAGTCAATCATGATACCACAAAAATTGCCGATTTTTATAACCGTAGCACCCAGCCCTAGATTTACATAATAATGTCTGATTATCGTCGTCGAGATATTTCCAGATATGTTGATGAATACATTTTTGTCAGTATTGCCTCGTGCGTCACCGTGAATTCTTCTCCCGTTTAGCCGTGCGCACATAATCCACGGAGAGCCTGGTGCGGTGATGTTTTTCTGCTCTTAGTTTTGTGCGCGCTCATTCTTTCTTGCTGTTATCATCTGACCTTTTCACTTCAGTAAACAGCAGATTTTTCCTTGGGCTGCGCTGATTCTCGCAGATTGTTTTTGTGGTTCCACTCACTCCTGTCTCTGCACATGTTTCTTCTGAAGAGGTTAGCGATAAAACCCTCCACATTCACGTCAGAAGAGTCCCACCCAGAGCATGAACCGCTCACGTCGCTCCTCTCAAACTCACAATCAGTCAAAAATACAGCCACTGCATGCTGGGAAATGTTTGTCTTTGCGTGAAAATTCGATATAGAAGCGGGTCGTGATACTGACAATAAGCAGCCAAAATCTTTACAAATGTTACACCAATTTAGGTCTTTTTATTTATTTATTTATTTATTTTATTTTACTTCCTGGTTGTAAATGGCGACATCTTACTAAAGGTCAAGGTCAAATGTATTTATACAGCACATTTATCAACAGATATACTGCATGGATGTATTAAATGAACTGGATAAGACACGCCCCCTCTGTCTGTGGTCCCAGATTGATTAGTGGCCGTGCGAGGTACTGCAGCCTCTTTGGCCCAGTCTTTTTCTAAAATTGCACATTATAATCACAGACAGTACTGAATTATTATCGGTATTTAAATAAAATAGAAGGAAATGTTCTTTTCTACCGTTTCTAAAATCACCAAAATTACCGTTTTTATATGAAGTGGGGGATTGTCGTCACGTGGTGCCCTAAAGCAAAGATGGCAGCCTCCGTATCAGGAAGTAAATGCGGAAGTAAGAAATTTTTTGGGGTCATGCGCCAGTGAGCACACTCCATAGGGATAAACAGGGCGGCCATTTTGGATTAATCTCCCAGGTTTTATTATAGTTCTATGATACACTGCCACAAAGTGCTGCACAAGATCAATAACACAAGACAGAGAGAAGGATTTATTATTGAAAATTTTGAATTAAAAACACAATGTAGGTGTAATAAAAATGTCTGGCTCAGCTTGAATTAAAAGCCAGTGCAAAGAAGAAGTTTTTAGCAACGATTTGAAACTCTGAACAGAAGTAGCGGCTCTTATGTTCAGGGGAACATGTTGGACTCATGAACACTCTGTAACACCTGCCACTTTAACAATATATTATATAAGAACAATCTATTTGCACTGCTACATTTGCACATTGCATCTGCATCTGCCAACTGTACATTCTGTATATAGTCTCAGTCTATCTTAGTCTATTTTATTCTTAATTTTATGCATGCCTTTTTATATTTTTTTTATATTTTATTCATTGCTTTATGTTGCACCTACGCCGAAGCAAGTTCCTATGTTTGTGAATTTCACTGACAATGGCAATAAACCGCTTCTGATTCTGATTCTGATAACACAGTTTAGGAGCAGCAACAGAAAAAGCTCTGTCTCCTCTACACTTGAGTCTGGACCTGGGGCGGTCCAGGAGCAGCTGACCTCAGCGCTCGGCCCGGCGCATGCAGAACAAGCATCTCAGATAAATAAGAAGGTGCTAGATTGTTTAGAGACTTATACACAAACTGTAAAATCTCACTCACCAGGAGATTGCCAAGAAACCACCCTGTACAGTGCACCAGAACTCATTTAACATCACAGTTTATTTTTATTTGACAAAGAAAAATACATGTGAACACCTTTATTTTGTTGAATCAATGTTTAAAGGATCAAAAAAAGTTTGTGTGAATTATGCATAACCTTTGTCTTCCCAGTGTGATGTCACCAATGTGTTTACTTCCTGTAATTTTCAACATGTTTTCCAACATTTCTCCACAAACAGCGACCTGATTGGTATAAGGTATTAATACACTGAAAAAAGTCAAATTTAAAAATCTTAAAAACCTGCTATTTGCACTTTAATATAAAATGATTTATTCATACAAACCAATCTGTTTTTTTAATTGTTTGTTTTTTTCGCTCATTATTGCCATACTATACACTCTATGGTTTCTACACACACTTAACAATAACTCACTAATTTATCCACATTCTGTTTAGCTTATATTATGATACAGTGCTGTTTGTATTTGCAGTAACTACCAGACCAATTTCACAAAAGCCTTGAAAAGTATTATACTATAAGAAAATACACTAACTGCAAATTAAAATCACTAGTTTTATATGTAAACAACTTGGTTAATTTATGAGCAATGATATACCTATTTATTTAAAGGGTAATGGGGCCCCCTGATGACGTGCATAATTGTATTTAGTCTCAACGACTTTACTGAACCACAATGCATTTTATACAACAAAAATAGATTAAAACGAGGGCCCCTCCTGCTTTTGCAATTCAGACCATATCGTACAAAACGTCAAATTAACCACAAACCACAGAAATGTCACGTTATTCATATGTTTTTATGAAGGTTTCTGTTATATTTTATCTATCAGTTGTTTTCGCGAAATGGATAAAACTCTCAAAACTATCTTGAGCCGAACTTTAGGCCCAAAGTGCACTGACAAGACAAGTACAACTCAGTAGCAATAAGGCAGAGTAAAATCACAATTCTTTCCAAAAAATAATTCATCCCAACTGCTCTTTTAAAGGTCCCATATCGTGCAAAATCGACTTTTCAGAGGTTTTAACCTTCCTACAGTGCTATTTGGGCCTCGTATGTTGTGCCCAAAGTGGTTTTTTGATTGATTCCCACATGCTTTCGCTAGAGAACTGTCTTCTCCTCACTAAGATGACGCTGTGTTTAAGCCACGCCTCCAGGAAGCGCGCAGACGCAGAATAAAAACAGCTAATGCTAATGCTACACAGTAATTACACGATGGATACGACAGATCGAAGAGTTAGCTTGTTATTTACCAAACGGACACGTCTGTCGTTGAGGCCCTGGAGCACGTCAAACTCCAGGTCAGATCCAGGACGTAGGACTCAGCACGACGCACCGTCAGGACGGATAAAAGGTTTATTCAGTGTTTGTGTATCGCTGTTTACCGGAGCACACGGCGCATGCACCATCTCCGCTCTAGGCTTCGGAGGTGCGCGGGTTGGGAGGGGGAGGCTCACGGGTTGGGCGGGGGAGGCAGACTGCTCTCTGTTCGGGGGGGTCAGATCTCAGAGTGAGCCGTTTGCTTTTGCAAGGAGGGGGGCCAGTCCAAGAAATGGGTGTTTTTTGGAAACTGTTATGTTATGGATATTACACAACGCAAACATTTTATCAACAAAGCCCTTAGAATAGACTGTGTAAAGGGCAAAATAGCAGAATATGGGACCTTTAATGTAATTTTTACATTGATTTGAATGTGTTGTGTGTTTGTACAGCGTGAATAGGCCACACTGAAGACAAACACATTTCTGTTTTATCTTGGAGCAAACATACAAAGTGCTATTCTATTCTAAACACAGCGTCATATCAGTTTCTTCGCCCTGTGCTCGTGTGCATGATGACAACACTGATACTTCTCCATGACTTTCTCAATCCGGGATAATGCCACTGACCGCGTGACGACAGAAACGTGCACCAGAGCTGGAGTGAAATCTTAACAAATCTTAGGCACTTTGAGAATTTAAATGTGTTTCATGTGGTGAAAACAGAGAAGAATCCATCCAAAGTCTGACCTTTGTGAGAGCTGTGGTCCCTGTCAGCAAAACACGAGCAGTTTGTTTTTACAAACACACTGGCGCTGTGTGGGAGAACAGAGGTGTGTCTTATCCTGGTTGACAACCCCTGAAACCTTTTTTACGATCCTGGTTTTAGTACGTGTTTTATGTAGGAACATTTTTTCACATTTTAGTTTCAGTTCCCATTTGATACATGTTCAAAAAGAGAATGGAACTAGGGACTGGAACCACACTTTGGGGTCTTTTTTAGTTCTTCCTCAGGGGTAGGTGCACTCCAGTCAGACCAGGAACCTTTTACAACATTTACAACGTTTACTTTATTGGGAAATGTGTTTCATTCATTTTTATTCACCCCAAATATAATTCTTAGTTAGTAGTAACTAAATGTGTGAACTGTGAATGGTTGTGTTTTATAGACCCTTCCAGGAGTGACGCATGTGCCAGGATGTGCATGCAGCCCGGTTCTTGTGTTTTACATTCTATCAATTCATTTTAATGGTGCAGCAAATAAAAAAACTGTAATTTTGTCATTTGTAGAAAGCGCAGACACGTGGTTGTTATTACTATGTTCATTGCATTTGCCAACAAGTGATAAGTGTCAGTATCTAACTTCATACTCTAGTTTCTAAAGTTCTCTTACAACTAAGATTTGTGGCAAAAAAAAAAAAAAATCATGAAACAAACATAAAAGTTCCTGTGAAACTGTCGGTACAAACTACACAAACACTTGTGCACGTGGTCATATTTTCTACTGAGACTCTGGTGTTGCTCACGATTGGTCGAGTGGTTCTTAGTCGCTAAAACAGCCCTGGGTTCATAGTGTGTGATGTTTGGAGGCTAACGCTAACCCTCCCATTGAAAATACATTGGCGCTAACTCTTGGAATAGCACCGGGCTAATGGAACGCTGCGTTTTGTTTACAAACACTGGAAGGGTCTATTTTTAAATGTATTGTTTGTTTGAGCTTTATGTGTAGATTTACAGAGCACAAAAGAAGCAGGCTGAAGAAAAACGTCTGTAATCTATCCTATGTGTCCTATGTTTGTAATCTAATCCTAACATAATTTAATGTTAATTTCAGTCGCTGTCACTGTGTGAACACCAGCAATGGGGACTGGGTGGTTCTTGCGGAACCCAGGTTTAAACAGGGACTGTGGCAAATAAGGCCTTAGTGGTAGGGCTGGGTGATACGGTGATAAAAACGGAATCGTGAGCTCATCCCTCTGACAATCTAATGCAGATGTCTGTTCAAACACACTTTTTCTCCTGTTGTTTAGCCTCTGAAGCCTCTGAGCAGATGACTTTATTTACCTCTTAAAGGCAGAGCTGCACAATTAAACCAAATCGATGCAAAATCGCAATTTATATGGATGCAATTAGCAAATCGCAAAGGCTGCAATTTTTAAGTGAATCATTTCCTCCACAAACAACAAAACGTCTTGCTTTGATTGAAATAAAAACTGCTAACACTGTAGTTTGGGGATGGATTTGTGGATTTGTACAAACGTGTTCTGAAACAAGCCACAAAAGCATGACCAAAACCGATAAAAAAGCTACAAAAACACGCCAACAAACGACAAATGCAACTCACTGCACCAAAAACGAGAAAAACACAGCTACAAATGACAAAGAGGCGTTTAAATATGACAAACACAACTGAACATGACAAAAATGTGACTAAGAGTGGCAAAATTGTGTTTAAAATGTGAATTTGAACAAAATCCTAATATTAAAACATAAATCGCAAATCTAATCACAATCGCACTGGTCAGAAAAATCACAATGAGATATTTTTCCTAAATTTCACAGCTCTATTAAAGGCAATGGAAAAATACAAAGTGAACATGAATTGTGATCAAGTCGAAATCATGATCTGGCCCCAAGAAAATCAGTTTTTGCCATATCGTCCTGCCCTGATTAATGATATTAACTCATGCCTTCTCCTTTCTGCTGTGCTCCTTATAAATTACAGCCTGAACAATACTTGATCTTGTGATTTTGCTCCTTAAAAATCCTCTAGAGCTCATCCTATGGCCACTATATGTCCCTTATTTATCTTAAAAGCTCTAAATTGTTGCTTTGAGATGATCCAGTTTCTGTTCTGATTTCACTGGCTCCATCTTTTATTAAATCTGCAGCTTGTTCTCCAAAACATAATGGAATTTAAGTCTCATGAACAATAATGATTGCCTCTGATTAAACTTGGATATTGAATAATGCCTTATTAGTTTTCTGCAAATTAGATTAAAAGATTTCTCCAAAGATACTCTGCCGGAGTCAAACAACAGCTCCGTTCAAAGGTCGTCTCAGTCTCTGTGTTCATGTTTTGCAGCTTCAAAATGCTTTATGAAACGTCATCGGTCGTCTCCATGGAGATGTTATTGCTTTTCCTTAGAGCTGATTATTTTGGAAATCGATTAGTCTAGTGATTATTCTTTCGATTATTCAGATGTGTGAATTTTTTAATCAATTTTACCCACATGAAGCTGAACTGAAGGCGTTTGAGGACGTCCTGGTGGAGACACACTTCCTGTTTGGTCAGTCATCAGACCTCTGCTCAGCTCATGTTTTGGAGTTAAAGACCAGTTAAAGTGTCTGTGACAGGTCGGACAAGTCATTTATCTAAAATGTAGGTAAGATAAATATATTTAAAATCCATCAATTGCTAATTTTAGCCCAGATTAGCAGTTTTTTCAGGTTTGTAATTTTACTTCCTGGTTGTAAACGATGACATCACACCACGCTGTACACTGGGCCAAAACTCTTCTAAAATTAAAGATTGTTTTATTTGACAAATAAAAATATATTTGAACATCTTTATTTTGTTGAACTAATGTTTAAAGGATCAAAAAAGTTGTTTATTTTGTGTAAATTGTGCATAACCTTTGGCTGGAGTGAGTCTTGAGTCTTCCAAGTTTGATGTCATCAATTTGATTTTTTTTACTTCTTGTAGATTTTTCAACTTTTCTCCACAAACGGCTTCTTGATCGGTGTAAAACACAGGTATGTATAATCCACACCAAATAAAGTCAACATAAAATCATAAAAACCTGTCACTTAAACGATTATTCGATTAGTTAATTAATTGACAGCTATTTCAATGGTCCATTAGTTGCGATTAATCGACTGCACTGTTGTCCTTGTCACCCTTGGGTGCTTGCCACACCCTGTTTAAGTTGACCACCTGGAGCTCATCCTCCATTGCCCAGTGAAGGCCTAAAATGTCATTTGAATGAAAATCACAATTTTCCAAGTAATGCAGTGTGTGGGAAGTCTTTTTCTGTTTATTAATTTTGGTCGCTCCCTCCAGTGCAGCTGCTCAAAGAGATCGATGTGCACGTCTGCTCCAGAGCTAATGTTGTAGTACAAGGCTGTTGTGAGCTTCAAAAGGAAAGTAGCACCTGCTAAATCTGGTACAAGTCACATTTCTTTTGCAAGATGAATGTATTTGTGAACAAGTCTACACAGACCTGTTCAAAGGTTTGGACACACTTTTCATTTATTGTTTTAATTTGTGGATTCTCACTGAATGTATCAAAACTGGATATGAAAAGTGGGAAACAATGATGAGTGATTTTAGAGTCTTCCAAACTATTTGTTTTGATCACTGCTTTGCAAACTCATTCTGAAGTCATGACTTCATGGTGAAGCTCATGGAGGAAAGGCCGAGGGTTTAGGGCTCTGTCGACGGAGCAGAGAGAGGCCAGTCTGAGGAATCTGTGAACCTTTCCTTTTTCCCTCCACACAATTCCACACACATCATGTATTTGAGGCCTTCGTTTTGTTCATGTACAATGTAGAAAGTGGTAAACATAAAGAAAAAAATGGAAACATTCAGTGAGAAGGTGTGTCCGAACATTTGACTGGTTTGTACATATTTGTGTAATCCTGTGGCCTGACCAGCCACTCCCACTGTCTTTCTGCACTTTTCAATTTTGAAAGAAAGTGTGTTTGGGCCTGATCAGTGAAGCCCCTGCTTCCGCTATTCTGTGGCAACTGAGCCAATCAGAGCCGCGAGAGGAAAACGTCACATCAGTGCGCCGCGATTACAAGCAATAACAAACAAGATGGCGTCCACCACAGAGAAAATGTTGGGGGCTGCTCTCCTCTGTTTTAAAAGACCAGGACGTGTCGTTAAAACCACAGCCAGAGGAAGCTTTACAGCTACAGCCATTGTGGACTGACACACAGCTCTCTGCTGCTCGTCGCGGTGCTGTCGTCATGTCCGCTGATCGTCTGATTGACACATGTTTGTCCCGCCCCCCTGAAGTCAAATAGTGTGGCAGCATCTCCAGACTAACAACAGTATGGCGGTGTCTCCCCCGCCACCCTGAGACACTGTGCGGACGAGCTGACTCCTGTCTTCACAGACATTTTCAACACCTCCCTGGAGTCATGCCATGTCCCAGCCTGCTTCAAGTCGTCCATCATCGTCCCTGTCCCCAAGAAGCCCCGGATCACTGGACTTAATGACTTCAGGCCTGTGGCGCTGACGCCTGTCGTCATGAAGTCCTTTGAGCGCCTGGTCCTGCCCCATCTCAAGTCCTTCACCTCCTCCGCCCTGGACCCACTGCAGTTCGCCTACAGAGCCAACAGATCTGTTGACGACGCCATCAACCTGGCCCTCCACTTCATCCTGCAGCATCTGGACTCCCCGGGAACCTACGCCAGGGTCCTGTTTGTGGACTTCAGCTCTGCATTCAACACCATCATCCCTGCTCTGCTCCAGGACAAGCTCTCTCAGCTCAACGTGCCTGACTCCATCTGCAGGTGGATCACTGACTTCCTGACGGACCGGAGGCAGTGCGTGCGGCTGGGGAAGAATGTCTCAGAGACTCGGACTATCAACACAGGAACTCCACAGGGCTGTGTACTTTCTCCTCTGCTCTTCTCCCTGTACACCAACTGCTGCAACTCCAGCCACGACTCTGTAAAACTGATCAAGTTTGCAGACGACACCACCCTCATCGGACTCATCTCGGACGGCGATGAGTCTGTCTACAGGAGGGAGGTGGACCGGCTGGTGTCCTGGTGCAGCGATAACAACCTGGAGCTCAACACCCAGAAGACAGTGGAGATGATCGTGGACTTCAGGAAAGTCTGACAGACTCTCCCATCACCACCGTGGACTCTTTCCGCTTCCTCGGCACCACCATCACTCAGGACCTCAAGTGGGAGCCGACCATCAGCTCCATCATCAAGAAGGCCCAGCAGAGGATGTACTTCCTGCGGCAGCTGAGGAAAGCCAAGCTGCCAGCGCAGATGATGGTGCAGTTCTACACGGCCATCATCGAGTCCATCCTCACCTCCTCCATCACCGTGTGGTATGCTGGAGCCACAGCCAGGGACAAACAGAGACTACAGCGCATTGTGCGCTCTGCTGAGAAGGTGATCGGCTGCAGCCTTCCATCTGTCCAGGACCTGTACGTCTCCAGGACTCGGGGACGAGCAGGTCGGATCACAGCTGACCCTTCTCACCCTGGACACGGACTACTTGAGCCACTCCCCTCGGGCAGGAGGCTACGGTCCATCCGGACCAGAACCTCCCGCCACAAGAACAGTTTCTTTCCCTCTGCCGTTGGACTCATGAACACTTTGTAACACCCGTCACTTTAACTATATATTATATAAGGACAATCTATTTGCACTACCACATTTGCACATGGCACTGTCTGCCAACTGTACATTCTGTATATAGTCTATCTTAGTCTATTTTATTCTTAATTTTTATGCATGCCTTTTTATATATTTTTTATATTTTACTCATTGCTTTATGTTTGCACCTTCGCCGAAGCAAATTCCTATGTTTGTGAATTTCACTGACAATGGCAATAAAGCGCTTCTGATTCTGATTCTGATTCTGGTATTGAATGAAACACGGAGATTAGAATGGAGGCCAGGCAAGTGATCCTGCTGTGTGTTCAGAAAATATATGTTTTTATGGTTTGCACTGATCTTCTGATTCTGTACTTTCATTGAAAACTTAGACTCAGAGTTAAATAAGGCGTTTTCAGACATTTCCCTCAGTCTCGATTTAGTTTGAGGAATGACCCAGTCCCCATTTTTTGCGTTCACACAGAAACAGCAGATGAAAGTGAGTCTGACTCATACATAAACATATTCAATTAAGAAAGGAACACAATACATTAAACTGTGATCCACAGCTCAAACAGACAATGAATATAAAATAAAAACACATCATTCACAGTTGTTCAGAATTTTAGTTACAACCTTTAATTGTATTCTGGAGCTGCTGTGTCCAAGTTAATTCTCTTTTGCATCAAATCTGTCAGAAAATGAATGAAACATATTTCCCAACAGAGTTAATGTTGTAAATGTACTTGTTTCAACAAAAAGGTTCCTGGTCTGACTAGAAAGTGAGCAAGATCTAAAAAAAAAAGTCTCTAAAGTGTGGTTCCAAGCCCTTGCACCTAATAATGCAGTGTGAACGTGCATGAAATGGAGACTGGAACTAAAATAAAGTTTGAACTACAGCTCCACAGTGAGAAACACCTAAAAGCATGACCTGCAGTCTCAATGGAAATAATACATTTAATGCCGTTTACTGACATCACCATAGAAACCAGGATGCACCAGGATGCACCTTTAAAGTGATGGTCTGTGTAAAACAACATCTACTTCTTCTCCACAGGATTTTTCTTTCCAAAATCACAGCTTTCTACAAAATACTGCCTTCAGATGATTCTTATTCTGTGTGTAATTTGTTATCTCTTATTCCAATCAGACTTTTATGTAAATTGTAGCCCTTTCGCGACCACAAAATCCTGCTCTATATTTAAAGCTACAAGGTCGTCGTGTGAGATTGAACGAGACAGAGCCGGCAGAATGAGAATGGGCTGCCTCCGACATTAAATTACCTTTTGCAAATCTGGCAGGGAGAGAAATTGATGCTGCATTTTACGCTTTTAATCAGAGCCACTTGAATGATTAGAGCGTTTGTTTTATGAAATTGGATTAGAACGAGTGCCTGCAGTTTGTCAAGTCCAAGCCAAAAGAAATGAATATTGAGCATGTTTCCTTGTTTCTTTTACAGTTCAAAGGCTCGTGTGCATTGGCTGTCGACCAGAGCCACGTTCAGCTGAGGCTCGTGAGCACGTTCATGTTTCATTTGGAGCCTTTGAAGTTTATCCACTGCAGAGTTAAAGCTGCTGCACCTGATTCTCTGACTTGTAATATTTTCACATATTTACAATCTTTTTACTGAGTATCCATCCGTTTCTTAGAGGCAGTGCTTCAATTGTGGGTGATCATCTCCGCACAGGCACAAGAACGATTATTGAGAGTGACGCAGCGGTCGTTAGAACAGAAGAGACAGAACGGGTGAGCCCTGGTGTCCTCTGCCAATGAAACATGGTGCTGTCTGTGAGTCTGTCCCAAATGTCTCAAGATTGAGCGAGAACCCACAGAGTAATCTCGTGAGAATTATTCAATACATTGTTTTTGCATCGCGACAACTGAAGAGTGCAATAACCTTCTGGAAGAATTATTATTTAAGAGAATATCCAGTTTTAAATTGTTCTTTATTGTCTTATAATGCCATATTTCATCAGTAAAACAGAAAACTTACCAAAGAAAAACAGAGTATTAGGCTCATACTACACTCACTTAACTATGAAACTCTCGTCTTAGTTTTGTCTCGTGAACCCAGTCTCACGTCCCGTCTTGTCTCTTTACACCCCTCTGTCACGATCACACATTTTACACAGTATTTCATAATATTTATTTACAGAAAATATCTAGAGAAATTATACTATTGAAACTGTTTAATTCCACTGATACTATTAGAGCATTTTTGTCACTGCTACTGCGAGGCTAATTGTCACGTTTAATAAAGTGAAGTGTGACTAAATTGTGTCTAGCACTAGGCGCCATCTGCTGGCTGGATACACTCTGTGTCGTTGCAGACGGAAGACAAATCCATTCATTTCAGTCCATAATAAACTTTTTTTGTTTCAAATCATGAGATGGAAAATGTAAGGCGCTCAAGAGCATGTTTAAAGGCTAATAACAATATGAAAAGTGCAACCAGTTTCTGTCTGAATGTTTTGATCGGTTTAAAGTAAAAAAAACAAAACAAAAAAAACGGAACAGGAAGGTCTTGCTGTCTAAAAATGCTTTGTATTGTTTCAGGCACATTCGATCAAAACCACATCTGTTTCAGTTTGTGGATCCTCTAAAGGAGCGTTCAACTGAGCTAAAAGTGCAAAAAAACAGGACAGAAGGGAAACATTTTGCGAAAGGAATGTTTTTTTTTCTCTTTTCAACTTAAAAACATGAAGTCCAGCCCCTTTTAGCACAAGACCTTCATTATAAACCCTATCCTCCTGGTTTGACCTTGTGTGCAGCTCCAGGGGCCTCCTCCAGATACACAAGTGCTGAGGTCAGGGCAGTCCATGAGTTTATCACAAACATCAGCCTGAGTCAGCCGACCACACACCCTGCTGCTTCATCTGCTGCGTCAGGTCAACACGTTCATCACTCTGTTCTGTCAGAATATGAACGACAACAACTCAAGTATTTCCATTGTTTAAGGCGAGCGCTGCAGGTGAAAAGGAGAACATCTTACATGTGGAGAGAACAGTTTGACGTTTCTTCTGTAGTTTATTATTTGAAAAAACATCATATAGGAACATTTTATGCTTCATTTTATTCAGTGTAATACAAAGACATTTACAGGGGGATTTTGGACTGTTTTGTTTAATATTTGAGTTGGTTAATTCTCACTGAAAATAGTTGTGAAAATTCAAATTTCTCCTCATTTCTCCTGTATTTTTACACCACACACTGCAAAAAGTGCCTTACTAGAAACAAGAAGAAAAAAAAATAAAATTTGACTTAAAATAGCTTGTTTTAAGCAAAAAAAAACTGCCAATGGGGTAAGCAAAAATTTCTTGCTTAGAAAACTTGTTTTAAGATTTTTTTTTCTGACGATCAAGAAAAAAATATGTCAAAAAGCAAGAAAAAATGTCTCAATTTAAGCCAGTTGCTCCCTGTAAATGGCTTGATTTAAGCCAAATGTTCTGAATGAAGGGGGAAATTCAAGAAAATTATGCTAAAAAAAATAGAAGAAATAAATAGAAGAATAAAAGAAATTTTGCTTGATATAAGTAAAATTATCTAATTTATTCCCATATGAATTACAGCTTTTTTCTTGATAATGATATCAAGACATGTTTGTATTCTTACTTTTTCTCAAATTAAGAAAAATACTCTTAGTCTACAGTTAAATAAGATTCAAAATAACCTTTGTATCTTGTTACAAGCAAAAATATAACAGATTTTAGCAAATATATCTTAATAAGAAAAGGCTAGGTTTTATTTCTGAAAATAAGATTTTTTGTCTTTTTTCCTAGACGAGTTTTTTTTTTCTTTTTAGAGAAAAAATAAGAATTTATTTCTTGTTATAAGACTTTTTTTACTTTCTTAAAATCCACTTTTTGTAGTGCAAAACCAACATCTAAATGGTTTCCAACTCGCACAAACCCTTTGGCTCATGGTTAACCTCCACTCGCGTTCATTTTCAAGCTCACATTCGGAGCAGGCTTTTTCAGACACCAAAGTCAAACTGGTGCAACCGCCCCGAGCGCAGCCAATCAGAGCGCGGCGTTCTGCTCTTATTTCCTGATTGATGAGACGTAAAACTCTTCATTATTAGTTGCAGACAGCGTGTGATGGTCCAAAGTGTTGCTCTTACGATACACTCTTCGGGGGAAAACAAAAACAAAATAATTTACTAATAAAAAGTGAGGTACTCCTGCTTTAAGGGCTGATCTTCATGAGCGAAAACTGCATTTTGAAGTTACATTTTCCCAAATAAATGTATGGATCCAAGCTCAAACCATCTTCAGGTGCAGACTGGACAGTTTGTTTCCATGTGCCTGTGTCTCAAATGAAAGCAGAACTAAGTAACTTCAGAGACAGAGCTCCCCCTGCAGGTCCATTGTGAATTTACACCATTTTTGCTTTTTTTTTTACAGTCACTTACAAAAACATTTAAAACGCCCCGAAAATACATTTACAACCACCACACAGACTTACAAAGACGTTTAATAACATGTTCATCTGCTTTAAAGTCTAAATGACAGATTAGACGACACATTTCACTAAAACGTAGTGAACACGTTTATATTAAGATTTTACTAAACATTTTGCCCATTTATCCCCAGTTTGACAGTTTTCATAAAGTTTATAATGTCACTTCCTGGTTGGACATGAGCAGCAAATATGACATAGTTAGAGGTCATTGTACAACTGTTACCATAGCAACCAGACTGTAAACAAGGTCCAAAACCCATATAACTGACACAATAGTTATGATTTTTTCTTAATTTTGTTGAATGACACTTTAAAGCAGGCATGTCCAAACTCAGGCCCGGGGGCCAAATGCGGCCCACAGACCAATTTTTCTTGGCCCTTAGTCTTCCTGGTGAACTGGCCCACATTGTCCTGATAAGTACTATTTACAGCACATTGTGGCCCTCCGCTTGGTCTATTTCAATATGTGGCCCTCGATGTATCAAAACATTGTGTCAGTTGTGTGTAAATTGTGTTTTTATTTTTCGTGGCACGTCGCTTTTTGATGACATCACAGGGGGATGGATTCCGTTTTAGAACTCAATCACTTCCTGTCATTTTAAACTTTTATTTTTCTAAATTTCTTCCCAAACGGCACCTTCACAGACGCGACACTAAAGTAAATAATTGCCACAGGTGCCCTCCCACCAAACCAAGTCATAATAGAACATTCTGAGAGCCTGTCACGTGGACTTTAACACACAGGTGAACTGGGAATGAGAAGTGATGACATTTCTGTAGTTGTTGGTCTGGTGTTGCTGCAGTCGTGCCCCTCTCAGAGCTCAGGGGCCCTGGTTCTGCTCCTGTCCTGGGCCTCTCTTCTGTTCATTATCAAACTCTAATGAGGGCAGTGTCCAGTGACCCACACTCTGAACTCTCTCCTCCTCGTGTGCCTGCTCTCTCTTCTCTCTTCTCTCTCTTTTTTCTCGTCTCACTTTCTCTCTCGCTCTCCTCTTTACTTTCTCTCTACTGTTTATTGTTATTTATCTTCATTTTATGGAAATAGAACAAGGTGTAACACAGGTTCATGTGTAATGCCGTAATGAAGGCCTGTTCAAAAATCCTGGCACTTGGAAGCCGCACAACGCCATCTTTCATCTTCAGGTCGTGTACTTACAGGAGAACTACTTGGACATTTTTATTGCCAAAAATGGACACTAGGACTTTGCTTTTAACAAAGAAATAAAACATACAGTCGATAGAGGTTGTGCAATGACATTCTTTGATTAAAAACAAACTCGCTCGACTGAGCGGCAGAATCATGAGCGACACAACTGATAAAATGTGTTTCTTTGCTTTTTAGGCCCGAGCCCCTACAGGGCGTAGGGCCTATTGCTTCCGCAACGATGCCGAAGGCATCGTTGCAACTGTCTCGCCAAACTTTCGCGCTGGCAGCCTAGTCGGTTCTATGGTCGGACAGTGAAATAGCCCTCCTGCTATGCGAAAGAACCCTTTCAACTGTCTTGGCGAACTTTCGCCCGACCAACCTGAAATTTGGTGGACATCTTCCTGAGGAGTAGGGCACCAAAAGTTATCCAAATTATTGGGATAAGTATTACGGTCTCCGTGTGGCGAAGCCACAACAATTGCCCAAACTTGTACAAATGACAGACACATCCCATGTTATTCCTATGGGAAAATCTCAAAATATCTCAAATTAAACTTTGTACTTTAACGAACTCGTCCTCGGGCGTAAGCCCGATCAATCCGAAACTAGGTGACAATCATCCTGAGGAGTGGGGCACCAAAAGTTAGCCAAATTATTAAGATGGGTATTACGGTCTCTGCGCTGCGAAGCCGCTAATTTTGCCAAAAGACAGAAAAACCCCATGTTATTCCTATGGGAAAATCTCATAATATCTCAAATTAAACTTTGTACTTTAACGACTGTCACTCGGCGAAGCCCGATCAAGCTGAAACTTGGTGACAATCATCCTGAAGAATGGCCCACCAAAAGTTATCCAAATTGTTGAGATAAGTATTATGGTCTCCGTGTGGCTTAAGCCACAAATATTGCCCAAACTTGAACTAATGACAGAAACATCCCATGTTATTCCTATGGGGAAAATCACTCAAATGAAACCTTGTACTTTAATGAACTCGTCCTCGGGCGTAAGCCCGACCAAGGTGAAATTTGGTGAACATCATCTTGAGGACTGTGACACTAAAAGTTATCCATATTTTTGGGACAGGTGTTATGGTCTCTGTGCGGCGAAGCCGCAAAGTCGACTGAGAATTTTGCTCATTCATAATTACGATGAAGCTGACGTTCTATGTAATTCATGCTAAAGCCCCTAAAATACAAACACTGAGGGCGCGTCAGCGCCACCCTTACTGGGTGCTAGGCTAGCGGAGTACGAGCGCGGCCCGCGAGGGCCGTTTGATGCCGCTTGCGGCTTTAATTTGGGCTTGTTTTTGTTCATGAAGCTTTTGTTTCTCTCAAATAACTTTAAACAACTCAAGGGATTTAAAAAATGAAAGTAGTTTCTCCGTTGTTGCTGCGACTAGGGCTTAGCTAGCTTGTTTGCAAACACTACACAAGTCACTAACGCACAAGAATTATCCATGATATGTTCTTCTTAAAGACAATTTTACAATTAAACAATCAAAGACAATTAAAAACTATTTGTCTTTAAAGTGCATATGACAGGTTGGACTACTCATTTGACAAAAAAGCAGTTAAGATAAATATTTTTAAAGTCTTGTTAAAATACTTTACACATTTTTTCACGGTTTAGGAATTGTTTTTGTTTTTTAGTTTTACTTCCTGGTTGTAAATGGTGACATCACGCTAGGCCTTTTTTACGTAGCAACCATCCTCTACACGGGGCCAAAACTCATCTAATGTCACAGATTATTTTATTTTACAAATTAAGACACACGTGAACACCTTGATTTGTTGAATTAATGTATACAGGGTTTTTAAAAAGTAGTCTGTGCCCAACCTTTGTCTCCCCAGTGTGATGTCATCAGTTTGTTTACTTCCTGTAATTTTAAACATATTTTTCAACTTTTCTCCACAAACCGTGACCTGATTGGTGTAAAACTATAATTTATATTTGCAAGAGGTATCAATACACCAAATAAAGTCAAAATTAAAAACTCATAAAAACCTGTCATATGCACTTTAAGAAGAACACATCATGGATATAACAAAAGAAAACATAATGAAATTTGTTGGAGGCGCACAATAATTATTTTCTTGAACAAACTGACTTGAAAACATGTTATTTAAAGCAGAACTAAGTAACATGTTTACCTTATTAAACGTCTTTGTAAGACCGTGTGGTGGTTGCAGATGTATTTTCATTTGAACCTCTCGCCGTCGCCCCCTGCTGTCTCTGCACGGAAACCCAGCGGCAACATTTCCGAAGACAACGCTCCTGAGAAACCCTGACTCTCTTTTTTATATCTGGCAACGTGAAGTGTTTTTGTATGTGATTGTACTTCCTCATTTCAAGAAAAAAGACTAAAAAGAAAGAAAGAAAAATAACGTTTGCGTCTTTTTACTGGCGATGTATTTTCACAAGAGACCTGCAGGGGGAGCTCTGTCGCTGAGGTTACTTTGCTCTGTTTTAAGTTGCGAAAGGTAATGAGTTCAACTGTGTTTGATCCATGGATGTATTAAATGAACTGGATAAGGCACACCCCCTCTGTCTGTGTCCCAGGTTGATTTGTGGCCGTGCGAGGTACTGCAGCCTCTTGGAACCAGCCTTTTTCTAAAATTGCACATTATAATTGCAGACAGGACTGAATTATTATCGGTATTTAAATAAAATAGAAGGAAATGTTCTTTTCTACCGTTTCTAAAATCACAGAAATTACCATTTTTATATGAAGTGACGTCACCGCAAACATGTGTGAGTCACGTGAACGAGCGTCGGACGATACAAACAGAAGCTCGTGGAAAAGGCTCGACTAGAGACACCTGTGAGTTGTATTTTATTTCATTTCAGACGCTTCACGTGTGTCTAACATGAAGAACACAATTACAATCACACAAGCTAACGTTAACACAAAAACTTGCAGCTGCTGGTCGCTCACGTCGCTCAAAGCATCATGGGGGATTGTCATCATGTGGCGCCCTAAAGCAAAGATGGCAGCCTCCGTATCAGGAAGTAAATGCGGAAGTAAGACATTTTTTTGGGGTCATGCGCCTATGAGCACACTCCATAGGGATAAACAGGGCGGCCATTTTGGATTAATCTTCCAGGTTTTATTATAGTTCTATGGTTTGATCCCAGAGTCTGTGTCAGTGATAAATGTGAGCGCAGCTGCTGTGTTCCTGTTGTTTATCTGGTTTTCTACAACTGTTTACTTGATTTTCCTTCTTCAAATGTCAGGTACAAACTAGATATTTTGCAGAGTTGTAGATCTTTATTTTTGTTATCAGACTTTTTCACATTTAAGTTGCATTTTGAGCTTTTACAGGAGAAAGTATGACTCAGCGTCGCCTCTCTTGTGTTTTTGCCGCTCACTGCTACATTTCAGACCGCTGTGACGTCTCCTGCAAAACCTCTACCTCCAAGACCAAATAAATACAAGTAATTCCAGCGTGAATCTTTGGAGTGTGAGACAGAATCTACAACCACAGCAGCTCTGGCCTTTCGCTCCGGCTCAGAGCGAGTGAAGCGTGGACAGTTTGGGTCGATGGCTTTGGTGTCGAGAAGAGGAGAGTCGATGGGCTTTGTTTTGAAAATCCTGGTCTGAAACACTCATTACATCCATCAGGTATTTAGTCAATAGTTTGATTAGTTGAATAACACTGTGAAACATCCGGAATTAACTATTATTTCAGAAGTCGATTAGTCATACATTTTAGATTAGTCAAATAATAATTTCTATTGTACAATGAGATTTTTAAAATGCATTGTCAACCGTGTAAAGGTCGAAACATGGTGACTGAAGCTTCTAGACAGATTTATGTATTATTTTTAAAGTGAGACACTGCAGGTGAATAGGAAAAAATCTTAAATTTAAAGATATCAATTGGAAACTTCTCCTGTAGTTTAGTCACATAAATGTAAGAAAAAAATGTATTACAAGTTTGTCATCGTGTCATGTTTTCATGTAGAAATAAGGCATTTTATGTGGAAAAATGGCCAAAAATACACATATTTGGGACATTTGAATCTGAAAAATAGACAGGTTTAAATTTCTTGGTTCATTTTGTACACATGTTAGTTAAAAAAAAAATTACACAGGGGATTTTGGATTTCTTATTTTTACTTAAAACTTCAATAAATTAGTTTTAGAATTAGACATTAAAAAATCCTTCAGTACGTTTCATCAGAATCTGAGGATCTACTTTAAGGCTGATCTTTATGTCTCGAGGGACAAAAATGCATTTTAAGAAAACGGCCTTTGAAGTTACAATGTCCAGAGAAATCTATGGATGAAGTGGATTCAATGGAAGAATAAACATATTTAGGAGCAGATTGGACAAGTTTGTTGTTTGAAAGCCGATACATTGAGAGCAAACTGATCAAAAAACAAAAAAATTGAAAAAAAAAAATGCTTGCAGTGTCTCGATTATCAAAATACGTTTACGATTATTGTAGTCGATTAATTACAAAAAGTACAATTAGTTAAAAAAAAAGGGGTGCACAGTGGCCTCTCAAGTAATGGCATGATCAATCAAAAAAAATAAAAAAGAACCTGTCATGGAGACGTTTTTGTCGTGTACAGTTTAGCAAATCAATGACATGAGCTTCATAACAACCTTAACGACCCACTTTTATTCTTTGGCTTTTATCATCTCGTGTGTTGTGTGACCTTTGTGTTTTTATTTGTTTATTTTATATTTATTTATGTCTATTCTATTGTTGTATGATTTTGCTTGGATTTGATGTTTCTGGCTTTACTGTTTTTAGTAAATGGTACGATCAAATTGAGCGGTTATTAAATATTTTGTTATATTTTTTATGTCTATTCCACACTTTGGAAATGGTTCTGTTCATAAAATATGCCATTTAAATAAAGTGGATTTGGATTTGAAACCTGGATCTGAGGCATAAACTGCTCGTCTCCTGATCAATTCATTTAATGCCATAAACATTCCAGGTCAGAGCAATAACAATAGAATAGTTACATACAGTGCACTTTTTATTTAACCTTTCTTTGACCAGGTAAAACACAGCTACAAAGTGAATAAACTCCAGCCCAAAAGAGCAGAATGAAGGATGTTTGGCTGTTGTGGTGGACAGATAAAGCCCGGAGCAGAGGACACACACTGTAGATGTCCTTGTGGTGTATTTTGGAGGTGATGGACGGAGCTAAAGCCCGTTGTGCTCTGAATCACGATGAGTCTGTGTCTGGGTCAGGACTGAGCCAGGACTCCACGAGGAAGGAACGAGACTGAGCGCAGGCCAAAGAAGATGGACAGGATTTTAGGTGCAATTTAGCAGCAGGACACCTCACAGAGTGGCATGAAACCAGGACTGATCCAAGACTTAACAAGGACTAAACAAGGCAAGGCAAGTTTATTTGTAGAGCACAATTCGTACACAGGGCAATTCAAAGTGCTTTACATAACAGAAAAAGTTGCTTTAAAATCACGAAACACAAAAAGACATACAGAATAATTTTAAAATAAAGCGCTTTAAAATAGAAGAGTGCAGATAGATCTTTCAGTCATATGCACATCTGAACAGAACTGTTTTTAGCCTGGATTTAAACATTGCCAGGGTGGAGGCCTGTCTCACATCTTCAGGGAGACTGTTCCAGATTTTAGCTGCAAAAAACTGAAATGCTGATTCCCCATGTTTAGTCCTGACTCTGGCACCAGCAGGAGGCCGGTCCCTGAGGTCCTCAGAGTACGAGATGGTTCATACGGCACTAACATGTCAGAGATGTACTTTGGTGTTTGGCCGTGGAGAGACTTGAACACAAGCAAAGCTGCTTTAAAATCTATTCTCTGAGCCACAGGGGGCAGTGCAGAGACCTGAGCACAGACTAATGTGATCGTACTTCCTCTCTCAGCCACAGGGGGCAGTGCAGAGACCTGAGCACAGACTAATGTGATCGTACTTCCTCTCTCAGCCACAGGGGGCAGTGCAGAGACCTGAGCACAGACTAATGTGATCGTACTTCCTCTCTCAGCCACAGGGGGCAGTGCAGAGACCTGAGCACAGACTAATGTGATCGTACTTCCTCTCTCAGCCACAGGGGGCAGTGCAGAGACCTGAGCACAGGACTAATGTGATCGTACTTCCTGGTTCTTGTCAGGACTCAAGCAGCAGCATTCTGGATGTACTGCAGCTGTTTTACAGCTCGTTTGGAGAAGCCAGTGAACAGCTGTTACAGTAGTCTAACCTACTGGAGACAAACGCATGGATAAGTCTCTCCAAGTCTGGTTTAGACACTATACTTTTAATTTTGGCAATGTTTTTTAGATGGTAAAAGGCTGTTGATGTTATTGATTTGATGTGGCAGTTAAAGTCCAAGTCTGAGTCCATTATTACCCCCAGATTTCTTACTTGATTTGTCTTGGTTTTGGTTTTAGAGCGAGAGACTGGAGGTGACTGCTGACACTTTCTCTCTGTTTCTGCGGCCCAAAGACGATGATTTCAGTCTTGTCTGAGTTTAGCTGAAGGAAATTGTTTTGCATCCACCACTGATCTGTTGGATGCAGTGACAGAGTGAATCCACTGGTCCATATTCACCTGCCGTCAGTGAGACATAGATTTGAGTGTCGTCTGCAGAGTCCGTTATTGCTGTGACTGTTAAACACGTTGCTAGCTTGTTCATTACCGACAGTTGGAGACACTTCAACAACTATTTTCCTCAACAAACCGACTCAAAAACATTTGCCTCGCCAGTGAAAGCTGAGATACCCAACGGTTTTTAAAGTGCTTTCTCATAATTAGTACATTTTTGTTTTTCTCCCCACAAAAAGAAGACCTCTTAAAGCATTTCATCTTTTCAAACATGTGCATCACTGTGTTTTATTCTGCGTTTGCGAGTTGATCGTTCTCCACACTTTATTGTTAATCCACGAATTATACAAAAACTATCTTACCCTCCTACACATAATTGAAAGTTTAATTGCTCCCTAAACAACCCGGAGCCTCATTTAGCTCACTTTGTTCAGTACTTCGTGGATTAAATCCCCCCCCCTGCCCGCTAGCATCAACCGGAGCTAGCCTAGCCGACTAGCGCCATGGCTGGCCCATCCTCCGCCTCTTTCGCCCTTACCTGTTCAAGCTGTCATATGTTGAGTCAGAACCCTGCTTCCTTCACTGACGACAGGGAGAGTTGCGTGAAGTGTAGCGTAGTGGTAGCTTTGGAATCCAGGGTTACAGAGTTAGAAGCGCGGATCCGCATTGTGGAGGAGCTAAAGTCTAGCTATAGCCAGGTCGTAGCATCAGGTTTACCGGACCGCGCCGCAGGTAGCAGTGTTAGCATGGTTAGCAGTGTTAGCGGTAGCAAGGCTAAGCCTCAGGATAAGACCAGCCCCCAGCGCCTCCCGGCGCGGCCGGGACCAGACCAGGAACAAGACAGGGATAGATTTGTGACAGTTCGAGGATCGATGCGCTAAACGCCAGCCTTTAGTGCACCATAAGCTTCCCGTCTGCAATAGGTTTGCCCCACTCGGCGATCACACGCCCGCCGAACGTGACACTCTGGTGATTGGAAGTTCCATAGTCAGAGACGTGAAGCTGCCAGCAGCCTCAGTTAGGTGTTATCCGGGGCCAGAATGGGTGACATCGAAGGAAACCTTAGGCTTTTAAAACAGAGTAGTCAGAGGTTCCGTCGTATCGTGATTCACGGAGGTGGTAATGACACCCGGCGGAGACAATCAGAAGTGCTCAAATTGCAGGTTGGAGCGGTGTGTGAATTGGCGAAGTCGATGTCAGACACCGTAATATTTTCTGGTCCCCTCCCCAATCGGGTCAATGCTGAAATGTACAGCCGCTTTTCAGCATTCAACTGCTGGTTGTCTAGTTGGTGCCCCCAAAACAACGTAGTCTTTGTTGACAATTGGAGTGCGTTCTTGGCTCATACGCAGGGATGGCATCCATCCAACTTCGGAGGGTACATCACTTTTAGTTCGGAATTTGGCTGATAGCCTTAGTCGCCTAAAGTGACGCTCTAAATATGAGTCCCGGGTGCAGAGTCTCTTCTCTGTCGCTAAGGTCTCGCCCGCGCTGTCACAGATCAAGTGTTCAGAGTCAAAGCAAATAGAGACTGTGCGTGTCCCTCGTGTAAATAACGCCAATAAGTCAGATCCAAATACAGATAATTTAGGTGTCAGACCAAATAACTTAATACAAATAATCCCTACACATGATACAAATAAACTAATAAATAAGCATGTAAAATGTGGATTGCTCAACATTAGGTCAATTTCCTCCAAATCACTTTTAGTTAATGAATTAATTAACGATTATAATATTGATCTTTTAGCTTTAACTGAAACTTGGCTTCAACAAGATGATTATGTCAGATTAAATGAGGCCACCCCACAGAGTCATGTTAACTTTCAAGCTGCCAGGAGCTCAGGCCGGGGAGGTGGGGTGGCAGTAATTTCACATTCTAGTTTATTCCTGAGTCCTAAAATTAATAAAATTAATAATGAGTCTTGCTCATTTGAAAGCCTTATCCTATCAATCACCTGCCCAAACTGGAGAAACCAAAAAGCTGTTTTGCTCATAATAATCTATCGACCTCCTGGTCCTTATTCATTGTTCTTAACAGAATTCTTTTTGACTTCTATCAAATTTAGTATTAGACTGGGAAAATATTGTGGTGGTTGGGGATTTCAACATTCATGTGAATGAAAATAATTGCCTCAGTAATGCCTTTAGCGCTTTATTAGACAGCATTGGTTTCACTCAAAATGTAAATGAACCAACCCACAGTCACCAGCACACTCTGAACCTGGTTCTAACTTATGGAATAGAGATTAGTGACCTTAATGTCTTCCCCCAAAACCCAATAATGTCAGATCACTTCCTAATTACCTTTCAGTTTATTCTTAAGGACTATCCAGCTCCAGATCCAGCTATCCAGACTAAAACTATAATGAAAAGGACAATATCTGAAAAATCTATTTTAAAGTTCAGAGAAATAATAGAACCAATATTTAATATTATGTCATGTGATCCTGTCGTTAACAGCGCCAGTCCCAGTGCTATTGATAACTCTGTTGACTCAATGGTCAACTCTCTAAAATCTGCTCTTGATGTTGCAGCTCCACTTAAACAGAAAGTAATCAGGCCAAAACGAGCCTCCCCCTGGTACAATGAAGAACTACGTTCTCACAAACAAAGGGTAAGAAAACTAGAGAGATCCTTACGCCGCTCCCACACAGAAGAATCCCTGAAAGAATGGAAAACTTGCCTTCTGTCTTATAAGCAGGCTCTGCGTAAGGCTCAAACCAGATATTATTCAAATTTAATAGAAGTAAATAAAAATAACTCTAGATTTCTCTTCAGCACTGTAGCCAGGCTGACAAACTGTCACAACGCAGTAGAACCCTCAATACCAGTTACTCTAAGCTGCAATGACTTTCTTCTATTCTTTAACAGCAAAATCACAACTATTAGAGATAAACTAAATGCAATTACTCCCACTATCAGTACTGAGCAAGCCCAGACTGCAAAGCTAGTGTCCCATACAAATCCTTCAGTAATACTAGATTAGACTAGGTTCACTGCTGTTGATCAGGCAGAGATAACTTCAGTCATTATGTCCTCCAAAACATCAACTTGTATTTTAGACCCAATCCCAAGTAGACTCCTCAAAGAAATTCTCCCCCTAATTATAAATCCCATTCTTAATATAATAAATACTTCACTAGAAAGCGGTTATGTCCCTCAGTCCTTCAAATATGCAGTGATTAAACCACTTTTGAAAAAGCCTAATCTAGACCCTGACATACTGGCAAACTATAGACCTATTTCTAATCTGCCCTTTGTCTCTAAAATCCTTGAAAGAATTGTGATTAAACAGCTTTGTCGCCACCTGCAGGACAATAATTTATTTGAAGTTTTTCAGTCAGGGTTCCGTGCATACCACAGCACTGAAACTGCACTAGTTAAAGTCACAAATGATCTGTTTTTAGCTGCTGATGATGGACAGGTCTCAATCCTGGTTCTGTTGGACCTCAGCGCGGCGTTTGACACCATCGACCACAACATTCTACTGCAGAGGTTAGAATGTGATGTAGGTGTCAGAGGAACCGCCCTTAGCTGGTTTAAATCCTATCTATCTGATAGGTACCAGTTTGTTAATGTAAACCAGAGATCTTCCCCATGTTCTAAAGTAACCTACGGTGTGCCGCAGGGTTCAGTACTCGGTCCAGTTCTGTTCACACTTTATATGCTGCCCTTAGGTATGATCATCAGAAAGCATGGCATTAACTTCCACTGCTATGCAGATGACACTCAGCTTTATTTATCAAAGAAACCTGATCAGACGCATCAAGTAGACAGACTTAGTGCCTGCGTGAAAGACATAAAAACTTGGATGACTCTTAATTATCTGCTCCTTAACCCTGAAAAAACCGAGGTCATTCTGCTGGGCCCTAAGCACCTGCGAGACTCCTTATCTGACCAGATAGTTTCTCTGGACAATATCACTGTAGCCCCCAGCTCTACTGTAAGAAACCTTGGGGTCCTATTTGACCAAGATCTCTCGTTCAAAGCTCATATAAATCAAGCCTGTAAAACAGCCTACTTTCATTTGCGTAACATCAGCCAAAATTAGAAAAATCCTGCCCAGAGATGATGCCGAAAAACTCATCCATGCATTTGTCACATCCAGATTAGACTATTGTAACGCTCTGCTTACAGCGTGTCCTAAAAGCTCTATAAGAAGCTTTCAACTGGTTCAAAATGCAGCAGCAAGATTATTAACAGGTACTAGAAAAAGAGATCATATTTCACCAGTGTTGGAGTCTCTTCACTGGCTTCCTGTTGAGTTTAGAATCAAATTTAAAATCCTCCTCCTGACTTATAAAGCTTTAAACAATATGGCCCCATCCTACCTCAAAGATGCAATAGTAGCGTACCATCCAAACAGAGCTCTTTGTTCTCAAAATGCTGGACTATTGTTAGTCCCCAGAGTCTCTAAAAGCACAGTAGGAGGTCGAGCATTTAGCTACCAAGCTCCTATGTTATGGAACCAGCTGTTCATGTAAAAGAGGCCGACACAGTCTCTACATTTAAGACCAGCTCAAAACGTTCCTCTTTGAAATAGCTTATGGTCAGGCCAGTTAGGAACAGAAATAAAAACCTACAGTTTTAGCTACGCTGCCCTTGGAGCAATTCTGCTGGAGAAGTATGGCAGCTTGAACACTATCCTCTGGTTCTTCCTACTTTATCTATCAACAATATTTAATATTACTTCAACTGTAGTCTGTTCATTGCTGTTCACATGTTTCTCTTTCTCTCCACTTCCCCCGGGGAGTGGAGACTGTTTCAGACACTGCGGCGGCTGCTCCAGTGACGACCCCCCCCACCCCCACCTGTCTGGACGATCTATGCGCCACCCGCCTGGACAGCTGGATTAGCCACACCTCGTCTGCCTGGACGAACTCCTTCTACTTTAGATGAACTGTTCCTCATCTCCTGCTGGAGGAGCTCTCTCTACACTGGGTGGACTGCTCCTCGTCCGCCTGGAGGAACTCTTTAAAGCCACCTCCCTCTTGAGTGGTTCTGGCTCCACAGTCCAAGTGGATGTCAGTCCTAGTTCATCTGCAGCCTGTCCGTCCGTGGGAGTAGGATCTCTCCTTCACTGTGGTTCTCCCCGAGGTTTCTACTTTTTCCCATGGGGTTTTTTGTAGTTTTTCCTCACCGCGAAGGAGGGTCAAAGGACAGGGGCATTCTGGGACAGTTATCTGAACTGCTTTTACCTGTGGCCCATCGAGGCAACTGTTGTTGTGATTTTGGGCATTATAAAAATAAATTGATTTGATTTGATTTGATTTGACTGTGCGAGAAAACAAACATGGTGGTCAAAAAAAAAAATAATCAGCTACATAAGCAAAAAACTCTTGTGGTAAAAGAGCGTACAGATTTCATTCACGATACTGTGCAGCCTTTTCTTCTTCTCCCACAACTTTCTAATCTCTGACAACTATTGATTTGGGTTCAGTCTGATGGAGGTTTAATGTTTTCTCGTGGGTCCACAGAGAGAGCAGAGCCTCAAACGACTCCCAATACCAACATTATTTATGAGTCGGATTAGATTGTTTAGTCTAATGTGCGATGACTGTATTTGTCAGAGTAACGAGTAAAGTGCACAGTCACAGATGGTTCACTGAAGATGAGGAATGGAGACATAAAACAAGACGATAGCAACAGATTTGTGCTTCATTAAAAAGAAAATGAATCGTTAGTTTGCTGCGCTGCTGTGGAATTTACCAAGAAAAAAAAAAGTTTAACTATGGCATAAATTATAGGCTTTAGGGAATGTTATCTGACTCAACGTTTCACTGAGCGGATAAGGCGACGTCGACTCCAAACTTCAACTTCAAAAGGGCCGACACGTGGAAATAAACTCCTAACAATCTTCTTTTAGTCTTGTTTTGAAGCTTGACAGACCTGGCAGAGAAAACACAGAGAACAATCGCTAGAACTTTATTTTATTTTTCTATATTTTAGCTTTTGTTGTGAAGCACGTTGTGACCTCGTTTTCTGTGAAAGGTGCTTGTGTTGTGGGCGTGGCCTTAACGCTCCACCTTTTGGCCTGAACCATTGAGTTCAACTTTACTGTTATTGTTTATGACACATTAGGCTTTATTTACATTATGTTCGGCTGTATATATTGTTTGAGTTTTACCAAATGAAGTTATCCTGAGTTATATAAATTCATTGTCTCCTGTTAAACGTCAAATGTCTTGTGTCCCCCTTTCGTTGCAGCTGGTCTGATCAGCCAGTTTAAATGTTCCCCCTGTGTGTTCTTTGTTGGGTCAGCTTGTGTTCAGTGTGGAGTTGAGTTCTGTTACTTTGACCTCTTTTATTTATGTTTAAATCCAGGCTAAAAAACAGTTCTGTTTAGATGTGCAAACGACTGAAAGATCTATCTGCACTCTTCTCTTTTAAAGCACTTTATTTTAAAATGATTCTGTGTGTCTTTTTGTGTTTTGTGATTTTGATGCAACTTTTCCTGTTATGTAAAGCACTTTGAATTGCCCTGTGTATGAATTGTGCTCTACAAATTACATTGCCCACATTATTGTTAAGTTGGACATTTTTGGCTAAATGAAAGCCTTAGACTTTTGAATTTGTCGTGTGTTCTGTTCTTGACCCTCGGCCCCTTACAGAGCTACACAAATAAAACAATATCAATAACCCAATCGGGCAATAAAAAAAGCCAGACAGCAAGCTAATAAACAGAAAAGGAAAACTAGATGCTGATGCAATAGCTGAAGCTATTGTGAGTGACTGCGCAATTGAATTCGTGTGATGTTGGTATGGTCCGGGATTCAAACCCACGAACCCTTATTGGGAGGCAGAAGCTCTAGCCGCTCTGCCACCGTGCACCTGCCACAAACTGTTTAAACACAACAAACTTTCCTGTAGAGGACCAACAGAAAGGCTCTCACTGTAAAAGATAGGGAATAACTGCTCGGCAAATTATGAAAAAACTACAAAAGGTACCTGTACCAAAAGTAATAGCAGACATTAGAAGACTAGGAACTATTGAAAAATGCAAAAAAAATTAAAAGAATTTAAAAACTGTGGCCTGTGAAACGTGCCGAAAAACCGGAAAATACAGGAACAACTAGATGCTGTTGCAATAGCTGAAGCTATTGCAAGTGACTGCGCAATTGAATTCATGTGATGTTGGCATGGGCCGGGATTCGAACCCATGACTCCTTATCGGGAGGCAGAAGCTCTAGCCGCTCTGCCACCGTGCACCTGCCAAAACAGTTCAAACAGCAACATTTCCTGTAGAGGACCAACAGAAAGGCTCGCACTGTAAAAGATAGGGAAAAATTGCTCGGCAAATTATGAAAAAACTACAAAAGGTACATGTACCAAAAGTAATAGCAGACATTAGAAGACTAGGAACTATTGAAAAATGCCAAAAAAATTCAAAGAATTTAAAAACTGCGGCCTGTGAAACGTGCCGAAAAACCGGAAAATACAAGAACAAATAGTGACTGCCTATAGGCATAGGCAGTCACTCAAATAGTGACTGCCTATAGGCATAGGCATATGCAGTCACTCAATAACTTGAGAGACCAGCAGAGGGCAGAATGACACAGAAATATAGTCACTCTGATTTATGTAAGAAAAATAAGAGAACTCATACAGACGGTCATGAAAACATACAATCTGCACAGCACACATACCAAAAACCATGCCAAATGTTTGTCAAATCCAAAGATAAAAATGCAACGTTATGTATGATATTCAATTTTTTTGTAACGCTCAAAATCACAAAAGTAATTGCCTCGGTGGACGACAACGAAACTGTTAATGGTCAATAGAAAGAAGAAAAAAAACAATGTTCAAAAGAATTGATCAAATGGATAACTGTCCCAGAGCGCCCCCTGTCCTTCTCTGCAAGGAAACAGTACAAAAAAATCCTGTGGGAAAAAGTAGACGCCTCGGGGAGAACCAGAGTGAAGGAGAGATCCGGTTAGGAACAGAAATAAAAATCTACAGTTTTAGCCACGCTGCCCTGGAGCAACTCTGCTGCAGAAATGTGGAGCTGTTGTCCCATCAACAATATTTAAGATTTTAGTTCAACTGTAGTCTGTTCATTGCTGTTCACATGTTTTTCTCTCTCTCTACTTCCCTCGGGGAGTGTAGACTGTTTCAGACACTGCCCCCACACCCCATATCTGCCTGGAGGAACTCTCTGTACACTGGATGAACTGTTCCTCATCTGCCTGGAGGAACTCTCTTTGCATTAGATGATCCACCTTCCTTCCTCTTGATGGTTCTGGTCCACATGGATGTGTCAGTCCTGGTCCATCTGCGTCTGTCCGTCTGTGGGAGAAGGATGTCTCGTTCACTCTGGTTCTCCCTGAGGTTTCTACTTTATGGAGATAAGTCTGTTATCTAAAGTTCGGGAGCTGGACCACACCTCATCTACGCCCCTTCCGGTGGCCACACTATTTAAGTGTCCCGGTCACACACATCCATGTTCGTGTTTTCATGCCCCTCCCTCCCTCCCCTTTCTAATGATTCTGTTCTATCTTCTAGATGGGGGGTATCGAGGCCCGGGAGCCTGCAGCCCTCTCCGCCAGAAGCCCCAAAACTGCATGTTCTATCGTACACGTGTTTTTCCTTTTGTTCGTTCGTCAATAAACTTTGCATCCATATCTGAGGTCGTGGTCCTTGCTAGTGAATTCCCACATGTTTTTTTGTAGTTTTTTTTTGCAGAGAAGGAGGGTCAAGGACAGGGGGCGCTCTGGGACAGTTAAACATTCGATCAATTCTCTTGAACATTGTTTATTTGAACTGCTTTCTACCTGGCGCCCATCGAGGCAAATGTTGTTGTGATTTTGGGCGCTACAAAAATAAATTGAATTGAACTGAATCCTTCTCCCACAGACGGACTGCAGATGGTCCAGGACTGACACATCCATCTGGACTGAACCAGAGCCGCTCAGGAGGAAGAAGGTGGATCAATGCAAATCATGTGAAAAGTCATACACATACAACAGGAACCAGGACGGGCATTCCACATTCACAAGAAAGAAATCCAGAATGAAAGACTGAGACAGAGACAGCGGGGAGACGCACCGGGACCAAAAAAGATAAAGCAGAACAAAAGAAAGTCAGCCAGATCAGATCAGTGCAGAAATAACCACATCATGGACTGGGACGAGGCTCGGGTCGTTGAATCAGAGAACAAGCTCAAACACTGCATTAAAGGGCAAATATTATGCATTATTTGTACTGTTACAAAGACGCCAGAGTAACTTAGCTTTGGCTCCATCTACTGGCTGCAGAGGGAATTGCACATGTAAAAATAAATTGCGTCTTATGTATGTTGTGTTCTTCCTTGTTGACATGTTTGTAATGACCTTGTTTTGATGGCAGAAATGCTCAGAGCGAGTCTGACAATGATTATGGACTTGAAAACAGAAAAGAAGATTCTGTGAGCCACGTCACACATCGGGAAACTCTGTAGGTGTGAGCGTTTTTGATGCTCGGAGCGGAGAGGATTTTCAAACCAGCGAGACCAGAGGAGGACGCCTGACATATAAGATTATTATTGTAATTATTTGACAGGGACTTACAATTTGACTTACATCTGATTTATTTATAAATAGTTACTTGTAAATTAGATAGATAGATAGATAGATAGATAGATAGATAGATAGATAGATAGATAGATAGATAGATAGATAGATAGATAGATAGATAGATAGATAGATAGATAGATAGATAGATAGATAGATAGATAGATAGATAGATAGATAGATAGATAGATAGATAGATAGATAGATAGATAGATAGATAGATAGATAGATGCCGCCCCAACATACAACAGCATAAAAAACAACACTGGACACAATAGTCTGGTAGAACATGTTCAACAGCAAATTAGTTGAACTTTCAGATCTTAGTGGGACATAAGATAAGTCTTTGACAGTCCTGCACAAGTCCAAAAGAAATACATCTTCCAGGGGCCGGGCCAAGTGAACCCGGACCTTCACTCAGACCCAAATGTAGAACTGGAACGGGTGAGTTTTTCCTCAAGGAGAGTTCTACACCAAAATTTAGCTTAAAGTGCATATGACAGGTTTTAACTATTTTCTAATTTGGATTTTATTTGGTGCATTAATACGTATTATATATTAAAAAAATATTGTTTTACACCAATCAAGTCATGGTTTGTGGAGAAAAGTTGAAAAATCTGTTTAAAATTACAGGAAGTAAAAAACTGATGACGTCACACCGGGAGACTCATTCCATCCAAAGGTTATGCATAATTTACCCAAAAGAAACAACTTATTTTACCTTTAAAACATTAATTCAACAAAATAAAGGTGTTATCATATATTTTGATTTGTCGGACAAAAAAACCTCTGACATTAGCCGAGTATTGGCCCAGTGTGCAAAGTAATTTCCTGGTGTGATGTCATCATTTACAACCAGGAAGTGATATTACAAAACTAAAAAAAAATGGCTTAAAATGATCAAATATATAATTATTTTTAGCAAAACTTCAAATATATTTATCTGACCTGTATTTTAGTTACATGAGTAGTCCAATCTGTTATGAGCACTTTAATGTGTCCTTTACAGAGGCGACTGAAATCAGACAGTGAGGCACAGACTCCATGAACCGAGACAACGGAGCCTTCCTTTTGTCTCACACACGGGACACAACAGCTGATAGTTCTGGAGATCAGCAGAAACATGGCACGGCACAAAGAGGTAACGACATGTCCCAGTTCATTGTCCTGTGTCTGTGGATTTGTGACAGTGAAACAATCAAAGTCGTTTGTATAAATCACAGACATTGCTTAAAAGTAGCTTTAATGACTTCACATTGATTTTGTGGCTGGTGTCGATTTTTGAGTCCAAACTGACGAGACACTGACAAACACGAAATGTCAGCGGGGCTTTAATGAGCGGAGAAATGTCACGACAGATCAACATCAGGAAACGCACACGATTTAAATTCAAATCATCGTTTCGTTTACGTTTGAGCCAAAGCGACGGAGCTCTCTTTACGCCATGAAAATCTGAAGGGCTCTGGTCAAGAATGAGACAGAACTATTCAAACAATGTAGAGTTATTAAAATTAGAACTGGATTTAAACCAGGAGAAACAGGAGTCTACTTTAGATCTAAACACACTCATATTTAAGATGTTTAGATGTTTATTGAGGTTTAAATGAAGGTTAAGATTAGTTAAAGTTGTGTGCGTCTGGTTTCAATGTGGCAGTTTTATTTCTTGTCCAAACAGTTCAACGTTTGTCACTTTTATTGTGTTGTGGTTGGACTGTGGTCGAGTCATTAATCACATTTTAACTGCTGCATAAAAATGTCTAATGTACTGTATGATCACAGTGAAAGCAGCCGTGTCTTATTTCACTCTGTCGTTGATATTTATCCAGACACTCATCTGATCTGACGTACAAATGTTCTCTTTCTCTCCCTTTTTTCTCTGACTTTTTTTCCTTTTTTTCTAATCTCTTTCCTCTTGTTTCCCCTCTCTCTCTCTCTCTCTCTCTCTCTCTTTACCTCCCACTTCTTCTCTTTTTATCTCTTCTCGTTCTATTCCCTCTGACTCCCCCTCTGTTATAGTCTATCATCACCCCTTCCCTCTCTTTCCCTCCCCTCAGTGTTTTTATTCTCTCTTTGGTCTTTTCATTGCTGAGGACAAGCCAAATGTTTTGACAGTGATTTAAAGTCTGTGGTGTTTGTGTCACAGAATGAATACAAAGACGGTTTTACTTGTTTTTAATAAAAGCAAATCTGATAGAGATTGATCCATATTCAACATGAGGGAAAAATATGATTCACTTCTAGCCCTGTGCTCTCTCCCCTCTCTCTTCCTCTCGACCCTCCGTCCTCCCTCCCGTTTTCTCTCTCTTTTCCTCTTCTCTTATCTGCTTCTCTCCCTCTGTCTCTTCTATATTCTACGTACCACCTTTTTACTTTGCTCTCTCCTCTTTCTTTCTCATTCCCTCGCTCGTCCTCTCTTCTCCCTCTCATTCTTCTCTTTCTTGTCTCTCTCTTTTCTCTTTCCCTGTTTTCTCTTTCACACTCTTTCTCCCTCCCTCTCTCTCTCTCTCTCTCTTCTCTTTCTTTCTCATTACCCCCTCTCCTCTCTTTTCCCTCTCTTTCTTCCCTCTCTCTCCCCCCTCTCTCTCTCCCTCTCGCTCCCTCTCTCCACCTCTCTCTCCCTCCCCCCCCCCTCTCTCTCTCTCTCTCTCTCTCTCCCTCTCTCTCCCCCCCCCCTCTCTCTCTCTCTCTCTCTCTCTCTCTCTCTCTCTCTCCCTCTCTCCCTCTCTCTCTCTCTCTCTCTCTCTCTCTCTCTCTCTCTCTCTCTCCCTCTCTCCCCCCTCTCTCTCTCTCTCTCTCCCTCTCTCTCCCTCCCCCCCTCTCTGTCTCTCTCTCCTCCTCTCTCTCTCCCTCTCTCTCCCTCTCTCTCCCCCTCTCTCTCCCTCTCACTCTCTCTCTCTCTCTGCATGATAAATGCTGCTTTGAGCGTTCACCTCCTCCACAGTGTTAACAGAAAGGGTTGTACATCTCTGGGGTTCTGAGACCAGATCTTGATCCGCACACGTCCACAGCCGGGAAATGTCACGACTTTTCTGCCACAAAATCTTCAAAACGTCAAATAAATCTGGTGAAAATAGAGTTTAGAGACGCAGCAGGGAAAGACACAAACTGTAATATGTTTTGACCGTGGAAAGTCTAGCAAGTATTTGATAAGTTTAATAAGATTTAATGTTGATCCGACATAACATTTGATCCAGAACTAAACCAGGACTAAACCAGGACTAAACCAGGTATAAACCAGGATTAAACCAGGTATAAACCAGGACTAAACCATGTCTAAACCAGGACTAAACCATGTCTAAACCAGGTCAAACATAGAACTAACCCAGGTCTAAACCAGATGTATCCCATAATTAAACCAGGTCTAAAGCATGTCAGATACAGCAGACAGGGAACTGCACTGAACCTGATCTAAACCAGGTCAAACCCAGAACTACCTCCGGACTACAGTCTCCTGTGACCTCATCTTTTTGTTTCCACAGGTTCACTGGGGGCAGACTGTCAGGGACCACCTCAGACCATCAGCACAGCTCTCTCACAAACAACCCGAGTGCAAGTAAACACATCAGTATGAACTAATAAACTATACAATTTAAAGAAAATATAGTCATTGTGCTGCACAGTGCATGACTCCATCAGTATCCTCATTTGATTTGGATTTGATTTGTTCCTTTGTATGTAAAGAGGCAGTTTCCATATTGTCACATGAGATTCTCAAAGTATCCAAAAGGTAAATTCACAAATGTTAAACCTGATTGTTTCTATTAGTTACAAAACACTGGAACTTGCTACACTCAGCATTTGAACTATAAACTGCAAGAGTTAATCGACTTATCATGACTAGTCGACTATAAAATAAATAGTAGTCGTGTTTGTAATCATTATCTGGTCTGTACAAACTCTAAATCACATACGAAAAGACCTTATTATAACAAAGACACAACAGTCTAATGCAGCGCCCGCATCACTGCAGACGCTGCACCGATCTGTCAATCTCACACTCCATCTTTCCATCACTCGAGAACAAGACCCCGAGATACTTGAACTCCTCCACTTGAGGCAAGGACTCTCCACCCACCCAGAGAGGGGGCTTCAGGTCCTGGTTTGAAGAGGCCATCAGGACGACATCATCTGCAAACAGCAGAGATGACCCTGTGGTCCCCAAACCAGACGCCCTCCACGCCCTGACTGCGCCTAGAAATTCTGTCCATAAAAATGATGAACTGAACCAGTGACAAAGGGCAGCCCTGGCGGAGGCCAACATGCACTGGGAACAGGTCTGACTTACTGCAGGCAACACAGCTCCTGCTCTGGTCGTACAGGGACCGGACAGCCCTTAGCCAAGGGCCCCGGACCCAATACTCCCAGAGCACCCCTACAAGGCGCCCCGGGGCACACGGTCGAATGCCTTCTCCAGATCCACAAAACACATGTGACTGAGGCAAACTCCCATGAACCCTGGAGCACCTGATGGAGAGTCTAGAGCTGGTCCAGTCCACGACCGGGACAAAAACCACAGGCTCCTCCTGAATCCGAGGCACTGTCCCCCACCACCACGCGATGTTGCAGAGACGTGTCAGCCAAGACAGTCCCACAACATCCAGAGACTTAAGATACTCAGGGCAGATCTCATCCACCCCCAGAGCCACCAAGGACCAACAACCTCAGTGACTTCAGCCAGGGTGATGGATGAGTCCTCAGCCTCTGCTCACTCTACACAAACCACTTCAAAATTAGGATTTAACTGGGACTAAACCCCAAAATGAACCTGGACTTGATCAGGACACGGTTCAAAAAGTGTGACAAACCCTCTGATTAATGTAGAAGGATATTTGGGATAAAAAATCTAAATGAAATGCATATGTTTTGTCTAGACTCTCAAGACTCTCCAGTGCCGTCTAATCCCACATCCGTCTGAAGCATGATTGATTTTCTGATCTTGTCATTTCTCTGGAGGACCGAAGTGTTGATGTGTCTGAAAGTGACAGTGATCCCACGAGACCCGACTCTGCATCACAATGTGTCACAGCAGCTGTCAAAACTCTGTTATCATCGAGAGGAAACTGTTTGGAGACTGTGTGTGTCATTGAACACGAGATTACAATGGGACTCAAGTGCGCTGAAAAAGTAGAATATATTCATAAACATTTCAAAAACAATCACTCGTTCCATCCACAATGTGCCTCCACGAGTCTCAGAGCAGCAATGTCGGTGAAAATGACAGCAGTTTTGTGTTCAGTTTCCACAAAAACAAAGGCAAAGGGTTTTATAGTTTTGACAGGAGCTATGTAACAATGTCAACAATCGATGTGCTTCAGAGTGAGGACTGTTACCATGGCGATTGACAATATAAACACATCTTTTGAATGGGACAAAACTGCAACCAATGAATAGATGGTGTTCTTGTGTTCTTGGGCAAGACACGTTTATATCAGGGCTGTTCAACTTAAGGCTCGGGGCAAAACCCTCCAAGGGACATGATCCGGCCCTCAACCCACCTTCAAGACAATATTTTATCTCGTTATTGGTTTAGACCTGATATTTTTTCTGGTTTAGACCTGGTTTAGTCCTAGTTTAGTCCTGGTTTAGACCTGGCTTAGTTCTGTTTAGTCCTGGTTTAGACCTGGTTTAGTCCTAGTTTAGTCCTGGTTTAGACCTGGTTTAGTCCTAGTTTAGTCCTGGTTTAGACCTGGTTTAGTCCTGGTTTAGTCCTGGCTTAGTCCTGGTTTAGACCTGGTTTAGTCCTGATTTAGTCCTGGTTTAGACCTGGTTTAATCCTGATTTAGTCCTGGTTTAGACCTGGTTTAGTCCTGATTTAGTCCTGGTTTAGACCTGGTTTAGTCCTGATTTAGTCCTGGTTTAAACCTGGTTTATGCCTGGTTTAGTCCTGGTTTAGACCTGGTTTAGACCTGATTTAGTCCTGGTTTAGTCCTGGTTTAGTCCTGATTTAGTCCTGGTTTAGACCTGGTTTAGTCCTGGTTTAGTCCTGGTCTAGACCTGGTTTAGACCTGGTTTAGTCCTGATTTAGTCCTGGTTTAGACCTGGTTTAGTCCTGATTTAGTCCTGGTTTAGACCTGGTTTATGCCTGGTTTAGTCCTGGTGTAGTCCTGATTTAGTCCTGGTTTAGTCCTGGTTTAGACCTGATTTAGTCCTGGTCTAGACCTGGTTTAGTCCTGTTTAGTCCTGGTTTAGTCCTGGTTTAGACCTGGTTTAGTCCTGGTTTAGTCCTGGTTTAGACCTGATTTAGACCTGGTTTAGTCCTGGTTTAGACCTGGTTTAGTCTTGGTTTAGTCCTGGTTTAGACCTGGTTTAGTCCTGGTTTAGTCCTGGTTTAGACCTGGTTTAAGCCTGGTTTGGTCCTGGTTTACTCCTGGTTTAGACCTGGTTTAAGCCTGGTTTGGTCCTGGTTTAGACCTGATATTTTTCCTGGTTTAGACCTGGTTTAGTCCTGTTTAGACCTGGTTTAGTCCTGTTTAGTCCTGGTTTAGACCTGATATTTTTCCTGGTTTAGTCCTGGTTTAGTCCTGGTTTAGACCTGGTTTAGACCTGGTTTAGTCCTGGTTTAGTCCTGGTTTAGACCTGGTTTAGTCCTGATTTAGTCCTGGTTTAGTCCTGATTTAGTCCTGGTTTAGACCTGGTTTAGTCCTGTTTAGTCCTGGTTTAGACCTGATTTAGTCCTGGTTTAGACCTGGTTTAGTCCTGGTTTAGACCTGGTTTAGTCCTGTTTAGTCCTGGTTTAGACCTGGTTTAGTCCTGTTTAGTCCTGGTTTAGACCTGATTTAGTCCTGATTTAGTCCTGTTTAGTCCTGGTTTAGACCTGATATTTTTCCTGGTTTAGTCCTGGTTTAGTCCTGGTTTAGTCCTGGTTTAGACCTGGTTTAGTCCTGGTTTAGTCCTGGTTTAGACCTGCTTTAGTCCTGGTTTAGTCCTGGTTTAGACCTGGTTTAGTCCTGGTTTAGTCCTGGTTTAGACCTGCTTTAGTCCTGGTTTAGTCCTGGTTTAGTCCTGGTTTAGACCTGATTTAGTCCTGGTTTAGTCCTGGTTTAGTCCTGATTTAGAACTGGTTCAGACCTGGTGTAGTCCTGATTTAGTCCTGGTTTAGTCCTGGTTTAGACCTGATTTAGTCCTGGTCTAGACCTGGTTTAGTCCTGTTTAGTCCTGGTTTAGTCCTGGTTTAGACCTGGTTTAAGCCTGGTTTGGTCCTGGTTTAGACCTGATATTTTTCCTGGTTTAGACCTGCTTTAGTGCTGATTTAGACCTGGTTTAGTCCTGGTTTAGACCTGGTTTAGTCCTGGTTTAGTCCTGGTTTAGACCTGGTTTAATCCTGATTTAGTCCTGGTTTAGACCTGGTTTAGTCCTGATTTAGTCCTGGTTTAGACCTGGTTTATGCCTGGTTTAGTCCTGGTGTAGTCCTGATTTAGTCCTGGTTTAGTCCTGGTTTAGACCTGATTTAGTCCTGGTCTAGACCTGGTTTAGTCCTGTTTAGTCCTGGTTTAGTCCTGGTTTAGTCCTGGTTTAGACCTGATTTAGTCCTGGTCTAGACCTGGTTTAGTCCTGTTCAGTCCTGGTTTAGTCCTGGTTTAGACCTGGTTTAGTCCTGTTTAGTCCTGGTTTAGACCTGATATTTTTCCTGGTTTAGACCTGGTTTAGTCCTGGTTTAGACCTGGTTTAGTCTTGGTTTAGTCCTGGTTTAGACCTGGTTTAGTCCTGGTTTAGTCCTGGTTTAGACCTGGTTTAAGCCTGGTTTGGTCCTGGTTTAGTCCTGGTTTAGACCTGGTTTAAGCCTGGTTTGGTCCTGGTTTAGACCTGATATTTTTCCTGGTTTAGACCTGGTTTAGTCCTGTTTAGACCTGGTTTAGTCCTGTTTAGTCCTGGTTTAGACCTGGTTTAGACCTGGTTTAGTCCTGGTTTAGTCCTGGTTTAGACCTGGTTTAGTCCTGGTTTAGTCCTGGTTTAGACCTGGTTTAGTCCTGATTTAGTCCTGGTTTAGTCCTGGTTTAGTCCTGATTTAGAACTGGTTTAGACCTGGTTTAGACCTGGTGTCGTCCTGATTTAGTCCTGGTTTAGTCCTGATTTAGTCCTGGTTTAGACCTGGTTTAGTCCTGTTTAGTCCTGGTTTAGACCTGATTTAGTCCTGATTTACCTGGTTTAGTCCTGGTTTAGACCTGTTTTAGTCCTGTTTAGTCCTGGTTTAGACCTGGTTTAGTCCTGTTTAGTCCTGGTTTAGACCTGATTTAGTCCTGATTTAGACCTGGTTTAGTCCTGGTTTAGACCTGATATTTTTCCTGGTTTAGACCTGCTTTAGTGCTGTTTTAGACCTGGTTTAGTCCTGGTTTAGACCTGGTTTAGTCTTGGTTTAGTCCTGGTTTAGACCTGGTTTAGTCCTGGTTTAGTCCTGGTTTAGACCTGGTTTAAGCCTGGTTTGGTCCTGGCTTAGTCCTGGTTTAGACCTGGTTTAAGCCTGGTTTGGTCCTGGTTTAGACCTGATATTTTTCCTGGTTTAGACCTGGTTTAGTCCTGTTTAGACCTGGTTTAGTCCTGTTTAGTCCTGGTTTAGACCTGATATTTTTCCTGGTTTAGTCCTGGTTTAGTCCTGGTTTAGACCTGGTTTAGACCTGGTTTAGTCCTGGTTTAGTCCTGGTTTAGACCTGGTTTAGTCCTGATTTAGTCCTGGTTTAGACCTGGTTTAGTCCTGATTTAGTCCTGGTTTAGTCCTGGTTTAGTCCTGATTTAGAACTGGTTTAGACCTGGTTTAGACCTGGTGTAGTCCTGATTTAGTCCTGGTTTAGTCCTGATTTAGTCCTGGTTTAGACCTGGTTTAGTCCTGTTTAGTCCTGGTTTAGACCTGGTTTAGTCCTGATTTAGACCTGGTTTAGTCCTGGTTTAGACCTGGTTTAGTCCTGTTTAGTCCTGGTTTAGACCTGGTTTAGTCCTGATTTAGTCCTGGTTTAGACCTGATTTAGTCCTGATTTAGACCTGGTTTAGTCCTGGTTTAGACCTGGTTTAGTCTTGGTTTAGTCCTGGTTTAGACCTGGTTTAGTCCTGGTTTAGTCCTGGTTTAGACCTGGTTTAAGCCTGGTTTGGTCCTGGTTTAGTCCTGGTTTAGACCTGGTTTAAGCCTGGTTTGGTCCTGGTTTAGACCTAATATTTTTCCTGGTTTAGACCTGGTTTAGTCCTGTTTAGTCCTGGTTTAGACCTGGTTTAGTCCTGTTTAGTCCTGGTTTAGACCTGATATTTTTCCCTGGTTTAGACCTGGTTTAGTCCTGGTTTAGACCTGGTTTAGTCTTGGTTTAGTCCTGGTCTAGACCTGGTTTAGTCCTGGTTTAGTCCTGGTTTAGACCTGGTTTAAGCCTGGTTTGGTCCTGGTTTAGTCCTGGTTTAGACCTGGTTTAAGCCTGGTTTGGTCCTGGTTTAGTCCTGTTTAGTCCTGGTTTAGACCTGATATTTTTCCTGGTTTAGTCCTGGTTTAGTCCTGGTTTAGACCTGGTTTAGACCTGGTTTAGTCCTGGTTTAGTCCTGGTTTAGACCTGGTTTAGTCCTGATTTAGTCCTGGTTTAGACCTGGTTTAGTCCTGATTTAGTCCTGGTTTAGTCCTGGTTTAGTCCTGATTTAGAACTGGTTTAGACCTGGTTTAGACCTGGTGTAGTCCTGATTTAGTACTGGTTTAGTCCTGATTTAGTCCTGGTTTAGACCTGGTTTAGTCCTGTTTAGTCCTGGTTTAGACCTGATTTAGTCCTGATTTAGACCTGGTTTAGTCCTGGTTTAGACCTGGTTTAGTCCTGTTTAGTCCTGGTTTAGACCTGGTTTAGTCCTGTTTAGTCCTGGTTTAGTCCTGGTTTAGTCCTGATTTAGAACTGGTTTAGACCTGGTTTAGACCTGGTGTAGTCCTGATTTAGTCCTGGTTTAGTCCTGATTTAGTCCTGGTTTAGACCTGGTTTAGTCCTGTTTAGTCCTGGTTTAGACCTGATTTAGTCCTGATTTAGACCTGGTTTAGTCCTGGTTTAGACCTGATTTAGTCCTGTTTAGTCCTGGTTTAGACCTGGTTTAGTCCTGTTTAGTCCTGGTTTAGACCTGATTTAGTCCTGATTTAGACCTGGTTTAGTCCTGGTTTAGACCTGATATTTTTCCTGGTTTAGACCTGCTTTAGTGCTGATTTAGACCTGGTTTAGTCCTGGTTTAGACCTGGTTTAGTCTTGGTTTAGTCCTGGTTTAGTCCTGGTTTAGACCTGGTTTAGTCCTGGTTTAGTCCTGGTTTAGACCTGGTTTAGACCTGGTTTAGTCCTGGTTTAGTCCTGGTTTAGACCTGGTTTAGTCCTGATTTAGTCCTGGTTTAGACCTGGTTTAGTCCTGATTTAGTCCTGGTTTAGTCCTGGTTTAGTCCTGATTTAGAACTGGTTTAGACCTGGTTTAGACCTGGTGTAGTCCTGATTTAGTCCTGGTTTAGTCCTGATTTAGTCCTGGTTTAGACCTGGTTTAGTCCTGTTTAGTCCTGGTTTAGACCTGATTTAGTCCTGATTTAGACCTGGTTTAGTCCTGGTTTAGACCTGGTTTAGTCCTGTTTAGTCCTGGTTTAGACCTGGTTTAGTCCTGTTTAGTCCTGGTTTAGACCTGTTTTTGTACTTATTTAGAGCTGGTTTAGTCCTTGTTTAGCACTGGTTTAGTCTTGGTTTAGTCCTGGTTTAGACCTGGTTTAAGCCTGGTTTGGTCCTGGTTTAGACCTAATATTTTTCCTGGTTTAGACCTGGTTTAGTCCTGTTTAGTCCTGGTTTAGACCTGGTTTAGTCCTGTTTAGTCCTGGTTTAGACCTGATATTTTTCCTGGTTTAGTCCTGGTTTAGTCCTGGTTTAGTCCTGGTTTAGACCTGGTTTAGTCCTGGTTTAGACCTGCTTTAGTCCTGGTTTAGTCCTGGTTTAGACCTGGTTTAGTCCTGGTTTAGTCCTGGTTTAGACCTGCTTTAGTCCTGGTTTAGTCCTGGTTTAGTCCTGGTTTAGACCTGGTTTAGTCCTGGTTTAGTCCTGGTTTAGTCCTGGTTTAGACCTGGTTTAGTCCTGGTTTAGTCCTGGTTTAGTCCTGGCTTAGACCTGGTTTAGTCCTGGTTTAGTCCCGGTTTAGACCTGGTTTAGTCCTGGTTTAGTCGGTTTAGACCTGGTTTAGTCCTGGTTTAGTCCTGGTTTAGACCTGCTTTAGTCCTGGTTTAGTCCAGGTTTAGTCCTGGTTTAGACCTGGTTTAGACCTGCTTTAGTCCTGGTTTAGTCCTGGTTTAGTCCTGGTTTAGACCTGGTTTAGTCCTGGTTTAGTCTTGGTTTAGTCCTGGTTTAGACCTGGTTTAGTCCTGGTTTAGTCCTGGTTTAGTCCTGGTTTAGACCTGGTTTAGTCCTGGTTTAGTCCTGGTTTAGTCCTGGTTTAGACCTGGTTTAGTCCTGGTTTAGTCCTGGTTTAGTCCTGGTTTAGACCTGCTTTAGTCCTGGTTTAGTCCTGGTTTAGTCCTGGTTTAGACCTGGTTTAGTCCTGGTTTAGTCCTGGTTTAGACCTGGTTTAGACCTGGTTTAGTCCTGTTTAGTCCTGGTTTAGACCTGATTTAGTCCTGATTTAGACCTGGTTTAGTCCTGGTTTAGACCTGGTTTAGTCCTGTTTAGTCCTGGTTTAGACCTGGTTTAGTCCTGTTTAGTCCTGGTTTAGACCTGATTTAGTCCTGATTTAGACCTGGTTTAGTCCTGGTTTAGACCTGATATTTTTCCTGGTTTAGACCTGCTTTAGTGCTGATTTAGACCTGGTTTAGTCCTGGTTTAGACCTGGTTTAGTCTTGGTTTAGTCCTGGTTTAGACCTGGTTTAGTCCTGGTTTAGTCCTGGTTTAGACCTGGTTTAAGCCTGGTTTGGTCCTGGTTTAGACCTGATATTTTTCCTGGTTTAGACCTGGTTTAGTCCTGTTTAGACCTGGTTTAGACCTGATATTTTTCCTGGTTTAGTCCTGGTTTAGTCCTGGTTTAGACCTGGTTTAGACCTGGTTTAGTCCTGGTTTAGTCCTGGTTTAGACCTGGTTTAGTCCTGATTTAGTCCTGGTTTAGACCTGATTTAGTCCTGGTTTAGACCTGGTTTAGTCCTGGTTTAGTCCTGGTTTAGTCCTGGTTTAGACCTGGTTTAGTCCTGATTTAGTCCTGGTTTAGTCCTGGTTTAGTCCTGATTTAGTCCTGATTTAGTCCTGGTTTAGTCCTGGTTTAGTCCTGATTTAGTCCTGGTTTAGTCCTGGTTTAGTCCTGATTTAGAACTGGTTTAGACCTGGTTTAGACCTGGTGTAGTCCTGATTTAGTCCTGGTTTAGTCCTGAGATTTAGTCCTGGTTTAGACCTGGTTTAGTCCTGTTTAGTCCTGGTTTAGACCTGATTTAGTCCTGATTTAGACCTGGTTTAGTCCTGGTTTAGACCTGGTTTAGTCCTGTTTAGTCCTGGTTTAGACCTGGTTTAGTCCTGTTTAGTCCTGGTTTAGACCTGATTTAGTCCTGATTTAGACCTGGTTTAGTCCTGGTTTAGACCTGGTTTAGTCTTGGTTTAGTCCTGGTTTAGACCTGGTTTAAGCCTGGTTTGGTCCTGGTTTAGACCTGATATTTTTCCTGGTTTAGACCTGGTTTAGTCCTGTTTAGTCCTGGTTTAGACCTGGTTTAGTCCTGTTTAGTCCTGGTTTAGACCTGATATTTTTCCTGGTTTAGTCCTGGTTTAGTCCTGGTTTAGTCCTGGTTTAGACCTGGTTTAGTCCTGGTTTAGACCTGCTTTAGTCCTGGTTTAGTCCTGGTTTAGACCTGGTTTAGTCCTGGTTTAGTCCTGGTTTAGACCTGCTTTAGTCCTGGTTTAGTCCTGGTTTAGTCCTGGTTTAGACCTGGTTTAGACCTGGTTTAGTCCTGGTTTAGTCCTGGTTTAGTCCTGGTTTAGACCTGGTTTAGTCCTGGTTTAGTCCTGGTTTAGTCCTGGTTTAGACCTGGTTTAGTCCTGGTTTAGACCTGGTTTAGTCCTGGTTTAGTCCTGGTTTAGACCTGGTTTAGTCCTGGTTTAGTCCTGGTTTAGACCTGCTTTAGTCCTGGTTTAGTCCAGGTTTAGTCCTGGTTTAGACCTGGTTTAGACCTGCTTTAGTCCTGGTTTAGTCCTGGTTTAGTCCTGGTTTAGACCTGGTTTAGTCCTGGTTTAGTCTTGGTTTAGTCCTGGTTTAGACCTGGTTTAGTCCTGGTTTAGTCCTGGTTTAGTCCTGGTTTAGACCTGGTTTAGTCCTGGTTTAGTCCTGGTTTAGTCCTGGTTTAGACCTGGTTTAGTCCTGGTTTAGTCCTGGTTTAGTCCTGGTTTAGACCTGCTTTAGTCCTGGTTTAGTCCTGGTTTAGTCCTGGTTTAGACCTGGTTTAGTCCTGGTTTAGTCCTGGTTTAGTCCTGGTTTTAGACCTGGTTTAGTACAGGTTTAGTCCTGGTTTAGACCTGATTTAGTCCTGATTTAGACCTGGTTTAGTCCTGGTTTAGACCTGGTTTAGTCCTGTTTAGTCCTGGTTTAGACCTGGTTTAGTCCTGTTTAGTCCTGGTTTAGACCTGATTTAGTCCTGATTTAGACCTGGTTTAGTCCTGGTTTAGACCTGATATTTTTCCTGGTTTAGACCTGCTTTAGTGATGATTTAGACCTGGTTTTTAGTCCTGGTTTAGACCTGGTTTAGTCTTGGTTTAGTCCTGGTTTAGACCTGGTTTAGTCCTGGTTTAGTCCTGGTTTAGACCTGGTTTAAGCCTGTTTGGTCCTGGTTTAGACCTGATATTTTTCCTGGTTTAGACCTGGTTTAGTCCTGTTTAGACCTGGTTTAGACCTGATATATTACCTGGTTTAGACCTGGTTTAGTCCTGGTTTTGTCCTGGTTTCGACCTGGTTTAGTCCTGGTTTAGTCCTGGTTTAGACCTGGTTTAGTCCTGATTTAGTCCTGGTTTAGACCTGATTTAGTCCTGGTTTAGACCTGGTTTAGTCCTGGTTTAGTCCTGGTTTAGTCCTGGTTTAGACCTGGTTTAGTCCTGATTTAGTCCTGGTTTAGTCCTGGTTTAGTCCTGATTTAGTCCTGATTTAGTCCTGGTTTAGTCCTGGTTTAGTCCTGATTTAGTCCTGGTTTAGTCCTGGTTTAGTCCTGATTTAGAACTGGTTTAGACCTGGTTTAGACCTGGTGTAGTCCTGATTTAGTCCTGGTTTAGTCCTGATTTAGTCCTGGTTTAGACCTGGTTTAGTCCTGTTTAGTCCTGGTTTAGACCTGATTTAGTCCTGATTTAGACCTGGTTTAGTCCTGGTTTAGACCTGGTTTAGTCCTGTTTAGTCCTGGTTTAGACCTGGTTTAGTCCTGTTTAGTCCTGGTTTAGACCTGATTTAGTCCTGATTTAGACCTGGTTTAGTCCTGGTTTAGACCTGGTTTAGTCTTGGTTTAGTCCTGGTTTAGACCTGGTTTAAGCCTGGTTTGGTCCTGGTTTAGACCTGATATTTTTCCTGGTTTAGACCTGGTTTAGTCCTGTTTAGTCCTGGTTTAGACCTGGTTTAGTCCTGTTTAGTCCTGGTTTAGACCTGATATTTTTCCTGGTTTAGTCCTGGTTTAGTCCTGGTTTAGTCCTGGTTTAGACCTGGTTTAGTCCTGGTTTAGACCTGGTTTAGTCCTGGTTTAGTCCTGGTTTAGACCTGGTTTAGTCCTGGTTTAGTCCTGGTTTAGACCTGCTTTAGTCCTGGTTTAGTCCTGGTTTAGTCCTGGTTTAGACCTGGTTTAGTCCTGGTTTAGTCCTGGTTTAGTCCTGGTTTAGACCTGGTTTAGTCCTGGTTTAGTCCTGGTTTAGTCCTGGCTTAGACCTGGTTTAGTCCTGGTTTAGTCCCGGTTTAGACCTGGTTTAGTCCTGGTTTAGTCCCGGTTTAGACCTGGTTTAGTCCTGGTTTAGTCCTGGTTTAGACCTGCTTTAGTCCTGGTTTAGTCCAGGTTTAGTCCTGGTTTAGACCTGGTTTAGACCTGCTTTAGTCCTGGTTTAGTCCTGGTTTAGTCCTGGTTTAGACCTGGTTTAGTCCTGGTTTAGTCTTGGTTTAGTCCTGGTTTAGACCTGGTTTAGTCCTGGTTTAGTCCTGGTTTAGTCCTGGTTTAGACCTGGTTTAGTCCTGGTTTAGTCCTGGTTTAGTCCTGGTTTAGACCTGGTTTAGTCCTGGTTTAGTCCTGGTTTAGTCCTGGTTTAGACCTGCTTTAGTCCTGGTTTAGTCCTGGTTTAGTCCTGGTTTAGACCTGGTTTAGTCCTGGTTTAGTCCTGGTTTAGACCTGGTTTAGACCTGGTTTAGTCCTGTTTAGTCCTGGTTTAGACCTGATTTAGTCCTGATTTAGACCTGGTTTAGTCCTGGTTTAGACCTGGTTTAGTCCTGTTTAGTCCTGGTTTAGACCTGGTTTAGTCCTGTTTAGTCCTGGTTTAGACCTGATTTAGTCCTGATTTAGACCTGGTTTAGTCCTGGTTTAGACCTGATATTTTTCCTGGTTTAGACCTGCTTTAGTGCTGATTTAGACCTGGTTTAGTCCTGGTTTAGACCTGGTTTAGTCTTGGTTTAGTCCTGGTTTAGACCTGGTTTAGTCCTGGTTTAGTCCTGGTTTAGACCTGGTTTAAGCCTGGTTTGGTCCTGGTTTAGACCTGATATTTTTCCTGGTTTAGACCTGGTTTAGTCCTGTTTAGACCTGGTTTAGACCTGATATTTTTCCTGGTTTAGTCCTGGTTTAGTCCTGGTTTAGACCTGGTTTAGACCTGGTTTAGTCCTGGTTTAGTCCTGGTTTAGACCTGGTTTAGTCCTGATTTAGTCCTGGTTTAGACCTGATTTAGTCCTGGTTTAGACCTGGTTTAGTCCTGGTTTAGTCCTGGTTTAGTCCTGGTTTAGACCTGGTTTAGTCCTGATTTAGTCCTGGTTTAGTCCTGGTTTAGTCCTGATTTAGTCCTGATTTAGTCCTGGTTTAGTCCTGGTTTAGTCCTGATTTAGTCCTGGTTTAGTCCTGGTTTAGTCCTGATTTAGAACTGGTTTAGACCTGGTTTAGACCTGGTGTAGTCCTGATTTAGTCCTGGTTTAGTCCTGATTTAGTCCTGGTTTAGACCTGGTTTAGTCCTGTTTAGTCCTGGTTTAGACCTGATTTAGTCCTGATTTAGACCTGGTTTAGTCCTGGTTTAGACCTGGTTTAGTCCTGGTTTAGTCCTGGTTTAGACCTGGTTTAGTCCTGTTTAGTCCTGGTTTAGACCTGATTTAGTCCTGATTTAGACCTGGTTTAGTCCTGGTTTAGACCTGGTTTAGTCTTGGTTTAGTCCTGGTTTAGACCTGGTTTAGTCCTGGTTTAGTCCCGGTTTAGACCTGGTTTAGACCTGGTTTGGTCCTGATTTAAAGTATGAGTGTGGTGTGAGTGAGTGGTTTGTGGAGTATTAGTTTTAAACATGTTTGAACCAACTTTTAGCAAATATTTTCAGTAAATAAGTGTATGTTAGAGGTATAAGTGTTTCATCAAACAAACAAAAATCATCCAGACGCTCCCTGCAGACCGTGCAGCTCCACAGATCCTGCCCCTGCAGCTCATCTGTTTAAAGTGAGTAAAAAGAATGCACATGATCCATATAATGCTTTTTACGACACTCAACAACACATAGTTTCTACGTCTTTGAGACGCTTGTTAAGATTGTAAAGTGCAAAACAAAAAACAAATTCAAGCAGTTTATGTTATTGTTATAATGAACAACAGCCAACAGTGGAAATTCAAATTATAAGTAAGTCAGAAGTGTTTTTAAACCTTATTTAAACCACAGCCCACTTTTCTGGTTGGAAATATTCCCAGACCATCTAAAACATCACACCATTTATGGAAAAAAGTGGTATTTATGTAGCAATTATTGTCCATGTAAGTGCTGCTGAGTCTTGAATGATTGTTTTGCTTTGCTCAAAATAGTAAATTAATCAATCAAATCCACAAATCTGACATTATTTCAGAGCACACAGGCAATAGCTCAAGGCACACTGATTAAAAATCAAGGAGTTAGATAAAATGCATTAATATTTCTGCTAAAAATAAATAACTGAACTAATCATATGAAGTGTGTCAAACGTGAACAGCTCTTTCATTAACAGATGAAGTAATGTTCAAATAAAACCTGTCCAAACATCACAGCGAGACCTCAGACTGTGATCAGCAGATGGTTCTCCGTCTGTCGGTCGGAGCTGGACCTTCTCCCAGACCCTCGGTAATAATTCAAGTCGCTCGAGCTCATTAGAGACAGGGACCAGTCCATGTGAGGTCCACTTTAGACCAAGCACGGGATCAAACGGATCTGTCTCTCGTCAATGAATAAATGCATGTGAGTTACGTTTAATGCAGTAGGTCCTTTCTCTGCAAAGCCAGGAGTATCTGTAATAAACTGAGTGATTGTTAAGGGCCACAATCAAAGAGAGAGAGAGAATCTGCCTCAACAACTGATACAAACCACATTAAGATACAATTGTTAACAGAAAACTAATCGTTCTTATCTTTCAATGGAGCATAAGACGTGAGACCTGGTTGAATAAATAATACGCCTGTGATATTGTGTGTAGTCTATTCAAATAATGTGTTAACCCCATCTGAATCGGACCTGTTTTTCCTAAAACGTGTGACTAAAATGAGCCCCAATTCAAACTGGAGCTGTTTCTGAATCCCTAAACTATTGTCTGGACTCATTTTATTTTATCCCAGAGTGTTTGATTTGACTAGAAATAACTGGAATACAGCTTTCTTTTCATATCAACCTCAATCATATCAACCTTTCTATTGACTTTATTCCTGAAGTTGCCGTACGCGCCGGCGTCTTGTTTCCGTTGTAGTTTACACGGAGCAGACGAGCTCAACAGAAAATAAGTTCTACTCGGACTAAAAAGACGTTTTCAGACTGACCAGGAAATCGGTGCGTTGTTGACTTGTTGTTGCTCGTGTTCATTAAACATTTTACACAAATCAATCTACTTTATGTAACATTTTAGCGGCGAGACTTTTCCCTCGTTCGTCATTAGCTTTAACGGAGTTCTCGTCAAACGGAAGTGCGTTTACAACAAAAGTGCGTATCTGAAGCAAAAAGAGGCAAAAGTGGGCGGGGCAGAATAAGGTGAATAACCCTTTAAGTTTAGTTAGTTTAGTTTAGTTTAGTCTTTATTGGAGGGACAATGTACAGATACATTAAGTTTAAAAAGAAAACAGAGATGTTCTGCACCAGATTATAGCTAGATAGCTAGTTTCCGTCTGCAGTCCCTAATTTACAGGAGTAAAAATACATAATTTAAGCTAAACAATAAGACCATTAAGACACTCAGGGTGAACAAAGTGCATGAAATTACATGAAATTAAAAACATAAACCATAATACAGTACATTCAACAGTGTAATCAGTCAAAGTGGACAGAATAAAATGTCACCCTATTACTGAGTGTTAAAAGTCAGTCTGAATAAATACTTTTTAAGCCTTGATTTAAAAAGGCCACAGTCTGTGAGTGTTTGCATATCGGGGGGCAGTTTGTTCCAGAGTCTGGGACCAGCTCCATCACCCCAGTGTTTGAGGCTCTGGACACAAAAGAAGTCATGTTTCAAACAAAAGGAGGACACAAAATGCAGGACTAAACATGCAAATAATAATGTCCATTTATGACAGTATATAAAAGTTCCCCAGACCACTCGCTCTTTCTCGGTAGCGCCCGTCTTCTGCTTCAGTCCTCTGCTTGTCAGGTACAGATGTTTTACTTAAGAGTTCATGATTTAACTGCTGGTGACGCGGTACGTTTGGCTCAACCGTGGTTAGCTGTTAGCATCGTGCTCTGTACTAGGTCACTGAAAATGTCTCTCTCTATTGACTCTGTGCACAAGGTGGCAGTCGGGTTGTTTACTTTTAAATTGTTATGCGTTAGCGTTCAGACACAAACACGTCCCTAAGTCTTATGTACGTTTGTAAGTCCAGTATGAAGTCTGAAAATACGTTTAAAAATCCCAGAAGTTCAGCAGGACGTCTGTTTGATGCTCAGATGGGGAGAATTTTCTGATAAACATTCCTCAAAACAGCGTGAATGCAACTGAATACTACTCCAGGTGTGTTTTTGATGACGGAACATTGTTAGAACAGGGTTAAAAGCTCAAAAAAGTCACTGTAGCAGAATCAGTGTCCTTTAATCTGATAAAAATGAATCTGATCCCAGGTCTGGTCACTTCACACAGTTTAAGTGAAAGGCCAAGTCCAAGTCTGTTGAAAAGTGTGATTGTAATAATGTTGTAACTAAACAAAATCAAATCTGAAGAAGCACAAACGTTCAAATCCTTTCCTTTTGTCGTCATAAAGCGTTTGTCGTTAGTCAGAGAGCAGAAGAGGCACCACGTGCTCTGGACCAGATCAATTTAGGAAAAACAAACCAATAAAAGATTTCACCTCAAAGTCCCTGCCGTCTGTGGCCTTTAAAACACGAGCTGAAATAACAGGCAGACCATAAAGTGAAATGATATTTGCTTTTGACATTTTGAGCAGCCATTATCGTGTGGTGAATATAGAGTTGGAAAATATTGATTTGATTGTTTCCAGTTTATTTGTTTAGAGCTGTCTTCTAAAAATCATAAAAACACAGCATTTTAACTTGGATTTTGGTATTTGTCTTGTTTTAATTCAACCTTTTTGTGCATTAAATGAATAAATAAAGACTAAACTAAAAACAGGTAGAAACGCTTCTTTCCCTTGTCTGTGTGTAATTGATCCAATGCTGCCCCCTTGTGGTCAATGCCGCAGTGCACAGGACTTTCCTCTCCATTAGGGGGCAGCAGTGGATCTTATTTCATGGTTATTTCTTGTGAATGGAACCAGCACTTGGAGACAGGAGCCCATCCAAAAAACATTAAAAATATAAAGTCCCAAAGTAAACTGTTATTTATAATACATTAATAAAAAGTGATTATTTGTTTAGAAGCATTTATCAAGTGTTTATTAACAGTTTAAAACAGTTTGCTGTACTAATGCTCTTACAGACATTTTTACAAGGTTTATTTACCTGCGCATGTTATTGTCTAATGGCTAATCAACATTTATAATAGGTATTATTAAGCCTGCAACTAATGATAATTGTAAGTACTTTTTAAACTAATAACCAGTGCCGTGAATCGTTTATTAAGCGATCTTATTGTAAAGCATTACCAAATTACTTAATATAAAAATGCTAAAAAATAATTAAAAAATAATGAATAAATATGAGTTCCAAGTTACAGGAAAAGTTAGTTAATCTACTGGTATAGATTATTATAATTGTTTTGGGTTTTTTTAGTTTTCACTTTCAACATATGGATTTTCATGTAGAACAACACACCTACTCAAGCTGCCCTCTAAATATGTTTTATTATGGAATTTAATCCACTTCATCCATAGATTTCTCTGGGACAATGTAACTTCAAAGGCCGTTTTCTTGAATTGCATTCTGTAGGTATCACCACTTAAAGTAGCCCCAACACATCAGACTGGAACAAGATTTTGACAAAACGTACACAAGGAATTGTTGATATCTAATTCTAAAACTGATTTATTGAAGTTTAAAGTCCAAAAAATGAGGTGAAATTTGAATTTTTAGGACAATTTTCAGCCAAATCTAGTTTACTCAAAAACTAAATAATAAATACAAAATTTTGTTACTAATATGTTACAAAATGAACAAAGAAATTTAAACCTGTTTTTTTTTATTTTATTTGTCCCAAATATGTGTAATTTGGCCGTTTTTACACATAAAATGCTTCATTTCTACATGAAAACATGACATGATAAAAAAAACTTGTAACTTTTTTTCATACATTTATGTGATTAAACTACAGGAGAAGTTTACAATTGATATCTTGAAATTTAAGATTTTTCCCTCTTCACCTGCAGCGTCTCACTTTCATTTAGTGTTAAATAGTGTCTGTCCCTGATGTGAAAGTGTAATAATGTGATAATTCATCAGGAGGTTCAGACAAAGTCCCTGTTTCTGCCGTTTGTGTCGATGTCAGGACGTTTGGACCTAAACAACTGAGATGAAGTCACACCAATCCCATAATAAAGAACCTGAAACCCACACACAATTAATAAAGTGTTGTGAATATGTTCCAGTGCAGCTTTAAGAGTGTTAAACGTGAAAGTGAAAACAAGCGACCCGGAGCGTGTGCAGAGAATGAGAGCTATTAAAAGGTCCAACAGAGCGAGAGGTCAGAGCTTCTCTTGTGCAGATCAGAGCTAATGCCTCCACTCCGACACTGATCTGCAGCGTAATACTCTCTCAGCCGCAATTATGCACCGATACAGAGGAATCCTGAGTCTAATGGACCTCAGCTGCTCAAGTCACACCACATTCAAACAGCTAGAGTTTAAAGTGCGTATGACGGGTTTTTATGATTTTCTAATTTGGACTTTATTCAATGTGTTAATACTTCATGTAAATACAAATTATAGTTTTACACAGATCAGGTCGCTGTTTGTGGAGAAAAGTTGAAAAATCTGTTGAAAATTACAGGAAGTAAATAAACTGATGACATCACACTGGGGAGACAAAGGTTATGCATAATTTACACAAAATAAACTACTTTTTTGACCCTTTAAACTTCGATTCAACAAAATAAAGGTGTTCGCATGAGTTTTTCTTTGCCAAATGAAATAAATCTGTGACATTAGAGGAGTTCGGCCAATGTACAGTCTGGTTGCTATGGTGATTTCCTAGTGCGATGTCATACTTTACAACCAGGAAGTAAAATTTAAAACCTAAAAAACAGCTACACTGGGGTTAAAATTTGTAAAGATTTTAGTAGAAATGTGAATATATTTCTCTTAACTGTATTTTAGTTAAATGTGTATTTCAACCTGTCATAGGCCCTTTAACACTGAGCAGCAGAACAGGGACAGCCGTAGAATTCACCTTTAGACTGGTTTTATTGTTCATTTCTTTATATTTCTGGTGTCCTATCCACGTCAAACAAAAAGTGCTCTGTCAGCGTAAGTGTTGGTGGTACTGTTCAGACTCTGATGTCAGATGAAAGGATTCAGAGTCACACAGTCACTGCTGTGTTCATTTATCCTCAGGGGTCGGACCTCAGATCTTGGAGTGATGTTTTCTCAGAGTTTGTGTGTTCCAGTTTTCAAGTCAGAAAAACAGTGAGCATAAAGTCATAAAGTGCTCAAATCAGCCAAAATGTGCATCCATTTAAGTTAATTTATTAGCCGTGACATTGTTCTTATATTTACAGTTTATCAAAGATTGCGTTGAGAGTTAAAGTGCGTATGACAGGTTTTTATGATTTTCTAGTTTTTACTTTATTTGGTGGAATAAAACCTGCTGTAAATATAAATTATAGTTTTACACCAATCGGGTGTCAGTTTGTGAAGAAAAGTTGAAAAATATGTTGAACTTTACAGGAAGTAGAGCAGAGTTCCAAAACATGATGACATCACACTAGGGAGACACACCAGGGACAATTTACAACCAACAAACACATTTTTCTGATCCTTTAAACATGAATTCATCAAAATAAAGGTGTTCCTATATGTTTTTATTTGTCAAATAATAATTTCTGTGACATTTGAGGAGTTTTGACCCAGTGTACAACATGGTTTCTAGGCAACAGTTACAGAATTCCCCAGTGTGATGTCATGATTTACAACCAGGAAGTAAACATTTAAATCTAAAAAACTGCCAAACTGGGATAAAAAATGTTTTAATTTTAGCAGAATCTTGAATATAATTATCTTAACTTTGTTTTCATAAAATGTGTACTTCGACGTGTCATGGGCCCTTTAAAGGGGCTGTAACCGATTTTTACTGTCGTGAAACGGGAAACAGAACTAGTTCATGTTCCCGATATTTTGCATGTAATGAAGTAATATCTGTGTCCCTCCAAGCACAGATATATTGTATAAGCATCTATTCAGGTGAATATGGGACCACAACCTCTACTCTTCATCTATTTAAAGAGCTTTTAATTCTACAAGAGAAGCAGGAAGTGCGCCGTTAGCATGCTAATATCTGTTATCATTACCTGTGACGCTCTTGGCTCAGAAACTTGTGAAAGGTGCTAATAGACTTCTAGCGGTGAATATTCAGGATGCTGGGACTGTATTGGAAAAGTGAGTGACACATGACTGATGTAAAGACTTGACCATAAAGTAGTTCTGTTTTCCACATTTCAAGACCATAAAAATCAGGTACAGGGCCTTTAAAGGGGCTGTAACTGATATTTACTGTTGTGAAACGGGAAAAACAGAACTAGTCCATGTTCCCGTTTTTTTTTGCATGTAATAAAGTAATATCTTCAATTTGGGTTTAAATGAGACCACAACTTTTACCCTAATTCTAATTATAGAGCCTTTTATTGTACAAGATTTTATTGTACAAAGTGCGCCGTTAGCATGCTAATGTTTGTTAGCTTTACCCGTGGCGGTCCATGATGCTCTGGGCTCAGAAACTTGTGAAAAGTGCTTATAAACTTCTCGCGGTGAATATTTATGATGCTGGGACTGCGTTGGGAAAGTGAGCGATACATTTGACTGATGTAAAGACTTGAACATGAAGTAGTTCTGTTTTCCACATTTCAAAACCATAAAAGTATGTATGTATGTATGTATGGGTACAGGGCCTTTAATTGTTGTCATTAGCTCAGTGCAGACATCAGAGGGTTCTACAGTCTGATCCATCCCCACAGCTGAATATCTAAATGCACTAACCCAGAATCATTAGTTCGAAAGCAGAGTTTGGATGCGGCCGCACTTCTGTGTCCCGAGGTCAAAGGTCAAGCGGGTTCAGTGCCGCCGGAGCCCTTTGTTTGCGTACGGACCTGAAGAGGCTTTTTCAAATGTAAATCTCAGACGTCATTGTGTTGAGCTAATGTAGGAAAACCACGTGCTGCACAAAAACGTTTCAAACCGAATCCATGGTGGAATTTGCCTTTCAAAAACGTTCAAAATGCAGACGTTTTGATCAGTAGTTTAGTTTGTGTTGAACGCGTTGACCCAATCTCTCACAAAACATTCAAAAACTGTAGAGATTTGTGCATTTTCTGTTTGGATATTTCAAAAAAACACATAATCTCTCACAGTAAATAAGTGCATTTCCAACAAACACTGCATTTGATAGTTGTAGTTTTATATTTGCCCCACATAGGCTTACAATAATCCCCACGAAAACAATGAGATATATTCTTCCTGTTGCACGTTGATGACTCTGTACGGATTAAGGACAGTTTATCCATTCATATTATCAGACTTAACTAACATTCTAGGAAATAAACCGCACACAAACGCGTCGAAAGCGGCCCTCACTCTGCGCCGTTCCCTCCAAAAGCGTCCGATCCGCCTCGACCCCGTGACCCCCGGCCCTGACCTCTCGGTGGGTGGCCCGACACTGACCACGGCGGACAATGGCCCGGGTCCAAATGAGCAATAAAAGTGAAACGAAGTGCGCCCCGGGGCTGGAGGGTCGCGGGTCGCTCGGGGCAGAGTTTGAGAGGCGCGTAAAAGCGAAGTCCGCGCACAAAGTAAAGGTCGCGTTTTAAGTTTTATGCGACTGGAGCTCGGGGGGTGTGGCCGCACGTTTGTCCAACACGTCCAATAAATCTGAGACGGTTAAAGAGGTTCGACGGCTAAGAGTCTGAAACTGAGCTGGAGGACAGGATCTAGAGCAGGGGTGTCCAAACTTTTTCCATCGAGGGCCACATATTGAAATGTAGACCAAGCGGAGGGCCACAAATCAATCGCGAAATCTGCATTTATCTGATGTTTAAAGCGCCACCACATCTACATTCAGTCTCATTGCCTTAATATCAGGTCTGTCTCACTCCAAAATGTTAGTTATTTAGGTTAGAACTTTAGAAAATCTGAAATGTGCTGTAAATAGTACTTATCAGGACAATGTGGGCCAGTTCACCAGGAAGACTAAGGGCCAAGAAAAATTGGTCTGAGGGCCGCATTTGGCCCCCGGGCCTGAGTTTGGACATGCCTGATCTAGAGTTTGGGATTGAAAACGCTGCAGGTGAATAGGAGAAAATCTTAAATTTAAAGATATCAATTTGAAACTTCCCCTGTAGTTTACTCACATAAATGTAAGAAAAAAATATATTACAAGTTTTTCACCATCTAATGTTTTCATGTAGAACTTGGGCATTTTATGTGTAAAAACTGACAAAATGACTCATATTTGGGACGTGTAAATCTGAAAAATGAAAGAACCAGGTTCAAATTTCTAGTTCATTTTGTACACAGATTAGTTACAAAAAACTTGAAAACTGAAAATTGTCCTAAAAATTCAAATTTCACCTAATTGTTTTTACTTTAAACTTTAATAAATCAGTTTTAGAATTAGATATCAAAAAAGCTTTCAGTGTGTTTCATCTAAATCTTGTTGAGTCCAGATTGTACAGTTTGGTGTAGGATCTACTTTAAGGGTGATCTTTATGTCTCGAGGGACAAAAATGCATTTTAAGAAAACGGCCTTTGAATTTACAATGTCCCAGAGAAATCTATGGATGAAGTGGATTAAATGAATGAATAAAACATCTTTAGGAGCAGATTGGACACTTTTGTTGTTGTCTATATGTTGAGAGAGCAAACTGACCATTGTGGCATTTTTCAAACCCAAACCATTTAATCGATTGAAAGGAATTGAAAACCTAAAATGAAGGGTGCGTTATGTCCAGGTTTGAGTCCAATCTAGTCCCGGTTTGGTGCTGTTCTCTTCCTGGTCTAGTCCTGGTTTAATCCTGGTCTAGTCCTGGTTTAATCCTGGTCTAGACCTGGTTTAATCCTGGTCTAGTTCTGGGTTTAGTCCAGGTTTGGTTCCAGTCTTGATGTGGAGTGTGTGCACATGTGAGCGCGCCCTAACAGGCCTCATTCTGGACTCGATCCCAAACAAATGTTCACTTTTAGCTGATTTATGTCTATTGTAGGTTATATATTTTATTGTATGTGTCGAATAATTCATCTGTTTGATTCTGTATCTAGTTATTGTTGTAAGATGAAATGCTTAATTGTTCTGTATTCTGTGCAGTGCTTTGGAGACTCTGTGTTGGTAAATGTTCTCTACAAATTTCTATGCGCCACCCGCCTGGAGGAAAGTCCCTCAACCCTGGATTAGCCGTACCTCGTCTGCCTGGACCAACCATAGAACTATAATAAAACCTGGAAGATGAATCCAAAATGGCCGCCCTGTTTATCCCTATGGAGTGAGCTCATTGGTGCATGATCCCAAAAAAATTTCTTACTTCCGCATTTACTTCCTGATACGGAGGCTGACATCTTTGCTTTAGGGCGCCACGTGACGACAATCCCCCATGATGCTTTGAGCGACGTGAACGACCAGCAGCTGCAAGTTTTTGTGTTAGTGTTAGCTTGTGTGATTGTAATTGTGTTCTTCATGTTAGACACACGTGAAGCGTCTGAAATGAAATAAAATACAACTTACAGGTGTCTCTAGTCGAGCCTTTTCCACGAGCTTCTGTTTGTATCGTCCGACGCTCGTTCACGTGACTCACACATGTTTGCGGTGACGTCACTTCATATAAAAACGGTAATTTCTGTGATTTTATAAATGGTAGAAAAGAACATTTCCTTCTATTTTATTTAAATACTGATAATAATTCAGTCCTGTCTGCAATTATAATGTGCAATTTTAGAAAAAGGCTGGTTCCAAGAGGCTGCAGTACCTCACACGACCACAAATCAATCTGGGACCACAGACAGAGGGGGCGTGGCTTATCCAGTTCTTTTAATACATCCATGGGACCATCTCCCTCTTGAGTGGTCCTGGTTCAGTCCAAGTGGATGCATCAGTCCTAGTTCATCTGCAGCCTGTCCGTCCGTGGGAGTAGGATCTCTCCTTCACTGTGGTTCTCCCCGAGGTTTCTACTTTTTCCCATGGGGTTTTTGTAGTTTTTCCTCGCCGCGAAGGAGGGTCAAAGGACAGGGGCATTCTGGGACAGTTATCTGAACTGCTTTTACCTGTGGCCCATCGAGGCAACTGTTGTTAAATTGATTTGATTTGATTTGATACAAATACAGATGGATTCATTTGGATCACTTATGGCAGTGATTTCCATTCCTAACCTTTTTTGTCTAGAGCAGGAGTTCCCAAAATTTTCTGGCTGGGACGCCGAAAATAGCCATGCAACCGACTCGGGACCCTCAAAGCAAGATAAAAATAAACATAGGAATCATTTCAATCGTCAAAGGGCGTTAAATCAGGTTAAATATTGGTTATTTTAATAGTTTATTGTTTTACTAGACCCTATTTCACAAAGAGATACTGTTTTTAATAAAAAAATTGAGCAAATACAGTGTTATATTTATTAAAGTTAGATCTTAAAATCATCTCGCAACCCCCAGCTCACCCCTCCTGACCCCCACTTTGGGAACCATTGATCTAGAGTGCCACCTAAGCTTTGTTTCACACTCCTCTTAACTCCTCACCTCTTAATTTGAGTTTTGTGTGAATAAATGGGTTTACTAGTCGAATATAGTCAACGATTACTATCATATATTTTATTTTATTTACTTATGGCCCAATATTCTCCAAAAAGATGCTAATTTTACAATTCGACACTTTTTTATTCAGATAAAAGTACATTTAATCTTCTTTTAACCATTTCAAGTTCCCCCTGGAAATTCCCCTCGTATCCCTTGGGGTCCCTGTACCCCTGGTTGGGAAACACTGACTTAAAGGGCCCATGACAGGTTGGACCACTCATTTACCTAAAATACAGTTGAGATAAATATATTTCAAGTTTTGCTAAAATTCTTTACAAATGTTATCCCGGTTTAGCAGTTTTATAAGTTTTAATTTCACTTCCTGGTTGTAAATAATGACATCACACTAGGAAATTACCATAGCAACCACACTGTAAACTGGGCTAAAACTCATCTAATGTCATCAGTTCTTTTACCTGACGAATAAAAATATATTTGAACTTATTTATTTAGTTGAATTAATGTTTAAAGGGTCAAAAAAGTAGTGTATTTTGTGTAAATCGTGTATAACCTTTGTCTCCCCAGTGTGACGTCATCAGTTCGTTTACTTCCTGTAATTTTCAACATAGTTTTCAACTTTTCTCCACAAACAGAGACCTGATTGGTATAAAACTATTATATATATTTACAACAAGTATTAATACACTGAATAAAGTCAAAATTAGAAAATCATAAAAACCCGTCATACGCACTTTAAGGGACGTTGAGTGATGATGTCATAACTGTATTGTAATGTAAAACTGTAATGTAATGTAACCGTAACCAGTATTTCAGCAGTTTTATCCAGCTCCAGGTCTTTGTCCACTGCTGTTGTAAAACGTTGAACTGTTCTGTGGTTCTTCAGACACATATCATCTAATTATTTGACCATTATGAATCAAGACTTTCAGGTAAACGCGCTGAAACTAATAATGTTGTTTGAAAATCAGGTACAACCACTGATATTATTTAGTGTGAAAGCGTTTCTGTCCCTGATAGGTCTGAAGTTCGTCCAGAAGTTTAGAACACGTCCCTGTTCCTGTGTCTGTGTTTATTCTGCGAGATTAAACTGGGACTAAACACAGAACTAAACCCGGACTAGATTAGGATTATATGAGGACTAGAACTGGACCCAAATCAAGTCTAAATTAAGGCTCAAGACAGGAACGAATCTGGATCAAGTGAATGCATAAATTTAAGGGGGAAAGTATTGTAAAAGTAAAGTTTTTCATTATAATTTAATTCATTCATTATAGTTATATTATAAAAAAGATGTGAGTATAATGTGAACTAAGAGTAAACACGGAAAGAAATGGAATAGAAAAAAATATAACTATCATTAAAAAATAAAAAGGTGAAATAAAATGTTTGTGTAAAATTGACCTGCTGGAAAACATGCTTTGATTTTGTCTTGTATGTTTATTAATAATGTTTCTGTGCACATTAGCAAACTGGAAAAAAATAAAGTTGCAAAAACGTTTTTCACTATTGTAAATAATAAATAATAATAAAATGCCCAAAAGTGAGTAATTATTGATACGTATTATTGGTACTATTGATTTTATTGCCATTTAAACATAATCACAAACGGGTTTTTGAAAATTATTATAAAAACTAGATATGGCTTAAACTCATATTTAAAGGTGCACTATGTAACTTTTCAGATGTAGATTCTGAGCCTTGTCTCTGTAATGTCCCACAGTTTGGCGTTAAACTTATCTGTCTCCATGGAAACAAGCAGACGAAGGCCAAGGCCAAGTTACAGGTCAGATCCGTGGAGAGGCGACTCTGCTCACACTAAGAATGCAACTGTTTTTCAATGTATTTTAGAGCAACAAAACACCTGTAATTTAATAAACACAAGACATCGTTTTAATGCCATACTGTGGGACTTTTCAGACAAATCAATAACATCTCCACAGAGAAAAGCAGTTTCCACCAGAAAAGTTAGGCAATGCACCTTTAAAATTACAAAATGTGCCTAATTTGTTGGTTTAAAGGGCCCATGACAGGTTGAAGTACTTATTTTACTAAAACACGGTTAAGATAAATATATTTCAAGTTTTGCTAAAATTCTTTACAAATGTTATCCTGGTTTAGCAGTTTTATACGTTTTAATTTCACTTCCTGGTTGTAAATAATGACATCACACTAGGAAATTACCATAGCAACCACACTGTAAATTGGGCTAAAACTCATCTAATGTCATCAATTCTTTTACCTGACAAATAAATATATATCTGAACTTATTTATTTAGTGGTTAGTGGTTAAATGGTCAAAAAAGAAGTTTATTTTGTGTAAATCATGTAAAACCTTTGTCTCCCCAGCGTGATGTCATCGGTTTGTTTCCTTCCTGTAATTTTCAACATATTTTTCAACTTTTCCCCACAAACAGCGCCCTAATTGGTGTAAAACTGTCATTTATATTCACACACTGTATTAATACACTGAATAAAGTCAAAATTAGAAAATCATAAAAACCTGTCATACGCACTTTAAATCTCTTTCTTTTTAAATTATTGACAGTAATTATTAACTTAACTTGTCGTATTCGTATATGTTTCTGAAATAAGAGGGTAACGCTTATGGACAGACAGTATATTGGTTTGTTTATGAGACTTAATCTTTCGCCGAAGTGCATCCAAGGACAGGATTAGAAGTCAGAAACTCTACGTTAATCACAAATCTTGATCTTCTTTGCACTGTGGCTGTTTCATTAATGTCTGCAGAGGATTAGCGCGGCCAAAGAATACAACACAAGCAACGCAAAGGTCACGGCTCAAACTTTATCGGTTTACGGAACAAAAAATACTTTAAATATTCAACAAAATTCAAAATATATAACCTGAGAATTACATTTCAGCTACGTCACGCTACAATTTCTACTTCTGAGTTCGTCACGAGTGCAAAACTGTTCAAGAACACGGTGAAACAAAAATAGAACGATGAAACAAACGCACACATTCTAGACCACAAACATGAGAAAGACACAAACAGAGCTGCCCATTTCAACAAAAATAATTTCTGAATTAAATAAGAGAATAAGTTAAATAGGTAAGTTACTGTTAAAATATAAGATGCTACACAAGTGCTGTTGACAAGAGACGCTCAGAGTGGTTTGGGTTTTCTCAATGACTTTGGTTTAATCGTGTTTGTGTTCGTGAAGCACCCGGTGACCCTTCTCCAGATCCTGAGCCTGGATCTTGGTCAGGAGGACTTAGCCGGAGGATTAGCTTGTTGTGCAAGGTTTAAGTTGATGGAGAAGACTCGAGCAAACACAAGAAACCCATCCAGACACGGGGAGAACGTGCAAACACTGTGACACAGTTTGAGTGAACGAGCAGCACAACTGATCAAATGTTTTGTTTTTTTGCTTGATTTTTGTTAATAGAGCCTGTTTTTGTTGCTCAAATAAACGTTATATGAAATGTAAACTGAAAGTAGTTTCTCTGTAGTTTCTCAGCAAAAATTGTATATTTCTATCTTTAAATTACTTGAATTTATCATTTTTTATCTGGATTTGAGTCATTGAGACTTGGCTCGATGAGATTTAACTGCGGTGCAGAATATTTCACTGGTTTCAAAGTAATTCTGTCAGATAATAATTTAAAAATGAGGAAATAACGTTGCCAGTTGGGTAAGTAAAATTATCTTAACCCACTGGCAAATAATGCGACTTGAAGGAAAAAGGAATGCATTGAAACAAGTCAGAAACGATTTGAAACAAGTAAAATAATCTAGTTCCATTTTAACACATCTCAACTAGTATGAAATTAAGATTAATATCCTGACATAAAGACATGCCACGATGCTCCACCGAGAGACACAGGAAATCATTCCTGCCTGTCGCCATCAAACTACTGAACTCTGTGCTGTAAATCCGCTTGTGAAGTCATTGTGCAATATTAAGTCCACTGTGCAATATTAAGTCCACTTATATACACAAACTGTACATGATCATGTGAATATGTAAATAGACAAGGATAGTAGAGTTAATCTTATTGTAAAATTGTTCATATCGGGGGTTTAGTTGAGTATTGTTCATATCGGGGGTTTAGTTGAGTATTGTTCATATCGGGGGTTTAGTTGATTAATAAAGACACTTATAAGCTAAGTTAAATGGGGTAGACATTATATAGAGCTATTGTATTTTATTTTTATTTTCTATATATCTTATATTGTTTTAATACTTTCTGTCTCTACTGGTCGGTTGCACATGTAACGAAAAGAATTTCCCCTTGGGGATAAATAAAAGTAATTCTGATTCTGATTCTGATTCTGATTTTAACTCATCTGGAAACTTTTTGCAGTACAGAGTTTAGATAGCTTGTTTGCTGATGGCAGTTGGAGATATAGGACACTTCAGCTGTCGCACAACAATTCATTTCCTCAACACTTGGACTCAAACAGTGTCAAACATGGAGAGAAAGACAATGAGTTGAACTGTGTGTGATCCAAAGTCTGTGTCAGTGATAAACGTGAGCATGGCTGCTGTGTTCCTGTTGTTTATCTGGTTTTCTACAACTGTTTACTTGATTTTCTTGTTTCAGACATCAGGTGCAAACTCAATATTTAGCAGACTTGTATATTTATCAGACTGTAGCAGCTCTTTCACATTTTAGTTGCGTTTTGAGCGTTCACAGGAGAAAATACCATGTTTTTGCCACTCGCTGCTCAAATTCTGAATGTTGTGGTGTCACCTGGTGTCTGTCCGGCATTTTTCAAGTTTCATTCTAGAACAAAGCCAAAGCAATTGAGAAAACCAATCCGCTTTTCTTCGCAGATTCCTTGATCCTTCGTCAATATTTGGTATTAACTTTTAAACATGTTCAGTGTCTACAAAAGAATAGATTGAGTTTGATGTCACAGTTTCGGACGGAGGACAGGGGCTTTAAAACTATGAGAGTCACTGTATTTGAACAAAATAAATCCATGTTCCCATATGTTGAAGAGATTTTTGTGACGGATTGGAACTAGACATTTGGTAGATTATCGTGACGTTTTAAGTCCAACAAACAAAAGCTGTGCCTGTGTTTTTGAATAATGGAACCACTTTCTAAAACAATAGTAAAGAATTCTTTTCTTTTGGTTCATGTGGATTGGCCCAAACATTAAAGGGATATTAGTTTGTTTAGATCTGAGCCAACATCTTCTGAAATACATGGGATTCTTTTAATTGTTTGTTAGTCCATATTTCTTTTTGCCAGTTTTCCTCGGTGCGTTTAAAGCTTTGAACAGAATCTTCTTAAGCGTTAAACATAATCGCCGATCTAATCACAGTTGCAATACTTGTCCTCAATTCGATATTCTCCCCAAGCTTTAGTTAAAACATCTGCATTTTCACTGTGTAAAACTAAAAACTTTTACAATTCTGACCTGTCCTCCGTCTAAACTTTAAACTGAATTAAATGTTGCGGCGTCAGACAAACCCAACTTTTCACGATACAGTCATTTTATCCATTTTCGCCAACTTCAATCCCAAAAGTGTCCGCGCTCTCCCCGCACCGATCTCTCAGTCCCTGTAGATGGCGCTCATGTGTCGCGGCACCACGTGATACGGCTCGTACGGCGCCTCCATGTGGCCCTCGTACGACGTCTGGTACAGGCCCTGGTTGGGCTCCGACGGCGAGTAATGGTGCGGGCCGTTCAGGTACGAGGGCGACGTGTCCTGCTTGGGGACCATGTTACTGCTGATGCTGAGAGGAGGAGTGGGCGGGGCTTCGTACGGGGGCGTGCCCACACCTGTCGAATGGCCGTCGTACAGGTTGGCCTTGATGGATCTCAGGTGGAGCAGGTGGGCGGAGTCAAATGTCCCGTACGGCGGACTGGGCAAACCGGAAGAGGCGTAACCCACCGCGGAAATCTGTCTTTCTTCGGGTTTGGGGCTCAGCTGGAGACACCCCGACACCAAGTTGGACGTCGGTTGCGAAAGCCCTTTGCAAAGAGTCTCCATGAACGCTCGGCTCTGCATGGACACGCCCCCCTCCAGCGCCTCCGACAGCGCGCAGATGTAGTTGCGCGCCAGCCGCAGCGTCTCGATCTTGGAGAGCTTCTGCGTCTTGGAGTGGCACGGCATGATGCTGCGCAGGTTCTCCAGCGCGTCGTTCAGGCCGTGCATCCGCGACCTCTCCCGGGCGTTGGCCTTGATCCTCCGCGCCCGGAAACGCTCCTGCCGGGCTTTGGTCATGCGTTTCCTCTTGGGCCCGCGGCGCTTGCAGGCGTCGTCGTGGCCCTCGTCCTCGCCGCCGTCGTCGTCCTCGCTGCAGCCGTCCGGCGCGTGGTCGGACGTCGGGGGAGGGGTGTAGTTGTGGGAGGACGTGGGGTCGTTTTCGGGGGAGCTGGTGTCGTCCCCGTCCATCCACCGCGCCGGGCTGGTCACGTCGTCCTCCTCGGCGCCTGGTCGGGCAAACGGCTTTATCATCATGATCTGCAAACGCAAAAAAAGATGTGAACGGGTGAGTCAGTCCTCTCTCTCGCTCTGATGTTAGACCATGACAGAGAAACTACTACCGATGTGTATAACTGGACCAATCTGTGTGACTGGACCAATGTGTATAACTGGACCAATGTGTATAACTGGACCAATGTGTATAACTGGACCAATGTGTATAACTGGACCAATGTGTATAACTGGACCAATGTGTACAACTGGACCAATGTGTATAACTGGACCAATGTGTATAACTGGACCAATGTGCTTTACTGGACAAAATGGGGCTATGTTATGGTTTTTGTCCAATAAAATGCATATTGATAAGCGCTCTCACTCTCCAATTTCTATAAACTTGAATACTAGTTTATTTAACCTTTGTTTATCCCACTATAGAGAGCGTTCACACAAACATCACATCAAAACTGCGACTGAACAGGGTCCAAGGGTGCGTTCACACTTGTCATTATTTGGTCCTAAATTGAGCCCATTTTGGTCCTGATCTGGATGTGGTTTGGTCCTGTCGTGGTCTAATCCAGGTTTAGATTTAGGTTTAGTTCCACCTTATGTGAACGCACCCTAAACCTTGAATCAAACCTGCACTAAACCAGAATTAGAAGAGGACCAAACCAAGTCTTCATCAGGACTAAACTGGGCTCAAACCTGGACACGTGTGAACATAAAGTGCGTTATAATCGGTCGTAGCTTGATCCTTGTTTGAGCCCAGTTTATTTTTTATCAAGTTAGCTGACTAAACTTTTGTCAAATCTTACTTACAGTCCGAATTTTGATGTGGTGTCTGTGTGAATCTGGTTACAGAGCCCTGGAAAAACCCATTCAGGACAAGGAATAACACACTTAACACATAACTCAAAAAAAACAACGACACCTTAACTCAATTCAGGAATCAAACCATAGACCTTTTTTGCCGCGAGTGCCAAGTCATTGTGCCCCTGTGCTGCCCAATTTCTCTGTGCAGTTTGCATTTTTCCCTAAGTTTCCAATGTTTGCCATCAGAACTCAATCATTTAAGAAGAAAGAAATTATAAAAAATTACCCTAAACAGATTTGTAGAGACATCTGAAGCTGAAGTCGTTTTAACCCTGATTCTACAGAAAATATGGCAAAAGAACACATTATTTCAGGTATGTCTACATATATCAGTCTTCGTTTCATGTTTATAACCAGGTTTATAGAGAACACCCAGACATGCTGTGTATTGTATTGTACTTTATTATTAGATAACCTTTCACTGCTTCGTAAAAAAGAGAGATAACAAAGACAAATTGCCATACCGAATAGAGACATAAAAACCTCTAAATAAAAACGTCTTTAGCTGCAATCAACATGTGTTTTAGACATTTTTGTAAGAGGTCTTCGTTTGAGATTGTAACTTAAATCGATTAGCAGTGACAGTGACTGTTAACGTTCTGTACTGGACCAGAGCCACAACTCCGTTCAGTAGGTCAGTGAATCTAATCCAATCCAATCCAATTTCCTAAATCATCTTTTCAGCACTGGACAGCGCCAGGTGTGCCACAGCTTCTCTCTGTCTGTCAAAGCGAAAGGGAAGAAATCTCCCCCCTAAACTCAATCTAAAGCTGTGATGTAAGTGTATAGTTGTCAGAATGTCGCCTTTACACTAATCCGTGGTGCGCTCCTGGACCAGTAAAACCCCAGCGCCGCAGCAGAGCGAGATAAAACGCTGACCGCCTCTCAATCTGGGCCACCGCGGGATTTGTGGATGAACCACGGCGGCTTCGGGATTAAAACCAAAGATCGCCTCCGCAGATCAGCACGCAGTGGTCGGATACTTGGATTAAATTGGGGGGGGGAAATAGAAAGAAAGACTAAAAACGTAGAGTATAGACGCCGTTACGCACAAGACGCGTTCGGTGAAAGATGTTCAGTTTAAGACCGCGCAAACACCACGTCAAAATTGGGACAAAACTGGGACTAAACAATTAAATAAACCGAGACTAGACGAGGGTTGAATCAGGACTTGAACTGGGCCAAATCTAAATTTACTAAAGTGGACTAAACTTGGGCTAAACCTGAACCAGACCAGGACTAAGAGTGCGTTCACGCTTGTGTTTGGGTGCTGGTTTGAGCCCAGTTTAATTCTGATGTAGACTTTAGTTTTGGTCTTGTTTGTCCAGGTTTAGGTCCAAGTTTAGTCCCAGTTTAGTCTCAGTTTCAATGTAGTGTTTGTGCAAGAGTGAGTGCGGCCTAAATCAGGACTAGAACGGGACCAAACCAGACATTAGAACTCAAACTGGGATCAAACCAGCGTAAGAGGGATGAGAAAAGTTTAATGTACAAATCTTGCTGTTTTTCTATTATCAGAAAGCGAATTGATACATTAAATAAACCAAAGAGTGATTAAAAAACTGAACAACTATTACTTTTCTCTTTTCTTTTTGGTGTTGAATCCAAAAGTAGCGGATATGAGACAAACCAAGTGCGTAAAAGTGGGTCACTGACACTATTTTATACGTAATCATTACCAATAACTTTAGATAAAGACTTAAAAATGCCCATAGTTGATGATGTTGAACTATTACAGTTTCCCTCTTATTGTTTGGCTACAGTTTCTAAGATTGAAAAAAAAAGTTTAGATCTAACTTAAGCACGTAATAATGAATCGTACCTCTTTTCAACAGGCTACGTCGGTCTCGTGGAAGTCTTTAAAGTCTATCGGGTCTGTTTCGGTCCGAGCTTCACGTCCATGAACCGCGCGGTGCGTCCGGGCCTCGTGGATGCGTCAGTGCGTCCAATGCGTCCGGCTCGACGGGGCTTGCGGGCTTTTAAACCCCCCGCGCCGAGGCTCCTCCCCCCGCGGCGTGAAAACAGCGACGCCCGGGCGGGACACGGTCGGCGGCGGTGGGGCTCACGCGTGGCCGGCCCGTGGCTCGTGGTGCGCGTGTGTGGGGGGGTCACGGGGGTCTTTGTTGCGCGCGGGGGGCTCGGCGGAGACGCGCTCTGAGCCTAACTCGAAGTGACAGGCCGGGGCCGGGCACGAGCAGGTGCTGGCGCCCCGCAGACACCCGTCCACGCGCACGGATGAGTTTATTTACATTTTTGGGGTTTTGAGGTTTGGGCATGTCCTTCTGTCGGCTTTTTATTTGTCATCTGAATCAATAACAGTCAGAGTGGTGGCGGTTTAAGAATAACTTTGCACTTCACAGACCAGAGATGAACAATTGGACCCCACATTTGTCTTTAGAGTCCAGTATTTTATTTTTTAAAGCTTCTAACCAGAAATAATAATAGTTTCCTTGGTAAATATTACTCCAATACAAATACAAGTTGTTCAATTAAATTATTACTTAAGTTAAAGTACTGAATAATACTCAACATCGAAAGTACTTTTTTAACAAATCATTTAAAATTGAGAATCGATCATCAACAAAAATTATAATAGATGTGCAAAATAAAGTATTGGATAAAAAGACAATAAACGTGTTTGGTTAGACTGGTACGCAGGAAGTCAACTAGTCTATACCTCAAACACAAAAGCAAGAAAAGCTGAACTTGAGTCAAAACTGCAGATTCTTAGAGACCTCTAAAAGTGTTTATTAGGGCTGGACAATATGGAAAAAAAAATGATTATCACAATTTTCTTTGGGCCAGATCATGATTTCGATTTTATCACTTTGTATTTTTCTATTGACTATAAAAGAGCTGCATGATTTAGAAAAAATATCTCGTCACGTTGTCATGTTCAGTTGTGTTTGTCATATTTAACATGCTCTGTTCTTTAAGAGGTAAATAAAGTCATCTGCTCAGAGGCTTCAGAGGCTAAACAACAGGAGAAAAAGTGTGTTTGAACAGAGAGCTGCATTAAAGAGACAAACAGTCAATCACGATACGACGATACCACAAATAGCAGATTGTTACAGAGTATATTAAGTATATTTTACTGACTGCATGACCACCTGCTGCTCCCTGTGCGTCATGTAAATCCTAATAACAGATGATAATAATCATTACAATAACTTTAATAGGCTGGATTTTGCAGGTGGAGGGCTGCAAGGAGTGAAACGTTTTAGAATCACTTCATCTTCTCCTGGTTGGTTCACACATTACATTAAACTGAAATCTAAATGGGCCAAGTTATAGGCCACATCCCACAGTAACAAGGCATATTTTTCAAGGCATTTTTGTGCATAAAGACGTGTGTAATTTAATGACATCAAAGTTTACTGTGGAGCATTCCAGGCAAAGCAAGTATATCTCCACAGAGACAAACAGACAGCAAACTGTTCAACACAACAGTAAAATAGTACATCAAACTAAATGTAACGTGGACGGGACTTTTACTACACAATGGACCCTTTAAAAGTTTGTTCTAAATTCAGAATGGAGGCAAAAGTGAAACCTCAGAATATCACAAAATATGACAAATTGAGATGATTTTGTAAAAGTAAAAGCCTCAAACACATGTGAGTGACATCAGAGCTGCTTTAAACACATTTATTATTGTATTTTACATTATGTTTTAGGAAATTATTATAATCCAGATCCAGATTTATGGGTTTTACTGGAAAAATGTTGAGCCCACAATTTTATCTAGAAATATATTAGATACTGTACTGTAAATTAGATTCTTTTGAAGCTAAAATACTATTTTAAATTGTATTAAACTGTATTTTGTCCATTGTTTGTCATAGAAAAGCAAACTAACTGACCTTTCTACCTTGTAAATTCAAATGTGTTACTTTTTCCCAACACAAACACTTAAAACCGGTAGAATTTAGATCTAATGTGAGACAATCATTGAAAAATGTTACAGCCAACTTCATTTTGCCTCCAGTCGCCTCCGTTCTGGACATTTTGATGACGTCACATTTTAAAGGGTCTATACTTTACAAAGATGAATGAAGAAAAGAGGGACTGAATTCTTTACATTTATATTTGGAAAGTTCTTTCTGTCTTCTTGTAATCATTAACTTGTGAGTTTCTTCTTATAAAACAGTTGTAAAAAGCTTGTCAGGGAAATTAGCTCATGGCTTTTTACAGCTGTCTCATTAGAAAAAAAACCCACACAAGTTAATTCTTTACATTTGTTTTCCTTGTTTCTTGAAAGCTCAAAACAATAAATGATCTACCAAATGTATTTTCCGCACACGTTCTTGTGAGTTCAAGGGTTATTTAGTTTAAAAGCCAAATAATTAGTAGTAATATATATAATTATTGTCTCCCATAGTTTATAACAGAAAACATCACAAACGATACATTCACCGTAAACAGTATCAAAATAACCACGTTTTCCTCCATCTGTGGGACTCAGTGACCATTTTCAGTCATGTATTTGAGTTCAGTTTGAGCGCACGTTCTCTAAATCCTACGTGCACTTTTGTTTGAATAAGTAAAACATCTCTGAAGAACATGACAAACATGACTTACTGTAGTTAAATCTCAGATGATCCCAAAGCCGCGGCTCGGTCGGAGCTCCATCCCTGCTCTGTCCTGTCCTGTCCTGAGGAGCTGGAGCCTCTTTCTGCTCGTCCCTCTGCGTCTGTCCGGCTGCTGCCCACACACCTGCACCCTTCACCGGGACAAACCGCCTCGGTCTCCCCTGGGTGCCACCCACAGGGGACACACTGTAAAAAGGTACGGCTGCACTGTTAAAATGACTTATTGTAGCATATTTGGCTTCTTTAATGGATTTCAGGTTTAAACATGTTCTTCTCTGTTTTGAAGTAAAATCTAATCTCCACATACTCTGTACACCCTAACAAGGAAAGAGTACTTGGAAAAAGGGGAAACAAATACATAAAAACAGGACTTTAGTAAACAAGTACACAGCTTTTCTGAGTGAGTTTTGTAATTTACTAAACATAACACGAAAACATAACATATTATTATTATTATTATTATTATATTATAACTAATGTTTGTAACACCTACATATTTCTAATCATTTCAAATAGTTTTTTAGCAGTTCTGATTAGAGCATTTAACTTGTTTTAATATGTTTCAGGCTGTTTTCAACGTATTATTTTCTGCTAAAACCCCTAATAAGTAAAGGTTACTTGAAGAAAAAAGTTGGGAAACAAAATTCACATCAGCAGGACTTGAGTAAACCAAGTAAACAGCTTATCTCAGGAGCACTTTAATAACTTAACTTAATAACTTAACTTAACTTTAATAATAACTACACCTTATTTCACTTAATTTATACTGAACAAAGTTTATAAGCACGATTCAGGCTCAGTAACTACTTAATTAAGGTTAGGGTTAGGGCTAGGGCTCGGAATTAGGGTTAGTGTATTAGTTAAGTAGTTAATAAGCCTGAATCATTCTTAATCAATTCTTTGTTCACTATGAATTCAGTCTTTATTCATGTTTTACTAAGGGAGGAATAGGTGTAGATGTTATAAAGTGTTACCGTATCTCCAGTGCTGGCTCTTCACACGCCCCAATTACAGTAATTGGGTTTTAAGTTACATGTGTTAACAAAATTTACAAAACAAAACATAACAGAATATTTACAACACCTTCACATTGCTCACCATTAAATGTCTTGGAGTAATTCTGATAAGGGTATTTGGCTCCTTTTAATGTACTTAAGACTGGTTTAAACATATTATTTTTTGACGAAAGCAGAAGTTACCGCTGAAACATGTAAAGGTAACTATATCATCTCTTTCTCTGACCTTTTGTCTGATACAGAAGAAACATCTGTCCAGGACCTGTGTGTGTCCAGGACTCGATCACAGCTGACCCTCCTCACCTGGACATGGACTGTTTGAGCCCCTCCCCTCGGGCAGGAGGCTACGGTCCATCAGGACCAGAACCTCCCGCCACAAGAACAGTTTCTGTCCCTCTGCTGCTGGACTCATGAACACTTTATAAAACCTGCCACTTTAACACTCACATTGTAAAAGAGTTATCCATCTGCACTGCTACATTTGCACTGTCTATCCAATTGTACATTTCTGTATATAGTCTTAGTCTTTTCTATTCTATTCTATTCTATTCTATTCTATTCTATTCTATTCTATTCTATTCTATTCTATTCTTAATCTTATGCATGCCTCTTTTATATATTTTATTCATTGTTTTATGTTGCACCTTACGCCAAAACAAGTTCCTATGTTTGTGAATTTTGATCACTGACGATGGCAATAAACCGATTCTGAAACAAAAACATTGTAATTAAGAAGACCATTCTTAATGTATTATTTTCTACATTGACATAAAAAAAAATAAAAAAAAATAGTAATGGTCACATGAAAAAGAAGTTGGGAAACTTAATGCTCGTCAGCAGGTCTTGAGTAAATCAAGTGAATATATTTATCTAAAGAGAATGAGTTCAGTAACACTAACAAATAAACACTAAGCAAACTTACTTACAGAACCTACATATTACTCACCATTTGAAATTGTTTTGAGAAGCACTGTTTAGAGTATTTGACTCCTGTTAAAGTGTTTCAGACTGATCTCAACATCTTATTTTCTGTTAAAAAAAAAAAAAAAAACTTTACAAGTAAAGCTTAATGGAAAAAAAAAAGGCTGTCATAAATGCACCTCAGTAAACCCAAAAACAGCAAACTTGTCATGTCAGAGCTCTGAGTCTTCACTTCACAGGCCGGGGTTACAGTAAATGGGTTTTACTAAGTCACATAAACGTACACACGTTCAGATAATTCACAGACAATAAGTTTCCTCTCTTCAGCTGTAAATGTATTACTGACCCAGCGGCTCACAGCTCGCTCTGCTGCTCCTTTGTTTACTTTTGTCTTTGTTTTTTGCTCGTGGACGTTTGGCAAACAACAAAGATGGCAGAGGATGACAATAACGTTTGGTTTGTGTTCGATCCTGATCTCGATACTAATTAAGTCACTCATCTAAACTAATCAGAACTAAATTAAAATCCAACTTTAAGTCAACAATTCCCTCTTTACAGTGAAAGGCTTTGTGAAGTACAACAATCTGCTCTGAAGATACTGTTTGTTGTTTGCGTTTATTTTGATATTGTGACAAACTTAGGTTCTTTTTAAAGACAGTATTTGACCCTTTTCCAGTGGAATATATCACTTTTTTACATTTAAAGGTGACATGCTTTTGTCTGCTTTATAATTATAATCTCTGACACCTGAACTGTGGATCTTATCATTTGAACATTTAACATCCAAATATTACTCTTAAGGACTAAACAAAAGGAGTATTAGAACAGAACCTGCTCGTCTCCAAACCAGGTTTAATGTCTCGGTTCGTTTTGTGCACATATTTGTAACAAAGAGATTTTGGATTTCTTATTTAGTTTTGAGTGAGAACCAGATCAGACTAAAAATTGGCCAAAAAATTCAAATTCCGTGTCATTTTTTTAGACTTAAAACTTAAATATATCAGTCTTTGAATTAGATATCTACAAATGCTTGTGTACGTTATGTCAACATTTTGTTTCATACAAAATTGCTGATGCAGTGTTTCCCAACCAGTGGTACGGGGACCCCAAGGGGTACATGAGCAGTTACCAGGGGGCACTCGGAATGGTGTCAGGTTTTAGAAGAAGATGAACTGTATCTGAATAAAAAAGTGTAATTAGTTTAAAATTTTGCATCTTTTTGAAGTATCTTGGACCATAAATATAGTTAAAACAAATAATATGAGAGTAATAATTGACCATATGTGACTAATAAACCCATTTATTTACCTGAAACTCAAGCTAGGGGCAATCAAGACAAAACAAACAACAAAGCACTCGAGACAAAAAAGATTGAGAACCACTGCCTTAAGAAGAAAAACACATTTTAAGAAAACAGCCACGACGTCCCAGAGAAATCTATGGATGAAGTGGATTAAATGAAGAAATAAAACATGTTTAAAGGGCCTATGACAGGTTGGACTACTCATTTGAGTACAATGCAGTTAAGATAAATATATTTCAATGTTTGCTAAAATGCTGTTCAAATTTGATCCCAATTAAGCAATTTTTCAGGTTTTTAATTTCACTTCCTGGTTGTGAATGATGACATCACACTAGGAAATTAGAAAGTACATTGGGCAAAAACTGATCTAGTGTTAGAGATTTTTTGAATTTGACAAATAAAAATACACATGAACGCCTTTATTTTGTTGAATTAATGTTTAAAGGGTCAAAAAAGTAGTCTCTTTTACATAAATGATGCATAACCTTGTCTCCCTAGTGTGATGTCATCAATTTGTTTACTTCCTGTCATTTTCAACAGATTTTTAAATTTTTCTTCACAAACAGCGACCTGATTGATGTAAAACTGTCATTTATATTTACAACAGGTATTAATACACCAAAAAAAGTTAAAATTAGAAAAGGTTAAAAGCCTGTCATACGCACTTTAAGAGCAGATCAGTTTGTTGTTTCCACATGAAAGCCGATATGCTGTAAGACCAAAAAAGAAAGAAAAATAACAGTTTCCCTGTAGTGTCTCACCTTAAACGAGCTCAGAATGTGTGTAATATGTCGCATTTAATCATCTCACGTTGATCTAGTTCTGATAATTATGATTCAAGCTGATCGTTTTAGTTTATTCAACACAAATTATCAGACGGACAAACGTGACACAGTCGTTCAAACGGGGTCAGCACTTGGTTGTAAAGTACAGATGGTCCTCTCGCTCCTGCCTGGATCAGATGCTGCTCTTATCCTCCGCTGAGTCGGTCCAACGTCCCGTGTTTGGCCGATGGTCACGGAAACGTCGCAGGAAAGTGAACGCGGCGCCGGTGAAGTCCCTGCGCTCCCGTTTGACCGAGGGAAACTTCTCCATCTGCCACTGTCTGTCCTCAGAGACAAACTGAAACTGTGTCAGCAAAATGAGCACGAATGAACGCACAGAAGCACTTCACACTGTGCAGACGTGCGTTTCTAGATTGAAAACGTGTCAAAAACGATACAATAAATTCAGCTACACCTTAATTAGCCTTAATAAAGCATGAGCAAAGACTTAATTCACAATGAACAAGTGGTTTAGTAATGATGCAGGCTTAATAACTCCTTCATTAAAGCGAGACACTGCAGGCAAAACTCACTTTTTTGGTTAGTTTTCTCTCTCAACACATCGTCTTTCAAGTGAAAAAACAAACGTGTCCAATCTGCTCCTAAACATGTTTTATTGTTTCATTGAATCCACTTCATCCATAGGTTTCTCTGGGACTTTGTAACTTCAAGGGACGATTTCTTAAAATGCATTTTTCTTCCACAGAGACATAAAGATCAGCCTTAAAGTAGATCGTACACCAAACTGTACAATCTGGACTCAACAAGATTTTGATGAAACGTACAGAAGGATTTGACTAAAAGTGACAAAAATGTGACTAAAAGTGACTAAAATGCAACAAAAAACAGCAAAAACGTGATTAAAAGCAACAAACTTCAAAGTTCAATCTGGACTCAACAAGATTTTGACAAAACGTACAGAAGGATTTTTTATATCTAATTCTAAAATGTATTTATTAAAGTTTAAAGTAAAAACAAATAGGTGAAATTTGAATTTTTAGGACCATTTTCAGTCATTATAATATTAAAGTTACAAGAAGTAAACAACAAAACTGATGACATCACTCCGGGGAGACAAAGGTTATGCATAATTTACACAAAAGAAACTACTTTTTTGACCCTTTAAACATAGATTCAACAAAATAAAGGTGTTCAGTTTGTCAAATAAATAAATCTGTGACATTGGATGAGTTTTGGTGCACTGTAACAAATGTATTTGGGTAATTTCCTAATGTGATGTCATCATTTGCAACCAGGAAGTAAAATTAAAAACCTAAAAAGAGCTAAACTGGGGTAAAAATTGTAAAGATTTTAGTAGATTCTGAAATATATTTATCCGAACTGCATTTTAGTTAAATGAGTCCAACCTGTTAGATGCACTTTAATTTATGTTTGTTTTATTTAGTGTGGGACAGAATACATGAATTAACATGCATTTGTCCAGCATTTAAATGTGCCAGACTTTACTTTGCAGGCTGTTTTAATCTGTGGTCCCAATGGCAGGAAACAGAACATGCAGCGTCAAACACAAAACACTCAAAACCATCACAATCTCTCAACAGGACACTCAACATTTGTCAGCCTCTTTATTTTAATTCAATTCAATTTGTGTTTGTTGCGCCCAGAATCACAACAGTTGCCTCGTTGGGCCACAGGTAGAAAGTAGTTTAAATATTTAGTAACTGACCCTCCTTGGCAAGGAAAACCCACACAAAACAGTGGGAAAAAGTCAGTTCATCCAGTGCAGAAAGAGTTCATCAATGGGAACATTTATGACCCGGACTCGAAAAAAGAAAGTACTGCTCTGTGGACAAGGGGAAGCTGAGAGGCACAAACACAGAAGAACACAGGGCTCAAACCTGCATGAAACACTCAAAACACAACTCTGAGTGACATCACGGGGGTTCTTCATGAAGGAAAATAATCTTATTGCATCTGAAGTGATAAAAGAGCTGACTTTCTTGCTGCAGGTGACGATGATCCAAACACAAAGGTTGGTTGTTTTTGCAGTGTTCTGAGCTCAGAGCGTCGCTGCTTCAGACGTCAGCCCCGTGTGAGTCCAACATGTCAGCTCCATAAAGGAGGTGAGTAAATCCTGGGCCGGTGTTTAAGTGTCTCCATTGTCTCAGTGATACTTGTCAGATACAAACCCAGCGCTGGTCACATCTGTGCTCTGTGCTCCGTCAGAATGACTGTTCCACTCAGTTTCATGGTCTCACATCAGCTTTAGCTCCGCACTAAAGCCACTGTGAACCTGCAGGTCCAGGTTTGGGCCCCACAGACCGGGGTGAGACCTCTGCTCTGGACCCAAACCTCCCCCGCCCTCCCCCAGGCCCTCCCCCCTCACTGAATATATGTATGTCAGTGGGATAAGGTATTACACTTTAAATAAGTGAAAAGGCCCGACTCCATGGACAGAAGGACAAGGACACGGGACAAGAGACCATTGAGTCCCGTCAGAAATATTTGAAAGCGCGTCCAAACATTTACAAACTCAACGAATCCAAACTGTGCTCCAAACTTCTCAGCTCTTCAGATTCAGGTGTTTTTCTCTGGTGTGTTTGTTGTAGCGTTGCCCCCTCACCCCAGTCCCAGAGCCGTGTCAGAGCTGCGGCGCCCCCCGGTGAGCGCTGACCGCCTTCAGGCCTCTCTTTATGGGCCCATTGTCTGCTCCATAAGCAGCTTTGTTTCTGCATGTGCAGCTGGGCTAGCGGCGCCATTAGCGGCGTGCGCTAAAGGGAGAGGCTAATATAATTAGAAAACAAAAGTCAGGTGGCGCACACAGCCGTGCGTTTGGGGGCGCTGGCTGCTGGCCAGCTATAATTTGATTATGAAGTTGTGTGCGCCACAAAAGACACAATTGAATCCTTTTTCTTTTATTTGTGCTTTAATTTGATTCAGTTTGGGGTTTAAAAGGACCAGTGTGGAAGGGAGAAGATTTACTTTTCTCATTTTCACTGCCAAAGTAGAGGATAAAATATGTGCTTTTGTAATAAAAGAACGTTTGGTGCTTTTTGAAAAGATTTCTTTAAAAGTATAATTACATTTCTGAGGGGAAATGCAGGTTATTGACCAATCTCACTCAAGCGGTCACGGCTTTTACATATTTGCCAGACCAGACACACGGTACATGAATTATCTTATAAATCCTAGTCTTGTGAATAACTGTCATGAATAAACTTTACTTTATAGTTTGTGATCATATCCCAGAGTCTGTCTCTGTGTGCGCTCAGCTGACACTCCTGCTCCTGTCTGCTCCTGTCAGCTCCTGCCTGCTCCTGTCAACTCCTGCCCGCTCCTGTCAGGCCCTGCCTGCTCCTGTCCGCTCCTGTCTGCTCCTGTCTGCTCCTGTCCGCTCCTGCCTGCTCCTGTCTGCTCCTGTCTGCTCCTGTCTGCTCCTGTCAGGCCCTGTCTGCTCCTGTCTCGCCCTGTCTGCTCCTGTCAGGCCCTGTCAGCTCCTGCCAGGTGCTGTTTGCACCTGCCTGCTCCTGTCAGGCCCTGTCTGCTACTGCCTGCTCCTGTCTGCTCCTGTCAGGCCCTGTCAGCTCCTGCCTGCTCCTGTCAGGTGCTGTTTGCACCTGTCCACTCCTGCCTGTTCCGATCCACTCTTCCCCTCTCCTGTGCTCCTGTCCGCTCCTGTCAGGCCCTGCCTGCTCCTGCCTGCTCCTGCCCACCCCTGCCTGCTCCTGTCTGCTACTGCCTGCTCCTGTCCGCTCCTGCCTGCTCCTGTCAGCTCCTGCCCGCTCCCGTCCGCCCCTGCCCACCCCTGTCCACCCCTGCCCGTCCCTGCCCGCCCCTGCCCGCTCCTGTCCGCTCCCGTGCTCCTCTGCTTGAATACAGCGCACACACAAAGGGATCAGTGACAGGCTTCTTTGACCCGGCCCTGTCCCGTCGGCAGACCAGGGCTTATCCTGTTAGTCACGATAGATGAGCGGCCCCCCCTCTGCGCCCCTCCCAGCTGCCCCGGCCCAAACGCCCGCGATAAAACCAGATTTGGCCGGTGGCTACTGTTTAGACCAGGTCAAGCAGAAAAAGATGTGTTTATGTCGTTTTTGTTTTCATCGTTTATCCGAAAAAGCGCTCCAGTGTTTTGTTTGGTTTGGGGGAAGTGCTTTTGAGACAATGGCCACTTGTGTTAAATCCACTACAGGATTTTAAAACAGCCAGAGCTTAAGTCTGTATAAATGTGGTCGTTTTCATCGCTCCATTTGACATTAAAGTTTGATCAGGTCCCAAGTGACACCACACATTCTCTTGCACAATACTTCTTTAAAGTGGAAATGTCGAGACGGGTTTAGTCCGATCCTTATGTTCCGTCTGGGAAAAACGCTTGACTGAAGTAATGCAACTGATTTTATTTGGGATTTTGGGATAGAACTAAACCAGGACTAAACCAGGACTAAGACAGAGCAAAACTACAGGATAGAACCAGGACTTTAAAAGGACCTGGACAGGATAAAACAAGGACTAAAGATGGATTAAAACAGGACTAACTAAACCAGACCTGAATCAAAACCACAGAACCAAACCAGAACAAGATGAGGAATAATCAATTTAGTCTCAAAATAAAAGCATTATCCATCAAATCTGAGTTTGTTCGGCTTTTTATTGCCTCTCTGCAGAGTATGTTGAGTTGTTTATGTTTGTGTGTTCAGGCCGGTGCAGGAAAAGCCGAGCCGATGTAGTTCTGTCCGTCTCTCTAGGTCTTTCTCCTCCAGGTGTAAGAGTTCTTTTCCTCCCAGACTCACAAAGCACCGGCAGAGGAGAAGAAACAACATTACATTGTCCAGTCTGAACCTAAAGATCTTTTATAGTTTTATTTAGTCATCTTGCATCCAGATTTATGTGGGACATTGTAACTTCGTCCACAGAGACATTAAGATCAGCCCTTAAAGTGGCACAGACACAACTTTGGATTTGTTGTTACTTAATTGTAAGCCTGATTTAATAGTTTTAACCCCCCAAAAACAGAATTTCTATGCAAATTTTAAGTCAAATCTAGACTTTCAATTTCCTGAATATGTGCAATTTTGCCCATTTTCATATTTAACACAAAATGGGAGGTGTTTGGTTTTGTTTTTGTTTTTTCATGGAAAAACATTACATGATGAAAACTGTGTTATATATTTATGTCTGCAATGTAGTATGTAAACTACTGAAGATGTACAGCCTTCAATTAAAAGTGACACTTTTTCCTGTTTACCTGCAGTGTTTCGCTTTAATAATAGAAACAACTCCATTGAAATAAAGACGACCTGATTCTTTTTTAATCATAGATTACTTTAGTTGGTTTGTTATTTAAAATGGTTTTATTTTTATAAGTATAATACCTCAAAATCAGCTTTAGTGTTAGCATTGACCCACAAACACCTCCATTTATCAGCACAGACGCGCCACCAGGGAAGTGTTCATGTCATTTGTAAAGTAAAGTAAAGTAAGATGTTTTCAGTGACATCCACCCAGGGGCGGATATGGATATCTTGTGCAGCTGCCGGCTCATATTATGGTACAGTGCTGTTTGTATTTTGCAATAACTAACACTCCATTTTCACAAAGATCTCGAAACGTTTCATTGCAATAAGAAAATACACTGACCAGAGAGCAGGGCATTACAGTAGTCTATACGACTGGAGATAAAAGCATGCATCAGGGTCTCCGTGTTGGCCCGAGAGAGAATGGGGCGGACTCTGGTTATGTTCTTTAAGTGATAAAAAACGATTTTTGTGATGTTCTTGATGTGTGGAGTAAAAGTGAGCTCAGAGTCAAAAATAACACCCAGGTTTTTTACTTGTGCCGATGGATTAAGAGACTGTGCTTGCAGTTTGGATAAAAGTTTCTCTCTCTGAGCCTCAGGACCAATGACTAAAACCTCAGTTTTGTCCTGGTTAAGCTGGAGAAAGTTTTTTGAAGTCTAAAATGCAGTTAAAAAGAGCATCCATTGGCCTGGTGTCATCAGGAGACACGGAGATAAAGTAAAGCTGTGTATCATCAGCAGAACTGTGGAAGTCGACTCCATGTCTCCTGATGACACCAGCAGAGGAGCATGTACAGGACCTCGAATGGAACCCTGGGGCACACCACATGGGATTTTATGGACCTTGATATGATCCAAAAGTCTTCCAACAGAAACATCAGCGGGATATAGGCTATTTTATATCCACATCCATTTTGATCATGTAAAGAGTAGAAAGTGCAGTTACTTGGGTTAAAATGTAAGGAGTAAAAAAAGTCACTGAGTCTACTGAAGTACAGAACAAAATACAAATACAGCTTGACATCTGAGAAGCAGCAGTATGTCGTTAATGATTATACCCTCTACAACATTTGAACATAATCTCCTGCCCTAAGGGAGGATTTATTCAACTGAAGCTTGCTCTGGTAGTGTTTACTTGAAAGACTGGTTTCAAGCCGTTCAGTTGACAGAAGTATCTTAATCCACTGTTTCTGTTCAAAATAACTCCTCACATGTCGATGGGAAAGTGGACATTTTTCACTAAAGACAGAAGATTCTGAAGATTAAACAGAAAATGGACAGATCTGTTAAAGGTGCACTATTTACACCACTTGTTTTTTTGATTCTGACTGAGTTTGGTGGATAGCACATGGTCAATATTTATCATAGTTTTACATCCGTGAAGTTATAGTTTGTGAAGAAAATAACAGGAAGTGCTGAGTTCTAAAACAGAATCCCTGCAGTACATTTTGGATTGTTTCTGATGCAGTAGCTCATTGCTTTATGATGGAAATGGCTCATCAAAAGACACAATCATCTGAACCAAGTGTACCTTGATTATCATTATGCTTTATCATTTACACAGTATATTTTATTATTTAGTGGATATAAATGTCATAGACGTACTATTGAAAATACAGGGACAATTTACAGCAGCTGACACTTTTTTCTGACAGTTTTAACAATCTTTCAAACAAAAAAAAGTTGTTATCGGGCATTATTTATAGTCAGTTCCTACTACTGTGCTGTTTCTATGGATTTGGGCCGTTGTTTACTTTATGATGGCAGGGTAACAGCTGTGGAATTACCTCTACCCCTCGATTTCATGGAAAATATTATAGAACCATAAGATATCCATATTATTATAGATCCATAAACTCAACGGGTTACAGGGTTAATGCAGGTCTCAGCAAATCAAACTTTTTACTGCCGCATTTCAAGATTTTTAATGTCATAATCAACATCAAAACAAGACATTTACACTTTTATCATCAATGTCAAAACTACTGACTGGAGACCATTCCACTGGGCAGCAGAATGAGGAGAATATAATCCTGCACTAATCCAGCTTCATAAACCCTGGACTAAACCCAGATTCAAACTGGATTAAACCAGGACTACGCCAGGAGGAAACAAGGACTAAACCAGAAATAAACCAGAACTGAATCAAAACCACAGGACCAAACAAGAACTAAATCAAGAATAATTTATTTAAAAGTCTAAAAATAAAAACATAATCCACAAAGTGTATATGGCCATTTATTGCCTGTCTGCTGAGTTTGCTGAGTTGTTTATGTTTGTGTGTTTAGGGTGAGGCAGGAAAAGCTGAGGCGATGTACTTCTTTCCGTCTCCGTAGGTCTCTTTGTCCCAGGTGTAAGTCTGGATCCGGAGCTCTTTTCCTCCCAGACTCAGACGACACCTGCACAGGACCAACGTGAGCAAACCACCAGGAACAGATCACTGTGGTACTTTTACATGTTCTCTTTTACTTTATTATTGATCAGTGACCATTTGATTGTTGCCCTCTGAGGCCACTGTTGCAAAAATAAATTGAATTGAATTGTCCAATCTGAACCTAAACATGTTTATTATTTTATTTCATTTATACATCTTGGATCCATAGATTTATAGGACATTGTAACTTAAAATCTCCCAGAGACATTAAGACAGCTACACAACTTTACAATCTTCTACTGTTATCTAATTAGAAGCCTGATTTATTAAATTATCAATTTGATTTTTTTATGCTATTAATAAATAAATGAAAATGAAATGAATGAAATGAAATAAATGCTAATTTTATGTCAAATCTAGTTTCCTCAAACACTAAATAACATTTCCAAATTTTGTTTTGAAATATTACATGTATAGATTTTTCCCTATTTACCTGCAGTGTCTCTCCTTAATATAAAGGACTCCCTAGACTTCCTGTTCAGAAACGCAGAACCGATTCTCTGCTGCTTCAGTGGTATTTCAGTGAAGCGAGCAGCATTTATATTTTAAAGAATGGCCAGTGACAATTCTGAATTCTAAAGAATCGCAGAGCAGTGGGCAGGGAATGATAAGGGGCGCGCTATTGGATTATGGCAAAAATGATAATCACCATTATTTAGCTACCAAGCTCCTGTGTTATGGAACCAGCTCCCTGTTCATGTAAAAGAGGCCGACACAGTCTCTACATTTAAGACCAGGCTCAAAACGTTCCTCTTTGAAATAGCTTATGGTCAGGCCAGTTAGGAACAGAAATAAAAACCTACAGTTTTAGCTACGCTGCCCTTGGAGCAATTCTGCTAGGGGAAGTATGGCAGCTTGAACACTGTCCTCTGGTTCTTCCTACTTTACCTATCAACAATATTTAATATTACTTCAACTGTAGTCTGTTCATTGCTGTTCACATGTTTCTCTTTCTCTCCACTTCCCCCGGGGAGTGGAGACTGTTTCAGGCACTGCGGCGGCTGCTCCAGTGACGACCCCCCCCCCCCCACCTGTCTGGACGTTCTATTCGCCACCCGCCTGGACAGCTGGATTAGCCACACCTCGTCTGCCTGGACGAACTCCTTCTACTTTAGATGAACTGTCCCTCATCTCCTGCTGGAGGATCTCTCTACACTGGTGGACTGCTCCTCGTCCGCCTGGAGGAACTCTTTAAAGCCACCTCCCTCTTGAGTGGTTCTGGCTCCACAGTCCAAGTGGATGCGTCAGTCCTAGTTCATCTGCAGCCTGTCCGTCCGTGGGAGTAGGATCTCTCCTTCACTGTGGTTCTCCCCGAGGTTTCTACTTTTTCCCATGGGGTTTTTGTAGTTTTTCCTGCTTGAAGGAGGGTCAAAGGACAGGGGCATTCTGGGACAGTTATCTGAACTGCTTTTACCTGTGGCCCATCGAGGCAACTGTTGTTGTGATTTTGGGCATTATAAAAATAAATTGATTTGATTTGATTTGATTTGGCTCATAATTTGCAATTACTTCTATATTGTCAAAATGATTCTATAAAGAAACTATAAAATGAGTATATTTTATTAGTAATGTTTTAGAAAAGTGGCTTTGCATGTTTTGAGTCAAAAGGAGTGCACTTAACTGAGCAGAAGACAATTTATTATATTTACAATTACAATAATAGAGTAATAACTGAAATCACAATTATATATATGATTAATTGCCCTAATAGGGGGTGGGTAAAAACAGAGCGTATACACAAAGCAGCAATCAAAATATAACTCAGAGTAAGCACAGGTCTTTAACTAATATTTAGGTCTATGCTGTTGTAGTTCTTGCTTATTTTGTTTTTTGAACTGCTCAGTGTGCTTAAACGGCCCTTTAAGGATAAATACAGTTTGGTTGCTGAAGGCGCACTCACAGTTTGCCGGGGCGTGTGATGTAGCAGAGGCTGTAGAGGGCGAAGTCAAACTCAGGACTGCAGCCGATCACAGAAGAGCCCACCTGCTTAAAGTATCCGTCCCATCTGAACTGCATCCCCAACACGTCCGGGTACGAGCTCCACTGTGGAGGAACCAGACAGAAATGTTGTGGACAATGTTTGTCTTGTAACCTCTGTTTTTTAATGTTTTGTCCCCAGCAACAACAGTAGAAGAGCTCTATCCAAAACAAACTGCCTCCAGAGGACAGAGGGCTAAGTGGACCACAGCAGAGGGATTAGGAGGAGCTCAGAGAGGCCTCAATTTCTCAAAGAAATTCTGGCTAACCGTCCTACGCCCCAGGAGGGGAAGCAGTGCTCCGCCAACACAGTTTATTGTGTGAGTGGAGGGATGTTGATGTTGGACGGTAGAAGGAATACTTCAGATCTTCTTAATCCCACCGTCACATCTTCTGAGGAGGAAGCAGAGGCTGAGGACTTGTCCATCTCCTAAGACAAAGTCACTGAGGTTGTTGGTCCTTGGTGATTCCGGGGGTGGATGAGATCCACCCTGAGTATCTTAAGTCTCTGGATGTTGTGGGACTGTCTTGGCTGACACGTCTCTGCAACAAAGCGCTGCGGTCTGGGACAGTGCCAGTGTATAAGAAGGGGGACCAGAGGGTGTGTTCCAATCAGAAGGGGATCACACTCCTTGCTTAAAATCAACGACTGCTGTTATACCGACCTTGGAGCACTGCGTCCGTGGGTCCACGAGTCATGCAGATCTGCGTCTAAGTATAATTTTGCTGGACGCCACAGCGGTCTGGTGCAGTTTTTAGGTCATTAGACGAGTGTTCTCACGCAAAACTATGTTGCCTTTCTCAAATATGGAATGGACTGCAATAAACCGGAGTTGGTGTAACAGGCAATCCGCAAGTGACCTGGGCAGGTCTCAACCCACACCCGGACTGGAGTCAGTGTGCACAAGGCATTAACCTCCCCGGTGAGGTCTATTCCAGGGACTGGAGAGGAGAATTCATCGATAGTCCAACCTTGGATTCAGGAGGAGCCTGTGGTTTTGGTCCCGGTCGTGGACTGGACCAGCTCTAGACTCTCCATCGGGTGCTCCAGGGTTCATGGGAGTTTGCCTCAGTCACATGTGCTTTGTGGATCTGCAGAAGGCATTCGACCGTGTGCCCCGGGGCGCCCTGTGGGGAGTGCTCTGGGAGTATTGGGTCCGGGGCCCTTGGCTAAGGGCTGTCCGGTCCCTGTATGATCGGAGCAGGAGCTGTGTTACCGGCTTAAGTCAGACCTGTTCCCAGAGCACGATGGACTCCACTGCCTTTGTCAGAGGTTCTGTTCACTGCTGATGCAGCCAGGGCCCGGAGTTTGGGGACCACAGGATCTCATCTCTGCTGTTTGCAAATTACATAAGGCCAGACTGACATTCTTTGGACAACACTAAATTCTATTTGTGTTTGTGTTTTCGCTCCTTGTGTTTTTGTTCTGTGTTTGATCAAAATAAAATAAAAAAAGGACATAAGTATGGGACACGTACAGGGCCGTCGAAGCTGTGGCTGTAGTAGTTGAGCTCTCCTCTTTTCTCCAACAGATAAAACTGGATCCAGTTGTGGAAACCAGACACTTTTCCTCCCTTCACTTCACCTGGAAACACACTGATAATTTTACTGACTCGTACAAATAGTAGCTATATCATATGTGTTTGTGTTTTTGTCCAAACCTGCAAAGATGTGCTCGAAGCCGCTGGAGTCCAGTTGTCCGCTGCTGCGAGAGTAAAGTCCAAACCACATTTTCTTCAGATCCTGGATGAACTCCTCCTCGGACGAATACACTCCTGAAAAACAGAGAGAGATAAGAGACACACATGGAGACGTTTTACATTTTGCATCATAAACCAAAATATCAATCTTAAACAGTCTAAAAGTCCTATTGCCCAGACTGTTTTGGACATCACCATCCCTCTCCACTTCAGAGCTTTGTAGTTGGCCCTCAAAATTCTGCCATGAAGACAATAACTGAATAACTTTGGAACAAACTTTTGGCAGCGGGGAAGAAGCCCAAAACAACAAATATAATGATATAATATATTATAGGGAGTGGACGGTGGCAGAGCGGTCAGAGATCTCATCGCCCTGTGTTCTACCCGTGTTACCCTGGTTCTCCTCCTGTTCTCCGGCTTCCTCCCAAAGACATCCCCCATTAGGCCATAATTGCCTGGGGCCCCCAACCATAAGGGGCCCCCAAAAAGATCATCATAGACTCAAAAAAAACCAGTTGCTTTTCACTCAATATCACAGTAAAGTAGTGCAGTGTACTTTCAAACAATAAAAAGACCAACAAAATAGTCTGTGATTGTCAAATGTTACTATTCAGTACAAATGAAGCTAAATAGTAAATCAAATATAACATTATAAATAAAATATAACATAATAAAATAATAAATGAGAACTATGAATTTAAATCAGATGTGTTAAAATACACCAACAAACAGGAAATAAGGTCTGATTTCTTAAAAATTCTTCTGGTGAAAGACCCCCAAACCTCTCTGTTTAAAGTTGTTTAAAACATGTTGGACATACTGTTTAATTCAAATGTCCCAATAGTTTTATCCACCGTAGATTTATGAACCTGTCCAGCCGCCACACATAAAAAAATACAAAACAAAAACGACAGAAAATCAGACTTAATTTTGATTTGGGCCCCCAAATTCCTAAGTTTGCCCCTGGTCACTGGGACAGACTCCAGTCACCTGTGGCCCCCGGAACAAGCCGTAGAAAATCAATGAGTATTAGTTACACTGCAGGCTGCAAGAATTATCAACAAATTGTGACTAGTTGACTGTAAAAAAAAAAAAAAAATATATATATATATATATATATATATATATATATATATATATATATATATATATATATATATATATATATATAACTGAAACAAATAATCGCTGACTAAGGTTTAAGTTAAGGTTAACGAAACACTTTATTGTCCCTGTAGGGAAATATGTCCCCTGCACTTGACCCATCCTTCAGTGCCACGTCTTACTACTGCCCTGGTCCAATGCACATTATGTCTCCTTTAATTAAAATCCACCCTAAATGTTGGTACCTTTAGTGAAAAGGAAAGAGAAGAGCTCTCTGCCCACTTCGGTGTTGGACATAGTTTCTCTCACAAAGTGCTCCTGCTCGTTCAGCTGCTGCTGGGTGAAGGCCTCCGTCTGCCCCGTCATCCTCCTGTAGTTGTCCAGGACGGCCCGCAGGGCGGCGTACGTGGGTCTGGAGAAGAGGGTCTCCTCGTCCAGGTAACGGAACAAACTGGAGGAAAAAACACAAAGCAGAGACTGATATTTCAAAGAACAATAGCATTGCTTCAGCAAACTCTGGATCTAATATCTGGATCTATATATATATATATATATATATATATATATATATATATATATATATATATATATATATATATATATACCATATATAATACCAAGTGATGGCTACATCAGGAGAAAGGAACATGAGAAACTAGAGCAATACCAAGGGCTCAGAGAAGAGCTGGAGAAGGCCTGGAGGGTGAAGGCCAAAGTGGTGCCTGTGGTGATCGGAGCACTCAGAGCAGTGACCCCCAAACGGGAGGAGGCTACAGCAGATCCCTGGAGGAACATCAGACATCTCAGTCCAGAAGAGTGAAGTGCTAGGAACAGCTAAGATACTGCGCCGAACCCTCAAGTTCCCTAGACCCGAGCTCAGAGATGGATAAGAGAGACCACCCGCGGAGGGTGAGAAGGGAATTTAAGTTTATTCTTAAACTTAAATACTTCATTCAACCTTTCAAATTAAAACTATAATGAAAAGAACAATATCTGTGAAATAAAGAGTCAATATTCAGTGACATGTCGTGTGCTCCTGCTGAGAACAGCTTTAGTCCCAGTGAAAGTGAGTTTGTTGACACGACCATGAATTCTCTGAAATCAGCTCTTGATGTGCAGCTCTGTTAAAACAGAAGGCCTTTAGGCCAGAATGAGCCTCAGCGTAGTACAAAGAGTGAAGAAGTTGAGAGACCTTTTCTGCACTTTCTTTCTTTCATCGATCCCTAAAAGCAGAGAAACTCTGCCTTGTATGATCAGGCTGTGCATGAGGCCCACTCCAGATATCACTCAGATTTAATAGAAGTAAAGCAAACAACCCCAAGTGTCTCTTCAGCTCTGAGTCACAGAGCAGTAAAACCCTCAGTCCAGCCACAGCTGCAGTGACTTTCTACAACAGACTATGTCCATGGCATTCCAGTTTAAAGTTGTTTAAAATGTTTAACACCTTGTACCACTGAGCACCAAGGAGGTTTTTGCAAAGTGAGTCTGAAATGAATCAAACTATGAGTGATGTCTCAACAACAAGACTTTACAAAACAGTGAATTCACCAAAGGACACTTCTGTGTTTATGAAGCGACGTGTTTGGGTCACAAATGCTGAGGCTAATGCAAAACAATTTAAAATAAACAGCCCAACAGATGTTCCATGCTCAGAGCCCATTCTTTCACGACAAAACTTTCTAGCTTTGAGTTTAAGTTGGAGATATTTCCTATGGATTTACCCAGAATGTGACGTCACTGAGAATGGACTGTGTGCAGCGACAGGACGTCTGCTCCGCACTTTTAAACACTGTTTTGTCGGGACATTTATTTTACTGGAAGACGCCGCTGTCAATTGAAAACACATTGCAAAAATCAGAATTGTGTTTTAAAATACTAAAAGATCAAACGCTTCCATCCCAAACCACAACTGTCACATCCCTTTAATTGGAGGCTCTCCAACTTCTTACACCAAGAAAAGATTTAACTTTCTGAAGATCACCAGATATAAACCAGTTCTGCAAAAGAATTATTTAATGAACTGACTGTAATTTGAAAGTACAACAGATTAGCAGGTTTGTGCTACGTTGTTTTCATTAAAGTAAAGTGGACTGGACTCACCACAGATTCACCAGAGAAGGTCCAGAGGGGCCACTCCTCTTTTCTTTTCTTTTTTTTTTCATTTGAATCAGTACAATGCATATTAAATGTGTCAGCAGCAGCTTCAACATAAACATGCCGGAGTTGGCATAATAGCTAAAGTTCCTGTGTTGTCATAAGGCGGGTAAAAACATTAAAGCTTCATTCACGCGAATGTGATGAATCCTGGCTAGAAAATCTTCTCCCTGTCCGACTGTCAAAAACTTCTCACTTCTAAATTCCTTCGACGTGTGACATTTTTTGTTCAATGACGTCACTTCTGCTGTTTTAACTCCTTAAATCATCTCAAGACTTGTTTTAAGCATTTCTTCCTCCAAACACGATCATTATTACTGCGTCACAGTCAGACTGATGAAATCAGATAGTATTGTGGCCATACAAATTGTGTAATTATTTCTGCAGCCAGTAGATGGAGCCACAGCTAAGTTAATATGACATCTCCCAAGGCAGTCATAAAGTTAAATTGTTCTTCCTAAAAACATTTTACTTTTAGTTCTAAAACATGAGAAGTCAAAGTAAACACTCAAACTCAACATGTTCACAGACCAATAACAATACAAATAATACATTATATTTGTCCTTCTGCGACTCTGTGGCCTCATGTAATTGACGATTTTCAAATGACAACAAAACAGCGGACACACTTTTGACGCTATCGTGAAAAAAATAACTCAGACAGGCTGACAGAAGACATTGAACTTCGACTTCATATGAATAGACCCAGTGATTACAGAGATATTAACCATAAATCAGGTCCACAAATCTGCCTTTTGTACCCAGCCTGAAGTGTGAAGTGTGTTTAGCTCACGGTTTGGAGGCGAGGTCTTTCTGCGCACTGGTCTCTGAGTCTGGGATCAGGGTTTGGGGGTCGATGATGAGCTGAGATCCAGACGCCTTGTTTGAGTCCAGAGCGAAAAGAGCCTCGGACAGAGACTTTATCTCCGCATCTGAGACAGAACCGCCGCTGGCACCGCCTGAGAACAAGAACCACACTTCACAACCACAGAGCAACAGAGCACCTTTCATGCTTCATTTTGTTGACATACTGGATACAACACTAAACTAGATCTTGCTGAAAAATTGCTTAAAATTGAATGTCAAATTAAGGCGAGACACTACAGGCAAAACTCTTTTTTTTTTCTTTCAATTTTTTGTTTTTTGGTCAGTTTTATCTCTCAATATATCGACTTTCATGTGGAAACAACAAAAGTGTCCAATCTGCTCCTAAAGATGTTTTATTACTTCATCGAATCCACTTCATCCATAGATTTCTCTGGGACATTTTCAAAAATACAATGCATTTTTCTCCCTCGAAACATAAAGATCAGCCTTAAAGTAGATCCTACACCAAACTGTACAATCAGGACTCAACAAGATTTTGACAAAACGAACAGAAAGATTTTTCTATATCTAATTCTAAAACTGATTTATGGAAGTTTCAAGTTAAAGAAAGAGGTGAAATTCAAATCTTTAAGACAATTTAACTAAGTTTACTTAAAATTTTACTTAAAAAATGAATAAGAAATCCAAAATCCCTCTGTAAAGTTTTTTGTAACTAATGTGTTGAATCGGAAATTTTAAACCTGGTTCTGTCCATTTTTCAGATTTAAATGTCCCAAATATGTGGATTTAGACTATTTTTACAAATAAATGCCACATTTCTACATGAAAACATGACGTGATGAAAAACTTTGTTATACATTTTTTTCTTACATTTATGTGATTAAACTACAGGAGAAGTTTCAAATTGATATCTTTAAATTTAAGATCTTTTCTTATTCAGCTGCAGCGTCTCACCAAATAAATAGGGCTTAGAATTAGATATAAACAAACAATCAGTGAAAATCTTGTTTAAAAAATGATAATAATAATGTTGCCTGCAGTGTGTCGTCTTAAAGTTGCACTGTGTAACTTTTCTAGTGAAGGGTCCACCGCAGGCTTGTCTCCATGGCGATGTTAATGATTTGCCACTAATTTATAAAAAATGATATTCTTTCTCTGGCGATGTATAATGCTCTGGTCCAAGTCGGTCGTGATGTGGAATGTTCTCACTTTAGAATGTTACTCGTCTCCGCCCTCTAGTGGAGAGAAGTAAAACTGCACTATTTGTTCTTTTCACTTATGTAGTGGTTTGAGCGGTTTGAGAACTAAAGTAAATGAGTTACCCCTAAATAACAATAACAAACTCAAAAGGATTTGGGGGGAAATATTTTAGCAGGTTTAAATAAATGCTTCAGTGTGTGTTTTAGTGTCGATAAGATAAACATAAAAACATTAACTGAGACCAAAGTAAATGTAAAACTACGACATTCATTTTGTAAAATCGTATTACTTTAAAGGTGTTTGTACAAACTGAGATGTCATGGTTTAGTCTGGAATGTTCCACAGTATGGCATTGAACAAATATTACAGATGTTTTTACTGCTGAAAAATATTTTTTAAAACATGCATTCTTGCTGTGAACGACACTAGACACACAAGACACTACAGGCAAGACTTTTTTTGGTTTTTTGTTTTTTGGTCAGTTTGTTCTCTCACACATCGACTTTCATGTGGAAACAACAAACGTGTCCAATCTGTTCCTAAAGATGTTTTATCATTTCATTTAATCCACTTCATCCATAGATTTCTCTGGGACATTGTAACTTCAAAGGGCGTTTTCTTAAAATGCATTTTTCTCCCTCGAGACATAAAGATCAGCCTTAAAGTAGATCCCACACCAAACTGTACAATCTGGACTCAACAAGGTTTTGACAAAACGTTCAAAACGATTTATTGATATCTAATTCTAAAACTGAATTTTATGAGACAATTTTCAGCCCAATCCAGATGACTTAAAAACTAAAAGAAATCCAAAATCCGAACTGTATTTTCTATTTATTTTTTTTGTAACTAATCTGTGTACAAAATAAACCAAGAAATTTAAAGCTGGTTCTGTCCATTTTTCAGATTTAAATGTCCCAAATATGTGCATTTTGGCTGTTTTTTTTCACAAATAATGCCTTATTTCTACATGAAAACATTACATGATTAAAAACGTGTTATATATTTTTTTCTTACATTTATGTGAATAAACTACAGGAGAAGTTTCAAATTGATATCTTTAAATTTAAGATTTTTTTCCCATTCAGTGTCTCCCCTTAAGAAGAGAAAAACTACACTTATTATTTATACATTTGTCTTTTTTACTCACTTTTGACTCGGGCTAATGATTATCTCAGCAGCCGACTAATCAGCACTTAGTCTTTTAAGTCAAATGAAATGATTATTTCTATTGTACATTCACACTTTACATTTTAGCCAAACTAATACTGAAATATGATGACTTAAGGCTTAATAAAGTGTATAATAAATGAAAATCAGAAATTGTTTATTCATTTTTAACTATGATCAAAAAACTATTATGTTTTTTCATACCAGCTCCTCCTGTCAGGCGGTTTTAAAGGCCCTGTACCTGATTTTTACTTTTTAGACATGAATAACGTTGATGTTGAAGTCATCGCTCACATGTATCTCTCACTTTCCTAATGCAGCCCCAGCATCTTAAATATTCACCACAATGAGTTTAGTTTAGAAGAACTTCTCATAAGTTTCTGAGTCCAGAGCGTCATGCACCTTCACAGATAAAGCTAACCAGCCTGCTTCTCTTGTGGGATAAAACGCTCCATAAATAAACAAAGAGTGAAAGTTGTGGTCTCGTTTTCACCCGAATAGATGCTTTTACATTAGCTCTGTGCTGGGGCGACACAGATGTTACTTTATTGCACGCAAAAAATCAGGAACACGGACCGGTTGTATTTTTGTCGTTTCAAAACAGTAAAAACCAGGTGCAGCTCCTTTAACCCACAGTGACAGAAATAGCCGCGCGTGTCTGGTTTCAGTTCCTCTTTGTGAATTCGTGCAGGTGTGATAGGAGCCTGAGAAGCCGACAGGTGCGACAGGGACAGGGCACATGTTTCTGCAGTTATTTGGCGCGTGTTTTCCCCTCACGTGGCGTCGCACTTACACACGTCGCTGTAGTCGCTGCAGCAGTTGTTGAACTGGCTGCACTTGGAGTTGCAGTGGCAGTCGTTCTGAGAGTTATAACTTTCATCGCAGCGGCTTTTGCAAGAGGTGGAAGCTGGAAAAGAGAAAAAAAGCAGAAGGTTAATAGTTTATAATAGAGCAGAGAAATTTGTCAAATGTCAAGTGTGGTGTAATGTCCAAAAGAACTTAACTGAACCAAAGCAAAAAACTATACAGAGTAACAATTACTCAACAACTTGGGTTTTTAATTTTTTTTACAGGAAATGAACTCATTCCTTGCTCTCACGAACCTCGTCACTCGTTTCCACATGCATGGACGTTTACTATCCTCTGGTTCTTCCACTATCCTCTGGTTCTTCCTACTTTACCTATCAACAATATTTAATATTACTTCAACTGTAGTCTGTTCATTGCTGTTCACATGTTTCTCTTTCTCTCCACTTCCCCCGGGGAAGACACTGCGGCGGCTGCTCCAGTGACGACCCCCCCACCCCCACCTGTCTGGACGATCTATGCGCCACCCGCCTGGACAGCTGGATTAGCCACACCTCGTCTGCCTGGACGAACTCCTTCTACTTTAGATGAACTGTTCCTCATCTCCTGCTGGAGGATCTCTCTACACTGGTGGACTGCTCCTCGTCCGCCTGGAGGAACTCTTTAAAGCCACCTCCCTCTTGAGTGGTTCTGGCTCCACAGTCCAAGTGGATGCATCAGTCCTAGTTAATCTGCAGCCTGTCCGTCCGTGGGAGTAGGATCTCTCCTTCACTGTGGTTCTCCCCGAGGTTTCTACTTTTTCCCATGGGGTTTTTTGTAGTTTTTCCTCGCCGCGAAGGAGGGTCAAAGGACAGGGGCATTCTGGGACAGTTATCTGAACTGCTTTTACCTGTGGCCCATCGAGGCAACTGTTGTTGTGATTTTGGGCATTATAAAAATAAATTGATTTGATTTGATTTGATTTGGGCTGTGACAATAGCTTCACACAGTGACTTACAAGGCTGTGTCTTTCACTAGAATTTGATGATGAACTGATGTTAGAAATATTTGTTTGGGATTGGCTTTACAAACTCGTTGTATGAATCTTTTGGTTTAAAGTCCTTTCGCCTGAAAACAATTGCACCTTTGGAGTTGATACTATTAATACACTTTAATACACTTTTACCTCACTATAGTCACTTACTGTATATAACAATACACTTAAGCCACTTTAGTTACCATTTTTACTGTAAATGAGAGTGTGCACTTTATACTTTATATTGTATTTTTTTTTTTTTTTTTTTTTTTAATGACCATGTTTATTTATCCTATTTTATTGCATGCGCCTATTTCTTTCATTCCTGTCCTAAACTGTGTGTTGCAACAGTGGAATTTCCCCATTGTGGGACAAATAAAGGATCTCTTATCTTATCTTATCTTATAATGGGATCACTTTCTGAAGCTATTCACCTTATTCTGCCCCGCCCACTTTTGCCTTTTTTTGCCACAGATACGCACTTTTGTTGTAAACGCACTCGTTTGACGAGAATTCCGCTAAAGCTAATGACGAACGAGGGAAAAGTCTCGCCGTTAAAATGTTACATAAAGTAGATTTGATTAATGAACACGAGCAACAAGTCAACAACGCACAGATTTCCTGAGGCCTGAAAATGGCTTTTTTGTCCGAGTAGAACTTATTTTCTGTTGAGCTCGTCTTCCATGTAAACTAATACAACGGAAACAGAAATAATAACCTTATTCAGAAATAAGGTGAATACTGTGAAAAATATTGCACTTTTGTTTATTTGCGCTGACAAAAAATACACTAAACTTTGTGACAGTTTTTGTTTCATGTGGATAGGCCCAGTAATTGTAGAGATATAAACCATAATCCTGGTCAACAAATCCTCGATCTGAATTCTACCATCATATTCTGACCTTCCTCAGCTCTTGTTTGAACATTGTGTTGTCAAGTGAAAGCAACCCATTGAATCTCTGGTAAAAGACATACACACATGTAACACCATCACCGTTTTGACAAATGTTCTTGGGCTTATCAAGTGAAAGTCCAAAGATCTTTTTAAAATCATTCCAACACCAAGAAAAAGAGAAAGAAAAAGGAATGAGACACCAAGGCCCAATGAAAAGTGACTGGGGTTCTATGGCACAGTGGACAATGTGCTCAATTCCCTGCCCTGTTTATGCTACACTGTTCTGTCCAATAAAACCATAGAACAAATAAATGAAGGCGAGACACAGTTTGCTCTCTCATCATATCGACTTTCATGTGGAAACGTGTCCAATCTGCTCCTAAAGATGTTTTATTCTTCCATTGAATCCACCTCATCCATAGATTTCTCTGGGACATTGTAAATTCAAAGGCCGTTTTCTTAAAATGCATTTTTCTCCCTCGAGACATAAAGATCAGCCTTAAAGTAGATCCTACACCAAACTGTACAATCTGGACTCCACAAGATTTAGACAAAACGTACAGAAGGATTTGTTTATATCTAATTTTAAAACTGATTTTTGAAGTTTTAAGTTAGTTGGTTATAAATCATCTGTGCAATTGGTGTGGATTTGAAGTGGGGCGACAGCGGTGATGGTGATGGACGGGAGGTGTGTCTGGGTGCTCGTTGTCCCTCTCTGGGTGCGGCGGCCGTCCCTGTGGGGTCCTCTGGAGAATTTCCTGGGTGCTGGTGGTGGTTTGGTTTTGCACTCTGGGTCTGGCCGGTTCATTCCTTTGTGGCGCCTGGGGCGGGTCCTGGGGGTTTCCCGCTCGGGTGCGCTGGCTGCCTGATCAAATCCAGTGCATGGATGGGGGGCGGGCGGACGCCAGTGTGGGCTTGGCCTCCCTGGCAGAGGTGTGAACATAAAAAAAAAAAAAAAAAAAAAAAAAAAAAAAAATTAACAAAGTTGTGATGGTGATGCGGAGGGGGCACTGGTGCAGACGGGGGAGGGGGGTCACGGAAGGAGGGTTTGGGGGGGAGTGAGGGTGTGTGCCCTGTCTAGGCTACCCCACTTTGGTGGGACACAGCCCAGGTATATAGATATAGAAGTTAGTTGGGCAAAATTTGAATTTCTGGAATAATTTTCAGTCAAATATAGTTTACTCAAAATCTAAATAACAAATCTAAAATCCCCTCTTTGCAACAAATATGTGTACAATATGAACCAAGAAATTTAAACCTGGTTCTGTCCATTTTTGTCCCAAATATGTGTGTTTTGGCCGCTTCATACATAAAACGCTTAATTTCTCCATTAAAACATCATGAAAAAACGTGTTATATATTTTTCTTACATTTATGTGACTAAACTACAGGAGAAGTTTACAATCGATATCTTTAAATTTCAGATTTTTTTCCTATTCGCCTGTGGTGTCTCACCTTAAAAAAATGTTTAAAAGAAAGAAAGAAAGAAAGAAAGAAAGAAAGAAAGAAAGAAAGAAAGAAAGAAAGAAAGAAAGAAAGAAAGAAAGAAAGAAAGAAAGAAAGAAAGAAAGAAAGAAAGAAAGAAAGAAAGAAAGAAAGAAAGAAAGAAAGAAAGAAAGAAATTGGGAGCTACTGTAATGTCAAGAGGATTCCTGAGGTTTCTGCAGTACTGCCTTGTAAATGAATATAATGTTCATTCATTCATTCATTCATTTTCTACCGCTTATTCCCGTTAGGGGTCGCGGGTGACTGGAGCCTGTCCCAGTGACTTTGGGCCTTAGGCGGGGTACACCCTGGACAGTGGCCAACTCGTCGCAGGAAAAAATGTCTAAATGTCTAATTTCTCCCAGAAAATAAATGCCATTCCACGTGTATTTCCATTGTGTGCATTGGAATAACACAAAAAACAGAAAAAAAACTGATTAAATGTAATTCAGCAGTGATAGTGTTTAGAGGCAGAAATGCTCAGAGTCTGGCGATGTTTTAAGGACTTAAAGAAACCAGGAAGTTCAGACGGTGTGTTTTTCCCAGTGGGAGGGGGAGTACAGCCTTGTAACACAGAGACACGGAGACATGAACAGACAACCCTTCACTCTCACATTCAGTCACTCGGGGCAATTTAGAGTTATCAATTAACCTGAACACAGTCATGGAGAGAACCCGGAGAGAACTCACGGTAACACGGGGAGGACATGCAGACTCCACCCAGAGAGAGAGTGTGATGTTGGTCTGGTCCAGGATTCGAACCCATGATCTCGCTCTGGCCGCTCTGCCTCCGTGCACCCCTTTTGCTAATTGAAGATAAGTTTATTATCTGAAGCTCGGGGGCAGGACCACACCTCAGCTGTGCACGCCCCAGACTGCAGCCAGTCTGTTTGAGCCTCGGGGCTGCTCTCCTGGTCGTCCAAAGTCTTCATGCCCCCCTCCATTTATTTAACTATTCTTTGTCTTATCTTTCAGGTGCGAGGCCCAGGAGCCAAGGGACCCATCGAAGCCCAAATTTTATCGTCACATTTTTATTTACATTCTTACATCACATTATTATTATTTTGCTGTAATAAACGTTTTGCATTCATCCTGAGGTTGTCGTCCTTGTTGGTAAACAGGTTTAGTTCACGTGACATTACAACATTTTTTAATATCCATAGTTTAACACTGAGCTGGAGAAAGGCCTGAATTATTGAAGTTAGCGGCTTTGTCCTGTTGAAATAAACTATTAAGTGAAATGACTTAATTGAATTACGTCAGTGGTGCCATTATTCAACACCAAAGACGTGATTGTTTTGTTCAAATAACTTTAAATCATAACATTAAAGGCACTGTATCTGATTTTGAACATGAAAAACAGAACTAGTTCATGTTCTGTCAAGTCTTTATCAGTCACATGTATCGCTCACTTAATGCAGTCCCAGCATCATAAATACTCACTGCGGTGGGTTTTTAAGCAGTTTTCACAAGTTTCTGAGCCCAGAGCGTCACAGGTAAAGCTAACAAACATTAGCATGCTAACAGCGCACTTGAATCGGTTTATTGCTGGTGTCAGTGATCAAAATTCACAAACAGAAACTTGCTTTGACGTAAGGTGCAACATAAAACAATGAATAAAATATTAGCAAGATATATATATTAAAAAAGGCATGCATAAAATTAAGAATTAAATAAGATAAAATAGACTTAGTCCAGGGGAGTCCAAACTTTTTCCATCGAGGGCCACATATTGAAATATAGACCAAGCGGAGGGCCACAAATCAATCGTGAAACGTTAAAAAAAGCTGCATTTATCTGATGTTTTAAGCTCCACCACATCTACATTCAGTCTCAGTGCCTTAATATCAGGTCTGTCTTGCACCAAAATGTTAGTTATTTAGGTTAGAATTGTAGAAAATCTGAAATGTGCTGTAAATAGTACTTATCAGGACAATGTGGGCCAGTTCACCAGGAAGCCTAAGGGCCAAGAAAAATTGGTCTGAGGGCCGCATTTGGCCCCCGGGCCTGAGTTTGGACATGCCTGACTTAGAGTATATAGCTCTTTTATTATAAGATTGTTAATGATGTTATAAATAGATGCAGAGTAAAAGTTGTGGTCTCATTTTCGCCCGAATAAATGCTTTTACGATACATCTGTGCTGGAGCAACACAGATTTGACTTTATTTCATGCAAAATATTAGGAATACAACAGTAAAAATAGTACAAACCAATTTATGTTGCTGTTGTTTTTTTAACTTGTTGTCATGATTGTACAGAACAGTAGTTTCAGTTCTTGAAGTTATTTTCAACAGCCACAATCCATTTATTCATTCTAAATCAGAATAATTTCACAGCAACCATTTAAACACAAGGTTTTCAAAAATGTTATTCAGAATGTACCGCTTTTGCTTGCCTTCTTCTGCATTTTACAACTAATAATGTAGTCTAGTGTACATGTTTGAATGACTTTTGACCTCGTCTGAAACAGTGCATTTTACTTGTCGGATCACGTCACTGTCCTGCCCTGAAATATTTATAAAAAGCCGACATGAGGAGCGTCTATGACTGAAGTTCTCATGTGTTTTAGTCACTATCTCTTTAGCCAATCACTAACCAACAAAAAAATCAAATAATAATGAAAGAAAACAACAAGAAGCTTTCATAATCTTGCATGTGTTTTCCTCAGTGAGCTACATGGCCTTTTTATAAGAAATATCCAAACTATAAAGCAGTAACTAACTCAATCATTTGCAAATTAATAACAGTAAATTGTCCGATCTTATTTCTCTAGAACGCAGTAATTAAAATGACTTTTCAACAGCATGCGTTAAGAAATAAGCATAAAAAGTTGAACTTACTGGTTTTGCCCTGACTGAAGAGAGCCACCCAAAGGAGCAGAGCAGTGACCAGCTTCATGACTGCGTCCCGGAGAAGTCAAATGACACAGAGTTTGGTAAAATTCCTGCATTTTATACTGCTGTGGGTGGGACTGCGTCTACTGAGCATGCTCACGAGGCAATTCTCAGAAACAGACCCCAAAAAAATGAAATTATAAGAGGGACAAGACAGTTCAGCGTTTAAGATCTGTGCCATTTACTTGTCCGAGGCTGTTATTTTATTGGATCTATTTTTCCAGACTTTTCTTTCACGTCTATGTGCAGTATTCTGTGACAAAGAAGTCCTCACGTGTCGATGGAAAAGTGGACATCTGTCACCAACAACAGACCTTGGAGTTTAAACGGAAAATGGTTTGGACAGAGGTCATTTTCAGATAAGAAAAATAAATCTATTAAACTGCACTATTTAAAGTCTACGGTCATGGCTGAAAGTGTTGGCACCACCAGATGTTTTCCAGAAAATGTCCAATTTCTCCCATTCCACGTGTATTCCCATTGTGTGCAGTGGAATAACACAAAAAACAGAGAAAAAAACGGATCAAATGTAATTCAGCAGTGATTGTGTTTAGAGGCAGAAATGCTCAGAGTCTGGCGATGTTTTTAGGACTTAAAACAGCGGAAGATTCTCGGAGAAGTGACGTATGAAGTCTGAAAACACGTCCCAGAAACCAGGAAGTTCAGACGGTGTGTTTTTCCCAGTGGGAGGGGGAGGATCTTCTAATAAACATTCCTCAAAACAGCGTGAGGTGTGTTTTTGATGACGGAACATTGTTAGAACATGGTTAAAAGCTCACAGAAGTCACTGCAGCAGAGTGTGTCCTTTCAATGTGCTTCTTGGCTTGTACAGTGGGGCTTTAGGAGAGTGAAAGGCTTATTGATCACTCTACATCTGATTTGATAAAGTTTTTAGTTTTGAGGTTTTGCTTTTGCCTTAAAGGTGCATTATGTAACTTTTGGGTTACCGGCCGCTTGTCTTTTATTTCCATGGAGACAAGTCAATTTTTTTTTGAGCAATAAAAACACTTATGTTAATGAATGCAAGATACTCTAGATGAGTTAAATTCCTTTTTTTCCTCTCAAAAGTTGCACCTTTAAATAAAATTAGGAATACTGACCCTTGCACCTACGTCATATGATCACAAGGGTGCGCCGTAACAGATGGAAACCATCACAAAACATTAAAGTCTTGAAATCTGAGGTGAGAAAAGTCCGATTTAGATGAGTCTAAATGATAGAGGATCATGAGCTCCATTAAAGTAAACCTGTGAGGCAGGAGCGGCTGCACAAAGTCAAAAATAAGGATTTTCACTTGAGTTTGCCTGAATGAAAAATAACTGCGCGAGTACTTTGTACTTTGTAAACAAGTTATAAATAAGAAAGTTCAGTGTCATCTGTTCTCATGTTTTAGAACTAAAAATCAAATGTTTTTAAAAAGAACAATTTAATTTTATGACTGCCTTGGGAGACGCCATATTAACTTAGCTGTGGCTCCATCTACTGGCTGCAGAGACAATTACACAATTTGTATGGCCACAATACTATCTGATTTCATCAGTCTGACTGTGACGCAGTAATAATGATCGTGTTTGGAGGAAGAAATGCTCAGAACGACTCTTGAGATGATTTAAGGAGTTAAAACAGCAGAAGATTCTCGGAAAAGTAACATTACTTAACAAAAAACATCACACATTGAAGGAATTTGGAACAAGAGGAGATTCATCACATTCGCGTGAATGAAGTTAAATGCTGCTCTAAGTGTGTTTTTGATGCAGGAACAATGTTAGAACATGAATAAAAGCTCAAAAAAGTCAAGTTTGCATAATTTTTGTCCTTTAACACGTTTTGCTTCAGTCTCTGTTTTCTTTGTCACGTCTCAGACGTGGGGACATACTGTGTCTGCTGTCTATGAGCTTTAATGTGTCTTGTAGAGTTTGGTGTCTGTTGCTGTCTAATGTTTCATGTTTTTACCCGCCTTAGGACAGCACAGGAACTTTAGCTATTATGTTAACTCTGACATGTTTACGTTGAAGCAGACATTTAATGAGACATTTAATATGCATTGTACTAATTCAAATGAAAAAGAAAAAGAGTGGCCCCTCACTCCAAAAAGACCTGAGCCTTCTCTGGACCTTCTCTGGTGAATCTGTGGTGAGTCCAGTCCACTTTACTGTTCACGTCAATGTGGTGCACCTAAAAATTAGTCACCACATTGTTTTTAGTTATGTCATTAATTGGACAAATACATTTACATTTGTTTCACAGTAATTAAAAATATACATTTTACTTTAGGGTATAATGACACTAAACTTTAAATGAGACACATTAATGTGTAATTTATAAGTACTTTACTGATTGTTAATAAGGGATGTTAATGGTAAAGGTAAAGCGGAACCTTTGGGCGGGAGGTGTTTCACCAGGTTGGGTTTTACGGTGGAACTTCCTGTTTCCCTCAAACACAATGTGAAAGGCATTGCTTCATCTCGTCATTGCTCTTACTTTTTTATTTATTTTACAGGTTAGTACACGGTAAAATCACCTACACATTACCTTGTAAGGTCATTACTAAATGTTTCATCAGTAGGTTGTACTGTTTAGACCAGGGGTGTCCAAACTTTTTCCATCGAGGGCCACATATTGAAATATAGACCAAGCGGAGGGCCACAAATCAATCATGAAACGTTCAAAAAAGCTGCATTTATCTGATGTTTTAAGCACCACCACATCTACATTCAGTCTCATTGCCTTAATATCAGGTCTGTATTGCACCAAAATGTTAGTTATTTAGGTTAGAATTGTAGAAAATCTGAAATGTGCTGTAAATAGTACTTATCAGGACAATGTGGGCCAGTTCACCAGGAAGACTAAGGGCCAAGAAAAATTGGTCTGAGGGCCGCATTTGGCCCCTGGGCCTGAGTTTGGACATGCCTGGTTTAGACGTTTACTGGTGCTCTTCTGCTGATATTCAAGAGTGTCTGGCTGCAGACCTTAATCCAGAGTCGCCAGCCCCGCAGACCTTAACCAAGAGGCGCCTTAACCATAGAACTATAATAAAACCTGGAAGATTAATCCAAAATGGCGCCCTGTTTATCCCTATGGAGTGTGCTCATTGGCGCATGACCCCAAAAAAATGTCTTACTTCCGCATTTACTTCCTGATGCGGAGGCTGACATCTTTGTTTTAGGGCGCCACATGACGACAATCCCCCATGATGCTTTGAGCGACGTGAACGACCACGCAGCTGCAAGTTTTTGTGTTAACGTTAGCTTGTGTGATTGTAATTGTGTTCTTCATGTTAGACACACGTGAAGCGTCTGAAATGAAATAAAATACAACTTACAGGTGTCTCTAGTGGAGCCTTTTCCACGAGCTTCTGTTTGTATCGTTTGACGCTCGTTCACGTGACTCGCACATGTTTGCGGTGACGTCACTTTATATAAAAACGGTAATTTCGGTGATTTTAAAAACGGTACAAAAGAACATTTCCTTCTATTTTATTTAAATACCGATAATAATTCAGTCCTGTCTGCAATTATAATGTGCAATGATAGAAAAAGGCTGGTTCCAAGAGGCTGCAGTACCTCGCACGGCCACAAATCAATCTGGGACACTGACAGAGGGGCGTGTCTTATCCAGTTCATATAATACAGTGATCCCTCGCTATATCGCGTTTCATCTTTCACGGCTTCGCTGCTTCACGGATTTTTTACAGTGCATCCACTGTACTTCAGCGCACGGCACAAGAACGGGACCCTTTGATGAGTCGTTCATTGCAGTTCTCAAATATAATCGAAGGTGGCATATCCGTTTATAAAAAGAGCGCCAACAACTACCCATAACAATATTCTTCTCCTGCGCCTTCAGTAGAAACAGAGGCTACAGCGGAGCGGAGTCAGGACGAAGAGGCACAGACTGTGAAATACGCCAGTGACAATGTTTCCAACAATTACTATATTAAAATTATTGTTTTAAAGAAATTTTGGGCTTTAAAACAGGTTTTGATTTTTGGTTTCATTCCATAGTTCAGTATTGCATTGTAAAATAATAAAAAATAAAGCTGTGACTACTTCACGGATTTCACTTTTCGCGTGTTATTTTTGGAACGCAACTCCCGCGATAAACGAGGGATCACTGTACATCCATAGCCTTAACCCACAGGTCCGGAAGTACGTTGCGCGGACGAAAATAATAATAATTTTTTAAAAAGCTTACGCCTCAATATTACGTTTTACTAACCTAAGTAAGACGTTAGTTAAAAAAATGTTTAAAAACAATCAGAAAACATTCAAACTGAATGAAAGATTGACAGTTTATGGAAATATTGAAAGCACTGCAAATCAAGATATTGAACATTCAATCAGAAAATAAAAAAACAGTAATGAAAAAATTAAAAACTTGAAAGAAAGATTACATGCATTACTCATTCATCGCATTACATTCACAAAAAACAAAGCCCCTCCCATCCACAACTTCTTCATAAAATATCCACGTCTACAAAGAAATACAGTTTTAAAAACCTCCAACTCCTCCTCGTGTTCTTCATCGTCAGATTCCAGTCTCATCTTTATTGACAATGGATATATTTCTACAAATTCACATTAAACTTGCGATAAACAGTAAACTTCAGCCCTAGTTTTTCATAACATGTTACTTAAAACTCCACTTCAACGCCATTAACATTAGACATTACGAGCGATAACGTAAAGAGTGTGTGGTACAGTAATATCTAAATATACTCTTCACACGATACAAATTCTAATCATCACATTTTGTTAAGATTAATTAGCGGATAGACAAATATTTAATTTAGTTTCTATTCTACCTAGTTATAAATAAACAAGAAGAGGAATGATTGCATTAAAAACATAAGGTGCTGTGCGTGTTGATGTTGGTTATTTTTGACACATCCGGGCTCTGGTAGGGACCTCTGGGTTAAGGTACGGGTCACGTGGGCGCCTCCTGGTTAAGGTCTGCGGAGAGGCGACTCTGGATTACGATCTGCAGTCAGACGCCTCTCCTGGTATTTGCAAGTTAGCGGTCAATGTTTCCCGCGTCTGTAAAATCACGCGAGACTTGGTGGCCGAAACATTGCAATAGTTCGTAAGCTCCGTCGCATAGACTGTAGATATCAGAGGACCATGTGTAACGCGCAGTGGTCAGGCGGAGAGCGCTAGCTATAGCATTTAACATGTGCTCTGGGATAGCTGAGAAAAGAGCCAGACTTTCAAAAAGTTCCACTGATACTTAGTTTATTAAACATTTAGAAACCATATAATGCCAGGTCTCCACGGCGCTAAGTTTGAATCATACATGAATGAAGATTAGTCCGTTATACCTGTACCACTCGTTACGGGGGTTGCAGAGCACAGAGGTGTGTGTGTGTGCAGGATACGCACGGTGAGCGAGAGAAAGAAAAGAGTGAGTGACCTCTAACCTTACAGTACAACTGTAAATGAATGAGGCGCCACCTTGTGGCGATGTTAAGTACTACAACAGTAATAAAGGTAAAGGGTAGGAACTTAGATTGACCGGTAAATCGAGAGCTTTGTCTTTTGACTCAACTCTCTCTTCACCACAACAGTCCGATACAGCGCCCTCATCACTGTAGACACTGCACCCATCTGTCAATCTCACACTCCATCCTTCCCTCACTCGAGAACAAGACCCCGAGATACTTGAACTCCTCCACTTGAGGCAAGGACTCTCCACCCACCCGGAGAGGGCAATCCACCTTTTTCCGGTCGAGAACCATGGCCTCGGATTTGGAGGTGCTGATCCTCATCCCAGCCGCTTCACACTCGGCTGCAAACCGTCCCAGTGCATGCTGCAGGTCCTGGCTTGAAGAAGCCATCAGGACGACATCATCCGCGAACAGCAGAGATGAGATCCTGTGGTCCCCAAACCAGACGCCCTCCACGCCCTGACTGCACCTAGAAATTCTGTCCATAAAAACTATGAACAGAACCGGTGACAAAGGGCAGCCCTGGCGGAGTCCAACATGCACTGGGAACAGGTCTGACTTACTGATGCGATGCGAACACAGCTCCTGCTCCGGTCATACAGGGACCGGACAGCCCTTAGCAAAGGGCCATACTCCCGGAGCACTCCCCACAAGGCGCCCCGGGGCACACGGTCGAATGCCTTCTCCAGATCCACAAAACACATGTGGACTGGTTGGGCAAACTCCCATGAACCCTCGAGCACCCGATGGAGAGTCTAGAGCTGGTCCAGTGTTCCGCGACCGGGACGAAAACCACACTGCTCCTCCTGAATCCGAGGTTCGACTATCGGTCGGATTCTCCTCTCCAGTACCCTGGAATAGACCTTACCAGGGAGGCTGAGGAGTGTGATCCCCCTGTGGTTGGAACACACCCTCCGGTCCCCCTTCTTATACGGAGGGACCACCACCCCGGTCTGCCAGTCCAGAGGCACCGTCCCCGACTGCCACGCGATGTTGCAGAGACGTGTCAGCCAAGACAGTCCCACAACATCCAGAGACTTAAGATACTCGGGACGGATCTCATCCACCCCCGGAGCCTTGCCACCAAGGAGCTTGCCTACCACCTCAGTGACTTCAGCCAGGGTGATGGATGAGTCCACCGCCAAGATCTCAGCCTCTGCTTCCTCCTCGGAAGACGTGACAGTGGGATTGAGGAGATCCTCAAAGTATTCCTTCCACCGTCCGACAACATCCCCAGTCGAGGTCAGCAGCTCTCCACCCGCACCGTAAACGGTGTTGGTGAAGCACTGCTTCCCCCTCCTGAGGCGTGGGACGGTTTGCCAGAATTTCTTTGAGGCCAACCGATAGTCCTCCTCCATGGCCTCCCCGAACTCCTCCCAATCCCGAAGTTTGCCTCTGCAACCGCGACGGGCTGCGGCACGCTTGGCCTGCCAGTACCTGTCAGCTGCCTCAGGAGAACCACAAGGCAGCAAGGCCCGATAGGACTCCTTCTTCAGCCTGACGGCATCCCTTACTTCCGGTGTCCACCACCGGGTTCGGGGATTGCCGCCGCGACAGGCACCAGAGACCTTGCGACCACAGCTACGAGCTGCCGCATTGACAATGGAGGTGGAGAACATGGTCCACTCGGACTCCATGTCTCCAGCCTCCCCCGGGATCTGGGAGAAGTTCTCCCGGAGGTGTGAGTTGAAGACCCTGCCGACAGAGGGCTCTGCCAGACGGTCCCAACAGACCCTCACAATGCGCTTGGGCCTGCCAAGTCTGTCCGGCTTCCTCCCCCGCCAGCGGATCCAACTCACCACCAGGTGGTGATCGGTTGACAGCTGCACCCCTCTCTTCACACGAGTGTCCAAGACACGCGGCCAAAGGTCAGATGACACGACAACAAAGTCGATCATTGACCTCTGGCCTAGGGTGTCCTAGTGCCACATGCACTGATGGACACCCTTGTGCTTGAACATGGTGTTCGTTATGGACAAACTGTGACTAGCACAGAAGTCCAATAACTGAACACCACTGGGGATCAGATCGGGGGGCCGTTCCTCCCGAATACCCCTCTCCAGGTGTCACTGTCGTTGCCCACGTGGGCGTTGAAGTCCCCCAGTAGAACAACGGAGTCCCCGGGCGGTGCACTGTCCAGTACCCCTCCCAGAGACTCCAAGAAGGTCTGGTACTCTGCACCGCTGCTCGGCCCGTAGGCCGACACAAGACCTGTCCCCCACCCTAAGGCGGAGGGATGCGACCCTCTCGTTCACCGGGGTAAACTCCAACACGTGACGGCTGAGCTGTGGGGCTATGAGCAAGCCCACACCAGCCCGCCGCCTCTCCCCGCGGGCAACGCCAGAGAAATGGAGCGTCCAGCCCCTCTCGAGGAGACGGGTTCCAGAGCCCAGGCTGTGCGTGGAGGTGAGGCCGACTATATCTAGTCGGTAGCGCTCAACCTCCCGCACAAGCTCAGGCTCCTTCCCCCCCAGCGAGGTGACATTCCATGTCCCTAGAGCCAGTTTCTGCATCCGGAGATCCGGTCGTCGAGGCCCCCGCCTTCGACTGCTGCCCGGATCACTTCGCACCGGCCCCTTATGGATCCTCCCGCAGGTGGTGGGCCCACGGGAGGACGGCCCCACGTCGCTCCTTCGGGCTGTGCCCGACCGGGCCCCGTGGGGAAAGGCCCGCCACCAGACGCCGCTGCCGAGCGCCCACCCCAGGCCTGGCTCCAGGGTGGGGCCCCGGTAACGCCGATCCGGGCGACGTAAACGACCTTGTTGTTGTACTGTTCATAAAGGGCTTTTGAACCGCTCTTAGTCTGACCCGTCACCCAGTACCTGTTTGCCATGGGTGACCCTACCAGGGGCATAAAGCCCCCGACAACATAGCTCCCAGGATCATTCGGGTACTCAAACCCCTCCACCACGTTAAGGTGGCGGTTCAAGGAGGGGCTTTTTTTTTTTTTTTTTTTTTTTTATGGACATTCACAGGAAACACAATCACACAGTGGTTACATTATAAGACACATGAACATCAAACATCACAACATTGAGTCAATATTTGGGGGCCAATTTATTTATTTATAATTCCAATTCTAATAGTGTTTCTCGATGATGGGGCTCTTGGTGGTTTTTCAGGTGGAGGATGTGGAGGAAGAAATTCTTCTTTTGTTTTTCTCAATCTGGATTCTCAGCCGATGCTCCAGAATTGAGATTGTATTCCTGAATCTCACTCTTTCTAATTTCAGTTTTGAAATCAGCTCAGCATTATCACAGTTCATTTTTATCTGAGCTGTTAGTTTGTCCTCAACTTCCTCCAGAACGTCCAGAATTTCACTCTCAGAGTTTGACATGTGGGTCTGGAGATGATCATTTGCTGATTTCAGACGCATAATCTCAGCATCAGAATCCTCTTTTAGGACTCTAATTTGTTTCTCCTGATCCAGAATCGTGCTCTTTTGAGTTTCTAATTCTCTGCTCTGAGACGCCATCTCACTTTCAAGAGCCGTTTTGGCTGCAACGAGCTCTTGATTTGTTAATTTGAGGAGGTCAACTTTCTGATTTTGGATAGTGTGCTTTTCCACCAGATCCCTGATGGTTTTCTTATCCATTTCCAGTTCAGATTTAGTTTGTTGCAGTGTTTGTTTCAGACGACCTGCATCCTGTTCAAACAGTGCGTTCAGCTCCTCAATAGTTGATTTGAGATGGTTAATCTCGGTGTCAATTTCCTCTTTTTCCATCCTGTGTTTTTGTTCCAGCTCTTGAATCGTTCTCTGGTGCAATTCTCCTTCAGTGACGTTTTGTTTCTGGACTTCTTGAATTTCTCGTCTCAGACGACCAACTTCATTTTGGAGTAAAGTGTTGCTTGCACTAAGTTCTTGATTTTTTGCTCTCAGCAGGTCACTTTCTGTTTGTTGGTCTTTCAGTTTCTCCTCCAGCTCATGAATGGTCTTCTTAGACATGTCTAGTTCTTTAACTTGACAGTGGTTGCGTCTACAACTCTCCTCTGTCGCCTGCAGGTCGTGCACAACCATCCTCAGCTGGGAATTCCACTGACCAGTGACACTCATTTCTTCTTTAAGACGAGAAATTTCAGTTTCATATTGTTCCTTTTGGGATTGTAGATCTTCCCTCAAAACACAGATGACTTTCCTGTGATTGTCCACGACCATTTTAAGATCTACATTTTCACTTTCTGTGTCCTGGTTTTCTGATGTAAGATCTCTATTCTCTACCTTGAGGTGCATAATCTCCTTTACCAGACGTTTTTTTCCCTGCTGAAAATTCTGGAAGGCGTCGTGCAACTTTGCCATTTGGGCAAATTTTGTGAAAGATCTGGAGCGTCTTGGAAGTTGATTTGTTTCTTCGTTAGACGGTGATGATTCAGAATATTCCTCCGTCTCGAAGAGAAGTGGTTTAGAGGCGCCGTGGTTCTCCATCTGGATTTCTGCACTGGCTTCTTCCGCCTCTTAAACGGGTTTGATATCTACTATTTATCTTTAGTAAGTTATGTAAACTTGATAAATAGTTTGAGCTAAAATATGTGGCAGGCTTTCTATAAACGTGTGTTATAGATCGGCTACAATCGTCTGCTCTCTCTCGTGCGTCGTTCTCCTTCGAGTTCGTGCTGGGTTTGACTGTGATGTGACGTCTGCTTTAGGCTTTAAACAAGTGCAGTGATGTCACACAGCCGTCGTCATGGAGAAGGAACTTTATGACATCATCTGTCCCGGTCACATGACTCTGGACTCTGTTTGTTTTATTATTATTATTATTATTATTATTATTATTATTATTATTATGATTATTATTATTATTATTAACTATTTCAAACATACATTCAAGAAAGAAAGAAAGACAAAAAAAGGAGACTTACAATCTACACGAGACAATAACATCACATCCCATAACAATAACATAGAAGTGACAAGAGACAGTAACACAGAGAGCAGGAGCAGGAGGAAATAGCTCCTGAACTCTTCATCATTAGAGGTAAAAAGCAAGAGCATTAACTATGGATCAATAATATAAATAGACACTGACACAGCCAACAGATAATAAGGCAAAAACAATGACATGAATGATGTAAATGCTGCAAAAGGCAAGTTACAGAGAGAATAGATGAGGGGCGATTGTTCCAATCAAAGGGGCTTTATATTTAAATGAGTATTTTCCTGTTTGGATATTTAAAACAGTTCTACAGAAATGTGATTGTGAGATACAGTAATGTGCTCCAGTGTTACCTGCAGAAGTCCTGCGTGTGCTCCTCGTTTGTCCAACAGCGACAGTCACCACTTCACACACAACATCTGCTTCTGAATAGAAACACGCTCTTGATATTTATGTACAACATTATTAGTTCGTATTCAGAGGTGGGTAGTACTCAATTTCCTTTACTCCGTTGTACAGGAGTTACTTTTTCAAACATTTGTACTTGGAGTAGTCCTCAGACACTGTACTTTCACTCCTGTTTGAGTCATATTTACAGAGGAACAGGTCTCAAACTTGACCAAAGGTTTTGGCTCCTCTTCACACAGTTTAGAGTGACCAATGCTTTATGTTGACACCGACAGTTTTAAATGATTGAACATTTGTGTTCAGTCATTTGTCTCATTTTGAGGTCTATCTCAATTGACTTCAAATTATAGACTAAATCAGATGTTACACTCTGACTGTTACAATTACTTTACTACAACAACTTCTTTCCATCTACTTGAGGGAAAAGCTGTTTAACTTGTTGACATTTTTAGCTACTCTTGTTTTTGTTTTTTTCAGACAAGCAAAGTTGGATTTTTCATTCACTTCATTGACTTTTTTTCATTTTAAAATGCTGCTTACCGGATGTTGGCAGATGTAGCATCAGCCAAACTCCTTCATGTTGTCACGTCTGAAAAACAAGAGAGGAACACAGTTAATATTATAACAATATTATACCAGACCAGTTGGCTTTGAGGTTAAAATACTTCACTTACCTAATTTTAGAAGATGTTGTAGGAAAACAACTCCTTTGAGACTCTTTCTGTCACTTAACCTGTACGACATAAGCACCTTAAGTAAACCTGTTTGGTCGTGTAACCTAGATTTACCTGAAACGTGCCACAGATTCAACATGAAATGTCTAGAGTTAAATAGTTAGGCTTTTGAATAATGTATTTAGATCTGTGAAATAATAAAATGTTTAATATTTCAGAGGAAAATGTGCAAAAATACTTCAAAACAGACATGTTAATAATGACACTTGAAAAAGCGCGCAAGTTGAAAGTGTGATTAGTCGGATACATTCTTCATTCTTCTTCTTCTTCTTCTCGTTTGGCAGCACTAGTTTAATTATATGTGTCCTACATGTGTTCATGTTAGCGCTGTTAGCTTGTATGTGTCCATCCGTCCATCTTCTTCTTCTTATCCAGGGCCGGGTTGTGGGGGCAGCAGTCTAAGCAGGGAGGCCAGACTTCTCTCACCCCAGACACTTCCTCCAGCTCCTCGGGGGGTCCCGAGGCGTTCTCAGGCCACAGAGAGACATAGTCCCTCCAGTGTGTCCTGGGTCTACCCCGGGGACATGCCCAGAACACGTCCTGAGGGAGGCGTCCAGGAGGCTCCGGAGCAGATGCCCGAGCCACCTCAGCTGCTCCTCTGGACGTGGAGGAGCAGCGGCTCTACTCCGAGCTCCTCCCGTGTGACTGAGCCCCTCTCTATCTCTGAGGGAGCGCCCAGCCACCCGGCGGAGGAAGCTCATTTCCACCGCTTGTATCCGTGATCTCGTCCTTTCAGTCATTACCCAGATTAGCCTTAATTAGCCGATATCCACAGCAAAACACAGAGCACAGTTTAAGACCTTCTGTTTTAACAGAGCTGCACATCATTTCAGAGAAAACATGGTCGTGTCAACAAAACGTCACAACATCACTTTTACTGGGACTAAAGCTGTTCTAGTAATTACAAATGAGAGCTATGTATTTAAATGCAAAATACACCAACAAACGAGAAATATGGTCCGATTTCTTAAATATTCTTCAGGGGAAGGACCTCCAAACTGTCTGAAGCTGTAAATGATACATTCATGAACCTTAAAAATAACAAACAAATAAAAAAACAACAACAATCAAAAGCTTTTTAAAGAAGTTATACATAATCACACGTAAGTTATTGACCTTATTCTGCCCCGCCCACTTTTGCAGTTTTTTGCACTTTTGTTGTAAACGCACTTCTGTTTGACGAGAACTCCGTTAAAGCTAATGACGAACGAGGAAAAAGTCTCGCCGCTAAAATGTTACATAAAGTAGGTTGATTTGTGTAAAATGTTTAATGAACACGAGCAACAACAAGTCACAACGCAACGATTTCCTGAGGCCTGAAAACGTCTTTTTAGTCCATGTAGAACTTACTTTCTGTTGAGCTCGTCTGCTCTGTGTAAACTAATACAACGGAGACAAGACGGCGGTGTGTACGGCAACTTCAGGAATAAGGTGAATATAGAATCACACTTGATGAGGGGGGCCTGCACTTAATTTTGCCTTGGGCCCCAAATTCATAGGTTCGCCACTGGATCCATAAAACGAACACTAATCCAGCAAGTTTGTACGACTATGTAATACCCAAGTTTACCACCGGGCTTTGATTTGTTTGTTTGTTTCCCTGTCCTCAATGCACTTGCTTTGTGTAACAAGAGAAGTTTGTGGGCCCTGTACGAATAGCCAGATGTGCCTTTGGTGACAAAATCCATAAATCAATGTGGACGCAATGGAAATAAATGTCTATTAAAGTCCAGGTCCAGGTTCTCATTACATTCAAACAAGGGCTTAGTTTGGTGGGAGGCACTTGTGGAAAATATTTAATGGTAGTTTTACATTTTTGAAGTTGCAGCTCCAGAAGAAATTTTGATAAATAAAAGTTCAAAATTACATGACATAGTGCTGAGTTCTAAAATGGAAGCCCTCCACCTACGTCAACGAAACGTGAAAATAAACAGTTAATATAAAAATGACATATTTTTCTGACAGTTTAAGTGCTCGTTCAACAAAATAAAGGTGTTATCAGGTATTATTACTTGACAAATCATAACTATTGTGTAATTAACCCTTGTTTTCAAAATGGTTGCTAGGTAACAGTTGTAGAATGTCATATTTGCTGCCAACCAGGAAGTACAATTATAAAAGTTATGAACATTTTCAAACTGGGGAAAAAATGTTTAGTAAAATCTTAAATACAATCATATTCACTACATTTAGTTGTCTAACCTGTCATATAACTTTACAAAAAGATCGGATTATTTACATGTTTGATTTTTTGATTTTACAGACACTATTCCATCCTTTATAATGGAAAAAAAAATCGATTTGAACTTCTTTTTTGGATTTTTATTTTGCTGTATTCCCCCCCTGTGCTCCAGAGGGCGCTTGTCTTTTCCTCTTGAGAATGTCCTTGTGTTTTGGCCCTCGCTGCTCGCCGTCCTCAGCGTGGTTGGTTCAATGACATCTGAGCTTTCGTAAGAAGTTCATTCTGCACATTTATAAACATGTCTTTGGGCTTTTTATTCAGAGCTCTCACTAAAGGAGCAACCAGGGTGAGTTTTATTTGTCCACGAATTTACGAGGCAGAAATCTGACGAAATATTTGTGAAGCGGGCGATTTTAGATGAATTTCCTCTGGCTTTTGGTTTGCTAATGTGTCAAGATCAGGATTATGACCAAATAAAACAATAATACGAATCTTTAAAGCACTTAGACAGTTTAGTTGTTGTAAGTATTGTGAGCAGAAGCAGTAAATCTAAAAGTCTACTGTACATTTGCTTTAATTTGTAATAGATTGATTGAAAAGTAAATATAATGCCATTGGACACTGTTTGATAAAGGCTGAATTGTATTTGTAATATGACTTGTAAATGTATTTCTTGGTCTACTTTGTGTAACTTTGAAAATATAGTTTTTTATGAAGAGAATTTGTAGGGAATTTAATCTTGCTTTCCGCCACAGCACAGGTAAATGTAAACCTGTAATGTAGTCCTCTTTTGTCTGTTTTAAGTGTCTAAGTCTGGTCCTGTTCTGGTCCTGCTCAGGTGTCCTCAGGGGCCCCCGTCCAGTCTTTGCACTCGGGATGTTCGCTCCTCGCAGCAGAAAAGGCTCTTCTCATGAAACTGAGGAAAAGCACAGGCTACACTTTCACAAACTGCAAAAAGGCCCTGGAGAAGTTCGACAACGACATCACACAGGTAATAAAGCCTCCAATCTTTTCGGTAATAACAGTCATTTTTAAAGTCTACGCTTCATCAAATCAAAATTGCAAATTGAATTAATGCAATGTGCAAATAGCAAAGGCTGCAATTTTTGAAGTGCAATCATCTCGTCCATTAACAACAAAATATTTTTTCCGCACAAAACCCATTAACCCAATAGTTTAGATTTGTGCAGACATATTTATAAGTTTATAAGTCTTGTTGTCAATTCTCCTGGACTCTGTGAACATTGAACTGAATCCTATCATTAAAACAATAATAAATTAAATGTATAGTTGCAAATCTAAGCACAATCGCAATTAGATATTTCCCCAAATTGTGTAGCTCTTCTTTACATCTTTTTTAAATTTTGGGCATGTGAGCATTTTTTTCTATCTTTTTTTCTTTTATTTTTTTATTTGGGTCATAATTGCATCCTTGTTGACAGTCAGTGCAGTCATATCACAAAAATAACCCGTGCTTTATATCTCGTGACTTTAAGATATTCTTCGGTGTGTTGTGAAGAGCTATATGTTCGTCAAATAGGAGCATAACTCTTTTTATTCAGACCTTTCATTAAAGGAAGAAATAATCTTCGACAAAGCCTGGTAGAAAAGGACAACATTTCAAATTTCAAATCATCCACCAGTTACATAATGTGCATCTGGTCACGTTTGCTTCTATTTCACCTGCTGTTCTTGAACCGTAAATCACAAAATCTCCTCGTTTGAATCGTGTTTAAGGCAGAGACGTGGCTCCATGAACAGGCGAAGAAGGAGGGCTGGAGCAAAGCGCACAAACTCGAGGGTCGCAAAGCCAAAGAAGGCCTCGTGGGTTTGTTTGTGGGAGACAACGATGCTGTTATGGTCGAGGTAAAGCCATTTCTACAATCAACACCACCAACAGTATCAGTCAGCTGTTTCAGAGACTTTGAACAAACCTTATTTCTGTCTGCTCATTCATGATCATTAACTCCATTCAAACTATTTAAATATCAGCTGAATATTTTGTAATCAACACTTTGACAGTTCAGTGAGTAACCCTGCGCATTTGTCCGAATCAGAGCTCAAAATACTCTTTTCCATCTTTCTCCTTTGTGTTTTTAAATGCCATACAACTTCAGTGAGATATATTTTTATTATATATGATAATTTTTATTTGTTCAGCGATTAAAATTGAGTTCAGAATGCTAGTACAGTATTTTCCACACTATAAGGTGCACCTAAAAGCTTTCAATTTTCTCAAAAAACTGACAGTGCGCCTTATAATCCGGTGCGCTTTATATATGGATCAATACTGAGCCGCAACTACGCAACCACAGCCACTACTGTAGCTTCTATTCTATGCGCCTTATAATGCGGTGCGCCTTATAGTGCGGAAAATACGGTATTATAATAATATGACCCCTAGACCTTTTTTTTTTTCACACATTTTATAATATTTTTCTATTTTCTGTGCAGGTGAATTGTGAGACCGACTTTGTGGCTCGTAATGACAAGTTCCAGGAGCTGGTGAAGGCTGTCGCTTTTGCCACTTTGGCTCATCACAAGAATAAAACACACAGTCAGACGGGATATGTCAAGGTAAATCATCACTTCTGCTGCCACGTTTGACTTTAGAGTCCTGCTTTTTGGAAAAAACAGCCATGACCTAAGCCACTGTTCATCAAAATTGTTACAAATTGCATATTATATGATGTCAGTAGTGGTTTATCTTCCTAACGAGAGGATTTTGTACATTTTAACAAATATTTGAACCTTAATGTTAGGTTAAAAAGTATTTGCCCTCTCTCAGTCTAGTAAATTAAGTAAAAATAAGCTAATTACCAGGATAATATAAACAGAAGTCAAACTGAACATCTACTAGAGTTTTGCCTTTTTAATTTCCTCCTTAGTCAAGTGTCATTTTGCCTGTTTTAGCTTTAGCCTTTGCTGCCCCCTGCTGTTGTTTGAATGTAATCGCTGTAGTTTATGAGTTCTGACCAAATGTTTCAAAGATGATTTGGTTTTCCTTCTTGCAGAGTCTTCTGGGAGGAGAGGACTTGAGTAAACTGACTCTCACTGAAGGCGTCACACTCGCTGACCATGTGGCTTTTGTAATAGGTCAGTGAATCGTACAGTCCTTTTATAGGTTTCTATTTCTGTTTCTTAGCATAAATGATTTGTATTTGAAATAAAATTGCTTATGATAACATGCAGAAAAACACAAATGCTATTTTAACTTTGTATGTTTGCATATGATGAGTTAAGTGTTTGTACTGATTATTATATTCTGATTATTGTAAATATTTATCAGCGTTTTACATCTGTCAATAGGCAGTTTGTGAAGAAAAATTTAATAAAAGGTGAAAATTATTTCGAAATCTGTGCTGAGTTATAAAAAGGAATACTTCTGTCAATAGTGACCGTTATTATTTGTCATGTAATATTCTAATGACAAATAAAAATGCATGAGAGCACCTTTTATTTTGTTGAATTAATGTTTAAAGAGTCAGAACATTGTGTTTCTTAAATTGTGCCAGACTTGTGGATTGAAGTGTGATGTCATCAATATGTTTTTGATCTCTACGTTATTTTGTCATTTTCAACGTATTTTTATAACTTTTCTTCACAAACTGCCACTTGATCGGTGTAAAACTATCATTTATATTCACGACATGTAGTATCTCATTAAATAAAGTCAAAACTACAGAACGATAAACCCCTGTGGCTCACATTTTAACCCCTCAGTGTCCTGCGTTCCTCTCGTCAGGTCGTCTCGGTGAAAACATGTCGGTGAAGCGCGCTGTGACTCTGGGCGTCCCGGCGGACTGGCACATCGGCTCGTACGTGCACGGCGCCGTCCCGGGCCAGGCCGAGGTGACCATGGGCCGTTACGGGGCTCTGGTGGTGTTCCAGGGCGGGCCGGCGGGCGAGGAGGCGGCTCTGGGGCGTAAACTGGGGCAGCACGTGGTGGGAGAGGCCCCCATGTCTCTGGGGAACATGGACGACCTGCCCTGCGGAGACGGAGAGACCAGGCTCCTGCCGCAGACGTTTCTGCCCGACCCGAGCCGGACCGTGGCACAGTTTCTGAGAGGAAAGCAGGCGCGGGTGCTGGACTTTGTGAGGTTTCAGTGTGGAGAGAGCGCAGGGGAAGAAGGACAATGAAGATTTACTGAAAGTTACATCTATTAATGATATATTTAATGTAAACATGAATTAATCCACTGTCAATTAAATAATCAAACATGCCTCACAATAAATTATGTTTTTATGGAAAAACCGGATTCTTTGTACAGCATTTGATGAGTCTATATTTTACTTCTGTTTTAAAGGTGCACTATGTAACTTTACTCTTGTTATAGCTTTAACTGGAATGTTCCACAATAATGATCTTACAGTAAGATTGCATGTTTTATCAGCCTTTAAATTGTAAGTGAATAAATGCAAGATGGATAGGTTTAATGCCAAATTGTGGAACCTTCCAGGCAAAGTAATAACATCTCTGGAAAAAAAAACTGACGACCGTGGAAGTAAATGAGCTCTTAGAAGAAAAAAGTTGACCAAAAGCAGGCGGCTGATGTCAAATGGAGACGACAAAAGGCCATTGTTTTTTTCAAATTGATCGCGTGGCATTTTTCAGATTTCTAATCCAAATTTTGGATTTGCAAGTCATGACTTGAGTTACTATTGAGTTACTATTTTGACGATTTACAACTTGATAAAAAGGACTATGACCTGGACCTGTCGACCACAGACTTGGGACTTGACTTGGACTTAGGTTAGATTAAGATAAGATAAGTGATCCTTTATTTGTCCCACAATGGGGAAATTCCACTGTTGCAACACACAGTTTAGAACAGGAATGGATGAAATAGGCGCATGCAATAAAAATAGGATAAATAAACATGGTAATAAAAATACAATATAAAGTATAAAGTGCACACTCTTATTTACAGTAGGTGGCTGTCTGGGAATAAATAGTAAACATGGCAAATAAAGTGGCTTAAGTGTATTGTTATATACAGTAAGTGACTATAGTGAGGTAAAAGTGTATTAATAGTATGTTGATTAATCCGTATCATTTCGGCTGATTTTTTTCTAAAGTTCCTGACGACCCCCAAAGCTGAAGCTGTTTCTTTACTTTGGGAGTCTAAACAAATGGCTGGGCTCTTTGTGAAACTGAGACTTGGTAGTTTTGGACACAATGAATGTCAGATTTAAAATCCAGTAAAGATTCTTTGGGTAAATATAAAGAGGAGTAAAGCTGCAGCTGGAGGAATAAACTGATGGACAGTAAAGACTAATCAGTCTTTACTGAGAGACTAAAATGTAAGTACTTTTTTTTTATTATTGCATTTGAGGCTTATTTATTAGTACAACCTGGTCCTTACACTGCAAAAAAGGCCTATCAAAAAATAAGAAAAATAAACTCAAAATAAGACCTTTTTACCCTAATTTAAGTGAAATTATCTGCCAGTGGAATAAGATTATTTTACTTATCAAGTTTACTTAAAACCAGTCAATAATGTCAATTTGATGTAGTCCTGTCAAGTGAAAAAATCTTAAAATTGGACTTTTAAGATGAATTCGCTTAATTCAAGTAAATTTAACTAAATTAGATAATCCCTTTTTGCAGTGTATTCTTCACAGAATAGTTGTTTGACTGAAAAAAAGTGGATTGTTGTGAGATTTCTTTTTCTGTTTTAGATGCCTGGAGCTCGATAGTTCCCTTTTATCAGATGGTGGACCAAAGCTGCGAGATTTTTTAGCTATTGACTTGAGACTAAAGAGACCGTCCCACCTCTGTCTATAATTTAACAGAAGTTCTATTTTCAGATTGCCCTCCATCTTCAGCCCTCTGTCATAATCTGACGTTTAAATATAAATCCCAGCCACATAAAGGGCACGTGTCACAGTAAGTATTATCTGTAATGATCTTCAGACAAAGGTGTGTCGTGTGTGTGCGTGCTTTTTACCTCCACACCCAGGTACCTCCAAAAAATACCATAAATACTTGGCCCTGCACGCTGCGCTCTGATTGGCTGACGCGTAACGAAGTGCGCTGCGTCACTGGATGAGCTGGAGCCCTGTCTTTACGCGCTGCGTCCTCAGCCATAATCCGCGTCTATTCCGCACAAAAACGCCTCTGAAATCATGGTGAGTGCCTGTTATCGTGCCTCAAATGCGCAGAAACACGCGTGGATTGATCACGTCTCAGATCTCGTCCGCGCGCGTCTTTAATTGATCGATAATGATTGAAAACGCGCATCGGTATTTTGGTTTGGCCCATTCTGCAGCGTTCATTGCGGCTAAACCAGCTGTTAGCAATGTAGCGATGCAGTAGTGATTGAAATGTAACTAAAATGCAAATGTTTGGTTTATTTTTGTTGTTTTTCACGTTGTAATCTTGTGCCTCTTCTCTTTGACCAGTCTGACTTCTCTGAAGACCAGATTATGGGTGAGTGCAATCACAAAAACCTTTTTATGTTGACATTTATTAAAAAATAATGATAATTGCTAAAAATAAATTGCTTGGCTGGATGTAACTTTGTGTACCTTTTTAAAATGTTATCGTTGAAATTTTTGGAAATGAAGGCAAAATTAAGATCATGCAATATTTTCAAAGCAACTGAGATTAAATCAAAATCAAAAGGGTTTAAGTCTTTATAACACAAAAGTGGGCAACAAATTTGAATTTCCAGGATAGAAATTTCAGGTGTTTGTTCTTCTATTGCAAAGGATAGAAATAAATATTAAAAAATGGCCTATTGAGCTGCACAAAACATATAATTTGTGGTAAAGTGTGCAATATAAGTAGAAAAATATAGTCCGGCCAACATTTCTGTCAGTATTTGTTGTGTAAAACCTAAATATCAGCATCGTGCCTTTTATCATAAATGTTTAATGTCTGTATAATCTCCTTTTTAAATGAGCAAATAATGTAAAATACAATAATAAATGTGTTTAAACCAGGCTTTGCATTTGCCAAAACCACCTTGATGTTTCATATTTTGGGACATTCTGAGGTTAATCCCAGTTTCTTCTTTGAAATCACACTATATTCAGCTTCACTTTTGCCTTTAGTCCAGAGTTTAGATTGTTTTGTCTTCACAATCTTTGCCCGGGGCCAGTGGGGGGTCTTTAGCCGAGCCGGTTCACACCTTCGTTCACAGCTTTGAGTGACGGGAAGATAAACAACTGCAGTTTTGTTTGACTTTGCACCAGTTACACCAGTCTGACCCACTCACTCACCAAAACTCAAAAAAATGTATATCATGCCCATTTTAAAACGTATTGAATTTGCATTTTTATCTGGATTTGAGAAGTCTTGATTCAGTGAGGTGCTTTTTTCATGCAGAATATTGCACTGGTTTCTGGGTGTTTCTGACTGATCATGCAATAATTTAGTTTGAAATAAGAAAATAAACTTTGTAAGTAAATTCTCTTCTCAACTGACAGATAATTTGGCTTGGAATAAGAAGTAATATTTTAAAACAAGTCAGAAACGGTTAGAAAACACAAATAATTCGTCTTAACTGATCTTAACTTGTCAAAATGTCTGAAATCAAGATTAATATCCTGCAATCAAGACATTTTAACTTAGTTTTTTTGCATTTTGGTTTGAAAATATTGTATGTTTTCAGTTCTGATTGTCCCGGTTCGTGAAGAATGTTAAGATAAGATTCGATTAGAGATCCTTTATTTGTCCCACAATGGGGAAATTCCACTGTTGCAACACACAGTTTAGAACAGGAATGAATGAAATAGGCGCATGCAATAAAAATAGGATAAATAATTACTAAACATGGTAATAAAAATACAATATAAAGTATAAAGTGCACACTCTTATTTACAGTAGGTGGCTGTCTGGGAATAAATAGTAAAAATGGCAAATAAAGTGTCTTAAGTGTCTTGTTATATACAGTAAGTGACTATAGTGAGGTTAGTCTGGATGTTTGGTTTGTGTGGATAAAATGGCTGCGACTGAAGGCTAGTTATTTATGTCAAATGTGTGGTACTAATGTATGCAGAGGAGTTTAATTGCTAACATGAGTTTTTCTTGTTGTGGTTGTATTTGAATGGTTTGAATAATTTACATTACAGGCTAATGATTTACATAATAGCGGGTTGAGCGTTTCAGACACCAGCGGCTGTTCTAAGTCAAAGGATTTGTGTTGTATTTATTTATTAAAGGCACGGCTCGTTGATTTGTAAAGCACGACACAAAGTAACTCAAGGAAAGATGCATCATATTCACTGCACAAAACAAATGAAAGCAAAGCAGAACTGTTTAGAGCCTGGATTTGAACATTGTCAGAGCAGAGGCCTGTCTCAGAGGAGTGGGCCATCTTGACAAAAAATGTATGTATTTTTTTAGTTTCCTGATAAGATATTTAAACGGTATTATTTCAATCCATCAGAAAAGTGTTAAAACATGTCTTTAAATGTATTAGTTGAGGTTTAATCAGTCAAATGTGAAATATCTTGAATCATAAAAGTGCAGAATTATCACCTTATACCTTTTTAGCTGGAAGTTTACTTTTTTTTCTCCATATTTTTAATCCGCTAATTTTGTAGTAATAGTTTAGATTTGTTAAAACGTGTTCTTAAACAAGCAACAAGAACGTAACAAAGGTGACACAAATGCGACTAAATGCAATTAAAAGTGACAAAAAGCACTTAAAGCAACAAAAGTGCAACTCAAAGCGCCAAAATGCAGCATAAAGTGACAGAAACGTGACAGAAAAGGAGAATAAACGTGACAAAATGACAAAAACTGCACTTAAAGTGACCAAAACGAGACAAAAAGCTTTTCCAAAACAACATTCACAATATTATCAAAGTTCTAATGCACTGCCCACCTTTAAACTCACATCTTCAGAAAGACTGCCCCAGATTTTACACAAAGACACAGAACAGTTAAATAAACATGACTTGACTTGACACTTGGCTCTGATTAACAGTCCATCCTGTTTATGATCATGACATTTAGATTGATGGGGATATTTATTAGTTTAAAAAGATAAATCTAATTAAATCCAAAACTGTGATTGCTCAATATTAGAAACCAAAAATATCACTGAACACTGTGTGATTTTTATATAATGTTTATTGTGTACTATTCAGATTGTTCAGAGACTGTAGATCAGGGGTGTCCAAACTTTTTCCATCGAGGGCCACATATTGAAATATAGACCAAGCCGAGGGCCACAAATCAATCGTGAAACGTTAAAAAAGCTGCATTTATCTGATGTTTTAAGTGTCACCACATCTACATTCAGTCTGTGCCTTAATATCAGGTCTACCTCGCACCAAAATGTTAGTTATTTAGGTTGGAATTGTAGAAAATCTGAAATGTGCTGTAAATAGTACTTATCAGGACAATGTGGGCCAGTTCACCAGGAAGACTAAGGGCCAAGAAAAATTGGTCTGAGGGCCACATTTGGCTCCCGGGCCTGAGTTTGGACATGCTTGCTGTAGAATGTAGCTGTGTAGGCCTTAAACCTTTAGTCGTTTAGTCAATGGTGTCATTTTTATTAGTCGACCAGTTATTTTATTCATATTTAAAGAATTTATAAGGCAAAAACTTCAAAAACCAGTAGATACGGCATGAATTATCTGTAGATTTGGGAGTGAATCATGTGTATAATCTAACTTCTATATCTCTAACTTATAAATACACTGTTTCCTTATAATTTTCTGTATAAATAGTTGTTTTTTGTATGAACTCCTGTGCAGTTTTGGTCTTTTGAGTGCAGATACTTGGAGAGTTTTGATATATTTTCACCACACCCCCTTTTTAGTCGACTTGCTGGTCAAACGCGCAGGTCTTTAGTCAAATACAGCCCCGAAGCTATGACACTGTGATAAATAAATGTTCTTCAGATGAAAAGATGTGGTTTTAAATTCGCTCTTCTCTATCCAACGCGACACAAATCAGTGACATTTCCGTCCTAAACCGGGTCAGTGATAATAAAATCCTTCATAACGACCTGGTCTCGCTGTCTTCAGGTTACACACTCGTTTGGCTTTTTCCGATAAAGTGCCAAAGGGCTGAAACGTAACTCAACAAACCACAAATGATTTGACAAAACCAGTTCTGGCACAATCGTCGTGTCTCTGCACATTAATCCCAAACTCTTCAGCGTTCACAGCTGCAGTTTCAGCCTCCAGGGGAAGCTCTCCAGGAGAAGGACAAAGTGAGCGCACGCTGCTGCTTCTGGTGCAGCAAAGTCAAAGTGCATGTGACGGGTTTAAGTTTCTCCAGTTATTTCCCTGAATTTGCCGTTAAAAACATACTAAAACATAACAATTGGGCCTGAATGAGTTTGGAAATATAAGTATTGTGATAAAATATTTTCGAAGATTAACTCGGATTAAAAATACTAATGGTTTTAAGTCTGCATAACAAAAGAAGCAACAGGTTTGGATTTCCACAGTGGATTGTTAGATAGTTTGCTTTACTATTATCTGTTTAAAAGTTGTATATTTAAGTTTGTTTTGAAAGCTTGGGAACGCCGTGAGAGGACACTAAGGGCCGTACTTTGCCCCTGTCATTAGGGCGTTGGCCAGGGGCGGTTCCAGGCCGGGCTTTTGCTCCCTTCACGGCGGTAACACTGGCACCAGGAGGCTGTACTGTCCCCTGGAGGCTGAAGGGGGATGTGAATATGTGGTGAACACGTTTGAACCAATGACTGAGAACTGTGGCGTTTGAAAAGCCGTCAGTGCAGGAGATGTTTGCATCCAGGGCACATCCAGGCAAAGAAAGAAACCAACGCTTCACAGGAGACACTTGTTCTCCAACAACTAGTCGAAGAACAAGAGGGACTCGTATACGGGACAATAAAACAGCTCTGAAGACCCACGATGTAATATGTTCAGCAGCGGTTGTGATCAAAACAGCAGTGTGTCCTGAAGCCAGAGGGACCACTGCAGTGACCAGCGCTCTGGAGCTTCTCTGACCGCTCCCTCTGGTCCTGAAGCTGCTCTGTTTCTGTCCTCCCCAGAGATCCCCGTGGGTCCCAAAGTTTTTAGTTTATTTTGCCGTGTCTCTTCAGATCTGCTTTAGGCTCTGGCTGTTTTAGTGCAGAGATGGCCTTTATCTTTAATAAAGGATCATTTGTGTCACTTGAATAGAGCTATAATAATGTACAGGAACTTGAAACTGTTCAGATGGACAAATATACAACACCAAACGTCGTGCACATGGACGTAAAATAATAATAATTTATTCATTTAATAATAATCAGAATAATTTATTAAAGGCTACACAACAGAGTTGGTGGAATTTGTTTTGGGTACAGCAGTTAATGCTCACATCTCTCATGTGTCAGTTCCATCATCAGCAACAGAAAAACAACAACAGAAGCTCACATATATACAGTTACATCAAGACAGTGATTCATTTAAGGTCCGTATAGCTATTGGAAAGAAGCTGTTTTTAAATCTGACAGATTTTGTGGTTATAGACCTGTAGCGCCCCCCAGAGGGCATAAGTGTGAAGAGATGGTGAGCAGGATGTGAGATATCTGAGGTGATTCTTGTTGCTCGCTGTGTGATGTGTCTTTGGTACAGAGTGTCTATGGATGGGAGTGTGTGGCCAGTGATCTTGGAGGATTTGTTGATGATTCGTTGGAGTTTTGAACGGGAGTGACTGTCCAAGTTACCATACCAGACTATTATGGATGAAGTAAGGATACTTTCAATTATGGCTGTGTAGAACTGAAGGAGGAGATTATGTCGTACATAGAATTTCTTGAGTTGTCTGAGAAAAAACAGTCTCTTGTTGGCCTTTTTGTATGTTTCCTCAGAGTGTTGCTTGAATTTAAGTGAGTTACTAATGTGTGTTCCCAGAAATTTGAATAATGATAAAAGTGTAAATGTCTTGTTTTGACGTTGATTATGGCATTAAAAGGCGTTCAATTTGATTTGCTGAAACCTGCATAAACCCTGATATTTTTCTTGGAGATTAAAAAAAGACTGAAACATGAACTTATTTAAACTAATACAAGAAATACATGTTAAATGTCACCTTCAACTCACCTCAGTATTAACTAACCCCATATTCTGACCAAAGTTTAGTCTCTTCAGTGACTGTTCTGTAACTCTGACTTACATTTCAGGACATGTTTGTAGCTCTGAACTACAGGGTTTTGTAGAGAATAAAGATCCACTGGAGACACAGAAGACGCTCAACAACTCAAATAACTGCAGCCTTTTGCGTTTTGCTAACTGTACCCTTTAAATTGCAATTTTGGAAAAGCTTCCCACGGCTCATTGTCACTTTTTTGAATATCGCCAGCCAACAATTTCTATGAACAAACTAAATCAGTGTTTCCCAACTGGGGGTACGGGGACCCCAAGGGGTACGTGAGCAATTACCAGGGGGGTCCTTGGATTGGTTTCAGGTTTTAAAAGAAGATGAAATGTACTTTTATCTGAATAAAAAAGTGTCATTAGTTGTAAATGTACCATTGTTTTGGAGTATCTTGTACCATAAATATAAGTAAAAGAAAACCTGTAACATAAATAATTGAATTAAAAAAAAAAATGCGACTAGTAAACCCATTTATTTGTCTGAAACTCAAGTTAAGGGGTACTCTGAGCATGAGACAAAGCTTAGGGGGTACCTGGGAAAATACAGAGTGAATACAGATATCAGAGTTAGTATATTTACGCTGTTCTTTGTGCGCAGAGTACAAGGAGGCGTTCATGCTGTTCGACCGCACTGGAGAGGGCAAGATCTGCTTCAGTCAGTGCGGAGACGTGATGAGGGCCCTGGGACAAAACCCCATCAACGCCGAAGTCCTCAAGGTCCTCGGGAACCCAAAGATGGAAGGTACTGAGGAGAAAGTGTGCGTCACATCAGTGTCGAGCGACGGCGGAATAAACGAGGGCAAGGTTATTTGTACAAAGTAAATCAAAGCGCTTTACGGGAGGAAGAACACGTTTGTGCTCAGGGCTTAAACTCTGATCTGATTGTTTTTATTCCTATCCACCTTATTCTGCCCCGCCCACTTTTGCCAGATACGCACTTTTGTTGTAAACGCACTTTCGTTTGACGAGAACTCTGTTAAAGCTAATGACGAACGAGGGAAAAGTCTCGCCGCTAAAATGTTACATAAAGTAGATTGATTTGTGTAAAATGTTTAATGAACACGAGCAACAACAAGTCAACAACACAACGATTTCCTGAGGCCTGAAAATGGCTTTTTAGTCGAGTAGACAAAAATGTGACAAAAATGCGATTAAAAGTGACAAAATCGTGGAAAAAAACAGAATAAAGTGGCAAAAATGCGGCAATAAGTGACGAAAACGCGACAAGTGACAAAAACGTGACTAAATGACTGACAAAAACGTGAATAAAAGTGACAAAAATGCGGGAAAAAGTGACGAAATGTGACAATAAGTGACGAAAATGTGACAATAAGTGACAAAAACATGAAAAGTCTTGCCGCTAAAATGTTACATAAAGTAGATTGATTTGTGTAAAATGTTTAATGAACACGAGCAACAACAAGTCACAACGCAACGATTTCCTGGTCAGTCTGAAAACGTCTTTTTAGTCCATGTAGAACTTATTTTCTGTTGAGCTCATCTGCTCCATGTAAACTACAACGGAAACAAGACGGCGGCGCGTACGGCAACGATCATCACAGACTGAAACAGTTCTCTCAGTATCACAGTAAAGTAACGCAGTTTACTTTATAATAATAAATAAGAAAAAGATCAGCAAAATAAACTGGGATTGACAAATGTATTAAATCTGCCCCCTGTAATAATAAAGCTAAATAGTAAATAAAATACTCACCTTATTCCTGAAGTTGCCGTACGCGCCGCCGTCTTGTTTCCGTTGTAGTTCACACGGAGCAGACGAGCTCAACAGAAAATAAGTTCTACATGGACTAAAAAGACGTTTTCAGACTGACCAGGAAATTGTTGCGTTGTGACTTGTTGTTGCTCGTGTTCATTGAACATTTTACACAAATCAATCTACTTTATGTAACATTTTAGCGGCCAGACTTTTCCCTCGTCCGTCATTAGCTTTAACGGAGTTCTCGTCAAACAGAAGTGCGTTTACAACAAAAGTGCAAAAAACGGCAAAAGTGGGCGGGGCAGAATAAGGTCAATAGCATGGCAAAATTACAATGACTGTCATGTATGTAAATCAGCTGAACATGTGTTAAAATGCACCAACAAATGGGAAATATGGTCTGATTTCTTAAATATTCTTCTGGGGAAGGACCTCCAAACCCCCTAAAGCTGTTAAGAACATGTAGCAGTTACACATATGAATTTGGATTTACCCATAGTTCACTTGCCCCAAATTCATGAACTTTTAGGGCCACCACACGTAAAAAGAAAAGAAGCTTCACTCCAAGAACAATTCAGGAAACACAACAGAAAAGTTCTAGAAAGTCACACTTGATGAGGGGCCTGTGCTTCATTTTTCCCTGGACCCCAAGTTCCTAACTGTGAAATCTTAGTCAAACATGTTACTTTTCCTCAAGTTTGTGACCATCTTTTCAAAATGTAACTTTATGAAAACAGCCAGATAAAAAGTACTTTACATTTGGATATGTTTTTGAACTGTAGATTGAATTAAAAAGACACAATTTTGCTTCTAAAATGGTCACAGTTGGGTTTGTTTTTGTTTTTTAGCCCTTACTGTGACCTGATAAATCACAAATAATCTTGACATCCCTATTCTTAAAGTGCCAGGTTTAACTAAAATGCAGTTAAGAGAAATATATTTCAAATTCTGCTAAAATCTTTTGTAGGTTTTTAATTTTACTTCCTGGTTGTAAAGGATGACATCACACTGGGAAATGATCAAGAAACATCCTGCACAGTTTTATTTGACAAAGAAAAATGAACGTGAACACCTTTTATTTTTCATCGTAGAAAGGGGTTCAGAGGTTGTCATCCGGACGCCGTTTAAAGATCGAGACGTTTCGACTTTTATCCAAAAGTCATTGTCAATCAGAGAGCTGGTCTGGGAACTCGGGCTTATATGCTACTCTAAGTAGTGGGAGTCCTGCCCCCAGGGAGGAGTCACTGCACTCCTGTCTTTGTTATAAGATTGTTTGTAGTCACCTGGGACTTGATTAATTGGTCTATCTTGTTGATTAATGGTTGGCCTCACCTAGTTTCACCTGTGGCTAAAGGTCTATTGTTATCTTGATAGCTGGCTGTAGCTCCCTCCTCACTGCTGATTACCTCATTAGCATTTGACTGGTCTATTGATCTGGACCAAGGTGTTAGGATGCTGTCATAAATTTTGGCTAAATTAAATCTTAAGCCCCCATTCCTGTTCAGAGAAGGATTTTCTCTTTTTACAAAAATGGCCTCCTTTACTCCTCTTTCAAACCAGTTCTTCTCTCTGCTCAAAATCTTCACCTCACTGTCCTCAAACGAGTGATTTGTAGCTTTTAGGTGCAGATGGACTGCACTCTGCGGTCCGGTGGAGTAACATCTTCTGTGTTGGTACAGCCTTTTGTGCAATGGCTGTTTTGTTTCTCCTATGTAACGTTCTTTACAACTGTCCTCACTGCACTCTATCGAATAAACTACATTGCTCTGTTTCTCTGTCGGCCTCTTGTCTTTCGGGTGGACCAGTTTCTGTTTAAGCGTGTTGCCAGGTTTGAAATAAACAGGGATGTCGTGTTGTCTAAAAATCCTTTGAAACTTCTCAGACAGGCCCGAGACATAAGGGATAGAGACCCCCCTCCTGCTGGGGTCTTTATCCTTTCTGTCCTGTTTCTTGGCTCTTCTGACTTTGTTAAATCAATGTTTAAAGGATCAAAAAAGCAGTGTCTTTTGTGTAAATGACGCATAACCTCAGTGTGATGTCATCAGTTTGTTTACTTCCTGTAATTTTCAACAGATTTTTCAACTTTTCTCCACAAATAGCGACCTGATTGATGTAAAACTATCATTTATATTTACAAGAGGTAAATATAAATGAATAAAGTCAAAATGATACAATCCCAAACACCTTTAAATGTCCGTTGTCATTTTTTCCGCTGCAGAAATGAACCACAAGATGCTGGACTTTGAGCAGTTCTTGCCGATGCTTCAGGCCATCGCCAAAAACAAGGAGCAGGGTTCGTTTGAGGACATCGTGGAGGGGCTGCGCGTGTTCGACAAAGAGGGGAACGGGACGGTGATGGGGGCGGAGCTACGGCACGTCCTCACCACTCTGGGTAAATGTCACTCCAGGCTGTAACGGCTCGAGACCTGAGCGCAGAAAACCATTTGTGTTTAAAGCAGAAGTGCAGACAAATCCTGTTTATATTCTTCTGTCGGTGTTTCAGTGACATAAAGGGAAGGTTAACTGCCTAATAAGGTCAACTATTAAAACAACAATTAGCAAAAACTCCATCTCTACTGAAAAACTATTAGCAAAGTATTAGAAATTAAATGACGTATTTGAATGTAAAAAGGTAGAATAAAGTCTTACAAGTATGAGCTAATTGACTACACACTGGATAATCCATCCATCCATCCATCTTCTTCCGCTTATCCGGGGCCGGGTCGCGGGGGCAGCAGTCTGAGCAGGGACTCCCAGACTTCCCTCACCCCGGACACTTCCTCCAGCTCATCCGGGGGGGTCCCGAGGCGTTCCCAGGCCACAGAGAGACACTGGATAATGACGTTTTGAAAGTCTCTAAAAGTTTTGTAGACAGTCTGTCACCAACTTTGACGTCACTATTTACAACGATTTTAAACTTAAAGGGCCTATGACAGGTTGAAATAGACATTTAACTAAAATGCAGTTAAGAGAAATATATTAAAATTTCTACTAAAATCTTCACAAATTGTACCCCAGTTTAGCTATTGTTTAGGTTTTAAATTTTACTTCCTGTTTGTAAAGTATGACATCACACTAGGAAATCACCATAGCAACCACACTGTACAGTGGCCAAAACTCCTCTAATGTCACAGATTTTGTTCATTTGACAAAGAGAAACACATGTGAACACCTTTATTTTGTTGAATCAAAGTTTAAAGGGTCAAAAAGGTAGTTTATTTTGTGTAAATTATGCATAACCTTTGTCTCCCCAGCGTGATGTCATCAGTTTGTTTACTTCCTGTAATTGTCAAAATATCTTTCAACTTTTCTCCACAAACAGTGACCTGATTGGTGTAAAACTACAATTCATATTTACAAGACGTATTAATACACTGAAGAAAGTCAAAATTAGAAAATCGTAAAAATCCATCATACGCACTTTAAACTCGTGAATGCGGTCGTCAAATCTGGCTTTTATTATTTGAGGCTTTTATCTGAAGTCAAGCCTTTTTGTCTTTGATATTCTTTTAAAAAGCCGTGCACGCTTTCATCTCATCTCGTTTAGACTCCTGTAATGCACTTTTTTACGGTATTAGTCGCACTTTCAGAATCAGAAACTGTTTATTGTCATTGTCAGTGATCAAAAATTCACAAACATAGGAACTTGCTTCGGCGTAAGGTGCAACATAAAGCAATGAATAAAATATATAAAAGAGGCATGCATAAAATTAAGAATAAAATAGACTAAGATAGATAGACTAAGACTATGTACAGTTGGCAGACAGTGCAATTGTGCAAATGTGGTAGTTTCCCATTTACAGTTGGTCCAAAATTCTGCCGCGCGCCTTTTAACTGGAACCAGAAAACAAGAGCACGTTACTTCGATTTTGGCGTCTTTGCACTGGCTTCCTGTTCATTTTAGAGTTGATTTTAAGATTTTATTGTTTGTTTTTAAAGCGTTGAATGGACTAGCCCACAGTACATCTCGGACCTCATCCAAATGTATCGCGCTCTGAGGTCCGAGGGCCGGCTCCGGCTCATGGGGCCTAAGACCAGACTTAGAATCAGGGGGCGGGGCTTTCTCTGTGGTCAGCCCTAAACTCTGGAACGCTCCGGCCCCCACAGCGCAGTGTCGTCTTAAGACTAGGCACGGGACGATATTGAAATTTTATGTCACGATTAACGATAATATCACGATAGTTATTAAAATTGCTTACAGTTTGAAAATGTGACATATAAAGACATTACTTTCTCATTATTAATAACTTCTGACATATTTGTACTTTATTATACGTGAAAACAAAAACGATCTAGAACAGAACATAATGGGTACGTTTTTTTTCTGCACAATCTGGTACAAAATGGCTTTACAAAATGGTTTTACAAAGCAGTGAGATCAAATTGAGTTGTTATTGTAGATTAAGTTTGCAGTTTTTGTGCACGTGCAGCACTTTAGAGACCTTTCTACTTATAAAATGTGCTATACAAGTGGATTTTGATTTGGATTTCTATTTCTAAATTTCTATTTCTACAGGTTTTATCATTAAATTTGTGTAAACTAATACCATTTTCATGTTCAGGTGAGAAAATGACAGAAGAAGAAGTAGAGACACTTTTAGCTGGACATGAAGACGCAAACGGCTGCATAAACTATGAAGGTACTGTATCAGCACACACACACTCTCGTTTAGTTAGTCAGGAAAAAAAGAAGTTTAGACCTTTACAAACATGTTCTGAAATGAGATTCTCCTTCTTGTTTGGTTGCTCAGATTTGAATCCTCTGTCATGTACTTTGGCCTTTGTAAAAACTTCCACTTTGAATTAAATCTAAATAAAGATTTTAAAACCAAAAATGCACATCTGATCGCAATACTGACACAAGTTAAAACAAAAAGCAAATTAAAATAGTGTGTTGAGGCTTGTCCTGCTTTGAGCGCAGTTTAGATATTGACGTGGGTCCAAGTTTAGTTTTGGTCTAATCCAGTTTAGTTTTGGTTTCCTCTAAATTTTCTTTAATTTCTTTTTTTTGTCCACCATCTGATAAAGAACTGTCAAGCTCCTGGGCATGATGTGTATTAAAACAAAGCTAGAACCCACTTAACAGCTGTCAAATCCACCATTCTGGGATGAAAAAGGATCAGTTTGTGCACAAAACTCTCAAATAAAATTAAAAAAGGGCCTACATTTCACAACAATTTGAATAGGCCTTTTGTAGGAATTCTACCTGGACATTTTCTTTCTTAATTCCAAGTCTCCAAATCTCATTTTTAGTGGTATTGTTTTCATATTTCAAAAGGGAATTGTCAAAAGTCAACAAACAGCAGCAGCTTTACTCTACATTTGTAAAAGTTATTATTTTAAAAGTCATTATTTTTATTTATTCATTAACCCTTAAACAGGTAAGAACCCATTGAGATCTAAACCTCTTTTCGAGGCTGACCTGGGGCAAAGTGAAAATATAACGGCGTAACACAAATTCCAAAAACATATTTACTTTTGAAGAGTATTTTAAGAGATGAAGACGAGCTCTACATTCAAAGGCTCTGACGGTTTCTGCAAGAATCACGGTCTTTGTTTTTCAAACTTGTGCGAAAACCCATGACTGAGACCAATTCATTATGTTTTATTTTTTTAATATCAACTTGAGTTTTTCTTCTAATAAGACGAGACTGAATTTAAAAAAAGCGAATTTACCTGAAGTTGCACCGCTGAAACATGTCAGACAATTGCGCTTCATCTGTTTTATTAGAAGAAAAACACAAGTTAAGAGCAGTTTTACACCTTATATTTACCAAATCTGATGTTACTCTGTGCACATCGTGTTATTACAGCTTTATAATCAGAATAAACCAAAAGTTCAGAGGCTAAAACTACAGATTTTTAATTGTTTTATTAGGATCCCCATTAGCTGCCCATTTAATCTTCCTGGGGTCCTCCTTAAAAATTGCCATTAGATCATTCAAATAAACAAAACATTACCAAATTATCAAAATCATAATTTCATAATACAAGTAACGGTTACATAAACATCAATAATAAAAAAGAGAAAAATGTATTTCAATGCAGATTACAATGAAAAATGGTCTTACTTAGTTCATCTGGTCGTCTGCATTAATCGTAATATCAATGTCTTCTTCAGTTTGTGTTTAAAGGGCCTATGACGGGTTGAACTACTCATTTCACTAAAATGCAGTTCAGATAAATATATTTCAATTTATGCTAGAATCTTCACAAATTTTATCCCAGTTTAGCTATCTTTTTAGGTTTTTAATTTTACTTCCTGGTTGTAAAGTATGACATCACACTAGGAAATTACCATAGCAACCACACTGTACACTGGGCCAAAACTCATCTAATGTCACAGATTTTGTTCATTTGACAAAGAAAAACACATGTGACACCTTTATTTTATTGAATCAATGTTTAAAATGTCAAAAAGGTAGTTTATTTTGTGTAAATTATGCGTATCCTTCGTCTCCCCAGTGTGATGTCATCAGTTTGTTTACTTCCTGTAATTTTCAACAGATTTTTCGACTTTTCTCCACAAATAGTGACCTGATTGGTGTAAAACTATAATTTATATTCACAAGACGTATTAATACACTGAAGAAAGTCAAAATTAGAAAATCATTAAAACCCGTCATACGCACTTTAACGTCGATGGTTCGTGCTGAGCTGGAGCTGATTCCAGTGAAATATGGCTCTATAAAATACAGTTGACTTTAGAGAATTTGTCTTTGGGCGAGGGAGTTTGAGAGCGCCACCTAGTGCCCGTCTAGTCTGACACCCATGACTGTTTTCAACAAAAACTAACTTTTCAGCAAAAACTATTGGCTGTTTTAAAAATGGAATACAAAGAGTCTCAGCTTCACAAAGAGTCCAGACGTTTGTTTCTACTCCATAAGATTCAAAAACGGCTTCAGTTTGAATCGGGGCTCATTTTAATCAAACATTTTAGGAAGAAAAAGCCCTAAACTTGACAGGATAAAGTATGTTGCATCTAATTTTAATGACGTTTTGTTAATTGTTTCCTGTCCAGAGCTGGTGCAGATGGTGATGAGCGGATGAACCCTGGACAAACTCAGACCTCGAGCGTTAAACGTCCTTCGTGTTTGTGTTTGGTCCTGTGTCCCACGCTCTGGTTCTTCTTCTTCTTCTTTAGTTGCTCTTATTTTAAGTTTCAGTGCCTTTTCTGTCCCTCGTGAATCGTTTTTTGTTTTATAAGCTGTTGTTTTCTGCTCTCGGTGAGTGTCTTTTGGACGGTGCCATTGTGAATATGTGAATACGGAAAATGTGAACTCAGTGTTGAATAAAATGCCATGTTTTACCATTTTATGAAGTTGTTTTTTCTCATGGATTATAAGTTAAAGTGCTACGGCAGGTTGAACTAAACGTGAACTAAAATGCAGTTGGGATGAAAGATCTTTTAAAATTCTATCCCAGTTAAGCATTATTGTTTTAAATGTTACTTCCTGGTTGTAAATGATGACGTCACACTTGGAAATTAAGAGGCGATCACAATGTACACTGGATCAAAACTCATCTAATGTCACTTTTTTGTTTTACTTGACAAATAAAAAATATATTTGACTGGTTTAAAGGGTCAAAAAAGTATTATTTTTTTGTATATTATGCATTTGTGTCTCCCTTGTGTGACGTCATCGCCAAATAAATCTTGAAATCTTCCATTAAAATGCAGTTAAGACAAATACATTTCAAATTCTGCTCAAATCTTTACATGTTTTGTAGGTTTTTAATTTTACTTCCTGGTTGTAAATGATGACATCACACTGGGAAATGACCAAGAAACATCCTGTACACTGGGCCAAAACCATAGAACTATAATAAAACCTGGAAGATGAATCCAAGATGGCCGTCCTGTTTATCCCTATGGAGAGTGCTCATTGGCGCATGACCCCAAAAAAGTTTCTTACTTCCGCATTTACTTCCTGATACGAAGGCTGACATCTTTGTTTTACTTCCTGATACGATGGCTGCCATCTTTGTTTTACTTCCTGAAACGATGGCTGCCATCTTTGTTTTAGGGCGCCACGTGACGACAATCCCCCACTTCATATAAAAACGGTAATTTCGGTGATTTTAGAAACGGTAGAAAAGAACATTTCCTTCTATTTTATTTAAATACCGATAATAATTCAGTACTGTCTGCAATTATAATGTGCAATTTTAGAAAAAGGCTGGTTCCAAGAGGCTGCAGTACCTCGCACGGCCACAAATCAATCTGGGACCACAGACAGAGGGGGCGTACCTTATCCAGTTCTTTTAATACATCCATGGCCAAAACTCCCCTAATGTCACAGATTTCTTTATTTGACAAAGAACAACACACGCGAACACCTTTTATTTTATTGAATCAATGTTTAAAGGATCAAAAAGTTGTTTCTTTTGTGTAAATGATGCATTTAGGCTCCTTTTACCTTTTATAAAAGGTAAAAGCAATTTGATAATCTATGGTTGTTACTGAAGAGACATTGTTCAAAACTCTGCACCAGGTTTTATCTCCTGAAATGGTGAATGAGGCCAGAAATCCATTGGACCTGGACCTGGCTTTATATGGTTTCTCTGACAAAATAAAAGCCGCCACAGAAAATACAGGTCATGCGCTCGAATACAGTATTTGGCTGGAGCGCCTTTAGCTTTGATTAACATTTGCTGTGGCATTGCTTCAAGAAGAGTCTGTGTGCCCCCCACATAATCAAGTAGCACTTCCGGTGACGAGTTTATTGTGGCGGGACAACTTCCTTTAAAATCCCACGTCACTTGCCAAACTGTCTCCTGCTCCTCCGGCGCTGCTCACGCTGTGGCTGATCTCCGTTGATGGAATTGCTTCAACTGCAGTCTCACACCCGAACAACTCAACAGATCCCTTCACTTTGATCTTAAGTAACAACCCGCTCATCGGTGAGTCGATACCTTACGTTATTCAAAAGTTATTTACAGTGTAAATTTTACACTTCCATGCCACTGTGAACCCCATTCACAACACAGTCAGGCTAATGCTAACGTAGCATCCAACAAATGCGGTCTACGCGACCAACAAGCGGATTTTTTAGTTTAACGTCCGCTCTATTTAAGTTATTGCTTCAGCCGAACGTTTTGCCAGAGCTGTTAGTATTAAAATAATACTTTAATTTATGCTGTTTTAGCCGTTTATGGCACTTTTTGTTACTTTTTGAGCTAGAAGCTCATGCGGCTATGGCGTTTTGAATATACCTGAGCCTCTTTTGTTGCGCAACAATACAACTTGAAATTAAATCGTTTTTGATAACTTTTGATGGTTCTAGCAACGATGCTAACTGTTTTTGATTTATAGGCCTATAATTAATTGAAAGTGCACTTTGTTATATCTGATACTTGAAACTGTTGAAATGTTATTGATGAATATTGTCTCTATGATGATAGAATGTTTATTGCTTTGTATATTGCTAAGAAATATGGCATGTATTTATTTTGTTTGATTAGCAGTAATGATTCCTTACCAAAGCTAATGTGGTAAATTCTAATTTGTGTTTTTTTTGCTGACCCTGTTTTTTCCCCACCACCCATGCAACTTCTACCCTACTCTGCTCTGAACCCCTAAACACAACTGGATGGCGAGCTAAACCAATCACCCAATCACCGCATCAATGCGGTAGGACGAACGAACCCTTTTACACACACACTCGGATTACAAAAACACTGGATTACTACCTCGAACTATAACTTTGGAACTTTAAAACTGAAAACCGAACTGGACTCACTTGAACGTTGTTTGTTGTTTTTTGTTTTGTTGCCTTTCTATTTCTATTGTGTTATTAATTATGTCTCACTATATTATAATATAAATATTATAAATTCATAAATATACTTATTATTCCATACCTAAACTAACTATAAACAATATTGGATCCTATCAATTTCAATACAAGTTTATTTGAATGAAAAGTTTAGTTGTTGCGTGTTATTCACGCACCTTGGCTCCCTGTCGTGCCTACTCCTGGTCGCCCCCTAGGCTGCAGTCAGATCCTTAGCCCCTAGCGTGTTACATCTGCAATGTCAAAAAATATATTTCATTCCAGTGTCGCATACATTTTTCACCAAGATCTTGTATTAATGATGGCGAGTTCACATCCCAAAGACTCTCACACGAGCTTCTCCTTAGTTGTTTTCTCTGCTTGATGCCAATGATTTGTCGCTGTTTCACAAATAAGAAGCCCCTCATTGCACTTGCAGTTGGGTTTAAAGGGAAAAAAAAAGTTTAGACCTTTGCAAACAAGTTCTGAAATGAGAATCTCGTTCTTCTTTGGCTGCTCATATTTTAATCCTCTCTCAAATACTTTGGCTGTTGTAAAAACTTGAACTTTGATCTAGATCTAAATAATGATTTTTTTTAAAAACAAAAACTGCAAATTAAAACGAAAAAAAGCACAGTTTAGATTTTGACGTGGACTCGCTTTGGTCCAAGTTTAGTTTTTGTCTAATCCAGTTTCCTCTAAATTTTCTTTTTTTTACTAAACCGGGACTAAATCAGGACTAAACCAGTCTAATCCATTCATTCATTCATTTTCTACCGCTTATTCCCGTTAGGGGTCGCGGGTGACTGGAGCCTATCCCAGTGACTTTGGGCCTTAGGCGGGGTACACCCTGGACAGTGGACAACTCGTCACAGCAAACACAGAGAGACAGAGACATTGACAGACAACCATTCACTCTCACATTCATTCACTAGGGACAATTTAGAGTTGTCAATTAACCTACACAGTCATGTCTTTGGACGGTGGGAGGAGCCGGAGAACCCAGAGAGAACCCACGGTAACACGGGGAGGACATGCAGACTCCACCCAGAGAGATCGTGTGATGTTGGGGTGGTTCGGAATTCGAACCCACGATCTCCTTATTGAGAGGCAGAAGCTCTAGCCGCTCTGCCACCGTGCACCCTCTCCTCTACTCCAGTTTCCTCTAAATTTTCTTTTATTCCCGTTTTGTCCACCATCTGATAGATAAGGTTTAAATACCGTGTTGAAGCTGTATCTATTTGCTTTGATGAATCCAGGTGGCGACTATTTTTTATTTTATTTTTTAATTAGGCAGTCCATAAAGTAGCACAAATGCCCCTGATTACAGTTTTGTATTCTCTTTTTTCCTCCACAACTGACCTAAATGATTTGACGGTAGAGACAAATTCAGAGCCGTCGTGCTCAAAATCTAGGACGATGTATTTTTAGCAGAAGTGGAACTGGAAAGGAGTTCCATTTTACACTGAAGGAGGCGCGACAGTGACCAACGCAAACCATATTGAAATGAACTGAGCTTCACGGTGCAGTTAGACCTGTCACTATAACACATTTTACAACAGAAAAATATCACAATGAACAACGGAAAGCAGGAAAACCTCAATAAACCTTTTTCTACTGGGTACAAACACTTTTCAAGCACCTTCAAGGTACACGTGCCAGTTTTTTCAAGCACCTTTACACTTACTCTGCGCCATAGCTGCTGTTTTTTTGCATTCAGGACCGAAACAAACTTGCAGATAACAAAATAAATGAATGTATCTCCTCTTATGCACTTGAGACAATGATAGATGGCCTTGATAACGTGTGCTTTGTTGGAAATTTGTGTGAAATTTTGGGCGAACCAGAAGTAGTTTCCTGTATTTTAGGGTGTTTTTAGAGAGTGGTTATCAGTTTGGGATAAAACATGAGTAAATTTTGTTTTTAATTCTTCAAAACCACAAACTGAAGACTATTAACACTCTTTACTGTTAAAATTTGAAGGATGCAGCTTGGCAAGTTTAAATTTCAAGCATTTTCAAGCACCTTTTCAAAAATTCAAGCACTTTTCCAAACTTGAAAACACAGCGTTTTCAAGCACCCGTACAAAACTTGTTTCTAAATGTACAAAATTGCTTTAAAACCTATTGCTGCAATTTTAAAAAGCAGAACGATGCACTTTAGTAGTAAATTAGCATCTATATTTACTTACTTTTTTGATTGTCTTCAGCTCAAATCTTATCGTACAACAAAAAAATAACTAAACTTTTCCTGTAAGTGCAAAGAAAATAAACACAGGATAACTATTGAGCCCCCAAAATATTGTTCCTTTATTTATTGAGCGATAAGTCGAAATAGTAATCATTGTGACCGGAATAGTTGCAGAAAGTAGTTTGTTCTTTTATCTTTCGCAGTCGGAAACGTTACAAAAAGCGTATTCAGCGCAAATAACAAAGACAACAAATGAACTCCTCGTCGCTCTTTTATTTTCCCATGATTTTTTTTATTCAAAACTTGAACCGTTATTCTTTGCAGTTTCGGTTTCTGATACAAACTGCCAGAATGATTTATTGAGGAAAACCAATTCACTACAGTTTATAATCAATGCATTTACTGCTACGTTCAGCAAAGTGAAAAACATACAGAAACTCAACAGACATTTAGTTCATTTCACAAAGTCCACGGAACACGATTAAAATAAGTCGGCTTGTAGTTTTGGCTTGAGCCCGAATACTGGACACTGTAAAAGTTTAATATTTTATGACACTTCTTTGTCACGTCCCGAACAAAGTATTTTTTTCATAATTTCAAAGTTTGACGTACAAAAAATACAATCAGAAGTAACATTATGACCACAGGGACCGGACTAAACCAGCACTGAACCAGCACTGAACCAGGACTAAACCAGGACTAAACCAGGACTAAACCAGGACTAAACCAGGACTAAACCAGGTCTAAACCAGGTCTAAACCAGGTCTAAACCAGGACTAAACCAGGACTAAACCAGGACTAAACCAGGACTAAGCCAGGTCTGAACCGGGTCTGAACCGGGTCTGAACCGGGTCTGAACCGGGACTGAACCGGGACTGAACCGGGACTGAACCGGGACTGAACCGGGACTGAACCGGGACTGAACCGGGTCTAAACCAGGTCTAAACCAGGTCTAAACCAGGTCTAAACCAGGTCTAAACCAGGTCTAAACCAGGTCTGAGACATTCCTGTTTGATTCTGACGAGAAGAGCTGTGATAAACAAGACAAAATCAGGTCTAACCAAAGTCTAAACCATGACAAACCCAGGTCTAAACCAGGTCTAACTCAGGACTAAACCATGTCTAGCACTGGACTAAACCAAGTCTTAAAAAAGATTTAACTTAATTTAAACTAGGACTAAACCAGGTCAAACTTGGGAGTCGGGACTAAACCAGGTCTAACTCAGGACTAAAACAGGTCCTGACTAAAGGACTAAACCTGATCTAAACTAGGTCTAGGGCAGCATTCACACTTGCTTTTGTTTGGTCCTGGTTTGAGCCCAGTTTGAGTCCTAATGTAGACGTTGTTTGTTCCTGTTCTAGTCCTGGTTGAGTCCTGATCTAGTCCAGATTTAGTTTGGGTTTAGTCCCAGTTTAGAAGCAGTTTTGATGTGGTGAATGTGCAAGTGTGAACACAGTAAAAAAAACCAAAAAAACTGATTAATACTGACCACTGCAGACCAGGAACAAGACCTGGACTAAACCAGGTTTAAACCAGGTCTAACTTGAGCCTAAACCAAATCTTACATAAGACTAAACGAGGTCTAGTCCAGGATTAAACCAGATTTAAACTAGCGCTAAACCAGGTCTAACCCAGGATTAAAAGTCTAAAGCGCCTCTGACTGATACTGACCTCTGCAGACAAGAAAGACTTGTTCTAAACCAGGTCTAAACCAAGTCTATGCCCGGACTAAATCAGGTCTAACTCAGGACTAACTCATTTCTAGTACAGAACTAAAAACAGATCTAAACTAAACCAGGTCTAATGCAGAACAAACCCAGGATTAAACCAGGTCTAACGCACCTCTGATCGATACTGAACCACTGCAGACAGAACAAGACTTGTACCAGGTTTAAACCAGGACTAAACCAGGTCCAAAACACGACTAAACTAAGTCTATGCCAGAATTTAGGTGCATTCACATTTGTCGTTATTTGTTATTTGTTTGTCATTAGTCCTGATGTAGACTTTGTTTGGTCCTGTTCTAGTCCTTGTTTAGTCCTAATCTAGTTCCAGGTTTGGGTTTAGTCCTGGTCTAGTCCTGGTTTAGTCCCAGTTTTATGTGGTTATGAGTGCAAACAGACCCTTAATCAGGTCTAACTCAGGACCAAACAGACCTAAAGCAACGAGAATAATCCAGAGCAAAGCCAGGATCAACTTTGGTCTAAAGCGAGGCTAAACCAGGTCTAAACCAGGATTAAACCAGGACAAACTCAGAATCAAACCAGGTCTAAAGCATCTTTGATTGATGCTGAACCACTGCAGACCAGGAACAAGACTTCTACCAGGAATAAACCAAGATTTAGGATTTAGGTGCATTCACTTGTCGTTATTTGTCTTAAATTGAGCCTAGTTTAGTCCTGATGTAGACTTGGTTTGGTCTTGTTCTAGTCCTAATCTTGTCCAGGTTTTGTTTTGGGTTTAGCCCTGGTCTAGTCCCAGTTTAGTCCCGATTTTATGTGGTGAATGTGAGTGCAAAAGACCCTAAATCAGGTCTAACTCAGGACCAAATCAGACCTAAAGTAATGAGAATAATCCAGAGCAAAGCCAGGATCAACTCTGGACTAAACCAGGACTAAACCAGGACTAAACCAGGACTAAACCAGGACTAAACCAGGACTAAACCAGGACTAAACCAGGACTAAACCAGGACTAAACCAGGACTAAACCAGGACGAAACCAGGACGAAACCAGGTCTAAACCAGGACTAAACCAGGTCTAAACCAGGATTAAACCAGGTCTAAACCAGAATTCTCACATCTTTACTCATTCTCCTGCTTCTAAATCACTAACTTCTCGCACAAAACGTTCACTCGCCGCTCCTTCTGCTCCCTTTCTCTCACAAAAGCCGGTCGACGTGGTCATAATGTTACGGCCGACCGCTGCATTGACACTGTAAATCAAACGTAATGGTAAACATCGTACAGATACCAATGGCATGCTCACTCACCCGCACAACAGCGTAAATACAAACTACAAATGTAACAAGATACCATGTAAAAAATCATATAAAATGGACATTAAAATATATATAAACATGAGGATACTGTTGGCGTGTTAACCTTCATTGTCAGCGGATTAAGGTGCAATCTCTCTTTTTCTTTAGTGAACAAGTCCCCCGACATAAAATGCACCAAAATACTAGTCCTAAACACTGTAGATAAAACAAAGAGTATAAAAGCATTTGGTAGATGAATAAATACATGTTAGATACCAGATCTGTCAAACTACATTCCTCCACTAACTCCTCCCACAACAAAATCATCATTATTATTATTATTATTATTATTAAGTGCTGCCAGAAATGATTAAGATATGAGTTGAATCGGAGCGTTTCTCAACTGGTGCGTCACACGGACAAAAAGGCAAACGTTTAGGAGCGGAAATCAAGAAGAAGACGGTTTTTGTTTCCATTTATAAATTATAGAGTTAAGAAAATACATGTGATTCCAGTTAAAAACATGTAAACAGATGATTTGGAAGTCGAAAAAAAACTAATAAACGAAGAAAAAATGTTCAAATATCTGTGTTTTCATGTAGAGAAACTAATGCAAGACTTATTATTACGGCTGCAACTAACTTTTTCATTTTATTTTAGGAGGCAACAAGTCAAACACTTATTTCTGTTGTACATTGAGACTTTTTAAATACATTTCAACCAAATAAATGATCAAAATATGATGAGTATATTTACAAATAAAGTGTATTATTGATGAAATTCAGGAATTGTTTCTTCTTTTTTGACATTTTGATTTAATAATGCCACCATCTTTGTTATAAAAGTCTTTTCATATGTGTTTTAGAGTCTGTATGGTCCAGATAATGATTACAATGATCAAAAACTATGACTACGCTTATTCGTTACAGTCGCTTAGTAACGATTGGTCGATTAATCGTTGCAGAATAAGCTGCAATTACAAAATTCATGAACTGATGTGATCATTTGCGATGGAGGTCCTGTGTAACTCTTTGGGTGATGCACTGTTTATGGAAGGAATAACCAAAATGTAAAATCTACAAACTCTGAACGTCATAAATGTGCTGTATTAAAGGTGCACTGTGTAACTTTTCTGCTTGTCTTTCTTGGAGATGTTAATGCTTTGTTTGGAATGTTCTACAGCATATGGCACTAAATCTGTTTCTTTTTTTATTTTAAAGTGCGTATGACGGGTTGAAATACACATTTAACTAAAATGCAGTTAAGATAAATATATTCAAATTTCTACTAAAATCTTTACAAATTTAACCCCAGTTTAGCTGTTTTTTAGGTTTTAAATTTGACTTCCTGGTTGTAAAGTATGACATCACACTAGGAAATCACCATAGCAACCGCACTGTACATTGGCCAAACTCATCTAATGTCACAGATTTATTTCATTTGGCAAAGAAAAACACATGCGATCACCTTTATTTTGTTGAATCAAAGTTTAAAGGGTCAAAAAAGTAGTTTATTTTGTGTAAATTATGCATAACCTTTGTCTCCCCAGTGTGATGTCATCGGTTTGTTTACTTCCTGAAATTGTCAACAGATTTTTTAACTTTTTATCCACAAATAGTTACTTGATTGGTATAAAACTATAATTTGTATTTACACAAAGTATTAATGCACTGAATAAAGTCAAAATTAGAAAATCATAAAAACCCGTCATACGCACTTTAAATGCTGGTGACTTTCTCTTTTTTTACCCTGAAAAACATGTCTGAATTGTTTTTGCTCTGAATTTCAGTCGCTGAATTTTGCGGTATATATTTTCAACAAAAGGAAAAGTTCAAAATAACAAATACTAAGATGCAAATATGTTGTTCAAAACTGGTCCAGAAATTACTGTATGACTTATGGTTCTTATTGTTATAAATTCCAGTTAATGGTTTGGAGAGGAGTTCGGACCTGAAAGGAACAAATTGGAAACTTTTTGAGTCACATTTGTTTATAAAACGAAGAACTATACTTTAAGGCGAGACACTACAGGCAAAACTTTTTTTTTTTTTCCCCCAAACTCTTGGTTTATTGGTCAGTTTGCTCTCGACATATCGGCTTTCATGTGGAAAAAACAAACTTGCCAAGTCTGCTCCTAAAGACGTTTTATTACTTTATTAAATGCACTTCATCCATAGATTTCTTGTTTTCTTAAAATGCATTTTTCTCCCCCAGAGACATAAAATAAATTGAATTGAATTAAAGATCAGCCTTAAAGGAGCTCCTACACCAAACTCTACAATCTTGTACTTCACAGGATTTTGACAGAATGTACAGAAGGATTTGTTGATATCTAATTCTAAAACTGATTTATTAAAGTTTTAAAAGTTAAAGTTTAAAAAATGAAGCGAAATTTGAATTTTTAGGACAATTTTCAGTCAAATCTAGTTTACTCTAAAACTAAATAAGAAATCCAAAATCCCCTTTTTTGGTAACGTATATGTTTACAAAATGAACCAAGAAATTTAGATCTGGTTCTGTCCATTTTTCTGATGTATATTTCCTTAATATAACCGTTTTATACATAAAATGCCTTATTTCTACATGAAAACATTACATGATGAAAAACTTAATTAGTAATACATCCTTTTTCTTACATTTATGTTAGAAAACTACAAGAGATCTTTAAATGTAATATTTTTTCCAATTCACCTGCAGCGTCTCGCCTTAAAATGATGTGAGGAAAGTATTTTTTGCCATCAATAAATGTATAAAAATAAAAGATGAAAAGCGGCCCGGACGACACCAGTTGAGATTCGCAGCTTTAGAGGAGGTAAACTTTTACATACACTGTCAATACTTTCACATCTTTCCCATTAATACAAGAGATCACCACTAGAGGGCAACAAAAGATGCAAACTATTCTAACTCTTAGTATTACAGTACTTATTTTCAAACTGCATTCACGCCGACTTTGAGCCGGCGTTTTAAGTGTTCATCTTCATTCATTTTTAGACATGCGACCGTTAGACCCTGTGGAGCCACGTTTGTCCATGTAACACCGAAAACGAGGAGCAGAAACCGTCCAATCTCGAGCTTTTAAGACAATACAATGATAAGATTAAGTGCTTAGGTTCAGATCCGTCAATACTTCAAGCGTTTCATTGAGACAAAGTAAACGTATTCAAAGTGCATGTAACTTACGCGTCTCGTACCGTCGGGAAATTGGCGAAAAACATTGAAATTTGTCGGGATTTCAGCATTTGGATAAAACCGGACGATCCTAAACGGCGAAAGGACCGGCCACAAACTCGATAGCTTATTGAAACGAATCAATACTGAGGGAAGTGTTTTTAAAATCCCAAAAAAACAAACTAAAAAAACATTACAATTTTACCGTCATTTGTCCGTTTTGGGGGGGAAAATTGCACGTTTTTTTTTCTTGAATTGGTAACATCTTCGTTCGAAATGGTCAGGCAGGAGTCAAAGTGGTCAAAGTCATTCAGACCGGTGGGATTTTCACTGTGGGGGCGGGACCGGCGCCGGCGGGTGCTGCGACTCGCCGGGATGAGGGCCGTGATGCTCTGAAAATGTACAATACACAGTTAGAAATAGAATAATTCAATGTAAATAATCATAAATACCATCTAAACTACCGTAAGACGATAAGATACTGATACTGTGATATCCTGGTTTAGTCCTACTTTAGATGTTTGGTCCTCTTCTAGTCCTGGTTTAGTCCTACTTTAGATGTTTGGTCCTCTTCTAGTCCTGGTTTAGTCCTACTTTAGATGTTTGGTCCTCTTCTAGTCCTGCTTTAGTCCAGAGTTAGTTCGTCCTGGTTTAGTCCAACTTTAGATGTTTGGTCCTCTTCTAGTCCAGAGTTATTCTGTCCTGGTTTAGTCCAACTTTAGATGTTTGGTCCTCTTCTAGTCCAGAGTTATTCTGTCCTGGTTTAGTCCAACTTTAGATGTTTGGTCCTCTTCTAGTCCAGAGTTATTCTGTCCTGGTTTAGTCCTACTTTAGATGTTTGGTCCTCTTCTAGTCCTGCTTTAGTCCACAGTTAGTCCGTCCTGGTTTAGTCCTAAAGTAGATGTTTGGTCCTCTTCTAATCCTGCTTTAGTCCAGAGTTAGTCCGTCCTGGTTTAGTCCTACTTTAGATGTTTGGTCCTCTTCTAGTCCTGGTTTAGTCCAGAGTTAGTTCATCCTGGTTTAGTCCTACTTTAGATGTTTGGTCCTCTTCTAGTCCTGCTTTAGTCCAGAGTTAGTCCGTCCTGGTTTAGTCCTACTTTAGATGTTTGGTCCTCTTCTAGTCCTGGTTTAGTCCAGAGTTAGTTTGTCCTGGTTTAGTCCTACTTTAGATGTTTGGTCCTCTTCTAGTCCTGGTTTAGTCCAGAGTTAGTCTGTCCTGGTTTAGTCCTACTTTAGATGTTTGGTCCTCTTCTAGTCCTGGTTTAGTCCAGAGTTAGTCTGTCCTGGTTTAGTCCTACTTTAGATGTTTGGTCCTCTTCTAGTCCTGCTTTAGTCCAGAGTTAGTCTGTCCAGGTTTAGTCCTACTTTAGATGTTTGGTCCTGCTTGTCCAGAGTTAGTCCTGCTTTAGTTTGTCCTGGTTTGGTCCTCTTCTAGTCCTGCTTTAGTCCAGAGTTAGTTTGTCCTGGTTTAGTCCTACTTTAGATGTTTGGTCCTCTTCTAGTCCTGCTTTAGTCCAGGGTTAGTCCGTCTGGTTTAGTCCTACTTTAGATGTTTGGTCCTGTCCAGCTTTAGTCCAGAGTTAGTTCATCCTGGTTTAGTCCTACTTTAGATGTTTGGTCCTGCTTGTCCAGAGTTAGTCCGTCCTGGTTTAGTCCTACTTTAGATGTTTGGTCCTCTTCTAGTCCTGCTTTAGTCCAGAGTTAGTTTGTCCTGGTTTAGTCCTACTTTAGATGTTTGGTCCTCTTCTAGTCCTGCTTTAGTCCAGAGTTAGTCTGGTTTCCCTACTTTAGATGTTTGGTCCTCTTCTAGTCCTGCTTTAGTCCAGAGTTAGTTTGTCCAGGTTTAGTCCTACTTTAGATGTTTGGTCCTCTTCTAGTCCTGCTTTAGTTTGTCCTGGTTTGGTCCTCTTCTAGTCCAGCTTTAGTCCAGAGTTAGTCCGTCCTGGTTTAGTCCTACTTTAGATGTTTGGTCCTCTTCTAGTCCTGGTTTAGTCCAAAGTTAGTCCGTCCTGGTTTAGTCCTACTTTAGATGTTTGGTCTTCTTCTAGTCCTGCTTTAGTCCAGCTTAAGTCCAGAGTTAGTTTGTCCTAGTCTAGTCCTACTTTAGATGTTTGGTCCTCTTCTAGTCCAGCTTTAGTCCAGAGTTATTCCCTCCTGGTTTAGTCCTACTTTAGATGTTTAGTCCTCTTCTAGTCCTGGTTTAGTCCAGAGTTATTCCGTCCCGGTTTAGTCCTACTTTAGATGTTTGGTCCTCTTCTAGTCCTGCTTTAGTCCAGAGTTAGTTTGTCCTGGTTTAGTCCTACTTTAGATGTTTGGTCCTCTTCTAGTCCTGCTTTAGTTTGTCCTGGTTTGGTCCTCTTCTAGTCCTGCTTTAGTCCAGAGTTAGTCCGTCCTGGTTTAGTCCTACTTTAGATGTTTGGTCCTCTTCTAGTCCTGGTTTAGTCCAGAGTTAGTCCGTCCTGGTTTAGTCCTACTTTAGATGTTTGGTCTCTCTTCTAGTCCTGCTTTAGTCCAGCTTAAGTCCAGAGTTAGTCCGTCCTGGTTTAGTCCTACTTTAGATGTTTGGTCCTCTTCTAGTCCTGCTTTAGTCCAGAGTTAATCCGTCCTGGTTTAGTCCTACTTTAGATGTTTGGTCCTCTTCTAGTCCTGCTTTAGTCCAGAGTTAGTCCGTCCTGGTTTAGTCCTACTTTAGATGTTTGGTCCTGCTTTAGTCCAGAGTTAGTTTGTCCTGGTTTAGTCCTACTTTAGATGTTTGGTCCTCTTCTAGTCCTGCTTTAGTCCAGAGTTAGTCCGTCCTGGTTTAGTCCTACTTTAGATGTTTGGTCCTCTTCTAGTCCTGCTTTAGTCCAGAGTTAGTCCGTCCTGGTTTAGTCCTACTTTAGATGTTTGGTCCTCTTCTAGTCCTGCTTTAGTTTGTCCTGGTTTGGTCCTCTTCTAGTCCTGCTTTAGTCCAGAGTTAGTCCGTCCTGGTTTAGTCCTACTTTAGATGTTTGGTCCTCTTCTAGTCCTGCTTTAGTCCAAAGTTAGTCCGTCCTGGTTTAGTCCTACTTTAGATGTTTGGTCTTCTTCTAGTCCTGGTTTAGTCCAGAGTTATTCCGTCCTGGTTTAGTCCTACTTTAGATGTTTGGTCCAGCTTTAGTCCAGAGTTAGTCCGTCCTGGTTTAGTCCTACTTTAGATATTTGGTCCTCTTCTAGTCCTGCTTAAATTCCAGAGTTAGTCCGTCCTGGTTTAGTCCTACTTTAGAGGTTTGGTCCTCTTCTAGTCCTGGTTTAGTCCAGAGTTAGTTTGTCCTGGTTTAGTCCTACTTTAGATGTTTGGTCCTCTTCTAGTCCAGCTTTAGTCCAGAGTTAGTTTGTCCTGGTCTAGTCCTACTTTAGATGTTTAGTCCTCTTCTAGTCCTGCTTTAGTCCAGAGTTAGTTTGTCCTGGTTTAGTCCTACTTTAGATGTTTGGTCCTGCTTTAGTCCTGGTTTAGTCCAGAGTTGGTCCGTCCTGGTTTAGTCCTACTTTAGATGTTTAGTCCTCTTCTAGTCCAGCTTTAGTCTGGACTAGAAGTCTGACTTTCGGATGGAAGTTGAAACGTCTTAAAAACATCGTCCGGAAAAACATGTGTCCTGCAGGTTAAAGCACTGGCAACACAGGTTTAGTTATGATTATAGGAATTTAAAAAAAAAAGTTAATCTACAGACTGTTCTTTTAAAGGACTGCATTATTTGGATCGTTGTTGCCATTGACTTTAAACTTTCTCTTGTGTAACTTTACTTTGGCATCTGGTGTAAAAATAATACTGTATCGACTGAAAGCACACGTATCTGTGAGGCGTTCCCTCATCTGAATGTGTGTTAGAGCTCCATCTACTTGTAGCAGAGAGAATTGCAAAGGGTTAAAAAACAAAAGCTAGCTTGCCTCAACATGCTAATGTCAGCACGCAGTTTTAATGAACACGATTAGTCTGGTGATGATTTATGGACTTAAAAACAGCACAGGAAACATCAGAGCTCTACCTATGATGTAAAACTGGTAAACTTGAAACCAAGCATTTTATGAGGCTGAGAAGGAGACAACCTTGTAAACAGGATTCACCAAACAAGTGTGAATGAAGCTTAAAACAACTCCAGGTATGTTTTTGATGAGGGAACAATGTTAAAAAGTGGCTCAATAGCTCCAAAAAGTAAATTTAAGTGACTAAATTAAAAATAGAACTAGGTAACATTTTTACCTTTAAATGTCTTTGTAAGTCCCTGTGGTGGTTGTAAATGTATTTTCGACGTCGCCCCCTGCTGTTTCTGCACGGAAAACCAGCTGCAAGTTTCCTGATGCCGACCCAAAGACAACTGTCCTGAGAAACACTGGCTCTCTTTTTTTATATTTGACGACATGAAATGTTTTGTATGTAATTGTACTTTGCTATTTCAATAAAAAAGGAAGGGGAAAAGAAAAAAAAAAGCTTTTGACGTCTTTTTACTGATAGTGTATTTTCTAAAGAGACCTGCAGGGGGAGCTCTGCTGCAGAAGCTACTTAGTTCTGCTTTAAATAAGTGTTTTTCAACCTTCTTGAGTCACCACACACTTATTTTACAATTTACCATGGCACTCGATCTACTAAAACATAGCCAAATCAGACCTTTTTATTTTAAAAAAGTGACTGTATAATGTGATATAATGTCCATGTCACTGTTTCAAATTGGCAGTACTGGTTGTTTCGCTTTGGTTTTTGGTACTGAAGTTTGCTCAGGGTAGTCAAAAATAATGTTAATATATGTAAAAAGAATTATAATGTAAATTCATTAACTGAAACTGAACTTTTTTTTCAAGGCGCACCTGGCAATACCTCAAGGCACACTGGTTAAAAATCAAGTCATTAATCAACAAAATGAGCTAAACCAAAGCTGAACTCTTACCATGGAGCGTGGGCAGGGCTCCGGAGCTGGGGTGGCTGGGCGTGGCGTGTCCGGGGGGGCAGGGGGAGCTGGTGTGAGCTCCGGGCGGCGCGCTGGTCTCGGCTGCGTTCCCGGAGGAGGCGGAGGGTGCTGGGCTGGGTGCGGGCGGCGGAGCTGGTGTGGAGCTGGAGGAGGAGGTGGTCTGCTGCTGCGGTCCCGGCGCCGTGGCTCCGGTCGGGGGCGCGGGGCCGTGGGGGGTGGCGCTCTGGTTGTGCTGCTGGTGCTGGATCTGCTGGAAGTGCTGCTGCCTCGCCCTCATCTCTGCATACTTCAGCTGCTCCATGTGGAAGGACTGACGGTCGGCCAACAGCTGCTGACGCTGGTACTCCAACTGCGCAGAGAGAGAGTCAGGCTCACGTCAAAACTGAGACTAGACTAACTGTGGGACTAAAACCAAGCCTATACCGGGACTAAACTGGGCTCAAACCAGGCCCAAACCAGGACAACCAGGAGGATTTGCTACTCTCCAATTTCAGAGAGGCGTGACCCGGGTTTGTATCTTTGTGAGCGAGTTTTAAAATAGATCTAAATAACATTTTGACCTTACTAAACGTCTTTGTAAGTCCGTGTAGTGGTTGCAAATGTATTTTCAGGTCGTTTGAAGCCCCTGCTGTCTCTGCGCGGAAAACCAGCTGCAACTTTCCTGACGCCGATCCGAAGAAAACTCTCTTGAAAAACCTTGGCTCTCTTTTTTATATTTGACGACATGAAATGTTTTTGTATGTGATTGAACTCCCTAATTTCAATTAAATGAAAGGGAAAATGAGAAAGAAAGAAAGAAAAAAGCTTTTGGCATATTTTTACTGGAGTGTATTTTCACAAGAGACCTGCAGGGGGAGCTCTGTCGCTGAAGTTACTAAATTCTGCTTTAAAGGACACATTTTATGCATTATTTGTTTTATTACTGGCCTTTCAACATGCTCTTGTACCTCTGTTTTGGCATTTCATGATTTAGAACAAAAATGTGTCAACAAAAAGCATTTCTCATGTCAGGAATTGAATTTACACCTCCATCTACTGGCAGCAGAAGGAATTACCATCAGGAGATTAAAAAAAACAAACAACAACATGCTAACGTAAGCACACAGTTGTAATGCAGATTTAAGGCAAAAATGCTCAGAAAGAGGTCTTAGAGATTTAAAAACAGCACAGAAAATCTCTGAGCTAAACCTACAATGTCACAAAATTGTAATATTTGAAAGTGTTTTCTGAGGCTCAGAGGGAGAGGACTTACAAAACAGGATTCATCTGTGTTTCTTATCAGGTAACAATATTATAACATGGTAAGCTGATTGTAACCTTTGTTTATAAAAATACCAGTCTGGATTTAATTCCTGAGAAAATTTCAATGAATTTGTTTTGACAACTAATTAAAACTATGCTTTCTTTTACATCTGATAATTCAGTTGGATGATTTTAATGCATTATTTAATCGCCTTTACTTCAGAGTCTTACATGTTGATATCCTATTTATAACTAAAGACTACAGTTTAATTCAAACCCCTTAAAATGACAGAATGACTAAAAAGGTCAGAAAAACTCCTGGTTAATATAGTTTCTGTATAAAAGCCCTAATATGATCTTTGATCCTGTTCTGTCCCGTTACTCACAGCTTCTCTCTCTCGGTCCATGATGGTTTCCAGTTCCTCAAAATGTCGCAGTTTAATCTCTAATTTCTTCATCTGAGTCTCCACCAACAGAGCCACCAGAGACTTGATCTTTCTCTCCTCCACCGCCGCCAAGTGCTGCACAGATCACAACAAAATCAACACTTAACATGCTTTCATTAACATGCTTAACATTAGCGACATTAACATGCTTAACATTACTTTATTACATACAAAAAACTGAGAATTCGCGTAAAGTCTGTTTAGCCCCTGCACAGATGTATTGTAAAAGCATCTATCTGAGTGAAAATGAGCCCACATCATTTTCGCTGCATTTATTTATAGAGCTTTTTATTCTATGAGAAGCAGGAAGTGTCCTGTTAGCATGCTAATGTTTGTTAGCTTTACCCGGGACGGTCATGAATGTATTAAAAGAACTGGATAAGACACGCCCCCTCTGTCTGTGTCCCAGATTGATTAGTGGCCGTGCGAGGTACTGCAGCCTCTTGGAACCAGCCTTTTTCTAAAATTGCACATTATAATTGCAGACAGGACTGAATTATTATTGGTATTTAAATAAAATAGAAGGAAATGTTCTTTTCTACCGTTTCTAAAATCACCGAAATTACCGTTTTTATATGAAGTGACGTCACAGTAAACATGTGTGAGTCGCATTGAGCGGCGTCGGACGATACAAACAGAAGCTCGTGGAAAAGGCTCGACTAGAGACACCTGTAAGTTGTATTTTATTTCATTTAAGACGCTTCACGTGTGTCTAACATGAAGAACACAATTACAATCACACAAGCTAACGTTACGACGGTCCGTGACGCTCTGGGCTCAGAAACTCATGAAAAGTGCTTCTAAACTCATGGAGGTGAACATTTAGGATGCTGGGGCTGCATTAGGACAGTGAGTGATACATGTGACTGATGTAAAGACTTTAACATCAACTTGTTGTTTTTCACGCTTCAAAACAGTAAAAATCAGGTACAGGGCCTTTAAAGGAGAAGTCTCAATGAGTGCAGGGTCATTTCAGCTCAGAGCAGTAAAACCTTTGAAACTCTTTCTAGAATTGATCACTCCTGGACGATTGAGGGATTACACCAGGCATGTCCAAACTCAGGCCCGAGGGCCAAATGCGGCCCTCAGACCAATTTTTCTTGGCCCTTAGGCTTCCTGGTGATTGGCCCACATTGTCCTGATAAGTACTATTTACAGCACATTTCAGATTTTCTACAATTCCAACCTAAATAACTAACATTCTGGCATAATACAGACCTGATATTAAGGCACTGAGACTGAATGTAGATGTGGTGGAGCTTAAAACATCAGATAAATGCAGCTTTTTTTTACGTTTCGTGATTGATTTGTGGCCCTCCGCTTGGTCTGTATGTCAATATGTGGCCCTTGATGGGAAAAGTTTGGACACCCCTGGATTACACCAACCTATCTGAATATACTTTTTTACGCAATGATAATAATAATAATTTATGTTGAAACTACAATGTGCACGCCTTAATTAATCCATCAGATTTGGTCAAACTAAAACCTTAAACGGAACAAAACCAAGATTAAAATCAAGGCTAATTTGGGATTTAATAAGGAAGACATTACATTAAATCTGCAATGTATTTAGTTTTAGTTTAGGGTACCACTTTCCAATAACTACATCTTATTTTACCTTAATAAAGCATTAACAAAGACTTCATTAATAATGAATATATAGTTTATTAAACACGATTCAGGCTTAGTAACTACTTAATTAAGGTTAAGGTTAGCGTCAGGGTTAGAAATTAGGGTTAAAATATTAGTTAAATAGTTACTAAGCCTGAATCATTCTTAAAAAACTACTTGTTGATTATGAATTAAGTCTTTGTTAATGCTTTATTAAGGCGTGAATAAGTGGAGTTATTATGAAATGTTACCGTTTAATAATATTTTTGTGATATATCGTGCAGCCCTAGTTTTTTTCTCACAATAACCGACATGCTGAAATTTGATGGTGACGTCCCGAGCGCAGACCAGACGCTCACTCCATCGGCGTAAATGAGTTTAAGTCGTTCACCTTGGCTTTAACGGCGGCGGCGGCCAGAGCGGAGGCGGCGGCCGTGGCCAGGTTTCCCTCGCCGACCTCTCGCTCCACTTTGGTCTTTCTCTCTCCTTCACTCTCTGCTTCTCTCTGCGCCTCCTCCGACGACTCTTTCCCCTCTTTCTCCTTCTCTCCGTCGCCTAAAACAAAAAATCACGAATTAACTGATCAAAATTGACATAAAAAACAAAAAATGACTTAAATTCTTAGTAATTATTTTGATTTGAATTGTTTTGTGCTTTTAAAATGTATTTGAGTTGGTGTATTTTGACAAAGTGCAATATATTTTTCATGTTTAAATGGAAAATTATAAACTATAAAACTTAAATAATATAAACGTAAAACTGACTTCATAAGTGCAATTTTCCCTAGCGTTTCTTAAAATGACAAAGATTGTAACTGAAGCCTGAAATCTAAAGCAAATCTCATGCAAGTTCAAACCACTCAGAACCAAATCAACATTCTGAATTACAGTTATTTTAAATGCACATACTGTATCTTTTCAGTCTTTTGTATCAAACCCACACTCATTCGTACCCTCTGATTTTGACATAGTGAAATAAATTTTTCATGTTTAAATGCTAAATTCTAAACATAAGATTTATTTACTTCATAGGTGCAGTTTTCTCCAGATGTTTAAATTGGAAAAACTGTAACTGGTCAGACAAACACAAGCCTGAAATAAGTGCAATTGTCTCTCGCTTTTCTTAAAATGACAAAAACTGTAACTGAAGCCTGAAATCTAAAGCAAAGTTCAAACTACTCAAAACCAAATTAACATTCTGAATTACAGTTATTTTAAATCAGGGGTCTCAAACACATTTGAGAGGGGGCCAAATTTAGAAAATCAGACCTTGAAATGCACTAAAATACATTTAAAAACACACAAACGCACGCACGCACACGCACACACACACACACACACAAAATCTATATATAGGAAATTTTAGTTGCCAGAAGTTTTACATTTTTTGGGCATATGTGGTATATTTTGGAATTTAGAAATAATAATACTTTATAATCCACAAACTAGCTTCAAACTATGTGTTTTAGCAATAATCTCATATTAATATTAGTATTAGTATAGTATAGTATTAGTATATATTACCGAAGCAGCCGAAACATGTCGGGTGAAAGCATCTCCTGCTTATGTGTCTAAGAAGAACAATTTGTGGATATGCAGTGATCCCTCGCTATATCGCGTTTCGTCTTTCACGGCTTCGCTGCTTCACGGATTTTTTTTACAGTGCATCCACTGAACTTCAGCGCACGGCACAAGAACGGGACCCTTTGATGAGTCGTTCATTGCAGTTCTCAAATATAATCGAAGGTGGCATATCCATTTATAAAAATCTTCTTGCTCAGAAAAAGAAAGAGCGCCAACAACTAAAGAAAGACTCCTGCGCCTTCAGTAGAAACAGAGGCTACAGGGGGCGGAGTCAGGACCAAGAGGCACAGACTGTGAAATATGCCAGTGACAATGTTTACAACAATTACTATATTAAAATTATTGTTTTAAACACATTTTGGGCTTTAAAACAGGTTTTGGTTTTTGGTTTAATTCCATAGTTCAGTATTGCATTGTAAAATAATAATAAATAAAGCTGTGACTACTTCACGCATTTCACTTTTCGCGTGTTATTTTTGGAACGCAACTCCCGCGATAAACGAGGGATCACTGTATATAAAGAAGACATGATGAACTTTGTTGGACTAATATTTCCAAGCCCAATAATTACTGATACATGAGAGATATGTGTTTTATCAGCGGACCATTTATAATACTAAATAAAAATCATCTCCGGGGCCACCATAAATCGTCTTGAGGACTACATTTTGCCCCCGGGCCGCAAGTTTGAGATGCCTGCTTTAGATCTACATATTATATCTTTTCGGTCTCGTCCGTACCCTCGGCCTCGGCCTTCTCCGTCTCTCTTTCTCCCTCGGCCTCCCTCCGTTCTTCCTCTTTCTTCCCGTTCTCCGTCTGTTTTTCCTCCTCCTCGTTTCCTCCGTCTTTGTTTTCCTGTGGAGTGACATCACAAGGGTTCATTACAGTTAGAGCTGCGATGATTAACTGACTTATCGTGACAAATCTATGCTATAAAAAATAATTTGTTGTATTTTGATCATCGTAATCGTTACCTCCACTGTACAGACTCAGATCAATAAAGGTTCTTAAGGTTATTTTTAGACTAATTCAACATTTTAATTTGGCGTGAAGGATAAACACATTCAAACTAAACATTTCATAACACAGAACAATACCTTGGCCTCTTTCTTTTCTTCAGTTGGCGGAGTCTCAGTTTTACTTTCCTCGTTGTTGCTCTCCTCTAAAATAAAAATTAAAAACACAATTAAAACTCAACTTCATCATCAAAATAATTCATTGGGTAGGGTTTTTTTTGTTTTGTTTTTTATAAATAGTCAAAGCAAAGCAGTTTTAGATCAATACTGGAGTTTAAAATGTAAAGGAAGGATCTATGTATGTGATGTTTAACACTAAATACCCCTAAAAAAGCATAATATGTCATTATAAAATTGTAATTTCCAGCACTTAAACTGTGGAAAGAGATGATGGAGGGAAAAGCAGAAAAAGTCTGTGTAAATGTTACCCCTCACTGTTTTAATATGGTCAATGTCAATGTCAATGTCAACTTTATTTCTATAACACATTTACAACAACACCAGCTGCCCAAAGTGCTTCACATGCACATCATGGTAAAAACATACAGTAAAAGAACAAAATTATTACAAACACAACAGATAACAGTTCACTTGTGTTAAAAGCCAAAGCAAAGAAGTGAGTTTTAAGAGCAGATTTAAAAGACTCTAGTGATGGAGCAGCTCTTATGTCTTTGCTGTTTTTTTTTTTTGTGTTAAAAAAGGACTAAATAAATCAAATAAATAAATCACACGATCTCTCTGGGTGGAGTCTGCATGTTCTCCCCGTGTTACTGTGGGTTCTCTCTGGGTTCTCCGGCTCCTCCCACCGTCCAAAGACATGACTGTGGAGGTTAATTGGTAACTCTAAATTGCCCGTAGTGAATGAATGTGAGAGTGAATGGTTGTCTGTCAATGTCCGTGTCTCTGTGTTAACCCTGTGACGAGTTGTCCACTGTCCAGGGTGTACCCCGCCTAAGGCCCAAAGTCACTGGGATAGGCTCCAGTCACCTGCGACCCCTAACGGGAATAAGCGGTAGAAAATGAATGAATGAATAAATAACTCATTACTAGTCTTTTAAGCAACTCTAAGTCGTGTACTGCCCGTGTCTGTGACGGGGAGGTCGGATTGGTGAGAAACCTCCTTTGGTCGACCCAGAATGCCTTGCTGCACATGTGTACCTGTCCTGTCGCCCTCTTCCATGGCGGTGCCTGCGATGCCGCTCCCCTCGAGCCCGTACAGAGGGTCCTGACGCCCGCTCACCCGCGCCGCCTCCTCCACTCTGCGAACGTGAGCCTCCACCAGAGCAGCCGGGACCTCCTCCTTCATACGAGAAAACTCCTCTGAAAAACACACAATAATTACACAGACTGGACACACTTTATGACAGACGTGTTAAAGTGCGTATGACTGGTTTTTAGGATTTTCTAATTTTGACTTTATTCATTGTATTAATACTTCTTGTAACTTTAAATTGTAGTTTTACAACAATCGGGTCCCTATTTGTGGAGAAAAGTTGAAAAATATGTTGAAAATGACAGGAAGTAAACAAATTGATGACATCACACAAAGGTTATGCATAATTTACACAAAAGGAACTACTTTTTTGGTGTTCACTTGTGTTTCTTTCTGTCAAATTAACAAAATCTGTGACATTAGCTGAGTTTTGGCCCAGTGTACAGTGTGGTTGCTATGGTTATTGCCTAGTGTGATGTCATACTTTAAAACCAGGAAGTAAAATTATAAACCTAAAAGAACAGCTAAACTGCGTTAAAATGTGTAAAGATCTGAGCAGAAACTGAAATATATTTATCTTAACTGCATTTTAGTGAAATGAGCAGTTCAACCTGTCATAGGCCCTTTAAGGTTCAGATGTCCTCAGATTATGTATAAACCTGAAATATTTCATGGGGAAAGTTAAAATTACTGTTGTTAATTAGTAGGGCTGTAATCCTTTAGTCGTTTAGTCGATTAATCGGTTGATGGAGTCTTAGTCCCTTGATTTTCCTCCAGTGCGCCGGGGAACACTAGTGCTCCTTGAGGTTTTGCCAGGTGTGCCTTGAAAAAATGTCCAGTTTGAGTTCACAGATTCACAAATGCGGATTTAATGAAGTGATTTACCTTTTTGGAGTGTCCTGAGCAACATTTTCACCAAAAAAGAACTCAAAACCATCACTATTATCAAATGTAAAGAACTAGACAGTGCCACAGACGTTATTTGCCTCATTTTATATATAATATTTTTAACTAAATGGTCTGATTTGGTGATATTTTAGTGGTAGGTGGCGTGCCATGGTGGCTTTTAAACCCAAAACATGTGCCACAACTCAAAAAAGGTTGAAAACGTTGTCTTAGTCGACCAACATTTTTATTAGTCGACTAATTATTTTATTCAGATTAAATTGTATGTAATATGTAAATGTGTGTGGCAAAAACAAAAAAATATGGGTGATTTTGCTGAAAATTTTGGAGTTTAACACATAAATACTCTGTTTCCCAGTACTTTTCTGTATAAATAGTTGTTTTAGCATGAATTCCTCTGCAGTTGTGGTCTTTTGAGTGCAGTTTGGGTCGGATACATGGAGATACTTTATAGTTTTGATATATTTTTGCCACACCCCCTTTTAGTCGACTAATCGGTCGATGGGGCAGGTCTTTAGTCGACAAAGAATTTCTTTAGTCGACTACAGACCTATTAATTAGAATTGCATTACTTTGATATGTTATATGGCTGCTAAGTGCTGTGATATCGATGATATTATTGAAGCTAACTCTTGACTCTTTTAAAAGCAGATAAAAATGAGATCACTGCACACTTTCAGCATCTAATTCTTAAACATTTTATGTCTCGTCAATCCAGAAGTAAGAGCAGAATGGAGCGCATTGATTTCCGTCTGAAAAGAGCTGTTCTAAAGCCTAGAGCTAGGAACAAGTGCGGCTGAGTTTAATACGTACTTCGAGTTTTGCTGCTTTAACCCCAGCTTTAACGGAGACAAAACTAAGACAAAGCCTTTTTCAACAATATTATAATTTTAAAAACAGTAAATTTTTGTCAGATGGAAAACTTTGAGATTATTGCGATATATTTAGTCTGTTGTGATATTGATTATTGCGTTAACTAATATTGCAATATCGATCGTTTTAGACATTTTCTGAATAGTTTTAGAATGAGCTTGATCTCTGTCCGGACTAGGAAACAACCACTTAATAATATTTCATTTTGTGTTGAAAATTGTATTGTATATCGCCCGCCTCCGACCCTCCCTCTCCCAGTCCACAGCTGAAATCCTCATCCACGCCTTCATCACCTCCAGACTCGACTATTGCAACAGCTTATTCTATGGACGTCCCACCACTCGCCTTCAAAAACTACAACACATTCAAAACTCTGCCGCCCGCCTTCTCCCTCACACTCGGTCCAGAGAACACATCACCCCCGTCCTCCAGCAGCTACACTGGCTTCCCGTTCAATATCGCATCCAATACAAGCTCCTCCTCCTCACGTACAAGTCCCTCCATAACCCCGCCCCTTCCTACCTCACCGACCTACTCCAGCCGTACTGTCCCACCCGCCGCCTCCGCTCTGCTGACACCCACCTCCTCACTCCCATCACCCGCACCAAGCACCGGACCTGGGGGGACCGAGCCTTCGCCGCTGCTGCCCCCGCCCTCTGGCCCCGCCCTCTGGCCCCGCCCTCTGGAACTCACTTCCACAACACATCAGGAACTCGGACTCACTACAGACATTCAAATCACATTTGTTCAAACTGGCTTTTGTGTAAATGTATGTTGTTTTGTCTGTTCATGTAAAGCGTCTTTGAGTGTCCTAAAAAGCGCTATACAAGTTTGATGTATTATTATTATTATTATTATTATTATTTAAAAAAAAGAAGAAGAAAAAGCATTGAATTTGAAGTTTTACTAGTTGCTATTCATAAAAATGGTGTATAAAATAACTGACATATTCAGTATTTCCTTCAAGTCGTCGTGTTATTCTAGAATAAAGTGTGTTCTAATTGTAACAAACACGGCAAACAACTATTTACAATGACTTGAATTTAGAATATTATCTTGTTTTTTTATGGTTTATATGATTTCACATTCCTCAATTTGTTGCAATATTTTTACATTTTCAGTATTGTCACTGCTGAAGAACATCTTTGCAAACGGCTGGAGGAAGAGTCCCAGCTCAGAATTTTAAACGTGCTGCTTCTACTCACAGCTATGGGAAAAAACCTGGAAGTCGGCTTGTCTTTTATCGCGGGTTATTTACTTTTCGACCTCGTGCTTTGAATAAAACCGGCTGCACAGGAACACAAGCAGAGAGACAAACCCAGGGCAGACTTGGCAGCAGCGGAGGCCACTCTGGGGTCGACCACGGAGGCCAGGAAGGCGACGGTGCTCATGACGGGGTTTCCTGCCTGGCTGAAGGGCACGGGCTGGAAGGCGAGGGGCCCCAGCGCTGTGGCCGCCTCCTCCAGGTACGGGTCCTCGATGGGCAGCCGCAGGAAGTGGAGGATGCACTCGTCCTGGGTGCGGCTGCCCACGTGCTCCGACACTTTGTTCCAGTCGTCTTTGTACATCTCCAGACCCTGAGGACAAGGTACAGGTTTATTCATGTTGAGATAAAACTGTGGGGAAACAGGGATGTAGAAACTCTGCATTATGTAACTTTTCTGTTGCTCTGTTCTAACTTTGTTCCACCTGCTTGTCTGTATGTATGAAATGTTTTGGCTCAGAATGTTCCACAATATGGCAATAAACGTGTCTATTTTCATGTAGACTTCAGGTCAGATCTGTAGTGAGGCGAGCTAGGGATGGGCCAATAACCAATACTGTGAAGATGGATTTCTGACAGTATTGACCATTTATTTTACTGTGTCTGTGAAATAAGCAGCATTAAAGTCTATATCAGTGTTTCCCAACCTTTTTTGGCTGAAGTACCCCCTAAGCTTTGTCTCACACTCAGAGTACCCCTTAACTTGAGTTTCGTTCAGATAAATGGGTTTACTAGTCACATATTGTCAATAATTACCATTATATTTTTTGCTGTAATTATATTTATGGTCCAAGATGCTCCAAAAAGATGTCAAATTTACAACAAATGACTTTGTTTTTATTCAGATATAAGAACATTTCATCTTCTTTTAAAACCTGAAACCATTATAAGTAGCCCCTGGTAATTGCTCACATACCCCTTGGGGTCCCCGTACCCCTGGTTGGGAAACACTGGTCTATATCACAGTTTAGACTACATATTTGTCTAAAATACAGTGAACATGATTATATTTAAGATTTTACTACACATTTGCCTATTTATCTCCAGTTTGACAGTTTTTGTAATGTTTATAATTGTAATTCGTGGTTGGACATGAGCAGCAAATATGACACAGGTGGAGGGAATTCTACAACTGTTACCTAACAACTATTTTCAAAATAAGTGCCAAAACCACATAAATGGCACAATAGTTATGGTTTTACAAATAATAATACCCAATAACAACTAATTTTAAACATACATTTTTCTAAATTTCTTCACAAACTGCAATTTCACAGATGCAAAACTACAGTAAATAATTGCCACAGGTGCCCTCCCACCAAACTAAGTTATAATTTAACATTCTGAGAGCCTGTCATACAGACTTTAACTGTCTTGAGTTCACAAATAGATCATTTTTGTCATAACACATAACATGCCACAAATAAAGAAAATAACCAAAATGGAATAGTCGCAACGAGCGATTTTATTCAGTGGTGCACGGCATAGCTTATGGTGGACTCTCCGAAAAGTTACACAGTGCACCTGATTACATGTATTTATTTATTTAGAATTGCATCTATGTAATGTTTTATTGTTTGTAAATTTGTTAATGAATTGAAAGGTAATTTACCTCCAGTAACAGAAGTGTTTCTTGTTCTGTCCAATCCCTCATCGTGCTGGCTCCACTCTTGCTCTGAAACCAAACCAAAAACATTAATAAAGTAGAAATTAAATAAATAAATAGAAATAAATAAACAACAAATCAGAAGTTGCCACTGCCCTCGTTGTCTTACCTTTGTGGAGTTGGTCTTCTTGCTGTACATGTCGGTCCGGAGCCCGAAGTTTTGCAAATCTGTCGGTTTGTCTTTCACTTTGTCAGGGAACGACATTATCGGAGCTGGAGTCTGCAAGAGGAAATTATTATTTAAATAAATAATTAAATAAATAAAATAAAATGCAAATTAAAATACACACATTGTTTTGATGTTTGTAGCTGTCTAAATTACAGAGTTAACTTTTTTTTTTTTCCAGAATATGGCAGCAACTAACAATTATTTTAGTAGTCGACAAGTAATACGAACGTTGAGACCTTTTAAATTTGCTTTCAACCAAATAAAAGGTGAAATATGGCAAGTGAAGGCTTCTAGATAGAGAAAGCGTATATATTTAGTGTATTATTGAAGATGATGAAATTGTTTATTATTTTTGGACAATTTGATTTAATCATGCCACTGTCTTTGTTATAATAGGTGTTTTCGTATGTGTTTTAGAGTCTGTACAGTCCAAATAACGATCATAATTATAAAAAAAACAAAAACGTTTTACTTTTCATAATCGACTGGTCACTAGTAGTCCATTAAGAGTGAGGGACAGTGATCATATGAGCCAGCGACAGCGGAGGAACAGGCCCGTCTGGTACAGGAGACATTGTTGGTGCAGGTAGAACACTAGACCAGGGGTTCTTAACCCTTTTTACCTTGAGGCACGACTTTTCCCGTATAAAGTAACTTGAGGCCCAATCTCACATTAAATGTATTATATTTGAGTGATTATGCGGCCCTCAAGGAGGTGCTTGCGGCCCTACTTTGGGCCCCAGCCCTATGGTTAAGAATCACTGCACTAGACACTTGAAGCCCTGTCAGGCGCTTATTCTGCCAATAAAACCCTGCACGGAACTCAGTTTACGTAACTCCGGTTCTACACGTGCGCGGGCTCGGTTCGGTTCGGACATACGTGCGCGGGCTCGGGCAGGTCGGGCTTGAATTTTTGAGCCTGATCTAAACTCTACCCCAGAGGCCGTTCCCCGAAAAATACATAAATTAGCCGCATCGCTGTATAAGACACAAGGTTGAAATCATGAGAAAAAAGTAGCTGCTTATAGCCCGCATTTTACGGTAAATTATGCTGTGGATTATCATTTTGGAGTCCAGTTAGTCCTCTTCAGCCGTGGATTCAGAGCGGGGCCTGTACCTGAGCTGGTTTGGGCTGGAGCGGCACGAGGCTGGACGGTGTGTCGGCCAGAACGTGGAAGTGCGAGGTCGGGGGAGGTCCCATGGGTGTCGGGCGGCTCTCGGACTCCACCTGGTAGTTTATGAGTCCCCACTGCTCCAGGAACGCGTGGACTCTGAGGGACCGACAGAGGTGGAGGAAGCACTTAAATGTGTTACTCAGAAAGTACAAATACAGTGCAAAAAAGTATTCCAGTAAAAGTATCAAATAAAAAAATCTACTGAAGTAAATGGGTTGAAGAACCTGTTTGAAAATGTACTTTAAGATTAAAAACTAAAAGTATTTCATGCAGATTATGAGACCAGTTTTACGTATTAAATGTTGTAATTTTGGTAAAGAATTGTGCTTAATTTTCCTCAACAAAGGTCTTTTCAGCTCACAAAGACCTGATCAGCTCTCACAAAGCTACATTAAAGATAAAGTGCAGTGAATAGATATGAAGTATAATATATAGGGTATATATATATACAAAGGTGTAAGGTGAGAGACTGCAGGAGAATAGGAAAAAATCTTAAATTTAAAGAGATCAATTTGAAACTTCTCCTGTAGTTTACTCACATCAATGTAATGTAAAAAATATATTACAAGTTTTTCATCATGAAATAAGGAATTTTATGTGTAAAAATGGCTAAAATTGCACATATTTGGGACATTTCAATCTGAAAAATGGACAGAACCAGGTTTAAATTTCTAGTTCATTTTGTACACGTATTAGTTAAAAAAAATGTAGAGGGGATTTTGGATTTCTTATTTAGTTGTTGAGTCCATATGTATATATGGTTTTATGTAATTAGTATAGAATAGTCTTGTCTTAGCTCCTTTTATAAACTTATTTAAAAGTGTATTAGCTTTACAAGGTGTAAATTGTTCTAGGATTTTTTAACAACTAATACTGTAATCTTAACTTTAAGGTGCTGGTATCTGCAATGAACTTCGATGTTAAGATAATATTGATGATGAAGTGTGAGTGAATGATTGAGTGTCAGAGACTGTATTAAAACTGTTGCACTGTAAATAATGCACGTTGTCTTCCCCCCGTCCCTGATCCAGGACTATAGATGGACATGAGCTTGCATAGCTATAATCTGGTGCAATCATCTTTGCCCTCGAGCATAATGTCATTGTACATGGTCCTGTTCAAATAAATAAATAAATAAAAGTAAACTAGATAAATTATCCTAAAAATGTAAATATCGCCTCTTTTTTTTTTTTTGGTTAAAACTTCAATTAATCAGTTTTTAGAATTAGATATAAAAAATGCTTCTGTATGTTTAGTCAAAATCTTGTTGAGTCCAAGATTGTAAAGCTTGATGTGTGTCAGAGATACTTTAAGTGGTGATCTTTATGTCTCGAGGGACAAAAATGCATTTTGAGAAAACGGCCTTTGAAATTACAATTTCCCAGAGAAATCAATGGATGAAGTGGATTAAATGGAAGAATCAAACATCTTTAAGAGCAGATTGAACACGTTTGTTGCTTCCACATGAAAGCCGATATGTTGAGAGAGCAAACTGACCAAAAAAAATGAGTTTTGCGTGTAGTGTCTCGCCTTAATTGACTATAAATAATAATAATACGAGCTACAATAAAGAACAAAACATTGTAGAGCGAATACTAGACGTAACCTGACCTCATGATGGCGCACACGTCTCCGGCGAGGTTCCTGCGGCAGGCCGTGGACGTCAGATACTCCTGAGGGTTCAGTCGATACGTGTCGATCATGAAGTTTCTGTACGCCAAGTAACTGTCAACAGAAGTACACAGAATATACAGTTAAAATACATACTGTACTCAGATATTGTTCACGCTGGATTAAAACTTACATCTCTGGTGTTTTGGACTTGTTCTTCCCGTTAAAAAACTCTGGCAGCGCTCGACGTTCAATCGCATGAACGCTGAGGACACACAAGCACAACGTGTAAAGGTAAATGTTCTGTTTTAGAGTTTTTATTGTATGTTCGGGATAAAAATGAGGTGAAAGTGCTTTGGCCATGTGCAGGTGCAATGGTGGAAAGTATCAAAGTATAAAAGTAAAAGTACTGCACTTAAGAACAATTTTTAAAGGGTCTGTACCTGATATTTATTTACTCTAGTTACGATAAATTCTCTTTAAATCACACATTGTTTGACAGAAGCAGCTTCATGAAAAGACATTGGGTTTGTAATGTATAATCTGTGCATAGTATAAACTCACTTTGTTAGGAAAAACTAGTGCAGAAGTTTTTGCCAGGGTCACCTCTTTTCGGCCAATCAGGCACATCGTACACTATGAATCATGGGAAAATAACTGCTTGACTCTATCCCAGACTGTGGTTCTCTGTCATGGTGCAGTTTCAAAAGTGCTAAAAGCTAATTGTTAGAGGAACTTTATGGAAACAACTGCATCAGGCGATTCTCAGTCGTTTCTGAGTCATGGAGCAATATTGATTGACATTCACTGACTGACAATGACTTTTGGATAGAAGTCGAAACGTCTCGATCTTCAAACAGCGTCCGGATGACAACCCTGTAACCTTTTCTACCATGGAGCAATACTGAGTGAAAGGAAGGACTATGTGGGCGGGGCTAACGGTTCAAACCAAAACATGTTTTCACAGCTCAAAATCAGGTATAGGCCCTTTAAGTATATGTACTTTACTTGAGTACATTTTTACCGTGGATACTTTTACTTCACTACATTTGAGAGAAGGTATCTGTACTTTATACTCCAGTACATTTTTTAAAGTGGTTCAAAAGTAAAAGTACATGTCTTTAGTTTTGATTGAGTTGAACAGAATTGATTCTGTTGAACAAACATTCTATTTTATTGTATATATTTGTGATTCTTTTACTTAAAGTCCATATGAAGGTTCTCATGATTTTATAATTATGGCTTAGTTTGGTGGGAGGGCACCTGTGGTAAAAATGTATTTGAAAAAGTTTAAAATTACAGGAAGTAGTGCTGAGTTGTAGAATAACTTTACCCCATGTGGATTTTTAAAGAAGATTAGCAACCAGATCGAGCAGAGGATGAGCAGGATTAGTTATTCCCTGTTTCTTTTACCTGTTGTAGTCGAACCACGCGGCGTAACTGGGAATAATGATATGATGAGTTTGTTCCGTCACGTTGTCTTCGTGCAGATCCGAGCCTTTGACCGGTTCACCTTTAACACTCGGAGATCCTTCCTCCTCCTCCTGAACAACAACACACAGTTTCAAATATTTAGGGATGAAACTAACGATTACTTTGCAGATCAACATTACAGACTACTATTTTTCCAATTAATGAAGTGATAAACATTATGAAAGGCACATGAACATAACACTTTGACCCAGATGAAGCTCTTGGTTTGATTTTTCGTCAAAAACACTCAATTTACACATTGTTTCAGCTCTGCATTTATTATTTTTTCACTGTGTCATTATGCTACAGACAATTTTTGGTTGGTTAGCCATTTTGTAACTGGAAGATTGTGCATACTGTTGTGTCTTTGGGCAAAACACTTCCTTGTCAATGCGTAAATGTAGCGTGCGGTAGAGTGAAGGTCTGTGTAAAGGTGGATGGATAATCAATTACTGAGAATATTGTGTATGTTGTTTTGATGATATGCAAACGTTTAATATTGTGTTTATTGTTTGGTTGGTTTTTTTATTAAAATAATTGCTGCATAAAACAATGATTAAAGCAAAAAAATATTTAAACTCAAGGAGAAAAGTTACAATTAAGGTTATGAAATGTTAAATTATTAATTAAAGTGCCGAAATATCAGTCATTTTGATTGATTTCTGCATTGTCTAGACCTGGTTTAGACCTGGTTTAGTCCTGGTTTAGTCCTGGTTTAGTCCTGGTTTAGACCTGGTTTAGTCCTGGTTCAGTCCTGGTTTAGACCTGGTTTAGTCCTGGTTTAGTCCTGGTTTAGGCCTGGTTTAGACCTGGTTTAGTCCTGGTTTAGTCCTGGTTTAGTCCTGGTTTAGACCTGGTTTAGTCCTGGTTTAGACCTGGTTCAGTCCTGGTTCAGTCCTGGTTTAGACCTGGTTTAGACCTGGTTTAGACCTGGTTTAGTCCTGGTTTAGACCTGGTTTAGTCCTGGTTTAGTCCTGGTTTAGTCCTGGTTTAGACCTGGTTTAGTCCTGGTTTAGTCCTGGTTTAGAACTGGTTTAGTCCTGGTTTAGTCCTGGTTTAGACCTGGTTTAGTCCTGGTTTAGACCTGGTTTAGACCTGGTTTAGTCCTGGTTTAGACCTGGTTTAGACCTGGTTTAGTCCTGGTTTAGTCCTGGTTTAGTCCTGGTTTAGTCCTGGTTTAGACCTGGTTTAGTCCTGGTTTAGATCTGGTTTAGACCTGGTTTAGTCCTGGTTTAGTCCTGGTATTAAAGTATTAAACACCAACTATTATACATTTAAAGACATGTTCTAACACATTTTTGTTGGATAAAAATAATATAACTTGGACATCATCAGGGTCCTCCAAAAAACAAACAAACTGAGGCACACATTCTTGTCACATTCGCCCATTTCAACTCTGGAGACATTTGGGCGCAGATTGTCAGCCACGTCTTTATCAGTCAGCCCCGGGACAACTGTGACTACAAAATAAGCTGCTCATCATTGGTAACAGAAAGTGAATGAATAATACAAAGTAAAGTGAGGCTGCTCAATCCATAATTGAGAAAAAAAAACTTAAAATAGACAGAAATAGAATGTGGTGATCTCAAGAAGAAAAGACAATCCGTGAGAAACTCTTCAACTCCAGGAAACATGAACGTGTGCACTGATTGTAGGGATGGGACAATAAACAATAATATAGTTTATTGCGATAAAAAGGGAAGACAGTAATCGTTTGTGCTACATTTTGTGTAATAATCGTGATAATCACCAACAAAGATAATCGCCATTTTGTCACAGATTGTGCAGAAAAAAACGTACCCATAATGTTCTGTTCTAGATCGTTTTTGTTTTCACTTATAATAAAGTACAAATATGTCAGGAGTTATTTATAATGAGAAAGTAATGTCTTTATACGTCACATTTTCAAACTGTCAGCAATGTTAATAACTATCGTGATATTATCGTTAATTGCATTTATTTTGGCCGTGATAATCGTGACATGAAAGTTCAATATCGTCCCAAGCCTAATTGATTGTAGTTAAAAGATGTTATTAATCTCCATTACTCAATTGCACTTTTTGTAAACAATTAAAGCAATAATCGTAATCGTAATTAAATATGTATTAATTGCACAGCCCCAAAAGTGTAAAAATGCACTGTAGTAATACCTTTCCTGTAGTTTCCATGGACTCATCCTCTTGTTCATCTGTTCAAAGAGAAATGAGAGACGTGTGAATAGAACGACCTCAAACATCAAAAATTCACTGCACAGTCAATTAGACGGATTAAACCAGTGGTCCTCACTATTTTTTAAAGGAGAGCCGCATTGGCAAACCAAAGATAAGGAGCGAGCCGCAAAACATCATCATCCACTCTTGTATTCCTTGTACTTTTCGTTTTTTTGCTCTGAGTACCTTTCATTTGTGTGTTCCGTTTCCCCGGCTCATCCCCTCACCTGAATCTTCGTGCAGTCCAGTGGTGTAATAACTTCATATATTTATATATAATTATTTCAAACGTGTATATATATGTAATTACATGTCCACATACTGATCTGGTGCATGTTTGCCTGTATTCTGGTGGATATTAGCTGTAATAAATAGCTGGTTGGCCCATTCTAGGTTACATGGTGTGGTTTTATTTTTAGTGCCCCCTCAGCCCCCCTAACCCCAAGCCCCTGAGTTTTGTTGCTCAGGCCCTGCACTCCTCACACACAGATTCCCTTCTTCTTTCTCCTCCAAAACTGTCAGTCTGCAAATGTTTAATCCAGGACAGCTAAACATATATTTTTGGATGTACATTTATAACATTGTCTTTTGCAAAAGCGAGTTTGACTTCGCTGCGTGCGCTCGTGGCGCTTCCGTGCGTCGTTGCATTTGCGTCTTTTGCTCTTTCATTCATTCAACATTTTGCCTCCTTTCTCCGCGAATATGAGGCCGATTAACGTCAAATAAAGAACATTTTGGAGCTTGAGACCAGAATAAAATTGTTTAGTGGTCATATAGTGGCCCCCGAATAAACCTGATCCGCCCGCGCATCTGTCCCGGTCTGCTAAACCCAGACTCGCTCACTGTCTGTGCCGCGTAAAGAGAAAAAAGGAGTAACGCTCAGAGCAGCTCAGAAGTGACTGCGGGGAAAGAGGAGGATGTAAAGTTTGTACTGGTCTCTAAACGGAGAGAAAGCACTAAAGTACCGCAAGGGCAATGACTGTTACGTATCACTGATCAATTTGTGGTGATCCAGCTGCACTTCTATTGAGTTTATGCTATACCTGCGTATCACGTAGACCACACCACTGCCGCAGACTTTCGTCGAGCTTCTGCATTTGTTTCTCTGTGTCCGTCCACCTGGATCCACTTTTTTCGTCTCGATGCTGTTATTTGGCTCGCGCTAAGTTGAAGCGTTGGATGCGCAGCAGTCACAAGTGCCGCTGTAACTCTGTCGTAAACATTTGCAACAGTGCGCAACATTCGCCGACACGAAATTATTTGCGCCATATTTAGGGAGACGATTGGTCAATCTATTTTTGTATATTAGAAAATATTACACGATTACGTGAGCCGCCAATTAGGCTTGGAGAGCCAAATGTGGCTCGCGAGCCGCGCAATGAGTAACACGGGATTAAACTGTGTAAAGTCGAGAGCAAATTAAACTTTTAAAGGGACAGACCCGACTTAAAGGCCCTGTACCTGATTGTTATTGTTTTGAAACGTAAAAAACAGAACTAGTTCATGTTCAAGTCGTTACATCAGTCACATGTAACGCTCACTTTCCTAATGCAGTCCTAAATATTCACCACCATGAGTTTAGAAGCACTTTTTCAAGAGTCCTGAGCGTCACGGACCATCACGGTAAAGCTAACAAACATTAGCATGCTAACGGCGCACTTCTTGCTTCTCTCGTAGGATGAACCGCTCTAGAAATAGTAAAGTTATGGTCTCATTTTTACCCGAATAGATGCTTTTACAATATATCTGTGCTGGGGCAACACAAATTTTACTTTATTACATAGAAAAAATTGGGAACATGGACTAGTTCTGTTTGTCCCATTTCACAACAGTAAAAAAACAGGTACAGGCCCTTTAACTTTGACCACTCCAGGCTCACCGTTGTCTCCTTTCACCGGTGTCGATTCTGCGTCTTTTTTGGTGTTATCTAAAGATGGAAAACACAATTAGATACGACAGATTAACGTTTGAACTCGTGGAGCAGAGTGACAGATTTACTAGTCTTTGCTGGATTTCCTTCTTCTGAAGCAGCGACCGGCGACGCCTCGTCGGCGTCTTTGGACAGATCCTCAGGCTCTTCTTCTCTCTGTCCACGTTTGGACTTTGTGTACGGAGTCGTGGGTCTGAGAACACAAAAGACAGCGCCGTGATTTTACCTTTTGAGCAACAAGGGCATTGGCATAAAGTAGTGATGCCTAATTCTAGAAGTTTTAAGCTAAACACGCCACTATCTTGTGAGAAATTTAACGTCTACTATGTATGTATTTTGGGGGAGAAACTTCTGCCACCTGTTTGTCTCCATGTACCGTAGAATGCGGACTATTGAGCGCTCCCGAGTATAAGCCGCACCAGCCATATTTACAAAGAAGAAAAACTTTGTACATATATAAGCCGCACCTGACTATAAGCCGCGGGTGTCCTGTTGAGACATTTACGTTGTCGGGCCGGTTCGGGAAGAGCACTCACACGTGGCAGAGGCGCGCACGTGTTTTGTAACATGTGCTCCACTCGAAAGAGCGCGGTGTGCAGCCAGTGCTGTGTTGTTTTCCTCCTCATCCTGAATAAGTGGTCAAAATATGTTACGTGGGAAAAACCCTTAATAAAAGTGTGCGGCTGCTACACGGAGGAGGAGAGAGAAAAAAAGAGCGCAACGAAGGAGAAAGAGAGAGAAGAAAGGAGCGAGGGAGAGAGATCATGTGGTTCAGCGTCAGCGGAGGATGATGGATTCATTATGTATTTTTATCTCACTGAGTATTATTAAAGGTAACATGTTCACTGTTCATTACTATTCTCTATTATTTACTCTCACATATTCTCACATGCATATTGTAATACGAAATCAAGTACATGTTTGTAATCTGTGTGTTCTGAGTTCGCAGAATAACATCGTGTTTTACAGAAGTACAAAAAGGTCACCATAATCAACGGCCAAGGAAACATCTGTTGGGTGGCCACCATGGGAGTGAAAAGATGTCACGATGACATTGAATATTTTGTTGTGGAGTGTTATCCTGTTTCCCATTGCCTTTTAATATGTCCCCCCATCCCTTGAGATAAGGCAGTGGTCATGTAACTAGGGTTCCTAATCTTAATAAAAGAGGAGAAGAGGCGGTAGAGACTTCAGAGGGTTCGGAGCACGAGAGCTGGTAGTTGTTACTGAAGGCTTTCCTCTCCGTCCTCTCTCCTCGCGAGTAAATCAAATTAATATCTCTCTTGTCTTTCTTCATTATACTAGCAGGGTTGCAGAACTTAACCTGAACCTATCAGAGGAACAGGCCCGTCTGGTACAGGAGACGTCCCATTGGTGCAGGTAGAACACTAAACACGTAGTTACTTACTCATTCTGCCTATAAACCTCTGCTCGGAACTCAGTTTACGTAACTCCGGTTCTACACGAGCGCGGACTCTGTTCAGGTTCGGACACACGTGCGCGGCCGGTCAATCATGCAGCAAATGACTCTGAGTCGGTTCGGACAGTACCCACGTGGGTGCGGTTGGGTTCGGGTCGAATCATGCCCGGGTCAGGTTCAGACAGTACGGGCTCGGGCAGGTCGGACTTGAATCTTTGAGACCGATCTAAACTCTACCCTAGAGGCTGTTCGCGGAAAAATACATAAATTAGCCGCACCGCTGTATAAGCCGTAGGATTGAAATCATGAGAAAAAAGTAGCGGCTTATAACCCGCATTTTACGGCAGATGTTATTACTTTTCCTGAAATGCTTCCCAGTATGGCAACACTGTTTTTACCCTAATCTTCACTTAAAGCTGGGGTACCTGACTTTTTTTGGGTGTAAATAAGTAAATGCTGTGTTTTCCATCAAAGAGTGTCTTGTAAAAGCAGCACTTTGTGACAATAATGAGACCTCTGTGTGCTGCCTACATCTAATAAAGTAAGTATAAAGTATTTTGTCTCGAAGTAAGAGCTAAAAGCAGCGCTCTGATTGGCTGCGCTTGGGTGGTCCTCTTCAGTTTCACGTTGTCGTTTTAAAGTTGTGCACAGTGAGTTTTAACAAAGTGCCACTGTCTTTGTGACAGCGAGGGACGAGTTAGAGAGAGTTTAAGACAATAAAGGACTAAAAACCCCACTGAACTATAAAAGTCGTACTGTAACTTATATTAAACCCCTCGTTCTCACTTTCTAACACAGGGTCTCGTCTTAAGACCCACTTTTATTCTCTGGCTTTTAACACCGTGTGAGTTGTGTGGTCCTCTGTGTTTTAGCATATTTAAAATGTATTTATTCTATTAATTTATTTCTATTTTATGGTTTTATCATTTAGCTTGGATTTGATTTTACTGGTTTTACAAGCAGTAAGATCAAATTGAGTTGTTATTATATACTTTGTTTTGCCGTTTTTATGTTTGTGTGTGCAGCACTTTGGAAACAGTTCTGTTTATAAAATGTGATATACAAATAAAGTGGATTTGGATTTGCTGTTTTCCAAAATAACACCAAATAAAAAGAGGCAGAGTTTACAAAAAGACTACTTCTGGTTCCACAGTGTGAAAATCCAGTGCCACAGTTTTAAAAGAGCCTTAAAGAGTTGGACTTGGACACAGACACGTCCTGCTGGAGCCGTGCGCTCACCCTTTCTTGGCGTTCTTCTTCTTGCTCTCCTGAGGGGGAGGAGTGGGGGAGGGCGAGGGAGAGCGTTTCCTCTTTTTGGCGCTGCCTGGTTTCTTGTCCCTCCTCTCGTCTGGAGTGGTCACCTCGTCCGTCAGGGTTTTAGCAGAAATCCTCTTCCTTTTGGGACTTCCCTCTCCCACCTCGTAGTCCTCCTCGTTCATCCACTCGTTGTATTGATCCAGGTCTAAGATCCACTTGGCGTGAACCTGCAAAAACAAACGTTTCACAGTGAGATTAGCTGGACGCTCTTCCTGCACCTACTTTTTACACTATCTTTTCTGTTATATGTGCAAAATAAATTAATAAAAAATGAAAATACAGTGTGATCTGTTTTTATAAAATGGTCCAATCAGGATTCACCAAAAATGGTATCATGATAATTTAGTCTATAGTTGTAATACAGTTCAGCTTCAAATTTACTTTTAACTTTTGTTAAAGGTCCCATATTCTGCTCTTTTCCCCTTCACACAGTCTATTCTAAGGGCTTTGTTGATAAATGTTTGCGTTGTGCAATATCCATAACATAACAGTTTACAAAAAACACCCATTTCTTGGACTGGCCCCCCTCCTTGCAAAAGCAAACGGCTCACTCTGAGATCTGACCCCCCCGAACAGAGAGCAGGCTGCCTCCCCCGCCCAACCGGCGTGCCTCCCCCTCCCAACCCACGCGCCTCCCCCTCCCAACCCGTGCCGAAGCCTAGAGTGGAGATGGTGCATGCGCCGTGTGCTCCGGTAAACAGCGATACACAAACACTGAATAAACATTTTCTCGTCCTGACGGTGCGTCGTGCTGAGTCCTACGTCCTGGATCTGACCTGGAGTTTGACGTGCTCCAGGACCTCGACGACGGACGTTGCCGTTTGGTAAATAACAAGCTAACTCTTCGATCTGTCGTATCCATCGTGTAACTACTGTGTAGCATTAGCATTAGCTGTTTTTATTCTTGCGGCTGCGTGCTTCCTGGAGGCGTGGCTTAAACACCGCGTCATCCTGGTGAAGCGCGTCATCTTAGTGAGGAGCCCCCGTCTGCTGCTCAGCCGAGGGGGACGGAAAAGACAGTTCTCTAGTGAAAACATGCGGGAATCAATCAAAAAAACCACTTTGGGCACAACATACGAGGCTCAAATAGCACTGTAGGAAGGTTAAAACCTCTGAAAAGTCGATTTTGCATGATATGGGACCTTTAAATGTAATGATAAATGAAAAAAGGCTTTGATCAGTGTAAGAGAGTAACATTTGTACTGAAGTTACTAGTTAGGTTCTGTTATATAATATTATTAAAGTACATGTTAAAGTTACAATGACTGAAATCTGCTCACAAAAGTACATTTTTAGCAACATTTCCAAATTGCTTTACACACATCCCTGGTTCACATGTCGTGAACTAGAGCTTCCACCAACAATTATTTTCAAAATCGATTAATTCCTTTTCTTAGATTCACAGATTAATTGAGTGTGAAAGGCCGATGAATATGAGATATTTACTAAATTAGATATTTAACCGAGTACAAAAGATTTTTCAATGTAAACACACATTTTTGTGTCAGTTTTCATGTGATTCCTGCTCTGTCTGAGCTTCTTTCCGCTCATGGCATGTTTTAGAGTGTATTTATGGTCCAGATAATAATTCATAATTTAGTAAATTGGTTAATTGTTATTTCAATCATTGATCGATTACATTAACTTATCCTTTTCTCGTACCTTTCTGGGTTTCTCTGCACTGGGAGCGTCTTCCACTGCGGCCTCCACTTCACTGGCTGCAATCCACGTGTCGTAACTGAAGGAAATCAAGTGTTTTAGTTTATTCACCTTATTCCTGAAGTTGCCGTACGCGCCGCCGTCTTGTTTCCGTTGTAGTTTACATGGAGCAGACGAGCTCAACAGAAAATAAGTTCTACATGGACTAAAAAGACGTTTTCAGACTGACCAGGAAATCGTTGCGTTGTGACTTGTTGTTGCTCGTGTTCATTAAACATTTTACACAAATCAATCTACTTTATGTAACATTTTAGAGGCGAGACTTTTCCCTCGTTCGTCATTAGCTTTAACGGAGTTCTCGTCAAACGGAAGCGCGTTTACAAACGGAAGTGCAAAAAACGGCAAAAGTGGGCGGGGCAGAATCAGTGGGCGAGGCTACCGCGCTCAAATTGAGCCGCCGACTGTAGGCTGCCATGTTTGCAATCTGCTGCTGACCTCTAGGGGCCGCTGCGGAAGTAGAATTATTCAATGCAAGTCAATGGGGAGTTAGAACCTACTTTAGAGCCTGGCTCAAAATACGGCTTTGGTCTCAAACGTTAGCTTACGGCTCTGTGACAACGCTGAGGGGGGTGAATGTTTTTGAACCAGGCTGGTTTAGCCGCTGTGATTTTTTAAAGTTCTTGCATATCTAATGAAGAAGGCGGGCTTTATGCGCCGGAAATGTCAGGGCGCAGCCATTCACCTACGAGTGGGCGGTAACCATAGGGGCTACGACGGCAGTACGTCAGCACAAGGCCGCCCCAAAGTCGCCCTCCCCCCGCCTCCCCACCGAGGGGGGAGTGGTGGGGGCTAACCCGCGGCCATTTTGAATTCTCCATGACTGAGCCGCATTATCATGAATGGGGCGGAGCCACAACCGTCTGTCCACTATTTTTATGTCTATGGGCAGAATAAGGTCAATAACAACAGAACAAACAAACAAAGTGTCATTATTCAACAGCAGAGGACTTTGGACCGACCTGTCGGGGTAATATCCCCAGTGCAGCAGCACCTGTTTGTCTCTCTTCATCACTGGACGCACCCACTCCTCTGAAACACAAACAGGACGTTCATCGACAACTCAGACATTAACTTTCTCCTCAAAGTGTCTCCCGCTCGTACCGTCCTCGAGGCTGCTGGGGATCGGCACGACTATGTGAGAGCTGCCCGTCTTCTCCTCCGTCACTGAACCCTGCGAATGAAGAAGAAGAGACGAACGTTTGGTCTGAATGACTCACTGCTTTGGCCTCTGATAAATGACCCTTTTGTCTGAAAACAGCTGTGGGATTCTCCTCGACTCAACAGAAAGAACTGAATCTACTACAACTGGATCAATAAATGTGTCCTCATAATCACACAAAATAAATCTAGGACTGCAACTAACTATTATTGTAGTTGTCGAATAGTCAGCAATTACTTTTTCACTTGGTCAAGGTGTGAAACAGTTATTTCTATTGCGAATTTAAACACTTTTTAAACACTTTTTTAACCAAATAAAGGTTGAAATATGGTGACTGGTGCCTTCTATTCATCTTATTCCTGAAGTTGCCGTCCGCGCGGCCGTCTTGTTTCCGTTGTAGTTTACATGGAGCAGACGAGCTCAACAGAAAATAAGTTCTACATGGACTAAAAAGACGTTTTCAGACTGACCAGGAAATCGCTATGCTGTTGACTTGTTGTTGCTCGTGTTCATTAAACATTTTACACAAATCAATCTACTTTATGTAACATTTCAGCGGCGAGACTTTTTGTGTTTTTGTCACTTATTGTCACATTTTCGTCACTTACTGTCACCTGTTTGTCACTTATTGTCGTGTTTTTCTCACTTATTGTCACATTTTTGTCACTTTTTCCCGCATTTTTCTCACTTTTAATCGCATTTTTCTCACTTTTAGTTGCGTTCTTGTCACTTGTCACTTTTTTGTCACTTATTGTCGTGCATTTGTCACTTTCTTCCGTTTTTTTGTCACGTTTTTGTCACTTTTACTCACATTTTTGTCAGCCATTTAGTTACGCTTTTGTCACTTGTCGCGTTTTCGTCACTTATTGCTGCATTTTTGCCACTTTATTCTGTTTTTTTCCACGTTTTTGTCACTTTTTTGTCTACACGACTAAAAAGCCGTTTTCAGGCCTCAGGAAATAGTTGCGTTGTTGACTTGTTGTTGCTCGTGTTCAATAAACATTTTACACAAATCAATCTACTTTATGTAACATTTTAGCGGCGAGACTTTTCCCTCATTCGTCATTAGCTTTAACGGAGTTCTCGTCAAACGGAAGTGCGTTTACAACAAAAGTGCCATCAACGGCAAAAGTGGGCGGGGCAGAATAAGGTCAATAAAGAGAATATTTACAAATACAGTGTAATATTGATGAAAAGCCAAAATAGTTTATTCTTTTTTTTCTTATCTTGATTTAAAAATGCCACTGTCTTTGTTATAAAAAGGTCTTTTCCAGGTAATGATTAGGACTAACTCAAAGTCTAAAACAGCCTTTCTCAAACTGTGGTACGTGTACAACTGGTGGTACGCAGACTTCTTCTGGTGGTACGTGGAAACCTCTTCAATTGTAATGTTTATTTCATTCAGAGTACATTTTATTCCTATTTTTGCTTTTCCTTAAGTAAATTTCTAGTTAAAACTACTGTGGCGATGGTGTATTCTCACTTAAAGGGCCCATGACAGGTTGGACTACTCATGTAACTAAAATACAGGTTAGATAAATATATTTAAAGTTTTGCTAGAAATAATTATACATTTTATCAATTTTAGCACATTTTTTAGTTTTGTAACATCACTTCCTGGTTGTAAATGATGACATCACACTATGAAATGACTTTACACACTGGACTAAAATTCGGATAATGTCACAGATGTTTTTGTCCGACAAATCAAAATATATGTGAACGCCTTTGTTTTGTTGAATTAATGTTTTAAGGGTAAAATAAGTACTTTATTTTTGGTAAATTATGCAAAACCTTTGGATAGAATGAGTCTCCCCGGTGTGATGTCATCAGTTTTTTTACTTCCTGTAATTTTAAACAGATTTTTCAGCTTTTCTCCACAAACCATGACTTGATTGGTGTAAAACAGTCATTTTTATGTACAATACGAATTAATAAACCAAATAAAATCTAAATTAGAAAATCGTTAAAACCTGTCATACGCACTTTAAGACTTGGTTTATCCTTAAAGTGCGTATGACAGGTTAAACTACTCATGTAACTAAAATACAGGTAAGATAAATATATTTAAAGTTTTGCTAAAAATAATTATATATTTGATCATTTTTTGCAATTTTTTTAGTTTTGTAACATCACTTCCTGGTTGTAAATGATGACATCACACTAGGAAATTACTTTGTATACGGGGCTAAAACTCTGCTAATGTCACAGATTTTTTTGTCTGACAAATCAAGATATATGTGAACGTCTTTATTTTGTTGAATTAATGTTTTAAAGGTAAAATACTTTGTTTATTTTGGGTAAATTATGCATAAACTTTGGATGGAATGTGTCTCCCTGGTGTGATGTCATCAGTTTGTCACTTCCTGTAAATTTAAACCAATTTTTCAACTTTTCTCCACAAACCATGACTTGATTGGTGTACAATAGGTTAATAAACCAAATAAAATCAAAATTAGAAAATCATAAAAACCTGTCATACGCACTTTAATTTAAACTTGAAATAGTCCTGTTATAGACCTAATTTAAAGCCAAATCTTTTCTTTGTTGGTATTCGGGGTAAAAAGTTTGAGAAGCACTGATCTAAAACAAAGTGTAAAACTGTAGAGTTACATGCAGAAGTTTCATGTGTTGTTCTCGTGCAAATGAACAAAGGGAGGAGTAAAAGCAGAAACAGAACGGTCCTGGACCTGGTGTCTTTTGATGATGTCCTTCAGTTTCCCGAGCAGCTTTGGTTCGATGTCGGAGCTCAGGTAGATCACGGGTCTGGACAGACAGTTGTTCTGGAAAACAAAGCAGCTACAGTAAATATTAGGGCTGTGGTTGACTAATGAAAAGCTTAGTCACCGATCTATTAGACCACTGAAAAACAGCACAGCAAATACAATTCAGGGTTTATACAGCAAATAAAATGTAATGCTTTTTAATGCTGCAATTCAACATTTTAGTGTCATAATCAACATCAAAACGAGACGATTTAAACACTGTCAACACCATCGACTTGTAACCGCTCCATCGAGCAGCAGAATGACCAGAATATAATACACTTCTTTATGATATTCAAAAGCTAATTTATATTAAATGTAAAACATGCAAATTTATGTTTTGAACTAAATTTTTTTTTTTTTTTTAAATGATCTGATCAAAGCTATTAACATCTAGATTAAATAAATCCAGTACATCTGGGATTAAAAATATATATTTAATGCTAAATTTAAAAGTAAAACTACGGTCTGATAATGATTTGCTTTTATTTATGTATATATTTATATTTATTGTTCGGATGGATAAATCTTTTTTCTAAATGGATTTTAGATTTAATGCCTTGAGATTGGATTGAATGCTTTTTAATGCATTTTAAGGCCTTATTTTTGCCTAAATTAATTGAACGACTTTTAATGCTCTTTAATGCTGCGCCGAAACCCTGAATTATTCTAAAACTAGTAAATGTTTGTATGACACGACCATGAATCTGACCCAAACTGCCCTCACAAGACGACAACAGCGGGACAGTTCATGCATAACAACTATTTAAACAGAAACGTTTTAGAAATGTGTGTATTTACTTGTAAAAAAAACAAAAAAACAAACTCATGATCCACTCCCAAATCTTCAACAAACCCACTCCTTGCTCTCTGCTTTCTGTTGTCCAAAATAAATCCTTATAATCGAAAGACAATAACAGTTTTTCCATTTGAGATTGATAAAATACATAATGATTAGATAAAGAAAATATACTCTATGGGGAAAAAATAAATGTAGTACGCAATGCAGCTGAATGCTACTCCAGGTGTGTTTTTGATGGAACATTGTTAGAACAGGGTTAAAATCTCAAAAAAGTCACTGTAGCAGAACATGTGTCCTTTAAACCAGTGGTTCCCAACTTTCTTTGTTTGGAGTACCCCCGAAGCTTTGTCTCTCACTCAGAGTACCCCTTAACTTGAGTTTAAGGCAAATAAATGGGTTTACTAGTCACGTATTGTCACTTATTTCTATTATTTTTCAGTTTTAATTACATTTATGGTCTAAGATACTCCAAAAATATGCTAAATTTACAACTAATGACTTTTATTCAGACAAAAGTACATTTCATCTTCTTTTAAAATCTGAAACCATTCTACCCTGGTATTTGTTCGCGTACCCCTTGGGGTCCCCGTACCCCTGGTTGGGAAACACTGCTTTAAACAATGACCTAAAATGTACCGTGAAAGTTAGAACAGTAGAATACAACGAAGTGACAGAGTTTCGACCAACCTGAACGAGCGACTTCTCGATGGTCATGAACATCTCCACATTCCGGTCCATTCTCGAAGGATTTTGGAAGTCAAACCTGCGCCTAGCAGACAATTAGACTGGAGTTACACACGAAACAGCAGCACGTTCAGAACAGCAGCTCGGGGAACAAACGCCTACAAGAAGTCTGACATTTAACATAAGATAAAATAAGATAAGAGATCCTTTATTTGTCCCACAATGGGGAAATTCTGCTGTTGCAACACACAGTTTAGGACAGGAATGAAAGAAATAGGCGCATGCAATAAAAATAGGATAAATAAACATGGTAATAAAAATACAATAGAAAGTATAGAGTAAAGAAGATTTGTAAAGAAGAGTGCATTTCTAACCAATTATAACCAAATAGTGCAGTTTCTTGGTAACACTTTGCTTTTGCTCATATTTATTGACCATGTTTTTCAGTTTAATTTACATTGGTCTGATCAAAAACAAATAAAAATGGCTTTCAAAATGAGTTTCCTGAACATAAACCATACAGACTTTTAATCATTGCTGTTTAACACAAACAATCAAGTAGGGCTGAAACAAGTTAATGAAGGCATGTCCAAACTAAGGCCCGGGGGTCAAATATGGCCTTCGGACCAACTTTTCTCGGCCCTTAGGCGTCCCGGTGAATTGGCCCACATTGTCTTGAGAAGTACTTTTTACAGCTAATTTCAGAATTTTTACACTTATAACCCATGTAACTAACATTCTGGTACAATACAGACCTGATAAGACAGTAGCCGGACAGTAGCGGAATAAAAATGATTAATGTAAACGCGCCATTCTGAATATTCTGACCCGATTACACTCATTCGGATCAAAATTTCATTCCGATTGAGACGGGTGGGTTATGCCGATTGTTATTCCGATCGATGCGCATGTACACGCTTCTTCCGATGTTTTGGTTGAAGGAATCCTCTCTGCGCATGTCTGTTACATCAGCTAATGTGGAAGCGAGGGTAATGGTGAGGGTGAGGCAGAGCGTGAGGCACACAATACAGCTCCATATCAAAAGTAGTATTAAACAGCACGAACGGGAGGTGGAGTCAACGAAGAAAAATGTTACGAGCCAAAACGTACGCAGCCATGTTTGTTTACAACGGAAGTTTGTTCTTCTTCTACTGTTTCCGGCATGTTAGCCAATTCTGCGCCTGTCAAAATAATTTATTCTGATCAAATGTATAACAGATGTAAACGCGTCGTAATCAGATTATTTTTTTCAGGGTCCTTGTACACAGTAAAATTCTAATCCGATTCATGATCAGATTAAAGACATTTTGCGCATGTAAACATGGCTATTGAGACTGAATGTAAATGTGGTGGCGCTTAAAACATCAGATAAATGCAGCTTTTTTGAACGTTTCACAATCAATTTGTGGCCTTGGTCTATATTTCAATATGCGGCCCTCGATGGAAAAAGTTTGGACACCCCTGAGTTAATCGATTAATCCCAACTAATTAATTGTTGAGATAATCGTCAACAAATCATCAAATAATCGTTATGTGGATTATACACAAACTACAAAGCATGCCGTGTGCTCAGAGAAGAGGTTTTATCACTCAGACAGATCAGGAATTTCATCAAAATGACAAAGAAAACGTGATCATTTCGTGTTTTTGATAAAATGCAAGTGTCCAATCCTTTTAAAAAACGCCTAAAACAACCGACCCAAGAACCATACAAAATAAGAAAAGAAAATAGGGACTAGTTAGACGTCTGTATTCCAGTCCTCATTGCATCTACATGAAATAGAACTAAAAACAGGCCTAAAGTTTGCAAGCGACTTTGCAAGAAAGAAGCCCAAAGTCACTATTAAAGCCGCGCAGCGGCGATGATGGCCCTCGCCCCGCGTGCGACCGCCTTCCCACGCGGCCTCGGCCGGTCGCAAACCGCCCCGGGGCACCGTCCTTCGCCTCTGAGCATCACCCGGGCCCCCGTGACCCCCCCTCCCCCCGCTCACGCCGGGTGGCGTCCCTATAGAAGTGCATTGGCGGGCGCTGCTCTCCAGAAGTGGCGAAACCGTCCAAAACACGGCTTCGATGTAATTGACTTTTTCGATCGGAATGCTCTAAATAATGCGTCTGCTGAGTTTCACTGACTTTGCTGGAAAGAATTTTGGCCTCTCCATAGACTTGTGCCATGTCTCATAGGTAATGCATGGGGAATATGCGTGCCCCCCCCAGGCCAAACGATCCAAAATAGGACATCGATGTAATTGACCTTTTTGCAGCTGTTGACGCTTAAAATCAGATTGCAAGATTTTGTGGAAATCAGGAAATGTTGGTACTTTTACATGACCAGCAGGGGGCGCTATAGTGAAAAGTGCTCATGTGCTCCTGAGTCTGTTCTGTTTAATATTTGATTCCACATCTGTGGTTACAGTTTGTGCTCTGTACGGCAATACCTGTGGCTTGGAGAATAAGTTTAAGATACAGGAAGTGAAGGCGAATTCTGACAGGAAGTCATGACTAAACCGAATGAGACAGGCCAAAAATGTGATTTATTATAAAATTTCAATGCGTCCTGATCAGGAGCGTGTATGTAAGACTGATCTTAGCCCAAAAACCTAGGACCCTTTTGCAATGGAAAAAAAAAACTTAAAGGGGCGTCTAAAATTAAAATCAATATGGCCGCCTTGCCGTTTGTCTGATCACTGCGCACCAATTATGTTTTAGGGTGGTCTTTATGTGTACTATCGCCGTGCCAAATTTCATAGGCCTCCTCCAAACTAAATGCATCTCCCTTTCCATAGGCCTGACACAACAGGTGGCGCTGTAGAGGCTGTATATGACTTGCATGAAAAATATGGTTATGAACCATTAATGTCTCTTATATGTAGACATTGTATTAAGTTTGGTGGCTGTTACTCACTGCTTAGTGGGTTTTTGCTGCATCTTAGTGTGAAGACAGTCTGACTCCCATAGAGAATGTATGGGAGCTCTGGAGGACCCTAGAGGCAAAAGTGTGAAAAATAGGCCATGGGTCTCATTGACTTTTTTGCATCTTATATAGCAAAGAATCATGTCCCAAAATTTGGTGTCAATCGGACAATCTGGACACGTTTAAGTGAACTGTAGGGGGCGCTATAGTGATTCGTGGTCCTGTGCTTCCTGGTCTATTTTGTGTAATAATCAATTTTCCATCATTGGTGGCAATTTGGGCTCTGTAGGCACAGTCCATGTGCCTCTGAGGGATAAGCACAAAAACAGGAAATGATGGCGATATTTGACAGGAAGTCACGCGCAAACCCTAAGAGATATCTCCAAAATGTGTTTTTTTATTGAATTTCAATGCGTCCTGATCAGGAACGTGTATGTTAGACTGATCTAGGCCCAAAACCCTAGGACAAGTTCTCAATGGAAAACAAAAACTTAAAGTGGCGTTTAAAATTAAAATCAATATGGCCGCCTTCTCGTTGGTCTTATGACTGAGCACCAATTATGTTTTAGGGTGCTTTTTATGTGTACTATCACTGTGCCAAATTTTATGGGCCTCCTCCAAAGTAAATGTGTCTCCCTCTTCATAGGCCTCACCCAAAAGGTGGCGCTGTAGAGGCTGTATTTGACTTGCATGTAAAATGGTGTTATAGGGCATTTATTTTCCTTAAAAGGAGTCACTGTATTAAGTTTGGTGGCTATTGCTCACTGTTTAGTGGCTTTTTGCTGCATCTTTGTGTAAAGAGAGCATATTCTCCCATAGAGAATGATTAGGAGCTCTGGAGGGCCCTGGAGGGCCCTAGAGGCAAAAGTGTGAAGAATAGGCCATGGGTCTCATTGGCTTTTCTGATCAGGAGGCCGTCTAGGATTTGTGTGCAAATTTTCAAAAATAAAAGTCAAAGTAATTGTTTTTCTCCCCATTGTAATTTAGTGCGCTCCTACAGGTGGCGCCGTAGGGTTGATTGTTATTGTGTGCACATAAATGGATTCAGCTGCTTGACGTTTACATGTGTTTCAAATTTCATGTCGATCGGAAAATGCGTGTGCGCGCAGGAACTATTTAAATAATTTCGTGAGTACTCTTTGCGCCCCTGGTGGCCAACGGTGATAAATGCACCATATCACTAATTCCGTTTTTTTCATGGCGCCCTACACTGGACATATTCCCCAAGTTTCGTCCAAATCGGACAAAGTCGATGTTTGACTTAATAGGTAGGGGGCGCTAGCGAGTACTTTTTATTTATTTTTATTAATGCATTACATTCAGATCATAATTACGCACTCGTGACTGAAATTACAGCTCTGTCAGTCCAAGCGTGTAGCCGTGACATGCGATCGGAAAAACAGGAAACGAAGGCGTTCTTCGATGGCGAGCCACGGCGAAACCATTTGAGATATCCGAATAAAAGTGGCAGATTATTAAATTTCAATGCGTGCCGATCGCAGAAATGTGTACAAGACCCACGTCAGGCAAAAGCCCTAGTCCATGTTCTCCGTCAAAAAAAAAAAGTCAAACTGGCGTGGCGACTTCGGTCCAATATGGCCGCCGTGCGCTTGGTCCGAGGGCCGCGCTCCAATGTCATGTTTTGCTCGGTTCACTGTTCTCTATCACTGCTCCGAGTTTCGTGCGCGTCGGGCAAAATTTGCTCGTCCCATTTCCCATAGGGGTCCGATTCGGGCCGGTGCTGTTCGTTCGGGCCGGGTCGGACGCTCTCGAGACGCGCGAAATACGAAATTTTTTTCCGGGCCGATCGTGACTATACCCCCATTGAAAACTTTTCGTGCATGTTTACTGGGTCAAAAAGGCCCGCGAAGAGTAAGAAAACGGACAAAATAAGAATAATAATAAGCAAGAAACGGACGAAACACAATGTCCCTCGCCAGTTTACTGGCTCGGGCCAATAAAGCGCTAAAGGCATTACTGAGGCAATTATTTTCATTCACATGAATGTTGAAATCCCCAACCACCACAATATTTTCCCAGTCTAATACTAAATTTGATAGAAGTCAAAGAATTCTGTTAAGAACAATGAATAAGGACCAGGAGGTCGATAGATTATTATGAACAGAACAGCTTTTTGGTTTCTCCAGTTTGGGCAGGTGATTGATAGGATAAGGTTTTCAAATGAGCAAGACTCATTATTAATTTTATTAATTTTAGGACTCAGGAGTAAACTAGAATGTGAGATTACTGCCACCCCACCTCCCCGGCCTGAGCTCCTGGCAGCTTGAAAGTTAACATGACTCTGTGGGGTGGCCTCATTTAATCTGACATAATCATCTTGTTGAAGCCAAGTTTCAGTTAAAGCTAAAAGATCAATATTATAATCGTTAATTAACTCATTAACTAAAAGTGATTTGGAGGAGATTGACCTAATGTTTAGCAGTCCACATTTTACATGCTTATTTATTAGTTTATTTGCATCATGTGTAGGGATTATTTGTATTAAGTTATTTGGTCTGACACCTAAATTATCTGTGTTTGGATCTGACTTATTGGCGTTGTTTACACGAGGGACACGCACAGTCTCTATTTGCTTTGACTCTGAACACTTGATCTGTGACAGCGCGGGCGAGAGCTTAGCGACAGAGGACAGACCTAACCTGCTGCTCTGCACCCGGGACTCATGTCTGGAAAGTCACTTTAGGCGACTAAGGCTATCGGCCAAATTCCGAACTAAAAGTGATGTACCCTCCGAAGTCGGATGGATGCCATCCCTGCGTATGAGCCCGGGCTTTCCCCAGAACGCACTCCAATTGTCAACAAAGACTACGTTGTTTTGAGGGCACCAACTAGACAACCAGCAGTTGAATGCTGAAAAGCGGCTGTACATTTCAGCATTGACCCGACTGGGGAGGGGACCAGAAAATATTAGCACTTAACCTCCATGAATCACGATACGACGGAACCTCTGACTACTCTGTTTTAAAAGCCTAAGGTTTCCAATCACCAGAGTGTCACGTTCGGCGGGCGTGTGATCGCCGAGTGGGGCAAACCTATTGCCAGGGCTCTCAAGTTTTGATCAGAGATTAGAGTGAGATTTTGGCCGGAGGCGGGGTAAAGTGAGTTGAAAAGTATCTTGGAGCATAGAACAGACTCTTCGTTTTTTCTGCATGATCTAACTTACCCGAACAATAGGGTAATAAATCAAAAAGAACACTGAAAGACAAAATAAATGTAATGAATTAATTCAAACGTTTATTTGTGTTAAGATAAGGCAGAGCACCAATTAGTGCCTCAAAACACATAAAAATCACATCTTTTAAAACTTGTCTATGACAGGTTCTCATGTTTTTCTAATTCTGACTTAGTTTGGTGGGAGGGCATCTGTGGTCAATATTTATCATTTTACATCCGTGAAGCTGCATTTTGTGAAGAAGTAAAAAAAACAACCTAAAAGCTCTAAGTGCTTAGTTCTGGAATCCCTCTGTGATGTCATCAAAAAGCGACGTACCATTGAAAATACAGAGACAATTAACACTCAACTGACACATTTTTCTGACAGTTTAAACTGACCTTTAAAATAAAGGTGTTATCAGGTATTATTTGTCAAATCATAACAAATGTGTGATGTATATGGATGTTGGCCTTGTTTACAGTCTGGTTGCTAGGTAACAGTTGGCCCTTGTTTCCAGTCTGGTTGCTATGGTAACAGTTATGGAATTACCTCTAACTGTCATATTTGTCTCATGTTCAACCAGGAAGTAACTTTATAAACTTTACACAAACTGTCAAACTGGGGACAAATAGGCAAAATCTTTAGTCAAATCAGACACTACAGGCAAAACCAATCTAGTTTACTCAAGAGAGAGAGAGATGGATTGACCTGATTGGACAGTGTGCGTTCATTACAGTAACACAGCTCCGTGTACAAAATACGGCTGCACATCCATTTCACATATTTCAACACGGAGCATGGCCTTATTTTATTTTATGGCGTCTTTAGTTTTGAGCGTGAGAAATATGAAGTGTGGCGTGTGAACCTCACGGTCAATGCGTGAGACTTGAGAGCCCTGCCTATTGCAGACGGGAAGCTTAGGGTGCACTACAGACTGGCGTTTAGCGCATCGATCCCTCCGAACTGTCACAAATCTATCCCTGTCTTGTTCCTGGTCTGGTCCCGGCTGCGCGGGAGGCGCGGGAGGCACTGGTCTTATCCTGAGGCTTAGCCTTGCTACCGCTAACACTGCTAACCATGCTAACACTGCTACCTGCGGCACGGTCCGGTAAACCTGATGCTACGACCTGGCTATAGCTAGACTTTAGCTCCTCCAAAATGCGGATCCGTGCTTCTAACTCTGTAACCCTGGATTCCAAAGCTACCACTACGCTACACTTCACACAACTCTCCCTGTCGTCAGTGAAGGAAGCGGGGTTCTGACTCAACATATGACAACTTGAACAGGTTAAGGGCGAAAGAAGCGGAGGATGGGCCAGCCATGGCGCTAGTCGGCTAGGCTAGCTCCGGTTGATGCTAGCGGACAGGGGGGTTAATCCACAAAGTACTGAACAAATTGAGCTAAATGAGGCTCCAGGTTGTTTAGGGAGAAATCAAACTTTCAATTATGTGTAGGAGGGTAAGATAGTTTTTGTATAATTCGTGGATTAACAATAAAGTGTGGAGAACTCGTAAACAGAATACACTCACCGGACGTGACGTCACCGGATATTTATCCGGTATATATATATATAATATAATTACGGGATATTTCCTATCCCGTAATGCATTTTTGGTACACTTGGGGGCACTGACGCGCCATATTTTTGAATTTTGGAAATCGGAAATAGTCAGAATGTAGATTTTTAGCACGATTTTTAGAGGTGCAAATTTTCCTGACTTTTCGTCAATGCTCACTGGGTGAAAAATAGGGGGGGTGGGGCTCAGACCGCATGCAGTCCTGCTCCGGTGCAGGGACCGCAGCCTTTTCGTAACTGTAAAAGTGTGAGAGGAGCTCAGACCGCACACCGTGCAGTGCGGTGGTGCCGGTGGAGGTGCTCCGGTGCTCCGGATTCTTTCCGTTGGATTGAATTTTCGCCGGAGCCCACCGAACGCCTTTTCTGTGAATTTGTCAAAATGTGACGAGACGAACAGGAAATCCTACGAGCGTGAGTGAAATGGATCCGGCTGATTTTCAAAATAAGACCAATGTGTTCACTCTACATTAATTTACAACCTCCGCGCTGTAAACATGGATGTATTAAAAGAACTGGATAAGGTACGCCCCCTCTGTCTGTGGTCCCAGATTGATTTGTGGCCGTGCGAGGTACTGCAGCCTCTTGGAACCAGCCTTTTTCTCAAATGTCACATTATAATTGCAGACAGTACTGAATTATTATCTGTATTTAAATAAAATAGAAGGAAATGTTCTTTTCTACCGTTTCTAAAATCACCGAAATTACCGTTTTTATATGAAGTGGGGGATTGTCGTCACGTGGCGCCCTAAAACAAAGATGGCAGCCATCGTTTCAGGAAGTAAAACAAAGATGGCAGCCATCGTATCAGGAAGTAAAACAAAGATGTCAGCCTTCGTATCAGGAAGTAAATGCGGAAGTAAGAAACTTTTTTGGGGTCATGCGCCAATGAGCACTCTCCATAGGGATAAACAGGACGGCCATCTTGGATTCATCTTCCAGGTTTTATTATAGTTCTATGGCTGTAAATAATACGTTATAACAGGTGAGTCACGTGTGACGGCGCAGCACACGGGGACACAGGGGTCACGTGTGCTGCGCCTCATCAGATCTGTTATTCAAACCCTCTGGAGGAGAACATCAAAAAGGAAGATGCCTGGCACTAAATAGAAGAAGTTCTTGAAGTGGATGGTGAGTTTGTGTACTTATAATCTTAACTAATAACAACAACAAAAATGAATCCCTTTTTATTCTCTAAATTATAATTTTCCATTACTTTTAATAACTGTCTAATTTTATTACTAATATTTCTACTTGTAAGAACCAGACTGGTCTTGATTAATGAGATTTGGCAAAACTAACTTAAGTCTTAAGGCTAAGCATTTGGCGAGGACCTTTGCATCGTAGCATTGGAGTGTTCTGGGGCTCCAGTTCTTCAGACACACCGGGCCCTTAAAGTTACCATTTGATTCTTGTTTCTATTACAAAATAACAAAATAAGCCCTTCTTTCTGAGATTCAGACAAAGCCCCCATTCTATACGAGCAGTTGAAACACAATAATAATGGTTTCTTTACTTAATCAAAAAAAAGTTTGATAAAACTCAATGGGTGTCCCATCTATCCCTGGGCTTTTCCCTTGTTGAAAAGACATGACAGCTGACAGTTCCTCCTCACTTATGAAACCTTTATTCTACTTCACTTAATGTTCCATCAACATTTTCTGTGGAAAAAGTACAGACTTTGGGGGAGTTACCGGATGTGAAAATATACTCTTATAATAATTTTGTATTTCTTTTAATATTGTGGGCCGTGTAGACAAATTGTTAGACACTTTTTTTTTTTTTTGAATGATTTTTTTGTTTGTAGGTTTAAAAAAAATTAGAGCATGTTTCTCCCTTTTTCATCCAGGAGATCATAACTTTTTAATGTCCCCTAAAGCTACATTTGAGAGCTTCCCAGACAAAGAGGGGGTTTCCAGAGCCTTCATTACATTTCACAAAATCGCTAATAAAATGTAAATATTGCTGTAAGTTTGTTTATCCTGGAGAATGATATCGAAAAGTAGTCAATACGTCTTGCCTGTTTCTGTCTTCTCCAAGTGTACCTCGTTAATTTAGGGTTTTTCAGTCTCCAGATTATCAGTTAAATCAAATGCACCCAAAACATTATTGAGTTTTTGCAAAGCTTGAGGATGATGATTTAATGAACTGTTTCCTTTGCGATCCAACACTATTTAAGGCGACGTTAAAGTCTCCAGCGATGATAAGTTAAACAGTTAAACCCTGATCTCGTCAAAAAAGGAAGCTTCACCTGCATTTGACCCATACAAATTAAACAAACACATTCTCTGACTATGGATTATTACATTAAGAACAATCCAACGTCCCTGAGAATCCTTTTCCATTGAGCATAGTTTAAAATCAAATTGTTTCTTTATCAATATCGTTACACCTTTTGAATTTCTGGGCCTTTTTCCATTTATCTTAGTTTGTATTAATGGAGTGGGTGTCCTGAAGAAAAAAATATATCTTGCGGTTTGTTCTGTCGCCGCATAAATATAAGTTTCCTTTTTCTGTTGTCTGCAAGGCCATTACAATTGTGACTTATTATCCCTACTTCGTTGTCATTGGATGTATTAACCACAACTCCTGTAAATTTTTGTTTCACATTTTATTAGATCTCTGAATATCATCAATTTACAAACCTTCCCATGACTGAATGTTGTTCCATTGTACCAAACAAAAGTCATAGTAGGTCTCGCCATTGTTTGTCTTCTGGTTGATTCTGTGTTGTAGCTTCCCGTCGCACACGAAGCTCCAGATAGAAAAAAACTTCCATCTGTAGCCTCCCGTCGCACACGAAGCTCCAGATAGAAATAAACTTCCATCCGTAGCTTCACGTCACACACGGATCAGTACCTTTCATGAGACACTAGGCATTTTTGCCTACTGTCTCGAAAAAAGTCCTGATACCTTCCTGAGGCGCTGCTGAAGCTGCAGGTTTGACCTCGGGGCAGGCATGGGAGCTACCTTATTCTTAAAAACAGCTGAAGCCATCCGCGTAACAACTGAGGGCTTTTTTGTCGGGAGAACAACTGGTGTTTTTGCTGTGAGTCGTTGTCCTGCCGTCTTGAAAAAAGTCCTGACACCTGCCCGAGGTGTACACAGCTTCTTCTTCAACTTCTCCAAGATGACTCTGTCCATTTTTCCGTCCTCCAGGCAAAAGCTAACAGATCTTTTGGGGTAGCATTTTCTGAGCTTCTTTACCACATTCCGGGCCACCTTTTTGAATTTGTGCTCAGATGGTTTGACATAAATCAAACTGCCTTGGAGCTCTGACAATAACTTCTCAGTCAAATTCTCAGAGATGGTTGGAATATCCACCGGCTCATCTTTACACAGCTTAGAGAGCAGCTTGGTGGTCAACTCTGCGTAGTCCTTTCTACCCCATTTGTACACTTTATGTGTCATGTTTGCACCTGAGAGCAGCCGCTCTTTGAACGCCGTGAGGAGGCCGCGGGTGAAGGTGCCTTCAATGAAATAAACACAGATCTTGTCAGCTGTGTATGTTTTTTTCAGTTTTCTGACTGTGTCCCTGGCGACCTTATCGGCGTTCTCAGCAGATGGTACCACAGCAATGTGCCATCCCTGCAGGTCAGCAAACAGTTGTGCAGCTAAGTTATTAGTCAGGGCGTGGACGTGGGACTCATCCAGCGAGAAGATGTGGTACGTGTTGTTGTATTTCACAATTTTCTCCATAAACGTGGATGCCATAATTGTGAAGAGCTTTAGGTCCCATGTGTATCCCGGTGAGTCGTCGTCATCACTGTCTTCACTCCCACTGTCACTGCTGCTGGACAGGCTCTCACTTAGCAGCTGTTCTGGCTTTGGGGGTGAGACAGGAGCTGGTGTCTTCTTCTTGGGGTCAGGTGCTGGAGTCATCGGCTTGGCATCTGGCTCTTCTGCTGTCCGCTTGGCGGCCGGCGCTGGTGCCGTGGTGACTGGGGCCTTCACTGGGACGGAGGGTCGAGTTGGCCGTGTGCGGAATTGGGCGGCTGTTTGTGTCTTTCTAACTTGTGCCAACTTCACCCTGTACAGTTGTTGGATCTCTTGAAGAGCAAGGATAGTATCCGCCTTGGCACCTTTTTTTTCTTCCTGCAGCAGCCATTTATGCAGCATCAGTAAAACCTCAAGCATCTGGTCATATATCTGCTGGGTTATTGCTGCCTTGTTTTTGGTTTTCAGATTGAACGCTATCATGTTCACGAGAGACTGTGTGAAGGAGTCAGTTCTGATCTGAAATTCCTCTGGTTCGACGTGACCAGAGAAGCACTCCTTGACTTGTGGAAGTAGTATATCCTCCACTAGGCAGTCCAGCGCATCCATCATTCGAATCCCAACGTCCGCAGGATGACTTTTGGAGATAAAAGTCAGCTTGGTCAACAGTGCCAACATTTCCTGTTTTGCCATCCTGTAAAGGAAAAAGTCCCGTATGGCTTCACAGACTTGTTTTAAGCAGGCAGTCTTATTAATCCTTCCAGCCAAAGTGTCTGTGAAAATTTTGTCAATCTTCCAGGCTGCGTCTCTTGTGTCAGAGAGCATGTTTGTCTTGATGTGTAGTTTCTGCCTAGAAGTTAAATGTTGGCTGCTTTGATAGACAAAGAGATTTCTATCAGATTCCTCTAAAATGGCAGCTATAAACTGAACCGACGACTTGGTTTGTTCCACACAGTCAGAGAAATCAAACACAGGACTTGTCCATCCTTCTTTAGTCGAAGGGCGTGAATGTTGGCTGCTTTGACAGTCAGACAAATCAAACACAGGAGTTGTCCATGCTTCTTTAGTCACAGGGCGTGAATGTTGGACGCGTCTTACCGTTTTCATTTTTACCGGGCGGGGATCGTCAGTTATTAACTCCACTATCGGATCGTCCTCATATTCTTCGTACGCCTCATAGACCGGTGTGGCTGCAGCCTTTCGCTTTGGCTTAACCACATTTGGAGGAGTAAAGCTCATTTTCTTGTTTAGCGGCATTTTTATCTCCTCAGTCAGATAGAGAGGCTCGTATGATCTGTTGTGTTTCTACTTACTGCTCTATTGTTTAACTGAGTAAAATCATATAAATCCAGGGCTTAAGTAGACTCAAGTTCAAAGGATTTATCAACACTTTGTGACATAGCATTGCGGTTACCATGGATACGCAAAGACTGGCTGAAGTTCTGTTCTAGAATATGATGATGTCACAACTTCTGATGGAATCCAGTTTTTAATAGGTTTGTTCACGTTCTAGAATGTGATGATGTCATCACCTCAGATGGGATCAGATCAGATCAGGACAACAGAGTTTGACATTAGCCCAAGGTTAAATCAATGGAGATTTTAAGATGCTACACTGCGAAAACAACTTTCTAGATGAGTCAAAATGTCTTGATTTGAGGATATTAATCTGGATTCCAGACATTTTGACTCATTAAGATCAGTGGAGACGATTTATTTGATGGAACTAGATTATTTTACTTGTTTCAAACCGTTTGTGACTTGTTTCAATACATTATTTCAGGATTTCAAGGTATTTCTGATATATAAAATAAGAAAATGAGGAATAAGCGGTAGAAAATGAATGAATGAAAATAAGAAAATACATTTGTCAGTCGTGTAAGTAAAATGATCTTAACCACTGACAGATAATTTGGATTGAAGTAAGAAATAATGTTTTGCCAGTAAACGGTTGTTTACTGGCTCGGGCCAATAAAGAAGCAGACTTGGCAAATACGTAAAAAACCTCTTTTGTCTGCGAGTGCAAACATCAGGACGTCCCAACGAGGCGTCATCTTAGCTTCATCTGGGTCAAACTTAGTAAAAATCTGGGACATTTCACGACTAATCGATTAACCAAAAGAACAATCGCTAGACTCAGGGGCGGACCTAGGAATTTGGGGGCCCAAGGCAAAATTAAGTGCAGGCCCCTCCTCATCGAGTGTGATTTTCTATAACTTTTCTGTCATGTCTCTTGAATTGTTCTTGAAAGGAAGGTTTTTTTTTAGTGTTCTTTAAACGTTTGCTTGCTGGACAGATTCATACATTTGGGGTTGTAAGTGAACTATTGGAATATTCTAATTTATATGTTTATATGTTAATTTATATGCACATGTTTTGAGGTCCTTCCCCAGAAGAATATTTAAGAAATCAGACCATATTTCACGTTTGTTGGTGCATCTTAACACATGTTCAGCTGTTTTAAATACATGGTTTTCGTTTGTAATTTTATAGCGTTATATATATTTTTTATATTTCTTTTCACTATTTAGCTTTATTGGGGGTGTGGCTTTGGCAGAGTTAATACATTCAACAATCTCAGACCATTTTGTTCTCTTTTTTTTCTTGTTTAAAGGTAAACTGCACCACTTTACTGCGATATTGAGAGAACTGTTTCAGAGCATTGAGTCTATGATGGTCGGGAACGGCATCTTAATGGGGCCCCTTCAGGTTGGGGGCCCAAGGCAATGGTGGCCTGTTGCCTAATGGTAAGTCCGCCACTGGCTAGACTAATCAATTACCAAAATAATCGTTAGTTGCAGACCTACAATCAAGTCAAATTTCTTCCTCCAAAGTCTGAAATCTTCCAAAAACCACAAGCTTTCACTGACAGAGGGTTGACAGAGACCCTCTGCATAAAAAAACAAACGACGATTCAATTAATACGATTAATTCAAAAGCATTCAATTTATGCTAAATTTGAAGACTAATAAAAATAATTAACCAGATCATGTAAACAGTAGAGCTGCAACTAACGACTAGACACACGATTATTTATATTGTACATGGAGACTTTTAAAAACAATATAAGACAAATAAAGGTTGAAATATGGATATGAAGACTTTATAGACAAGTGTATAATTGATGAAAATGAGAAATAGTGCATTATTTTTGACCTTTTGATTTAATGCCACTGTCTTTGTTTTAAAAGGTTGTGCTTTAGAGTAAAAATACGACTACAATTATTGTTATAGTTGACTGGTCACTATTATTAATCGCTGCAGCCAAAACATGACAATTGATTTAATAGTTAAAATATGTTTAATCTTCAATTTAAATCAGTGAAATGTATTACATGCTAAATAGTGACAGTAGTTATTATTGTTATGATGCTAAATATATGTTCAGTAACTGTATGTAGGGCTGCAACCAACGATTATGTTGGTAATTGATTAGTCGAGCGATTGTTCTTTCAGTTGTTTAGAACATGAAAAGTCCGCAAACATTAGATTTTTTCTCAGTTTGACACAGATAAAGCTGAACTGAAGATGTTTAGAGAACGTCCAGTTGGGGAATACAATAAAACTCACTAAACTCACGTCTATGCTGGACCATGAGTCCCACCCCCTGCAGGACGCTCTGTCTGCCCTGGAGAGCAGCTTCAGTGACTGATTGACCCTCGCTGTGTGAAGGAGAGGTTTCGCAGGTCTTTCCTTCCTGCTGCTGTCAGACTTTACAACGAACACTGTTAGCCCTGAACATGTGTCAGTCACCCGCTATAATCATGTGCAATACTGTAACATGTGTCATTCATCATGTGCAATACTGTAACATGTGTCATTCACCTGTGATAATCATGTGCAATATAATTTAACATTTAACTATTAATACACTTTTTACCTCACTATAGTCACTTACTGTATATAACATACACTTAAGCCACTTTATTTGCCATTTTTACTATTTATTCCCAGACAGCCACCTACTGTAAATAAGAGTGTGCACTTTATACTTTATATTGTATTTTTATTACCATGTTTAGTAATTATTTATCCTATTTTTATTGCATGCACCTATTTCATTCATTCCTGTCCTAAACTGTGTGTTGCAACAGTGGAATTTCCCCATTGTGGGACAAATAAAGGATCTCTTATCTTAAAACAGATGCTCATCAAAAACACAAAATGTCCACATTTTCCGTGTCATTTTTGTGTAATTCTTGCTCTGTCTGAGTTATAAAACCTCTTTTCAGCTCATGGCATGTTTTGGAGATTGTAAATAGACCTGTTAGTGATTATTTGATTACTATCTGACAATTTCTGGCTATTTCTATAAACGATTATTTGCGAACAATTGATTCACTTGCTGCAGCTCTAATTGTGTAAACAACAAAAAAACAGTTTGAGAAGTTCTTTTTATATATTGTATTTGATAATAGTGGTTTGTACACATAGTTTAGAGAATATGTATTGGCCTTGAGCCTGAGTCCAGTTGGAAAGACGGCCTTACCATCCTTGGTCGCTCTTGAACTTGTAGGCAGCGGCGAGAATGTGACACAGAGCTCCTCCAGATTTAAAATCCAGAAAACACTTCATCTACGGAGAAAAAAAAACATGAATTAAATATCAAATCTAAACTAAACAATTCCACACAGTAAATGTCTGAAATTAAGATGAGTATCCTGAAAACAAGACATTTTAACTCTTCTAGAAGATTCACTTTTTCACTTTTTGCAGCAGCACAAGTTGACAAATGTGTGCTCTCTGTCCTGTTTGTTTGAATGTTTAGGTTAGGTTTAGGTTTATGCAGGTTTCAGCAAATCAAATGTAATGCTTTTAATGCCGCATTTCAAGATGTTTAATGCCATAATCAACGTCAAAACAAGACGCTTTTATCATGTCAAAACTAGATTCTAACTATTCCAATTTAAACCATGCAAATGTATGTTTTGAACCTTATCGTTTACTTTTTAGATAAAGCTATTAACATCTAGATTCAATAAATCGAGTATATCTGGGATTCAAAATATTTTTTTAATTCTAATGTTAAATTAAGTAAAAACTTCTGTCCTGAACATGCACTTCTAATTGATTTAATAGAGCGGCTCTGGGAGACGATTATTATTTGCTCCTTATTCTGTTTATATTTAATGTTCTGATGGATTAATCTTTTTTTCTGTCAGGATGTTTTTAGATTTAAAGGTCCCATAACATGCAAAATCGACTTTTCAGAGGTTTTAACCTTCCTCCAGTGCTATTTGGGCCTCGTATGTTGTGCCCAAAGTGGTTTTTTGATTGATTCCCTCATGTTTTCACTAGAGAACTGTCTTTTCCGTCCCCTCGGCTGAGCAGCAGACGGGGCTCCTCACTAAGATGACGCGGTGTTTAAGCCACGCTCCAGGAAGCCGCGCGCAGCCGCAGAATAAAAACAGCTAATGCTAATGCTACACAGTAATTACACGATAGATACGACAGATCGAAGAGTTAGCTTGTTATTTACCAAACGGCAACGTCCGTCGTCGAGGTACTGGAGCACGTCAAACTCCAGGTCAGATCCAGGACGTAGGACTCAGCACGACGCACCGTCAGGACGGATAAAATGTTTATTATTTCCCGTGTGTATCGCTGTTTACCGGAGCACACGGCGCATGCACCATCTCCACTCTAGGCTTCGTCACGAGTTGGGCGGGGGAGGCGCGCGAGTTTTTGGAAACTGTTATGTTATGGATATTGCACAACGCAAAAATGTATCAACAAAGCTCTTAGAATAGACTGTGTGAAGGGCAAAATAGCAGAATATGGGACCTTTAATGCCTGTGAGGGTTGAATCTAATGCTTTTTACAACATTTTAAGGCCCAGCGGAAACAAAAAACAACTGACAAAAAGTCCATGAGGTCAGACTCACAGGTAGTTTGGTGAGCGGCGGGTTACTGACGTGGCGCCCAAAGACTTCCTCCTGGAACTGCAGCAGCTGGACCACCAGACTGGACAGGGACTTGTTTGTGGGAGGTTCAGCCTGGATGTACTGAGGACACAACGCACACGGGTCAGACAAGGACAGAAGCTCAATTAGCATCTGAGATCATCGTCTATGTGAACTCGTTTTGCTGAAGCTGAGGTGCCTGATTTTCAAACAGTGGAAGAATGAGTAAGTTTTGACTTGGGCTGCAACGATTGATCGACTAATAGAGACTAGTCAGCTATAAAAAATAATCTTTATCGTATTTTTAATTGTTGTAATTGTTATCAGGACGATAGACTCTAAAATACATAGGAAAAGACCTTTTTGTCATAAATACAGTGGCATTATTATACAAAAATGTCAAAATGATGAGACTATTTCAGATTTTTATCATTTACACACTTCATTCATAAAATATTTGACTTTATTCGTAAAATATCTAAAAGCTGTCACCATTTTTCAACATTTATTTGGTTGATAATGTATTTAAACACAATTTTTTCATTGAAAAAATAATCGCTGACTAGTCCAGTACTAAAATAATTGTTAGCTGTAGCCCTCGTTTACACTTTTACTTAATTCCAACGTAATTCTCACAAACCCTTTGGCACTTTACAAATATTGTCATGAATGAACACACTGTACCGACAAATCAGACTGTTATTCCAGGTTTATAATTAATAAAATGCTTTATAATTAGATGCATTCACAAAATACACAAGATTTAAAGATGTCTGATTTCTGTCATGTTTCAGTTAAAAGATTATTTTTTGCCTTTGAAGACACAAAGGGGTATTTTTAATAAATACTGAACTCATATGTGGCATATATAACCTCTAATCATTTACAAACTAACTTGCACAATATAAACTTAAAAGCAATGATCCGTTTTCTGAAGGTCCCCTGTGTTTGATCCAAATCTAACGGAGAACATCTAGTGAAATCAGTCTGTATATAATATCAAAGCAATCAGAGCACTGCTTTCAGCTCTTACTCTTACTAAGAGACACAAAATACTTAATTATTAGATGCAGACAGTGCGCAGCAGCCTCTCATTTTGGTCACAAAGTGCTGCTTTTCCAAGATACTCTTTGAGGGAAAACACAGAACGTACAATGTGTAACCTAATAACCCCTAATGCCACGTAATGACATTATTATATGTTGTTACACAGTAATAACTGGTACTGTGCATAAACGTGTGAAACAAATGACTAAACTGTAATGGTCCAGTAAACTGTAGGAAAAGTGTAGAGTATTATAATTATGGCTGAGCAATTAATCAACTTTATAATCATACTTCCAATTATTTCCTCACAAAAACCTGGTGCAAAGTCATTCATCTGATCTGCAGTGACTTTGAAGACATTACAAATAAAATGTATTAGATTATTTAGTGGTTTTCAGATTCTCAAATGTGATGATGTCATACTCCCAGGAGCAAGCTCTTCCTATTGATTATACTGAATGTGATTACACTGAAATTTTCCAAATATTCACCATCACAAAACATCCACCTGATCATTTCTATTCTTGACTAGACCCAAGAACTTGCCGTATTACAACAAAAATAAGCATTTTAATTTTTTTATTTTAGCTGATCCCCATTTGTATTAAATATTATTGGCCGATAGAATGCTGTGATGTCACTGAAACCCTCAATACTTTCTCTGGAAACCCATTCTGACAGTACAGACGTAAACTAGTCCCAAATACTGCCACACATCCATGCACTATTTACAAGGAATGTTGCTGTATTAAAATCAGTTTACTAACTAAGCTAGAAAATACATAAAAATTGAAATGTTTTTTATTAATTCAGATTTTATAAAGGCTTCGTTCTTGTGCAGGCAGAGTGTGTTCAGAAAAGCCAATGTCATCATTCACAAATCATGATCATGTGTATCCTTTTTGACTCAGAACATAACATCTAACCTCAAATACATGTTACGCTGCTTTTTATTGCATAATTTACGCCACAAATGCAGTGTTTTCTGTCCATTTCCAAACCAAACAAGCCTGAAAACAGCGTCACTTTCGCAGATGATGATGATGCGCGCCACATTCAGCGGCTCAACATCTGGATCTGAGCAGCGGCTAATGCTAACTCTGCTAGCATCGACCTGCGTCTATGAAATCAATGGGCACGGGAGACTCATTTGCGTTTTATTGTATGCTATTTAAACTTGGGGAAAGGGTGAGCTTAGAGGCAGGGTTTGTGGCGTTTTTGCGGCTCGATCCTGCGCCTCTACGGGCTCAGCATCCTTTTGTATCCGGATAGAAACAGCTGGAGCGACACCCGCCTCCTCTTCTTTGTCACAGCCGCTGCCCGATGGCTCCGAGCCGGCCTTTCCTGCACAAAACGCCCGCTGTAGGGTGCGTGGGTACAAAACATGCGCTCGGTACCTTTTTGTAATTCTTGCCCAGCCACACTCGGACATTATCGAACTGGGAAACGGTGTCAGAAGCCTCGAAATATTTCACGTTTGGGCCGCCGTCTTTCTTCCGCACCGCCATCTTTGCTGCAGACGCCGTCGAGGGTCGCACGCGCCGCCTCGTGGACGTAGCGCGTCATTGCGGCGGAGCGCGCCGGGAGCTGCGCTGACGCGGAGGGGACGCTAGAGGGCGCGCGGTGCAAAGACGTTCAGCCAGAATCAGAATTAGAATGGTTTATTTATATTGTCAGTGATCAAAAGTCACAAACATAGGAACTAAAACAATGAATAAAATAGCAGCAAGGTATATATATATATAAAAGGCATGCGTACAATTAGGAATAAAATAAAATAAACCATAAAACAATACGCTTTATTGTCCTTAAAGTCTATGTTACAGGTTAGACGTCACAATTCACTAAAACAATACGCTTTATTGTCCTTAAAGTCTATGTTACAGGTTAGACGTCACAATTCACTAAAACGTTGTGAAGATGATTACATTTAAGATTTAACTAAGCATTTTTGTCCCCAGTTTGACATTTTTCGTAAAGTTTATAATGTCACTTCCCGGTTGAACACGAGTTACCTAGCAACCATTTTGAAAACAAGGGCCAAAATCCATATAAATTACACAACGGTTATGATTTGACAAATAATTATACCTGATAACACCTTTATTTTGTTGAATGCTTGTTTAAACTGTCAGAAAAATGCTTCAGTTAAACGCTAATCGTTAACTCTTTTTGCTGACACAGGTGGAGGGATTACATTTTAGAACTCAGCACTATTTCCTGTCATTTTAAACTTTTATTTTTCAAATTTTCTTCACAAACTTCAACTCAGTCAGTATTAGAGAAACATGAGAACCTGCCATATAGACTTTAATCAAAATGTATGCAGAATTGATTATATGTTTATTTCTTTTTAATTTAAAATGAGAGTCCTTAGAACGCACAATCACTGCTCTACCACTTTTCTTTTGTTTTGTCTTTGTTATTATATTGTATTGTGTGAGTTACTGTGTCATAGTAATTTCTCTTGTGGATCAATAAAGCATAATAGCAAATAAGCATATAATGACAAGATTCAGCAAAAAAAAAACAATGTTAGCATTAGGGCTCTATGGTAAAGGCCAGGACTGTGGACCTTAGGGTTTGGTTCAGATTAGAGCCTTTACTTTGAAGGTTAAATTTAGGGCTTTGTAGGTTTAAGGTCAAGGTTAGGGTCTGGTTGAGGGTTAGGGTTAGGGTTATGGATTTACTTTAAAAAATATCTTGAAATGTGACTGATCAGACCTGCAGGATTTTTTTTTTTTTTTTTTTTTTTATAAACTTGGGGACGCAGGCTAGAGCTGTGACAAAAATCAACAGGAAAAATATATATATAGGCCAGTAGTTGCTCTATAACTGAACAATTCATTCTGCCTCACATCTGTTTAAAATATTAGTCCATAGAATGTCGTCTGAAACGCAGCAACAGCTTGCAATCCCATAGATTAAGAAACTCGTTAACAATTTATTATAACTTTTAACAAATGGCCATATGTTTAATGTTTTTCAGATAAAATTACTAAATCTGCTTCATTTTTTAAATTTAATTGCCATTTTCTTAATATACAGACCCATGTTACATCATGTTTTAGAGAATGACGTAAAAACTATATCTGTCTTTTCGGTTTTTTTTTCTTGTGTTTTTTTTTTTTGTGCAACATGAACCACAGCAAAAAAACTGTAATTTATCCAAGCTTAAAATGGCTTGAATTTATCATTTTTATCTGGATTTGAGAAGTTTTGACTCGATGAGATTTAATCGCTGATGTGATGCAGAATATTTCACTGGTTTCAAGGTATTTCTGATGATCATACGATAATTTTGCTTAAAATAAGAAAATACATTTATCAGTGGAGTCAGTGAAATGATCTTAACCCAGTGACAGATAATTTGGATTGAAGTAAGAAATAATGGATTGAAACAAGTCACAAACGGTTTAAAACAAGTAAAATAATCTAGTTCCATAAAATAAATCGTCTCCACTGATCTTAACGAGTCAAAACGTCTGAAATTCAGATTAATATCCTGAAATCAAGACACTTTAACTCAAATGTAAATTCATTATTTACAGTGAACCAAATCTGCAACCACAGAATTTAATTTAATGAATTCATTATGTCCAGGGAAGCCCAATGTTTAGGCCTGTAGTAAAATGGAAATATAAGGTTCATTACTTTGTCAGCATTGTCCATTGTTATTGATGACTAATTAAGCGACACAATTTACTATTTTTTTTTACTATAGACACACTGCAGTGTACTTTAGCTTTACTCATTTCCCGTCCGTAAATTGATTTCAAAGCAGCCTACGGGTTCATTTTTTAAACATGGCGTGGTTATGGAAACTATAGGTTACTTTTCCCAAGACACAAAAATAATCCCTCCTCGTTACTGTCTCCCTCTGATAATGACATTTGCAATCGAAATAAAAGTACAGAAAAGGTGTGAAGAAGCGAACAGGTAGACAGTTCTCATTTGCGTGACCTTTAGTTGCTCCGGTTTAAATTAACCTTCATTAAAAGTGTGGTTTACCTCTGAATCTTTGTCTTCACCAGGTGGAGCACTTCCTTCCTCAACCGTTTCCTAGTTCTATCTTAATTGTGGCTCAGAACTCATCTCACCGGGTCCTGTTTTGACCTCGATTAAGGATGTGTTGCATTCACTCTCTGCAAAAAGGAATTTCTCGATGAGTTAAAATGTCTTGATTTCAGGATATTACGGTAATCTGGATTTCAGACGTTTTGACTCGTTAACAGATTAAAGGAGACAGTTTTGTTTGATGGAACTAGATTATTTGACTTGTTTCAAATCGTTTCTGACTTGTTTCACCACATTATTTCTTTTTTCAAAAATGCAAATCTATCCAAGGTTAAAAAGGCTTGAATTGATCATTTTTATCTGGATTTGAGAAGTTTTGACTCGATGAGATTGAATTGCTGATGTGATGCAGAATATTTCACCGGTTTCAAAGTATTTTTGACTGATCCTGCGATAATTTAAGTTTAAAATAAGAAAATGAATCTGTCAGTAGTGTTACAAATTAGTCAGCTCAGATCATTTGGATTGAAGTAAGAAATAATGTGTTGAAACAAGTCACAAATGGTTTGAAACAAGTAAAATAATCTAGTTCCATCAAAAAAAATAGTCAAAACGTCTGAAATTCAGATTAATATCCTCAACTCATGACATTTTATCTTTAATTTTTTGCGGCGCACTTGTCTTAGTTCGGTTCTAACCTTTAGTCCTGATGTAGACTTGGTTTGGTCCTGGTCTTAATCCTTGTTTAGTCCTGACCCAATCCAGGTTTTGTCCCAGTTTAGCTCCGATTTTGATCTGGTGTGTGCAAATGTGAATGCAAAAAAAAAAAAAAAAGATCTTAAAATGAGTTGAATGAATCCTCTTTATCTGGATTTGAGTCATTTTGACTCAATGAGATTTAATTGCTTTTGTGATGCAGAACATTTCTCCAGTTTCAAGGTATTTCTGACTGATTATGAGATACTTTATCTTAAAATAAATTGCCAATGGAGTAAGCAGAATTATCTTAACCCATGACAGACGATTTGGCTTGAAGTAGGAAATAATGTATTGAAACAAGTCAGAAATGGGTTGAAACAAGTAAAATAATCTAGTTCCACCAAATAAATAGTCTTAACTAAACAGTCAAACAGTCTAAACAGTCAAATCAAAATCAAATCTATCTAGGCATTTTAACTCATATAGAAATGTATTTGTTTGCAGTATGCATCCTGTTCTTGTTTAACATGCGTTCACATTTGGCAAGATTTTGGTCTGTTTGGGGCCAATTTAGTCCTGAGGTAGACTTGGTTTAGTCCTGGTTTAGTCCTGGTTTAGTCCTGGTTTAGTGCTGGTCTAATCAAGGCTTATTTTTGATTTTGTGTGCAAACGTGAAGGCCCCCTAGTGTTGGTTCATGGCACTCACACTTGCACACAGAGTCACAATTGGGTCCAACCAGGACTGCTGCACAGGAGAGGCTGCACAGCAAAAAATGTACATGTTGCCAAGTTTAAAATAATTAGCATTTTTCATTTTCATCTGGATTTGAGAAGTTTTGACTCGATGAGATTTAATTGCTGATGTGATGCAGAATATTTCACTGGTTTCAAAGTATTTCTGACTGATCATGCAATACTATGGCTTAAAATAGTAAACACGTGTAAATAAAGTTGTCAATGGGGTAAATAGTAAAATTATCTCTCTAAGCGCCAAAGTTTTACATTTCTACTTTAAGCCTATATTGGGATTTAGGAAAAGACAAAAAAGAAAAAGAAAAAAAGAAAAGAAAACAGCTCGAATAATGCACTGGTGTCTGGGGTAGAATTTGTGCCAATACTGGGTCCAACAGGGCTCCAGAGACCCCCTACTGCTCCCCTCTACTTCAGCCCCAAATAGTGCACTGTACGTGGGGCGACACTTAGAAAAAATGTCCTTGTAGCAGGGCCAGAGTACCATACGTCAGTCCTGGGTCAAGCCCAGGTGCCTGTGCCACTGGAGAGCCAAGCCCAAGTGCCTGTGCCACTGGAGAGCCAAGCCCAAGTGCCTGTGCCACTGGAGAGCCGAGCCCAAGTGCCTGTGCCACTGGAGAGTCAAGCCCAAGTGCCTGTGCCACTGGAGAGCCGAGCCCTAGTGCCTGTGCCACTGGAGAATCAAGCCCTAGTGCCTGTGCCACTGGAGAGTCAAGCCCTAGTGCCTGTGCCACTGGAGAGCCAAGCCCAAGTGCCTGTGCCACTGGAGAGCCAAGCCCAAGTGCCTGTGCCACTGGAGAGCCAAGCCCAAGTGCCTGTGCCACTGGAGAGCCAAGCCCTAGTGCCTGTGCCACTGGAGAATCAAGCCCTAGTGCCTGTGCCACTGGAGAGTCAAGCCCAAGTGCCTGTGCCACTGGAGAGCCGAGCCCTAGTGCCTGTGCCACTGGAGAGTCAAGCCCAAGTGCCTGTGCCACTGGAGAGTCAAGCCCTAGTGCCTGTGCCACTGGAGAGTCAAGCCCTAGTGCCTGTGCCACTGGAGAGCCAAGCCCTAGTGCCTGTGCCACTGGAGAATCAAGCCCTAGTGCCTGTGCCACTAGAGAGTCAAGCCCAAGTGCCTGTGCCACTGGAGAATCAAGCCCAGGTGCCTGTGCCACTGGAGAGCCAAGCCCTAGTGCCTGTGCCACTGGAGAGCCAAGCCCTAGTGCCTGTGCCACTGGAGAGCCAAGCCCTAGTGCCTGTGCCACTGGAGAGCCAAGCCCTAGTGCCTGTGCCACTGGAGAGCCAAGCCCTAGTGCCTGTGCCACTGGAGAGCCAAGCCCAAGTGCCTGTGCCACTAGAGAGTCAAGCCCAAGTGCCTGTGCCACTGGAGAGCCAAGCCCTAGTGCCTGTGCCACTGGAGAGTCAAGCCCTAGGCACTTGGAAAAAAGACAAAGTCAGTACGGAGTACCATATGCCGGGCCTGGGACTTAGTCATTTTCTGAGGCTGTGCAGAAACGGGTGATTAACGCTGCCCACGGGAACTTTGAGATTTTGCGTCGTTCCAAGGGATTTCCGGGTGGTTTTTGAGAATGACATTTTTGTTCTATGCATGCTTGGCACTGTACTCTACCTGAGCGGGGGTCCCAGCCAGTGAGCACACTTCAGGGCTCAGTCCTGGCACATGGTGGGTCCCTGGAGCCCGGAGCCTGTCTCTGGAGGTATGACAAGGGGGGCTGGGACGAGCGTGCGTCCCAGCCAGGGAGCACTCTCTGGGGTACAGTGCAGGCACATGGTGGGTTCCTGGACCCTGGAGCCGGTCTCTGGAGCTATGACCAGGGGGGGCTGAGACGAGCGGTCGTTTCCAAGCACCTTCCCCCCCTGGTCAGAGTACCAGGGTCACCGGGCTCCAGCAGCGCGGTCCAAGGGTGTGTGGACTGGGGAGGGGTGCTTAAGAGTGGGTAGCCAGGTTCGAGAGCAAAACATACCCTGAACGGCTCTCACTCAAACATACACTCTATAGCCATATTTGTCTGGTTTATTGGGACTGTATCATTTGAGTGTTGATCTCCCTTGAAAGCTATTGTCATCTCATCTGCAGACTGCTGCAAATTTGGGACTTTGAAAAGTTTATCATGCCCTGGTTCACCTTGTCTCACATAATTGTTATTATTGACCAAATGAAAGCATGAAAGAATAATTTTGAATCTGTTTCTAGACATTACACTCCCAAAACCAGGCGTCTGTGTAAGCCAAAATGTTGCCCAATAATCCTCTATTTCAGTGTTCTCTACAACGCCCATAGACAAATGCAATGCAATGAAAGCTTTCATTTCATCATACCACTCTAAAAATCTGGAATGTGGCTTCATCTCCATTGCTGATATGACCTGGGCTGCAAATCTGTTTGTCTCAGCAGTGAGAAGTTTCCAAAACTCATCTGTCAGAAAGAGGGATAAAATATCTATTGGCCTGGCATCTCTCAAATCTCTGTCTCCAGTGTAGCCAACAGACATATCAAATGGTTTGATCCACGCTTGAAAATCCACAACTTCTCTCAGCTGCTCCCAGCCCTCAGCCCTAAGCAAACAGCTTAACAAAGACAGGCCATTCTCAGAGACTCCTCCCTGTGGGCGGGGCCTTCACATATCAGAGCAGCCTAAACCAGAGTCTCACAACAGCTCCACTCATTGACAATGACTTCTGGATGGAAGTCGAAACATCTTGACGACCTTTGAAACCTTTTCTGCGATGAATCTCCGTGTATGTGAAGCACTCGGCTGAAGTTGTTTTAAATGTGCTCCATCAAAAACTTGAATCGAATTTAATAAACATTAGACAGATGTCTAACTAGACAGAAGCAGATGCCACCGGGTCAAGTTACAAGTCAGGTTTGTGTTTTTCAAGGTATTTTTGAGCAATAAAAACAAGTGTAATTGAATTACTGCAAGGTAACTTTAATGTCATATTGTGGAACGCTACATGGAAAATATTCAAATTTATTTCAAGACAAAAGGTGAAAAAACAGGCACACAGAACTGTTCATTGAAAACTGGTTGTAAATTGCTAAAATAACATTGAAAAAGAGAATGAACAGGCTATTTTTTTGTTAACATAACACAAAAAAAAAAGGTTTGACATTAGTGTCTTCTCAGTGTGTGGGACCTTCTCTGGTCTTCACTTCTCCGTCTGGACTCTCTGAAGCCTGATCTCCAGCTTTTTGAGTTTGACTTTGAGTTCACTTGATCCAGCCTCAGCAGCTCCGTCTCCTTTACTTTGACCAGGTTTCCTCAAAGCGCTCCCACACTGGTCAGAGCTGCAGCTTTTCTCTTCACGGCGGCAGATTTTAATATGTCTCTGACGAGTCGACGCATGTCCAAAAGCCTTCCCACACTCTTCACAGACAAAAGGCTTCACTCCGGTGTGGACTCTTGTGTGTCTTACTAAGCTGCTTGACTGGGAAAATGTCTTCTCACAAACGTCACAGCTGAATGGCTTTTCTCCAGAGTGGATTCTCAAGTGACATTTGTAAGAGAAAGACTGAGCAAACTTCTTCCCACACTGGCCACAGCTGTATGGTTTTTCTCCTGTGTGGGTTCGGTTGTGAATGGAGAGTTCCATTGATGTTCTAAAAGCCTTCTCACACTGATCACATGGGTACGGCCTCTCGTCTCTGTGGACACGCTGGTGTACTGAGAGCATTCTTTTGGTCCTAAATGTTATTCCACACTGGTCACACTCAAAAGGCTTCTCTCCAGTGTGGATCCTCTCATGTTCTTTCAGAGCATGGCTTTGTCTAAACCTCTGACCACAAACATCACAGATGTAAGGTTTTTCTCCAGTGTGGACTCTCATGTGGATTTTGAGTTCTGCTGACGCCTTGAACCTCTGCTCACACTGGTCACACTTGTGCGGCCTTTGTCCCGTATGGATTCTCGAGTGAACTATAAGGTGACTTTGTTGCCTAAATTCGGTCCCACACTGGTCACATTCAAATGGTTTTTCTCCAGTGTGGACTCTCATGTGGATTTTCAGTTCTGTGGTTGTCTTGAACCTCTGCTCACACTGGTCACACTTGTGCGGCCTTTGTCCCGTATGGATTCTCGAGTGAACTATAAGGTGACTTTGTTGCCTAAATTCGGTCCCACACTGGTCACATTCAAATGGTTTTTCTCCAGTGTGGACTCTCATGTGTGATACCAAGGTGCTTGACTGTGAAAATTCCTTCTCACAAACATCACAGCTGAATGGTTTTTCTCCAGAGTGGATTCTGGAGTGTCTTTTGAGATCACTTGCTGTAAAGAAACAGTGTCCACACTGGTCACACTCGTACGGTCTTTCTCCTGTGTGAGCTCTGTAGTGTATTTTGAGTCTGGAAGCAGAGCGCCATGTCTTTCCACACTGGTCACACGTAAACCCCATTCTGCTCATGGACTTTGAAGATCTGCCACAAACACAGAAAAAGGAGACGTCAAGCAATAATAATATTAGATAAACAACTTCACAAGAGTTTGAAGTGACTGTGTGGACAGTGAATTCTTGATCACTGTTGAGAGTGATGTTGTTATGGAAAAAGTCACTTTCACAAGCTTCAGAGAGTTATGAAAACCAGTTTGTTGTGAAGGTTGTATTGAACGCAGGGCTATAATCCACAAAGAGCAGCCGCACATATCTGCTCTGATCATTTCAGCACCCAAATGAACAACTCTGGAGCCGACAGCTAATGTGTTTAGCCTCTGCACTTGCAGATCATTTATCATAAGAAATCAAGGTTGAACTGGCCTGTTTTTTTCATGTGCTGATTATTTCAAGCTGATAAACTGAGAAAGGCTAAGATGTCCTAAGAGTCGACACAAAGCAGTGTTTCCCTTTAATAGAGGAGACTACAGTGCCCCCTATTGGCTATTTTTGCCCCCATAATTTAAAACAAGCTGAAGTTTCATGCTCCACGGACTCCCTTACATCACACTCTTCACATTTATCCATGTCAGACTCATTCATCTTGAAAAAAGTAGAATTTAGACCAGTGTGACTTAATCTTGCAGATTTACTTTGAAGTTCAAGTTTGTTTACATTTGGACAAGAACCAGAACCGGAAAAAAGATCTGAAAATAGATCAAAATCACCACAAAATCCAACCTTTGTGAAAGCTGTAGGTCCCTGTCAGCCGAACACCAGTACTTTGTTTTTCCTCTGTGCTCTGTGGGGAAAATGCTGTCTGGGCTGCAGAGGATTGTTTTGTTGCAGTTCAATGGACTGACCACTGGGGGCGACTCAGGATTTAGACTCAGGGTTTAAACTAGCAGCTCCCTCTCCAGGTAATATTATAGAGCCATGCTTTTATGCACAACAGAACAGGATGGGCCGGTGTGATTTGTCCCAGTCTATGATTGGGACACTTGGGGGCGCTGTCCTGTCCCCTTGTTGTAAACTAATTACACTTGAAGTTATGGTTCATGAGTTCTATCAAATAATGAGCTTTGATAATACAGGATTATGCCACGGTCAGTGAGAATCCCAACAGCCAACTTTAACTGCCACGCGTTATTTTTACATAATGAACAAATAGTCCGGCAACAGTTAAATTACATCACTGCTCTGTGGCTGTCTCCATAGCAACGGGTAAACAAATGCTCAACTGTTTTGAGGGACTAGCTTCATGTAAAACACAGAAATAACCAACATGTCACACATTTACACACAGTAAACAGGAAGTGAAGTCTTTCAGTTTTGTTTGTATCTGACCATAAAGAACTGACTTTGCTGAAACTACAGCAGGTGAAGCTGATTTGTGTTAAACAAGTCTGTCTCAGTGACATTAAAGTCACAAGCTAGCATTAGCATTAGCATTAGCCAACTGTTTTTCAGTTAGTCACACTCACCTTTTAAGTTGAAAATCCAGCTCCTAAACGGACCATGAACGCTCCAGTCGATCACAGGCTCCTGAAATCTGAGGTTTAAATCCACTTTGTGTTTAGTTCTTGAGTTTTCAGATCTAAAAACATTTGTGGCTGTGATAGCTGTGAATTGTGTTGCTATGGTAACGGTGGAACCAACCTCCAATCGAACAATCACGATGACTTCACTTTCTCTGTGTTATTTTGTTTTTGTTTTTTTTTTTTTCCTTTTTTTTAAGTGAGCAATGAGTTAAATAAGAACAACGCTAAAACAATAATGAAAACTTGACTAAAAAAACAAAAACGTGACAAACGGAGCGATCGATGTCTTCAACAACAACGGATAAACTCTGGGGCCTGAAAAGTTATTTGAGTTTCAAAGTAGGACTTCTGTTGTGAATTTACAAATCTGAACTCGTGAAATTGAAACATTAGCTGTAGATTTAGCATTAGCCACAAAACATGAACCAAGTGTAAAAACCAGGTCTGTGGACCACACGAACACCAGAGCCCCATCACGTAATGTTTACCACAATATAAACCCTTCAACTAAAGGCCCGCGGGCCAAATCAGGCCCTCAGACGGATATGATCCGGCCTTCAACCCATCATCAAGAAATATAGGAAATATTTTTAGTCCCAGTTTAGACCTGGTTCAGACCTATTTTAGTTTTGGTTTAGTTATGGTTTAGTCCTGGTTTTGTCATGGTTCAGTTCTTTTTTAGTCCTGGTTTAGACCGGGTTTAGACTTAGTTCAATCCTGGTTTAATCCTGGTTTAGACCTGGTTCAGTCCTTGTTTAGAACTGGTTTAGTCCATGTTTAGAACCGGCTTAGTCCTGATTTAGTCCTGGTTTTGACCTGGTTCAGTCCTGTTTAGACCTGGTTTAGTCCTGGTTTAGTCCTTGTTTAGACCTGGATTAGTCCTGGTTTAAACCTGGTTTAGTCCTGGTTTAGTCCAGTCCTGGTTTAGTTCTGGTTTAGACCTGGTTTATACCTGGTTTAGACCTGGTTTAGTCCTGGTTTAGTCCTTGTTTAGTCCAGTCCTGGTTTAGTTCTGGTTTAGACCTGGTTTAGTCCTGGTTTAGTCCTGCAGATGTTTCATTATGTTCCATTTTCAGTCGATTGCAGCTGATTTGGAGTTGTTAAACATTGTTCTCGGCTCGTGTTTTGAACTGGACCAGTTTACGATTCTTCCATTATTAAATCAGCCGACATTTATTTCGATAATGGATTAAGTCGGTGCAGCCCTAATCAGCTCCAGACTTTGTGCAGATATTCTAAACACATCCGTTCTTGAAGGCTCTAAACAGGCTCCATGTTCTATTTTAAACTTCAACCTTATCTCCAAATCCTGAAGAACATTGTGTCTGTTTGAAATAACTCAAAGACGATAAAAATATCTGAGAAAGAAATGCGCATTTATCAAAATACACGAAGACAAAGTATCACAAGTCCATACACAAGTACAACAAACAAGCACTTTATAAACTGTGTCCAAGGTCCACCTGGTCCAGGTCCAGGTCCAGACCAAAGGTGTATCTGAGCTTCAAAGAGCAAACACGACACTCTTCCATTAAGTGTCTTTATTTTATGACGGGGCGGACACTTTTAAAGTCTGTACGACGGGTTAAACCACACATTCGACTAAAACGTGGTCAACATGATTATATTTAAGATCTGACTGAACATTTTGTCTATTTGTGCCCAGTTTGGGCACAAAGAGACTCTACACAATTTGTGTAGAGTTTATATTGTTAATTCCTGGTTGAACATGAGAAATGGGTAACACTTTATAATAACTATAACTTATTCATGCCTTAATTTTTATGCATGCCTTTTTATATATTTTTCATATTTTACTCATTGCTTTATGTTGCACCTACGCCGAAGCAAATTCCTATGTTTGTGAATTCACTGACAATGGCAATAAACCGCTTCTGATTCTGATTCTGATTCTGATAAAGCATGAGTAAAGATCAGTAAATAAAGTAATTTCAGACTTAGTAACTATTTATCAAATATTCTAACACCAATTTCTAATAAACTATATATTCATTATTAATTTAGTCTTTGTTAATGCTTTATTACGGAAAAATAAGATGTAGTTATTATAAAGTGGTACCACAAATGTGACATAACTCCACAACTGTTACCATAGCAACCAGACTGTAAACAAGGGTCTAAATCCATGTAAATTTCACAATAGTAACGCTTTGACAAATCATTGTACCTGATGACACCTTTATTTTGTTGAATGATGGTTTAAACGGTCAAAAATTGTGTCAGTTTTTTTTTTTTAAATTGCCTCTGTATTTTCAATGGTTCGTCGCTTGTTGATGACATCACAGAGGGATTCTGTTTTAGAACTCAGCCCTACTTCCTATAATTTTAAACTGTTCTTTTTCTACATTTCTGCACACACTACAACTATAATAAATAATTGCCACCAAACTAAGTCCTAATTAGCCCATTTTGAGAACCTTCCCATAGACTTTAAACACTCTTTTGCGCCCCTGGGCCACATGCGTGAAATGTGGTGCTCATTTCAGCTTGTGTTCAAATACGATCTTTGGTCAGTTTGTTTTATTTTGAAGCCGCTTTGGCTTCTTATGGCTTAATATTGCACCAGCTACAGATGAGTTTATTAGCGTAGCATTAGCATATTAGCAGCATGGATGTATTAAATGAACTGGATAAGGTACGCCCCCTCTGTCTGTGGTCTCTTTTCTACCGTTTCTAAAATCACCGAAATTACCGTTCTTATATGAAGTGGGGGATTGTCGTCACGTGGCGCCCTAAAGCAAAGATGGCAGTCTCCGTATCAGGAAGTAAAACCATGGATGTATTAAATGAACTGGATAAGGCACGCCCCCTCTGTCTGTGGTCCCAGATTGATTTGTGGCCGTGTGAGGTACTGCAGCCTCTTGGAACCAGCCTTTTTCTAAAATTGCACATTATAATTGCAGACAGGACTGAATTATTATCTGTATTTAAATAAAATAGAAGGAAATGTTCTTTTCTACCGTTTCTAAAATCACCGAAATTACCGTTTTTATATGAAGTGGGGGATTGTCAGCCACGCTATTTAAAACAAAGATGGCGCTCAAGCTTCAGGAAGTAAACAAAGATGGCAGCCATCGTGATCAGGAAGTAAAACAAAGATGTCAGCCCAGATCAGGAAGTAAATGCGGAAGTAAGAAACTTTTTTGGGGTCATGCGCCAATGAGCACTCTCCATAGGGATAAACAGGACGGCCATCTTGGATTCATCTTCCAGGTTTTATTATAGTTCTATGAGTAAAACAAAGATGGTAGCCTCCGTATCAGGAAGTAAAACAAAGATGGCAGCCATCGTTTCAGGAAGTAAAACAAAGATGGCAGCCATCGTTTCAGGAAGTAAAACAAAGATGTCAGCCTCCGTATCAGGAAGTAAATGCGGAAGTAAGAAACTTTTTTGGGGTCATGCGCCAATGAGCTCACTCCATAGGGATAAACAGGACGGCCATCTTGGATTCATCTTCCAGGTTTTATTATAGTTCTATGATTAGCAGTCCCTGTGTGAAGTGCAGAGAGGGGGATCACAGACTCACCTATGGGAAAATTAAAATAATCGATGATCTAAACTTGTTGATGGTAAAAGAAGCATGTTTTCTGCCCTAAATGTAAGAACTAAACCCAGACTAAACCGAGACAAAGGGCGCGTTCAGGGAGCCTAGTTTAGTCCTGACTTGCACATGACCTGGTCCTGTTCTAGTCCCGGTCTGGTCCTGTCCACACTGCAAAAATACATTTCTAGATGAGTTAAAATTCAGGGTATTTATCTTAATTTCAGACGTTTTGACTAGTGAATATTATTATTACTATTTATTTACCTGGAACTAGATTATCTAGACTTGTTTCAGACTTGTTTCAATACATTACTCATGACTTCAAACCAAATGAACTGCTAATAAGTTAACCCTTTAAGTGCCCTCGTCGCAGTAATGCAACTCTCTTTTTTCAAGTGCAAGAAAAATTATGAATAAAAGCGTGAAGAGGGCCACCGAGGGACTGCTAATATATTCAGGCATGAGCTTCTCTCTCTTTCTTTCTCTCTTCTCTCTCTTTCTTTCTCTCTCTCTTTCTCTCTATCTCTCTCTCTTCCCTCTCTTTCTTTCTCTCTTCTCTCTCTTCCCTTTCTTTCTCTCTCTCTTTCTCTCTATCTCTCTCTTCCCTCTCTTTCTTTCTCTCTTCTCTCTCTTTCTTTCTCTCTCTCTTTCTCTCTATCTCTCTCTCTTCCCTCTCTTTCTTTCTCTCTTCTCTCTCTTTCTTTCTCTCTCTCTTTCTCTCTATCTCTCTCTCTTTCCTCTCTTTATTTCTCTCTTCTCTCTCTTTTTCTTTCTCTCTCTTTCTCTCTATCTCTCTCTCTTCCCTCTCTTTCTTTCTCTCTTCTCTCTCTTTCTTTATATCTCTCTCTTTCTTTCTCTCTCTTTCTCTCTCTTCTGTCTCTTTCTTTCTCTCTTTATTTCTCTATTCTCTCTCTTTTTCTCCTCTCTCTTTCTCTCTTTCTCTCTCTTTCTTTATTTCTCTATTCTCTCTCTTTTTCTCTCTTCTCGCTTTGTCTCTTTCTCCCTCTTCTCTCTCTCTCTTTTCTCTCTCTCCCTTTCTCCTCCCTCATCCATACTGTCCTCCTCTCTCCTGCCGATTCCCCTTCTCTTCCTGTTTTTCCTCCCCTCTCTATACCCCCCTTACTCTTTCTTTCTTTCTCCTCTCCCCCTTTGTCTCCTCTTCACTTTTCCTCGCTTTTCAGCCTCCTCTTTTCTCTCTCTATCCCTCTCTCCTTTCTTTCTTTTTCCACCATTTTTTCCTCTTCCATTTTACCTCCTCTTTCTCCTCCCTTTCTCTCTCTCTCTCTCTCTCTCTCTCCCTCTCACCATCTATCTTCCTCTCATCCTTCATCTCCTCTTTCAACCCTCGCTCTCATTTTCTCTCTTCCTCTCCCCTTTCACACTTACTCCCTTACTTTCCCCTGTCCTTCTTTTTCTAACCCTTTGTCCTCCCACCTACTCCTACACTCTCTCCACCATTTCCTCTCCCCCTTCTCACTTCTCCTCTCTTTTCCCTCTTTAACCATTCTCTATTGCTCTTTCCTCTTCCCCTACTCTTTCTCTTCCCCGTTCTACTTCTCCATCTCATCTTTCTCTTCCCCTCTTTCCTCCTCCCTCTCCTCTTTCCCTTCCCCTCTCTCCTCCTCCCTCTCCTACTTCTCTCCTCCCTCTCTCCTCTTTTCTCTCCTCTTTCCCTTCCCCTCTCTCCTCCTCCCTCTCCTCTTTCTCTTCCTCCTCCCTCTCATCTTTCTCTTCCCCTCTCTCTTTCCCTTCGCCTCTATTCTCCTCCCTCTCGTCTTTCTCTTCCTTTCTCCTCCACTCTCCTCTTTCCCTTCCCCTTTCTCCTCCACTCTCCTCTTTCCCTTCCCCTTTCTCCTCCACTCTCCTCTTTCTCTTCCCCTCTCTCCTCCTCCCTCTCCTCTTTCCCTTCCCCTCTCCTCCTCCATCTCATCTTTCCCTTCCCCTCTCTCCTCCTCCCTCTCCTCTTTCTCTCGCCCCCTCCCTTTTTCCATTCCCCTCTCTCCTCCTCCCTCTCCTCTTTCTCTCCCCCCTCCTCTTTCCATCCCCCTCTCTCCTCCTCCCTCTCCTCTTTCTCTCCCTTTCTCCTCCACTCTCCTCTTTCCCTTCCCCTCTCTCCTCCTCCCTCTCCTCTTTCTCTCCCCCCCTCTCCTCTTTCCATTCCCCTCTCTCCTCCTCTCCTCTCCTCTCTTCTCTCCTCCCTCCCTCTCCTCTTTCTCTTCCCCTCTCTCCTCCTCCCTCTCCTCTTTCTCTTCCCCTCTTTCCTCCTCCCTCTCCTCTTTCTCCTCCTCCCTCTCCTCTTTCCCTTCCCCTCTCTCCTCCTCCCTCTCCTCTTTCTCTCCCCCCCTCTCCTCTTTCCATTCCCCTCTCTCCTCCTCCCTCTCCTCTTTCTCTCCCTTTCTCCTCCACTCTCCTCTTTCCCTTCCCCTCTCTCCTCCTCCCTCTCCTCTTTCTCTTCCTCCTCCTCCCTCTCCTCTCTTTCTCTCCCCCCCTCTCCTCTTTCCTTTCCCCTCTCTCCTCCTCCCTCTCCTCTTTCTCTTCCTCCTCCTCCCTCTCCTCTTTCTCTTCCCCTCTTTCCTCCTCCTCCCTCTCCTCCTCTTTCTCTCCTCCCTCCCCTCTCTCCTCTTTCCCCCTTCCCCCTCTCCTACTCCCCCTCTCCTCTTTCTCTCCCCCCCTCTCCTCTTTCCATTCCCCTCTCTCCTCCTCCCTCCCTCTCCTCTTTCTCTCTCCCTTTCTCCTCCACTCTCCTCTTTCCCTTCCCCTCTCTCCCTCTCTCCCTCCCTCTCTCCTCTTCCTCCCTCCCTCTCTCCTCTCTTTCCATCCCCCTCTCTCCTCCTCCCTCTCTCCTCTCTCTCCCCGTCCTCCCCTCTCTCTCCCTCCTCCCCTCTCTCCTCTTTCTCTCCCCCCCCTCTCCTCTTTCCTCTTCCCCTCTCTCCTCCTCCCTCTACTCTTTCTCTCCCCCCCTCTCCTCTTTCCCTTCCCCTCTCTCCTCCCCCCTCTCCTCTCTTTCCCCCTCTCTTCCCCTCTCTCCCCTCCTCCCCTCTCCTCTTTCTCTCCTCCACTCTCCTCTTTCCCGTCCTCTCTCTCCTCCTCCCTCTCCTCTTTCTCTCCCCCCCTCTCCCCTTTCCATTCCCCTCTCTCCTCCTCCCTCTCCTCTTTCTCCTCCACTCTCCTCTTTCCCTTCCTCTCTCTCCTCCTCCCTCTCCTCTTTCTCTCCCCCCCTCTCCCCTTTCCATTCCCCTCTCTCCTCCTCCCTCTACTCTTTCTCTTCCTCTCTCCTCTTTTTCTCTCTATTCAGCCCTATCTCCTTCTCCATCTCTTTCTCACCATTTCTCCTCCTCACCTTCCCTCTTTCTCTAACTGTCTCTCCCCTCCTCCTCCCCCTCCTCTTCCTCTCTCTCCCTCTTCTTCTCTCTCTCTCTCTTCCTGTGTCCAATTAACTTAAGGCAGGATCCTCCCAGACAGACGCACAGGGACCTCGCGTTGGGGCCAAATACACGGCTCACAGGATACGAGTAACACCCCCGGTTTGAGAGAAAGAAAAATCCTCCTGCCTCCCTCCCTCCCTCCCTCCCCCTCTCCCCTCTCTCCCTCCTTCCATTCCTCGACCACACGAAGAACCGTATGAAACAAGAATGGTGCAAGTTCTACCACATTTAATTAAAGCATGTGTGAATATCCTTGGCCACGTGTTTTGATTCTGTGAAAAAAACTGCGAACTTCGACCACCAACGTTTCATTTTCGCAGCGGCAGATGAGCAGAGTTTGGTGCAGAAATGTGTCTATTTTAAGAAAAAATAAAGTAAATATAGTCATAATTACGACATGTAAATAATAACAAAGTGGAATATGTTTAAGAGTGGATTAATTGTGCTTTTGTTAAAGAGATGCTCTATCAACGCTTCCTAAAAATGAAGTTGACTGTACATTTTTCAAGGATTAGCTCACACTTGATCTAAATCATAAGTGTTTGTGTTGGGGAAAAAAACTATAAATTTGAATTTCCAGAGTAGAAAGGTCAGTTAGTTTGCTTTTCTATAACAAACGATGGACAAAATATCATTTTCTAGCCTTAAAATTGTATTTTAGCTTCAAAAGAATCTAATTTAAGGTGTAGTATCTGATATATCTCTAGATAAAATGAAAAATGATTGTGGGCTCATTATTTCTGAGTATTTTTCCAGTAAAACCCATAAATCTGGGTTGTTCCTTCATCAAAAATGCAAAACTATATTTATCTTAAAGGTCCCATAACATGCAAAATCGACTTTTCAGAGGTTTTAACCTTCCTACAGTGCTATTTGGGCCTCGTATGTTGTGCCCAAAGTGGTTTTTTGATTGATTCCCTCATGTTTTCACTAGAGAACTGTCTTTTCCGTCCCCCTCGGCTGAGCAGCAGACGGGGGCTCCTCACTAAGATGACGCGGCTTCACCAGGATGACACGTGTTTAAGCCACGCCTCGGAAGCCAGCAGCCGCAAGAATAAAAACAGCTAATGCTAATGCTACACAGTGATTACACGATGGATACGACAGATCGAAGAGTTAGCTTGTTATTTACCAAACGGCAACGTCTGTCGCCGAGGCCCTGGAGCACGCCAAACTCCAGGTCAGATCCAGGACGAGAGACTCAGCACGACGCACCGTCAGGACGAGAAAATGTTTATTCAGTGTTTGTGTATCGCTGTTTACCGGAGCACACGGCGCATGCACCATCTCCGCTCTAGGCTTCGGCATGGGTTGGGCGGGGGAGGCGCGCAGGTTGGGCGGGGGAGGCAGGCTGCTCTCTGTTCAGGGGGGTCAGATCTCAGAGTGAGCCGTTTGCTTTTACAAGGAGGGGGGCCAGTCCAAGAAATGGGTGTTTTTTGTAAACTGTTATGTTATGGATATTGCACAACGAAAAATGTATCAACAAAGCCCTTAGAATAGACTGTGTAAAGGGGAAAATAGCAGAATATGGGACCTTTAATGAACACGAGCAACAACAAGTCAACAACGCACCGATTTCCTGGGCGTCTGAAAACGTCTTTTTAGTCCATGTAGAACTTATTTTCTGTTGAGCTCGTCTGCTCCATGTAAACTAATACAACAGAAACAAGATGGTGGTGTATATGGCAACTTCTGTGGTGAATATCTGGGCCTAAAAGAAAAACAAAACCCCCACAATTTTATTAGAAAAAATACATACTAACACCCTGATAATTCTTATATAATAAAACGACAACAAGATCAAATTTATTCCAGATTTGTCTTTTTATTTGACCAATGATCTCAGGAGCAAATGAACGAACAAAAAGTAAAGCGATGTCATAAATAAGCAACACGTATAACTCAACGAAACAGCAACAACAGTGAGTCCGAACACACTTCTGGAACACGCACATTAAAACGCAGCGGGATCTCTTGTCGAGGAATGTCTTTTTCTTCACACAGAGCGAGACTTTTCCGATCACAGCACACAGACTCATTGAATACTCCACACCCAGCTCGTCTGAGAGAGGAAGTCATGCTTTTTTCAAGGACAGCGGCCACATATCGAAGCGTTCACACACGACGACACCTCAACGTTGCACCCATACGATTTAATATAGCAATTTGGATACATAGACACGCTTTCCCTGGATAGATTTTTAAATAACAAACGCATGCTGCAAATTTTTTATCTTGAAAGACGCTGAAGTTATTTACAGCTGTGGGTTAGGAAAGCTACATACAGATTTTCACAGTAAAAGTCCCGTAGCGTAGCACTGATGGAGGCGTCGTTCACACTTGTTTGAGCCCGGTTTGGTCCTGATGAAGACTTGGTTTGGTCCCATTCTAGTCCTGATTTAGTCCCGGTCTAGTCCAAGTAGAGGCTGAAACAATTTAATCGATTATTGAGATAAACGTTGACTAATTTAGCAATCGGATTATCGTTATCTTGGCTAAAAACAGACTCCAAAATTTGCAATCTGCGGAAAAAAAGGACGTTTAATGACTCAAGTAGAGCAGGAATTACAACAAAAAACATGTAAATTGTGTGTTTTTGTTGAAAAAGTTGTTTTGTCTGTGAATTTACTCGATCAGGGGCGTCACGTTTGGTAAAATGTCATATTCACGAGGACTTTCGCGATAAAAACAACTCATCGAACAATCAAATTAGCAAAAATAACTGTTAGTTGCAGCCCTGAGTCCAAGTTCAGTGTGATTTTGAGAGTTACAAGTGTGAACGCAGCCTTAGAGGAGGGCAATATGTCGAAATTGTTCAGAAAATGCAGAATATAGAGTATGTTGTCTAAACTTTTAGGATAATAATGATAAAAAGTCGCAAAAAAAATGTAAAATGAAAGAAACTCGTCGTGTAAGGCTTCAAATAAGGGCAGTGTCGTATCCAACTTGCACCTCAGTCATTGCATGTTTTGTGTGTTTCTGATGGAAAAACAATAACTTTACAACTGTCCAGATGTTTATAGAGATGCATGAGCAAAAAACGATATAAAAGTCAACAAAAGAGGCGTGAAAGGACCAGATAAGCTGCTGGATCACTACTGCTAAATGTAATTATCCCATTATAGACCCTTTAAAAGTTTGTAAACAAAAATGATTCTATATATTCTGGAATGGAGGCAAAAGTGAACCTCAAAATATCACGAATATGAAAAATCCAGATGATTTTGGAAAATGAAAAGCGCTCAGACACATGTGAGTGATGACAGAGCCTGGTTTAAACACATACAACATTGTACTTTACATTATTTGTTCATTTTATAGAAGATTATGATGCGATCTTTGCATTTTATATTGAGGAAAAATCTTGATTTTTAGGTTTTTTTGGACAAACACTCACAGAAATGTTGAGTCTACAATAGATTTTGATTTTATCTACAGATATATCATATACTTTACCATAAATTATGCTTTCTGTGAAGCTCAAATACAATAATAATATAATATAAATAATAAATAGTAGCCTATATATTCCATTATAAAACCAACCTATCTGACATTTCTACCCTGGAAATGCAAATGTGTTGCTTGTTTCTCTACAATTACAACAATTCAGATCTGATTTGAGTTGATCATTGAAAAAGTATGGCAGAACTTCACTTTGTGTCAATTCCAGGATTTTGAAGACAACATTTTAAAGGCTCTACAGAGTAATGTTGAAAGAAGAGTATTCAGCATCTCCATCTCCACTGCTTTAACATTCGGCTGAACTGAACATTTGACGCGCAATGACACAATCCTGAAATCAATAGTGCAAAAAATGAATTTCTAGACGTGTTCAAATGTCTTGATTTCAGGATATTAATCTTAATTTCAGACGTTTTGACCAGTTAAGATTATTTATTTGATGGCGTTGACATTATTTTACTCGTTTCAAACCATTTCTGACTTGTTTCAATACATTACGTCTTACTTTAAACCAAATTAAGTGGATTACAAATGGCAAATTTATTTTCTTATTTAAAGCTAAATAATCACATAATCGGTCAGAAATACCTCTAAACCAGTGAAATATTCTGCATCAAACAGGCAATTAAATCTCAAAACTACTCAAATCCAGATAAAAATGATCAATTCAAGTCATTTTAAGGTTGACTAGATGTACATTTTTTGCTGTATATGTTGCCCACCTCTAAATTCTTAACGGAGATAAAAGAAAACATATCGATAAAATGGTGGTGCAGAGTTTGTAAATGAAAATGTTCATGTAAGGCACAGAAAACCTGCTGCGTGTGACATACCACAGTTTTACAGAAATGTAGGTTCTTCTTTACACTGATATTTACGGTAAAGGTTAGGCCAATACAGCAGTTTGGTCCTTAAAGATACATATATACTGTATATACTGTATATATAGTGTAGTGTGTTCAAACCAAGCTCACAACTGTTGACTGGAAGGACTTTAGCTGCACTTTTTTCTTTTAAAGTACATTTTATATAAATATGTTATGTTTTTATTTGTTTGTCTCGTGAATTTTAGGCATATTATGTTTCATAATCAGAAATGTAAAACTTTGAAATATAAGGCAAGACACTACAGGCAAAACTTTTTTTTTTTTTTGGTCAGTTTGCTCTCTTCGACTTTCATGTGGAAAAAACAAACTTCCACAAACAAACCAATCTGCTCCTAAAGATGTTTTATTCTTCCATTGAATCCACTTCAAACAAAGATTTCTCTGGGACATTGTAACTTCAAAGGCCGTTTTCTTAAAATGCATTTTTCTCCCTCGAGACATAAGGATCACTACTTAAAGTAGATCCTACACCAAACTGTACAATCTTGGATTAAACAAGATTTTGACGAAACACACAGAAGGATTTTTTGATATCTAAGTCTAAAACTGATTTGAATTTGAATTTTTAGGATCATTTTCAGTCCAATCTAGCTTCCTTAGAAACTAAATAAGAAATCCAAATTAAAATAAATAAATAATCTGTGTACAAAATGAACCAAGACATTTAAACCAGGTTCTGTCCATTTTTCAGATTCAAATGTCCCAAATATGTGTATTATTGGCTGTTTTTACACATAACATGCCTTATTTCTTCATGAAAACATGACATGATGAAAAACGTGTAATATTTTTTTTTCTTACATTTAGGAGAAGTTTCAAATTGATATCTTTAAATATAAGATTTTTCCTTTTCACCTGCAGTGTCTCGCCTTAAAGCAGAGCAAATAAAACATTACAATTTTAGTGCTGTTTAGACGTGTATTCTTAGATTTAAAAAAAGATCGATGGACATATTCCCTGGAGCTAATCTTTTGCCAGAGCATGAGGATTATCTAGTGTCGTCTGTTTTATCAGACGGGTCAACGTTTATGTCGGCGGCCATCTTGGAATTCCATCTCACGGTGAAGAAGCCACAGTCGAGGTCCATTTCAGACCTGCATCAACAACTGATAAGAATTCTATTTATATCAACGGGACGGCAGCGACTCAGTGATGGAACGCACCAAAGTACAAAAGTAAAAGTACTGTCCTGGGTATCTGTACGTTACTCTAGTAGATTTTATGGTGGATACTTTAACTTTACTACATTCGAGAGCTGCTATCTGTACTTTCTACATCGTTTAACTGGATTGAAAAGTGCTTTGAAGGATACACTGCAAATAATGAATTTCTAGATGAGTTAAAATGTCTTGATTTGAGGATATGAATCTGAATTTCAGACGTTTTGACTCGTTAAGATCAGTGGAGACTGTTTATTTGATGGAACTAGATTATTTCACTTGTTTTAAACCGTTTCTGACTTGTTTCAATACATTATTTCTTACTTCAATCCAAATTATCTGTCAGTGGTTAAGATCATTTCACTTACCCCACTGACAAATGTATTTTCTTATTTTAAGCAAATTAATGCATAATCAGTCAAAAATACCTTGACACCAGTGAAATATTCTGTATCACATCAGCAATTAAATCTCATCGAGTCAAAACTTATCAAATCCAGAAAAAAATTATAAATTCAAGCCATTTTAAACTTTACAAATTTACATTTTTTGCTGTGCTGGAAGAGAATTTGGACTGAAATAGGAAATAATGTATTGAAACAAGTCACAAACGGTTTGAAACAAATGAAATAATCTAGTTCCATTAAATAAATCGTCTCCACTGATCTTAACGAGTCAAAACGACTTAAATTCAGATTAATATCCTCAAATCAAGACATTTTAACTCATCTGGAAATTCATTTTTGCTGTGTATTTTTAGCACGTTCACTACAAAATATCTTTTCTACACAAGTTAAAATGTTTTATCTCAGGATATTAATCTTAATTTCAGACGTTTTGACTAGTTCAGATTATTTATTTGATGGAACTACATTATTTTACTTGTTTTGAATCGTTTCTGACTTGTTTCAATATAGTACTATAATATATATAATACTTCAAGACAAATTATCTGCCAATAGGTTTTACTCACCGCACTGACAAATTATTTTTCTTATTTTAAGCAAATCAGTGAAATATTCATTTAGAAGAAGAAGAAGAAGAAGAATTTTTATTTATAGAGCGCTTTTCCACCTAATAGGCACCCAAAGCGCTTTACAATCTCATGGAGTCAAAACTACTCAAATCCAGATAAAAACATTCAAGTCATTTAAGATGTACGGTAGATATTTTTGCCGTGTTTAAGGTTTTGAGTTCAACAAAAATATGAACACAAAATGTACTAGAAAATGAAGAAATTGATTTGACGTACGTTAGCGACACAGTTCTTTATCAATATCACTAGATTTGACGCTTTAACACTTCTCAAAATCTGTGTGAAATACTTTTACTTTTGCTCCTTAAGTACATTTTTAAACAGGGACTTAAACTATTACTGAACTAGACTGTGCAATGCAAAAATTAAGTTCTAGCTGAGTTAAAATGTCTTGTTTTCAGGATATTAATCTGAATGTCAGACATTTTGACTCGTTAAGATCAGTGGAGATTATTTATTTGATGGAACTAGATTATTTCACTTGTTTCAAACCGTTTCTGACAATACAACACATTATTTCCTATTTCAGTCCAAATTATCTCCTGCACAGCAAAAAATGTAAATCTGTAAAGTTTAAAATGGCCTGAATTGATCATATTTATCTGGATTTGAGAAGTTGAGAAGAAGTCAGCCGGGTAAGTAAAATGATCTTATCCCACTGACAGATAATTTGGATTGAAATAAGAAATAATGTGTTGAAACAAGTCTAAATCGGTTTGAAACAAGTCAAATAATCTAGTTCCATCAAATTAAAAGTCTTAACTCATCTTAACGAGTCAAAATGTCTGTAATTCAGATTAATTTACTGAAATCAAGATGTTTTAACTCATCTAGAAATTCATTTTTGCCGTGTGTGCACTACTTCAGTTTTTTGTTTTGTTTTTTGCACCTGTATCTGTACTTATACTTAAAGCTGGGGTACACAACTTTTTACTCAACGAATAAAAGAAAAAAACATGTTTCCCCTGAAGAATATATTGTAAAAGCACATGATGTTGTGATGAAAACAAGACGGCTGCATGCTGTCTGCTTCTAATAATCAAGTATTTTATGTCTCGTCAACCAGGAAATTAGAGTTGAAGGCAGCGCTCTGATTGGCTGTTCTTGGGGCGGTGGCACGAGTTTCACTTTGCGGTCTGAAAAAAGCAGTTTTAAAGGTCCTATGACAGGTTGAAATACACATTTAACTAAAATGCAGTAAAGATACATATAATCAAATTTCTACTAAAATCTTTACAAATTTTACCCCAGTTTAGCTATTTTTTAGGTTTTAAATTTTACTTCCTGGTTGTAAGTATGACATCACACTAGGAAATTACCATAGCAACCGCACTGTACATTGGTCAAAACAAATCTGATGTCACAGATTTTGTTCATTTGACAAAGAAAAACACATGTGAACACCTTTATTTTGTTGAATCAAAGTTTAAAGGGTCAAAAAAGTAGTTCATTTGGTGTAAATAATGCATAACCTTTGTCTCCCCAGTGTGATGTCATCAGTCTGTTTACTTCCTGAAATTGTCAACAGATTTTTCAACTTTTCTCCACAAACAGTGATGTGATTGGTGTAAAACTACAATTTATATTTACAAGAGGTATTAATACACTGAAGAAAGTCAAAATTAGAAAATCATAAAAACCCGTCATGCGCACTTTAAAGTTGAACTCGCACTTGAAAATGAAAACTTGTGGACATTAACGATGTGCCAAAGATTTTGTGAGAGCGAGGAACTAGTTAGACACATTTACGGGTGAGTGAAAATGAGGTACCCCGGCTTTAAACAACAAAACTGAGTACTTCTTCCACCGCTGTAGCCTTTGATCCCAACTTCAACCAGTGCAGTTGTTGTGTCATTTGGCCAGACACTTCCCTTCCCTTTATATTATGTTTGAGTGACTGCGCTCTTGGTGGTGGCAGCGTTAAGTTCTTTGGGAATCATGAAGGTTTCTATAAAATATTTTAAAGTAAGAGGAACAGAATGTTAACGAGACCCTTCACACCGAAGAAAAATGCTCTGAATTTGAATAATTTACTGTATATTTGTATCGAGATGTACATTTGTGTCACCTGTAAAACACTGCAAGTTTGTAAAATGTCTAGGATTATCGTATATTCTGATCTGTATAATATTTAAGGACACATATTCTGCAGTGTTTCTGTTATTATTGTCCTTTAAACCTGCTCTTTATTATTACTATTACATCTGTGAGGCGTTCCCATATCAGTTAGAACTCCATCTACTGGCAGCAGAGGGAATTACCATGGGGAAATAAACAAAAACTACACTGCAAAAAGGGATTATCTAATTTAGTTAAATTTACTTGAATTAAGCAAATTAATCTTAAAAGTCCAATTTTAAGATTTTTTCACTTGACAGGACTACATCAAATTGACATTATTTGAATTGTTTTAAGTAAACTTGATAAGTAAAATAATCTTATTCCACTGGCAGATAATTTCACTTAAATTAGGGTAAAAAGGTCTTATTTTGAGTTTATTTTTCTTATTTTTTGATAGGCCTTTTTTGCAGCGTATCCTTCCCCGACACGCTAATGTAAGCAGCTGTAGTGAACGTGATTCGAGGCAGAAATGCTCTGAACGAGTCTGTGATGATTCGTGGACTTAAAAACAGCACAGAAAATCACAGAGCTCTATTTACTTTACTATTTACTTTGATGTCACAAATCTGAGGAATTTGAAACAGAGTATTTTGTGAGGCTCAGAGGGAGAGGACTTAGTAAACAAAAATCATCAAACAACCGTGAATGAGGCTTAATATAACTCCAGGTGTGTTTTTGACAAAGGAACAACATTATAAAAAGCTCAAAAAGAGTACATTTGCATGATATGTGTCCCTTAAAACTGCAGAAATGATTATGTTAATATCTATTTGCACAATGGATTCTCTGATTATATGTAACACTGTGAACAGAGCCCTGCAGTACATGGCACATATTAATATTATTAGACATTATATCACAGGTTTGTCTTAATGTACAGTCATATTTACACCTTAAAACTCTATTAGTTACACAGTCGAGGTTATGAAACGTAAACGGGTGTTAGACGGAGTGTGAGGAGAGCCGCAGCGCTACGGGATGTAACAATGCATTTTAAAATATTTGGATCAAAATATTAAAATTAATTCTAATGCAATTTCAAAACTGTCGAGGCACCGCAAGATGTAATGGTACCCAATAAGGCTGCAACAATGAATCGACTAATTGTGACTCGTCGACTTTAAAAATGAATCGTAGTCATATTTTGATAATCGTAACAATTATCTGGACTGTACAGAGTCTAAAACACATACGAAAATATATTTTTATAATATGACAGTGGCATTATTGAATCAAATTGTAAAAAAAAAGGAAGAAAAAAATGATTTTCATCAATAATGCACTTTATTCGTAAATATTCTTTATCTAGAAGTCTTCAGTTGCCATATTTTAACCTTTATTTGGTTGATAATGTATTTAAAAAGTTAAATGTACAATAGAAATAATCATATGACTACCAGTAGTCGACGACTGAAATAATCGTTCATTGCAGCCCTGGTACCAAACATAAGCCTTTATTATTTTAGTTTGATGTTCAGATGGAGAACATGTGGTTTAGGGGTTGTGGTTTTAAAACGTTAAAGGACAAATATTGTGCATTATTTGTATTGTCTTTAGCCTTTAAACCTGCTCTTGAGTGTCTTCAGTTTGACACGTCATGTTTTAGAACTAAAAATTAAATGCTTTTACGGAGAAAAACATAACTTTATCACTGCGTTGGGAGATGCCATTTTGACTTAGCTGTGGCTCCATCTACTGGCTGCAGAGGCAGTTACACACATGTAAATAGTTACCCACAATGCATTGCAGTAAGAAGTAGATCTGACAAAGTTGTAGTTATCGTGATTAGACAGAAGAAATGTTCAGAGCGAGTCTGGACATGATTTAAGGACTGAAAACAGCAAAGGATTCTGGGATAAATGACGTCAGCTTCATCCACGTCACACATGAAGGATCAGAGCACAGTGTCTGAGAGAAAGGATTTACAAACCAGCATCATCAAACAAACGAATGAATCAAGCTAATGCTACTCCAGGTGTGTTTCTCATGATGGAACAATGTTAGAGCATGAATAAAAACTCAACAAAGTCCATTTAGCATAATATTTGTCCTTTAAGCATCACCTGAACTTTACTGTTAGACAAATCCCATTGTTAAGTTAAAATTGTGACGTTGACACTTGAATGCACTGCTACATCCCCACAAGGTTACGTTCACGACAGAATTTGATATAATAATTTCAGATGGAGGGCAGAGGCCTATGGATATTTGTACGGCCGATTCACTGTTTATGAAAGAAACATCCAAAGAGAAAATCCACAACTGTTGAACTAATTATCACCATCATTACTATTTTTATAGGAATGGAGCTCAATGTGAAACCTACTGCGATTCCAGAAAGTAAACTTCTCAGCTTCATTTTCCCCACAGACATTTAGAAAAAATCAAATAATAACATTGTAAAAACTATGTCTATGTAGTAACAGACCACAGTTGTCAGGAAAACAGAAATAAAACTTAAAATTTGGCTAAATATTTTGATAACTTGGCAGTTCATACAGTTTCAGAAACTTTATTAGTCAGCAAATTAGCCCTGAGCAAGCCTTCAAACCTTTTTTTTTTTAAGTCTATGGGGAAAATTAATGTTAAATTTACTTTTCGAAGTCATGTATGAGCTCGACTGGGATCACATTTAATCTTGTGGCTTAACGTCCTTTCAAATGGCAAAAATAACTCACTTTCGATTGAATAATGACACCACATTTTAGTATTATATAGAAACAAATATTAAATCTTAATGCATTTATACTGACACAAGAGACATTGAGCTTTGTTTCATGTTTCAGACCCATTAATTACAGAAATATAAACCATAAACCAGGACAAAACTGCCGCATTTTGACAGATAAAGACTTTTTCTACCACAGATTTCTGACGTACCCTCCATCTCGCGCTAAAATGCACCGACGCCGCGTGAACACAACCCCTCTCCTTCGCCCGGCGCACACGCAGTTCCTCGGACGTGTTTTGACGGCGGGCGGCTCAGTCCGGGTAGATGAGGAAGCCGGAGAAGGTGGAGTATTTGTTGGTGTTGCCCCCGTGGACCTTCCCTCCGTCGAGCTGCACACAGACCTCGTCCCCCACGTCCAGGTGCAGGATCACGCTGTTGGAGGCGTAGTCGTAGTTCTGGTCGGCGTCCTGAGCGATGGCGCTGGCCCTCACCTGCGACAAGACACAGCAGAGCAGAGGTTTACGTTCGGTGGAAAGACGCTCTGTGTTTGACGGGTGTTCTAAGATGATTCGGATCAATAATCGTGGTTATTCAAGTCACAATATCAATAAACAATGCATAGGATAGACCAGTGTTTTTCAACTTTTTTGTTGTTGTGGCACACGTGTTGGGTTTAAAAGCTACCACGGCACGCCACCTACCACTAAAATATTACCAAGTCAGACCATTTAGTTAAAAATATTGTATACAGTGAGGTAAATAATCAAATCAAATCACACTTTATTTTTAAAGCGCTTTTCATACAAAAATTGTAACACAAAGTGCTTTCCAGTTTACATATTAAAAACAATTCCCCGAACCCACCCCCACCCTGACCCCGACCCCACCATCCCCACAGTAAAGCTTCCATGCAAACACATACAGGTACGCATGCACACACACTTTTTGTTGTTTAGTTTGTTCTTTTTAACATTTGATGACCAGACAGGCTCATAAATTTGGAGTGGTAAGTGAACTATTGGAAAATTCCTTGTACAATTGCTTCCATGTTCTAAACTGCTTTAAACAGGAGGGTTTGAAGGTCCTTCCTCAGAAGAATACTTCAGAAATCAGACCATATTTCCCGTTTGTCGGTGCATTTTAACGCACGTTCAGCTGATTTAAATACATGATATTCATTTGTAATTTTATAATGTTATATTTTATTTAGCTTTATTTGCCAAATACATTTGCCAATCCCAGACTATTTTGTTGGTCTTTTTCTTGTTTAAAAGTACACTGCACTGCTTTACTGTGACATATCGGGGCATCTTACTGGGGGCCCCTTCAGGTTGGGGGCCCAAGGCAGTTGTGGCCTGTTGCCTAATGGTAAATCCGCTGCTCAAGATAATTAAAGATTATTAAGGTCACAATGTAATCATAAGATCTAAAAAAGTATGGAAAAAAATGAATTTTATGAAGCTGGACACACTGGACAGGTGGCCCTCTATTACACACTGATGTCATAGTTTCAATATTTGTGGATAATCAGAAAAGGTTCTTGTCACAATAATTGTAACACTGAATTTGATCTCATGACATAGTCCTTAAAGTGCCTCTGACAGGTTGGACTTCTCATTTTACTAAAATGCAAGTTAAATGTATTTAAAATTCTGATAGAATCTTTATTGATTTTACCCCGGTTTAGCCATTTTTGTAGGTTTTTAATTTTACTTCCTGGTTGTAAATGATGACATCCCACTGGGAAATTACCAAGAAACATCCTGTACAGTGCACCAAACTCCCCTAATGTCACATATTTTTATTTGACAAAGGAAAATACATGTGAACACCTTTATTTTGCTCAAAAAAGTAGTTTATTTTGTGTAAATTATGCATAATCTTTGTCTCCCCAGTGTGATGTCATGTTCATGACATCACACTGGGGATGTCACTGGGGATGTCATTAACTTCCATATATTTTTCAACTTTTCTCCACAAACAGCGACCTGATTGATGTAACACTATCATTTATGTTTACCTCAGGTCTTAATACACCAATAAAGTCAATGTCAAATTAAGAAAACAAAACAAAACTGTCAAACGTGCTTTAAACTTAGCAACATTACACATCGTCACTTCACTCAACATCTACAGAAAGTTACTACAGAGTTTCTGGACGTAAAAGAAACAAACAACGTTATAAATGAGGTGATTATAATTGCACTGATCACCCAAAGCAGACGACACAAATGAAAACACTTCCATTACTTTCTTTCCAAAGCCTGCTCTATGATTCAACCTGCTGCTGCTGCTGCTGCTGCTGCTGCTGTATTTGTGGCCTTTAGTTTTCCTCGCACGCTGCTCCGGTGCAGATCACTGCCTCGCTCTCCTCCGGCTCGGCTCTAATGACCGACCGCAAACAAATGTGGTGTCTCGTTATGAAACCATCGAGCATGCACAATAACAAATAATGTCTGTGTAATTAATTAGACCCAATTTAACACTGCCTGCTGCTGTGGCACAGTCATACAAACCACTTCATAATCGTTTAGCTTCTCACTGACCTCATGCTGGCATTTTAACTTTCACTGTTTAACTTTTTCTGTTGCAAACATACACAGGTTCTTATGCTAATCTTTGTGCCTTTATTTAACCAGGGAAGCAACACTGTCACTGAGGATCCAAAACGGTTACAATAATCATTAAAATATTAAATTAGGCTGCAGAGGTTATCACAACCAGGCTGAAACAAGTGAATCAGTTATTAACTATTGAAATAATTGTCAACTAATTTGTTTTCTGAACGATTTACAAACTCCAAAAACTACCATGTGCAGAGAGAAGAGGTTTTATGAAGCAGACAAGGCAGTAATGATCCCACAATGCCTTGTGTTGTAATGAAAAATAATAATTTGTTCTGTTCAAGATGTTCTCCAGCGGCATCACTTTACTTAATTTTGGTTAAATCTGGTGAAATGTTCACAGGCCTTTTACCATCTAAACAACACACTGATTAATCAAAAGAGTAACTTCTATTGATTAACAAAATAAATGCAGCCTTAATCTCAAGAGAAACACATCTGTTATTCTTTTGTTTAACTGTCACAAACTAGAAGAGATTTCACTGCTGAAACAACGTAACTGATCGCAACTGATGATTGAAACTTTTGTCAACTTCTAGTCAAGTCATCGAACAATCATTATCTCAACCAGGGGTTTACAAACTTTTCTGTCCAAGACCAGCAACACAGCCAAGTAACTGACACTTCAATTAAGTGTGGACGCACGTTAAATCAGGTTTAATCAGGTGTTTGAATAGTGTTTGTTGTTTTATTAGACCAGGCATGTCCAAACTAAGGTCCGGGGGCCAAAAGCGGCCAGCAGACCAATTTTTCTTGGCCCTCAAGCTTCCTGGTGAATTGGCCCACTTTGTCCTAAGACATACTTTTTACGGCAAATTTCAGATTTTCTACTATTATAACCTAAATGACTAACATGTTGGTGCGATACAGACCTGATATTAAAGCATTGAGACTGAATGTAGATGTGGTGGCGCTTTAAAAATCAGATTTCAGACACAGAATCAGACCCTTATTTGAACGTTTCATGATTTAATTGTGGCGCTCCGCTTGGTCTACATTTCAGTATGTGGCCCTCGGTGGAAAAAGTTTGGACACCCCTGTATTAGACCATATTCTCTAAATGACACTGTTTTAATGAAAAAAAATAATTTCAAAATAATTCTACAAATAATATCTTCATTTAATCTCACGACCCCCCGCTCATCCTTCACGACCCCCCGAAGGGTCCCGACGCCCACTTTGGGATCCACTGCTCTGGATTATACAGGCTCCAAAAACATACCGTGATCTGAGAGACAAGACTAAGCCATTTTGTCAATAAGTTTAACCAAATCATATAATTTCACAAGCGTCAAACGTAATACATAGTTCTTTTCTGATCCAACAACTAACTGATAAATCTAAGAAAATAATGGTAAGTTGCAGCCCTAGAAGCTTTTTACAATTGAATTTTGATAAAATCTTTGCACAATCATCGCAAAAATAAGGCGTCATTCCTCATTTTGTTTATGTTTTCTTTAGATAAATGTATGGACTGGCATTTTAGCTCTTGTTTACACCTGACGTCGAGTTCCTGATCACTGGATTCTGAGGTGAGATGTGCAATGATCTTTGGATGTGCAATGATCTTGGGATCTGAAAGTGTGACCTTTGTGCACCGCAGAACGAGGAGCACAAACCTTCACCTGATCCACCTGGAGCTACAGACACTTTTACAAACCAACAAACTCTCTGCAGCTTCTGATCAAACTTTATGTAAGATGTACAAGGCTCTGCTGATTCCACAAATATAACTGCACTGCCATGTCATTATTTCAGATTGGAAGTTTACTGTTTTGGAGGGAAATATCCAGAGTTATTCACCTTGTTCCGCCCACTTTTGTCACAGATTCAGACTCCTGTAGTAAATGCACTTCCGGTTTGACAAGAACTCCATTCACCCAAGCGGCGAACAAAGGAAAAGTCTCGCCGCTAAAACATTATATAAAGTAGATTGATTTGTGTAAAATGTTTAATGAACATGAGCAACAAAAAATCGGCAATGCACCGATTTCCAGGCGGCCTGAAAATGGCTTTTTAGTCCGTGTAGAACTTATATTCTGCTGAGCTCGTCTGCTCCGTGTAAACTATGGCGGCGCCCATGGCAATAAGGTCAATAAGATAAGAAATCTGTCCATTCAATCAACATCACAATTGACAACAAAACCAAAAAAGACACCAGTAATCTGACATCAGGGGCCTGTCAATCACTACATCATAAACATTTCACAGCAGAATTAAGTAACTTCAGCAACAGAGCTCCCCCTGCAGGTCTCTTGTGAACGTACGCTGCCAGTAAAAACACGCCAAAAGCATTTTTCCCCCCCTTTTTTTTCTCTTCTCCCTTCCTTTTTATTGAAATAAGGAAGAACAGTTACATATAGAAACATTTCATGTCACCAAATATAAAAAAAGAGAGCCAGTGTTTCTCAGGAGAGTTGTCTTCAGGTCGGAGTCAGGAAAGTTGCAGCTGGTTTTCCGCTCAGAGACAGCAGGGGGCGACGACAGGGACTTCAAACACCCGAAAATACATTTACAACCACCACACGGATTTACAAAGACGTTTAATAAGGTAAAAATTAGTGGTGGGCCGGTAACGGCGTTAACGTGCTGCGTTAAAGTGAGACTCTTATCGGGCGATAAAAAAAATATCGCCGTTAATCTATTCTCAAAGTTGGGTTGGGAGCTGGGCCTACATTACATAATACAGACATTTTTGCGCGGATGTATACCTAGCCGAATTGCACTGTAGGGGGCGAGAACGAGTCTTCGAACCTGTGTGTAGGCCTACTGTGAAATTACCACATCAAACGTGACGTGCTAACATGGATGCAGCTATGAAGCCGCCGGGTTTGCTTCAGGGAAAATTTATTTTTAAGAAGCTTCCCAATGGAAATCTCGACAAGACTAAGGTTGTTTGCACCTTGTGCAATGCGGAATTAGTTTACTGTAGGAGTTCTTCCAGTCTCAAGTACCACCTAAACGCAAAGCATCCCTTAGCTAATGCCAGGCGCAAGCACTGATGTAGCGCAGGGGAAGAGTCGTCGTCAAACTACTATGTTTGAGTGCAACCGAGGCAAGCCCGTCAGCACAGCTCTATCAGCCAAGCTAATTTATCTCCTTGCTCAGTGGATTGCCACCAGCTGCCAGCCCATCAGCGTGGTTGAAGATGATGGGCTCGAGCTTGTTCTCCATGCGGCCACAGGTGACCCATTTTACAAACTACCTGTGAGGCGAACTATCATGAGGAGAATACATGACCAGCACGCCGCAGAGAAAGCCGCAAAACCCGTTCACAAAGACTTACTTTTAGTCATTATTTGGGTAGCACACATATTCTGAATGTCTTCGTCAGAATTCAAATGAGCCATTTTAATCTAGATTAATCTAGATTAATTCCAAGATTACAGTGAGATTAATCTAGATTAAAAAAAATTAATCTATGCCCACCACTACTAAAAATAGTACTTAGTTCTACTTTAAGTTCTGTTTTAATTGCACATTCCCTAAAGCCTTTACCCTCGACCCTTCAGCAGTTTTTTGATTGCACGCTCCATAAGTCTGTGTGCAAACTGTACCTGAATAGTTTTTTTTTTAAGCGTTTATGTGCCTTGAGGCCTTACATCTATCTATTTATAATGTGCGCTGTTGTTTGTTTTTTGTGCCATCTTTTAATTGTTTTTTAATTGTTCTTCATGATGGTCCTCTTGCGTCTGAAAGAAAGTTTTAGATTGATTGATTGTCATATTAATAACCTTAAAGTCCTTTCCACTGACAACAATCACATCTTTGGAGTTGAATAATAAGAATAACTCTCTGAAGCTTTTGTGGGAAAAAGATTTAACTTTCACAAGACGCTGAGCTTTGAGGCGCCTTTTTGTTTCATGTGGATCGGTCCAGTAATTACAGAGCTATGACCCATAAACCAGGTCAAAACAGCAGCATTTTGACATTCAAACAGCAGATCCCATAGAAATATGACCTGTTTCCAATTCAGTTTTAAACTAAAGCAACCTGTTGTGACATAGTTAAAAGATTTGATGAAAAAATCTGCCAATTCACAGAAAAAGAGACAGAGACTATGACTAAAATCAGCTTGTAATTATCCTCAAAAGGCTCTTGTGTGTCCCCTCTACACGACAACTAATTCCAGATTCGTCGATGTAAACCCTCATTCGTCCAGGTGTGGTCCATCGTAGAAAGGGTTTCAGAGGTTGTCATCCGGACGCTGTTTAAAGATCGAGACGTTTCGACTTTTCGATCTTTAAACAGCGTCCGGATGACAACCTCTGAAACCCTTTCTACGATAATTCCAGGTTCTTTTTTTTTTTCTTCAGTTTTTAAACACATAAAACAGAACAGAAAAACACAAAAAAACCACAACCAGCAAGAGAACAGTGGGGAAAAGAAGAAATCCAGAGAATAGAGGCACATATTTTCTAAAGTTAGCCTCCCATTTGGTCCAAAGTCTTTAAAAAGGTTAAATATACAATAGAAATAATTGTTTGACTAGTCGACCACTCGATGACAAGTCGACTACTAAAATAATCGAGCCCTACAATAAAATATCTGCATGTTGTGAACTGTGTGTTCTGTGGTGTCACTGGTCCTGGATCAGAGCGTGCAGACTTTACATCGACTGTAGTTCATGCAAGGAGAGAGTTACAATTCAGTTGTGTTTAGGTTCTGCAGAAAGTGTTTTATAGTTTTGATATGAGAGTTAAAGTGCCTCTGACAGGTTTGACCACTCATGCAACTAAAAATATTTAAAATTTTGTTAAACATTTTATCTTAGTTTAACACTTTTTTTTAGTTTTGTAATATCACTTCCTGGTTGTAAATGATGACATCACAGTAGGCAATTACTTACTAAACTAAAACGTACTAAAACTCCGCTAATGGCACAGATTTTTTTAATTTGACAAATCAAAATATATATGATTTATAATTTGATTTATTAATGTTTAAAGGTTCAAAATAGTACTTAAATACTATAAATTATGCATAACCTTCGGATGGGATGAGTCTCGTTAGTGTTACATGCTCATCCAGAAACGCATCAATCAGAAAAAGTTGTTTTGAATGTATTTTAAAGATATTGTACGTTTAAAAGTGCGTTTACTGTGATTCTGCGGCTTTAGTGTTGTGTCAGTGGCGTTAAAGTCTATACGACAGATAAGACAAAACATTTCACTAAAACAGAGTGAACATGTTTATAATTAGGTTTTTCCTATTTGTCACCAGTTTGACAGTTTTAGTAATGTTTAAAATGTTACTTCCTGGTTGGACAGCAAAAATGACATAGAGGTAATTCCGTAATGTTGTTACCTAGCAACTATTTTGAAAACAAGTCCAAAATCCACATAAATTACACAATAGTTATGATTTGACAATTAAAAATACCTGATAACAACTTTAGTTTGTTGAATGACTGTTTAAAATGGTGTCATCTGTGAGTAAATTGTCTATGTATTTTCGATGGTACGTCGCTTTTTGATGACATCACAGAGGGATTCTGTTTTTTTTTCTGTATTTAAAAACGACAACATTCATAGATGTAAAACTATAGCAAATAATTGCCACAGGTGCCCTCCCACCAAACTAAGTCATAGTTAGAAAATACTGAGAACTTGTCATACAGACTTTAAGTGGATCCAATATTGTCATTTATCGTAATATTTGGAAGAAGAAATTGCGTTTTTAAACCAGCACGAGCGCATACTAGGCGTGGGACGATATTGAAATGTAATGTCACGATTATCTTGGCCAAAATAGTTGCGATTAACGATAATATCACGATAGTTTAAGTTTAAACTTGACAGATAGTTTAAAATTGACAGTTTGAAAATGTGACGTATAAAGACATTGCTTTCTCAGTATAAATAAGTTCTGACATATTTGTACTTTATTATTCATCTTATTCCGGAAGTTGCCGTACGCGCCGCCGTCTTGTTTCCGTTGTAGTTTACACGGAGCAGACGAGCTCGACAGAAAATAAGTTCTACATGGACTAAAAAGACGTTTTCAGGAAATCGTTGCGTTGTTGACTTGTTGTTGCTCGTGTTCATTAAACATTTTACACAAATCAATCTACTTTATGTAACATTTTAGCGGCGAGACTTTTCCCTCGTTCGTCATTAGCTTTAACGGAGCGTTTACAACAAAAGTGCGTATCTGTGGCAAAAAGCGACAAAAGTGGGCGGGGCAGAATAAGGTGAACAAGTGAAAACAAAAACGATCTAGAGCAGAACATAAAGGGTAAGTTGCTTTTTTCTGCACAATCTGGGGATAAAATGGCGATTATCTTTGTTGGCGATTATCACGATTATTAAACAAAATGTAGCACAGACGATTATTGTCTTTCCTTTTTATCACGAAACAGAATTATTGTTTATTGTCCCATCCCTAGCGCATACAGCTGATAATGCTTTTGCCCGGACCAGAGCAGGCAAATCTGCCCACACGAATGAATTGCACTTTGTAAATAAACACTTACTCAAACAGGCCATTGTTCAAACGCAGAGAAATAAACTACGGAGAGAGGGACGGCATAAATATTAATGAATGCAAATGTGACGGATCCTGATTCTTCTTTGTCTTTGACTGCGACTTAATTCACAGTCCATCATCTGCACCGTCCCGAGCCACACAACGATCCATCCACACAGTTACCTCAACAACTATCACGTTAGGTCTGGGCGAAACGGTGATAAAAATCGAATCGTGAGCTGGTCCCTGTGACAATTATTACTATTTTTGTGAAATCGACGTATCGTGATTCACTGCTTGTCTCTTTAAAGGTCCCATAACATGCAAAATCGACTTTTCAGAGGTTTTAACCTTCCTACAGTGCTATTTGGGCCTCGTATGTTGTGCCCAAAGTGGTTTTTTGATTGATTCCCTCATGCTTTCGCTAGAGAACTGTCTTTTCCGTCCCCCTCGGCTGAGCAGCAGACGGGGGCTCCTCACTAAGATGACGTGGTGTTTAAGCCACGCCTCCAGGAAGCGCGCAGCCGCAAGAATAAAAACAGCTAATGCTAATGCTACACAGTAATTACACGATGGATACGACAGATCGAAGAGTTAGCTTGTTATTTACCAAACGGCAACGTCCGTCGTCGAGGTACTGGAGCACGTCAAACTCCAGGTCAGATCCAGGACGTAGGACTCAGCACGACGCACCGTCAGGACGAGAAAATGTTTATTCAGTGTTTGTGTATCGCTGTTTACCGGAGCACACGGCGCATGCGCAACATCTCCGCTCTAGGCTTCGGCATGGGTTGGGCGGGGGAGGCGCGCGGGTTGGGCGGGGGAGGCAGCCTGCTCTCTGTTCGGGGGGGTCAGATCTCAGAGTGAGCTGTTTGCTTTTGCAAGGAGGGGGGCCAGTCCAAGAAATGGGTGTTTTTTGGAAACTGTTATGTTATGGATATTACACAACGCAAACATTTATCAACAAAGCCCTTAGAATAGACTGTGTGAAGGGGAAAAGAGCAGAATATTGGACCTTTAATGCAGCTGTCTGTTCAAACACACTTTTTCTCCTGTTGTTTAGCCTCTGTAGTCTCTGAGCAGATGACTTTATTTATCTCTTATAGACAAGGGCTGCACAATTCAATGAAATCGACACAAAAAGCAAAAAAGAGCGCAACCAAAAGCAATAAAAATGCGCTCAAAAGCAGCCAAAATGCGCCTGCAAACAAGAAACACAACTCAAGAGCGTGAAACGTGAAAAAAAACATGACAAAGACTCATGTAAATATGACAAACACAACTGAACGTGACAAAAACCAAAAAGCAACAAAACAGAATCCTATTATTCAAACCTAAATCGCAAATCTAATCATAACCACACTGGTCAGAAAAATCACAATTAGATATTTTTGCTAAATTGTGCAGCTCTATTAAAGGTAACAGAAAAAAAACAAAGTGAACATGAATCGTGATAAAATCGAAATCATGATCTGGCCCCAAGGAAATCGTGCTAATCATTTTTTGTCACATCGTCCAGCTCTACATCACGGCGTCCTCTGCGTCGTCACTTCAAATGTTTCCAGATGAATTCATAACATGTTTCTTGTAAAAAAAAACAAATCAAAACTTTGCTGTCTGTTGTCTATGAACCCGTGTAATCTTAAAGGTGCACAGTGTAACTTGTCTGGTTCGTTCGCCATCTGCTTGTTTCCATGGAGATGTTATTTCGTTGCCTGGAATGCCCCGCAGTATGGCATTCAACTTGTCTTTCTTGCATTTATTCCTTTAAAGGTGTTTAGAGCTGTAGTTTAGTCAATTAATCAATTGATAGAGTCCACATTTTTTATTTGTCGACAAAGATTGTTGTGCTTTGAGTGGAAAAGCGCTCAAAAATAAAAATCCTCATCATTATATGGATTTTTATTGACAAAAGCAAAAAGGAGAGAACACGGAGTGAGTTCGCTAAAGGTTTTTGGAGCGACTGCACAGTTTAATCTGCCTTTTCACTTGTAAATTTGCTGTTTACTTGTACTTCTTTGCATATACACTAGTTTTTACATGACATTCTTATATATATACTTTGAGAGCTTTTTTGTAGTCTTCAGTCGACTATTGACCTTATTCTGCCCCGCCCACTTTTGCAGTTTTTTGCACTTTTGCTGTAAACACACTTTCGTTTGACGAGAACTCCGTTAAAGCTAATGACGAACGAGGGAAAAGTCTGACACTAAAATGTTACATAAAGTAGATTGATTTGTGTAAAATGTTTAATGAACACGAGCAACAACAAGTCAACAACGCAACGATTTCCTGGTCAGTCTGAAAACGTCTTTTTAGTCCATGTAGAACTTATTTTCTGTTGAGCTTGTCTGCTCCGTGTGAACTACAACGGAAACAAGACAGCGGCGCGTACGGCAACTTCAGGAATAAGGTGAATAGATCTACGGGTTTTTTCTTCCTTTACATACCTTGAAATATGCATACTTGTCTCCATGGAGATAGATTGCATAATTAAACTAGTTCACAAATTCAAATACATTATTTAGCTACAATATAATTCTAGATCCATGATTTTCAACCATTGCGCCGGGGAACACTAGTGCGCCTTGAGGTTTTGCCAGGTGCGCCTTGAAAAAACGTCCAGTTTGAGTTAACAGATTCACAAATGCGGATTTAGTGAACCAATTTACATTTTTGGAGTGTCCAGAGCAACATTTGCACCAAAAAAGAACGCAAAACCATCACTATTACCAAATTCAAAGAACTAGACAGTGCCACAGACATTATTTGCCTCATTATATTCATTCATTCATTCATTTTTCTACCGCTTATTCCCGTTAGGGGTCGCGGGTGACTGGAGCCTGTCCCAGTGACTTTGGGCCTTAGGCGGGGTACACCCTGGACAGTGGCCAACTCGTCGCAGCAAACACAGAGAGACAGACAAGGACAGACACATTTCACTCTCACATTCATTCACTAGGGACAATTTAGAGTTGTCAATTATCCTACACAGTCATGTCATTGGACGGTGGGAGGAGCCAGAGAACCCGGAGAGAACCCACGGTAACACGGGGAGGACATGCAGACTCCACCCAGAGAGATCGTGTGATGTTGGGGTGGTTCGGAATTCGAAACCACGATGTTGGGGTGGTCTGGGATTCGAACCCACGATCTCCTTATTGAGAGGCAGAAGCTCTAGCCGCTCTGCCACCGTGCACCCCTACAATATTTTAAACTAAATGGTCTGATTTGGTCATGTTTTAGTGGTAGGTGGCACGCTGTGGTAGCTTTTAAACCCAAAACGTGTGCCACAACTCAAAAAAGGTTGAAAAACACTGTTCTAAACATTGTATTTCATGTTGAATCAGTGTGGCCACCGTCTCAGGTAAATGAGAAATAGTGAACCCTTCATACACTCATAGAACTACAGTTAGAGAGGTAACTGACATTCATTGACCGATGGAGCTGCCCTTGGTCTGGAGTCCACAAGAGCTCTGTAATAGTTTAGTTAAACGTATGACCCGTTTCTCTAGTTTTAGCGCTCACACACGTTTTATTTTCGTCCTGGAGCACACGAGGTTCAACATGAGAGCTCCAGCGTCTTTGGTCGTTTCTGCATCAGACGCAGATCTGTGCTCCTCTACGCTGCTCCCGTGTGATCTAAAGAGCGAGTTTGGTCTATGATTAATCACGAGTAACGCATTAACTTTGACAGCCCTAGTATTGATACAAAATCGAATCAAAATTGATAAATACAAGGAAATAAATATCTTTTTTTTTGTCATATCGCCTTATAAGACCATATTTAGTTTAAAACTTTCCTAACGGCGCATCAGTAATTATAACTTTTGGGGTTTAAAATACTGTTTTAGTCTAGCTGTACTGAACAAATGAAGGGTTGATCGACCGTTGAGCATTAGCATAAAGTAAAACATCTGCTGCTTTCATCGTCGTTATATTTCCACAAGATTTTAATAATTCCTGACGAACAAACGACGTGGACATCACTTTTCTCGTGGCCCGGCTTCGAAATAACGCCGTGCCGCAGATAAATCTTGTCCCTCGTTTGTTGCATTTAGAACACATTTGAGATCATTTATTTTTTGCTGAACTGAATCGATAGTCGGTGTGCGTTTGAATTCAGCGCACACGTCTTCATTATCCCTCACTCTCTCAGTCGCCGGGCTCCTCGTCCATCCGTCTTTGGACGCTCTGACAGTGGAATGAGATGCCGGTCACGCACACAGACCCCCCCTGTTGGGTTCAGAGGGAACAGCGGCTCTCTCTGTCCATGTCCCAACTAAATCAGATTGATTATGGGCCAAGCGGAGAGCTTCTCAACCAGGGGGGTGCGGGCAATCAGCAAAATGTATTTGAGTCAACAATATCGATTCAGTAAAATAATTTGGAATATTCATTTGATTTGTGAAGTTTTGACTCATTAGGTTTGGTTATTTTTCATTTTAACCTTCCAGTGGAGTATGAAAAGTATTAAGGCTGAAACTAAAACCTATTTCAGTATTCGATGAGTCAAGTGATTATTTCTGTCATACACTGGGATTTTAAATACATTTATAAATCAAATAAAAGTGAAATGAAATATGGTGACTCAAGCCTTCTAGAATATTTCTAGAGAATATTTATGAATCAAGTGTATTATGTATAAAAACCTAAAATAGTAGTATAATAGTTTAGTTACTATTATAGTTTATAATAGTAACCAGAGGCGTCGCCAGACCAATTTTACCGGGGCTTGAGCCCCGGATGTTTTACGTCCAGCCCCGAATGAAATTATTTCCCAAAATTATTGTGATTCTGATTCAAAGTCCGCACTGTTACATTGCACTTTATGATGAGCGGGACTCAGCGCTCCGAGAGCGAGGCGCGAGAGCGTGGGCTCTGTGCTCTAGGCTCGTGCGCTCCGACAGAGAGCCTCGTCCGCTCCTTGCGCGGGCCTTGTCCGCTCCTTGCGCGGGGCTCGGACGCTCCGTGCGCGGGCCGCGGACGCTCCGTGCGCGGGCCTCGGACGCTCCTTGCGCGGGCCTCGGACGCTCCGTGCGGGGGCCTTGTCCGCTCCTTGCGCGGGGCTTGGACGCTCCGTGCGCGGGGCTCAGACGCTCCGTGCGCGGGCCTCGGACGCTCCGTGCGCGGGCCTTGTCCGCTCCTTGCGCGGGGCTCGAACGCTCCGTGCGCGAGCCTCGGACGCTCCGTGCGCGGGCCTCGGACGCTCCGTGAGGGGTGCTGGTGCAATCGGCGAGTCATTCAAGCCGCCTCAGCGCTTCTGCTGCTCTCAGCGCCTTTTCCATGAGCTCCCCGTCCACATCCTCCAGACAGTTCCGAGAAAAGTCCCACCTGAGGCTGGCGCCTCAGGGCTCCGTGTCGGTCCACGCCTTTTACTCTCTCTCTCTTCACAAAATCGCAGAGTGCTCTGGCTCACTGCAGCGACAGAAGAGCTCAACCTCTAATTCATCCTAACTAATTCATCCTAATTAATTTGTCCTAGACAAGGACCGAGATGTGTCCAATATTAATTTTCTCTATAACCTGCACAGCCTCAAAATTGCAACTGCACTTTGAGGCAGTCAAAACCCACCGTCCCTGATCAGGGACAGTTTCAGAGTTTTTACATACATGCGTCATTCTTTAAAAACAAATGTTTTCAATACAGACATGTTATATGTCATTTGAAAGTTTAGAGTCACCACTAAACGTCTAAAATGTTCAATCCTCGCTAAATCACCTCACAAAATACTTGTAAGCTGTCAAACTGTAACATAACCAAACTGTTCATCTCACATTTCTTACTTTTCGTTAGCTCCTCCAGACACAAACAAAATCCAATCCAGAAGTGTGTGCACTCTTTCTGCCCATCACAGTCCACAAAATAAGAATATCCAGTTGTTATTTCAAATAATATAATCCATTTCTTGATATCCACCCGTAAACGCATCTTCGTCATTTGACAGTAACACAAAAGCAATAAAAACATAACTGTTGCGCATCACTTTGCACAGACATCTTCGGCTTCCGCGGTTCGGCTTGGGTATGTTCGTTTTCCTCTCAGTCTTGTCTTCAAAATGAGCCTATCCGTGCAATTTTCCGTCTAGTACTTCCAGAGGGAGAGCCCTTTGAACAAAGCGAACGGATCCATTTTGACACGAGAGGACCGTCAGCTCCGCGTGCGTAATGGCGTCACAGCTTGGAATGCCATTGGTGAGTCAGAAAGTCTATCACAAATTCTTCTGGCCAATCACCACAGCTTTCAAATGAGGGGCGGGACTTGCAGGTTCATTGGGTGCAGGAGCTGATTTTTCCGTGCGTAAAGAGACAAAGGCACCGTTTTACGCATCATTTACGCAGCGGTCTTTACGCACGGCCTGCCTTTGATTTGAGGAAGTTTATGAAAAAAATAATCTATAAGGGATATTTATAGTCACCAAAATGACCAAATGTGGTTTTCAGGGTCATTAGAGTGGCAAAATGCATGGAAAGCAGTTTGGCACATTTGGCACAGAGAAGGACCTCTTGTCCGGATTAGGGTTATTTCATACAAAAAGCTGCTCAACGTCAAAATGGTTGGACCTAGAAGTCAGAAATTCCACACAGTTGTTGTCAACAAGGTGGACATCTGCTGTGGTGAGTTTCAATTGCACAGCATGAAGTATGTCTTCAGGAAGACATTTTTGTTTTCTCTTTTGGGGTGTGTTTGAACAGGTGTACTGCCGGTTGTGTTTCACTCAGACAAATCTAATGCACAGTTTCTGAAACTAGAAGGTCTTAGCTTTCAAATGACACATCATACAAGCCTATAGACTGTAAGTTAGCTTTTTCATTTGGGTATGTACTTTTCGAGAAAAACTGCCAAAATGAGGTGGGTCTTAACAGGTTAAGTACAAGTGAAAGTTAGTTTACTGCAGCGGTTTCCGTGCTTCTTTAGGGACCGTCAGCAAATTACTGCACAGTGATGTAAAGAAAAAAAAAATTCTACAGTGCATTATTTTTTTTATTTTTTTATTTTTGTAGGGCATTTGACCCAGTGACCCCAAACCGCCTTAATAATATGACTTTATATTTGGTTAGTGGTTCTCAAACTATAGGTGAGGGTTCAAAAGTTTCAAAAAGTATAAAATAATATTTACTAATTTGTTCTTAATCCAATGAAACATGTGCAATTTTATAAAATGCAGTGGGTGACCAGCTCCGTGATAATTGGAAAAATCTGTAAATTACAAAATTAGGAAGAAAATTGGGAACCTAAGTTGCGTGACTTTCTTCTTTTTTTTCATTTTTGGGACAGTAATATTGTAATACAAATATATCAGGCGTTTAGCTCTGTAACTAGTAATACATAATTTATTACAATTTTTACTTTTGTGTTTTAAATTCTATCCATCTATCTATAATACATTGTATTTATTTATTTTTTTATCGCTGGTTGACGAACATTAAACGTAACTAGATAATAGACCAGTTTGCAAAGATGAAATCCAGAAGGTACAATCTCATGGTCCCACCTTCTCACAAGTAACAGGTTAAACAAGTAACACAATGACAGTCAACGGAGTTCAAAACAATAATTGTTGTTTTGTAATAAAAGACTAATGTGTGCCTACAAAAACGTTTATTTTTAGTTGCTCAAAACCTCTTAAAATGCACCAGAATAAAAAAAATAAGTCTCCCTTGGGAAAAAAAAAAAATTCTGGGGACCCCAGACCCCCCCCCATCAGGATTTTCCGTGATGACTTAAAGAACACACCGGGCTAAGCCCCGGATCTCAGCAAATCCTAGAAACGCCCCTGATAGTAACTATAATAGTTTATTCTTTTTTTGACCTTTTGATTTAATTATGCCACTGTCTTTGTTATACAATGTTGTTATAAATGTAAACTAATACAAAAACATTAGATTGTTCATATTGCCTTCATAAGGCTCACATTTGAGGACGCACAGCATCATAAATATTCACCTCGATGAGTTTATAAACACTTTTCACTCGTCTCTGAGACCAGAGCGAGTTTTGCCATCAAATATAAACAAACATTAGTTTACTGACGGCGGACTTCCTGCTTCTCAAAGAATAAAATGCTCCATAAAAAGATGCAGAGAAAGTGCTGTGGTCTCATTTTCACCTGAAATCTGTGCTGGAGCAACACAGATTTTACTTTATTACCTTATTAAAAAATTGTGAACATGGACTAGTTCTGTTTTTCATGTTTCATAACAGTAAAAATCAGGTACAGCCCCTTTAATTGACTCTGTGCACAGAACGTCAGTTGGGTTGTTTACTTTCAAATTGTACTGCATTAGCGTTAGCATTGAGACACAAACACGTCCCTTTATTCACCTTATTCCTGAAGTTGCCGTACGCGCCGCCGTCTTGTTTCCGTTGTAGTTTACACAGAGCAGACGAGCTCAACAGAAAATAAGTTCTACATGGACTAAAAAGACGTTTTCAGGAAATCGTTGCGTTGTTGACTTGTTGTTGCTCGTGTTCATTAAACATTTTACACAAATCAATCTACTTTATGTAACATTTTAGCGGCGAGACTTTTCCCTCGTTCGTCATTAGCTTTAACGGAGTTCTCGTCAAACAGAAGTGCGTTTACAACAAAAGTGCAAAAAACGGCAAAAGTGGGCGGGGCAGAATAAGGTCAATGAGCACACAGGTGTCCTTTGGTGAAGCACTCGCTTGTTTTGTAAAGTCTTTAACGTGTTTCATGTTAATCCAGCACAACTCACTGTTCGATCTGTCAGGATTGATTATTTTAGTCTGACTGGACCAAAACCCCATAGAGCTAGACAGGGAGTTAGCCATTTTAAAATTAAGCAGACCAACTGCCACCTTGTGCACAGAGTCAATTGGATGTCTTTTGTTGCTTTTGTTTATTTTGCTCTGTGTGAAGAAAAATTATGATTTTGCATAATATGCCCATAGACTTACTTAGCTACAGTAATAAACGTGAAAAAAGTGAAAAACGGAATATTGCATTAGTATAAATATCAAGAATAAAACATATCTATAATAATTCTCTTGCGTAAATGATTTGTTTTTATCCCACAAGTATTTAGTGCAGCAAGTAAATACAATAATAGCTCAAAATGATGTATATTTTTCTGATAAGTAGAAAATTATGTCAGAACACACGAGCATTTGAAGGATTGTAAGGACACACACACGTTCTGGTCTGTGCTTATAAGGACACACACACGTTCTGGTCTGTGCTTATAAGGACACACACGTTCTGGTCTGTGCTTATAAGGACACACACGTTCTGGTCGGTGAGAGCGGTGGTTGGTGCTCAGACGGCGCTGCAGCTTCTCCTGTAATAGATCCGACTCCTCAATAACCGTCCACACAATCGCCACGAACCAGAGTGAAAGACAAGCTGCTCACGTTTTCCGTCTCCAGTGGTACGATTTAACTCAAAGTCCATTTGAAAATAGACAAAATGGGAAAATAACTGAGCGCAATTGTGATTAGATTTGCTGTTTATGCGCACAATACAAGTTTATGTGGATTCCCAACACTGCAAATGGATAGAGAGCAATTTAATTCAGATACGCTTTATAGTGTTAAAGCGGGGTCAATTAGTTAAATTATACTTGGGAGTAGGGCAGCAAATAAATATTAATTTAGTAGTCGGCTAGTTAGCGATCATTTTTTGATTAAACGACAAGAAAAAAAAATATTACTTCTACTTTGATTCTAATTCATGATCAACCAAATAGAGGTTGAAATATGGTGACTTGAAGGCTTCTAGACAGAGAATATTTACATAAAATGTGCAGAGCAGCAACGATTAATCAACCAATTATGACAAGTCGACTATAAAAAAATAATAATAGACGTGTTTTGGTCGTTGTAATCGTTAAATGGACTGTACAGACTCTTTAACACATACGACAGCAGCAGCATTATTAAACCAAAATGTAAAAAATAATTAAACAATTCCTTCCAATTCCACACATATTTTCTATCTAGAAGCCTTCAGTCACCATATTTCAGCTTGAGAACATATTTCAAAAGTCTAAATGTACAATAGAAATAAGTGTTTGACATTCGACTGAAATTAAAAAAAATAACTATCATTAGCTGCAGCCTGAATCCATTGTATTATTGACATTTTGATATAACTGGAGACAGTTTTTCTCTCTAATCGCATTGGACTTTGCCTTAAAACATCATATAGAACAAATGTTGAACCTGATAATTTCTAAGATTTACTACATCCTACAATTTAACAATATTTATTTCAGCTGACCACATATCAATTAAAGGAAAATATTCAGCATTTTTCACATTGCTGTTAGCCTTTAAACATGCTCGAGTGCCTTAAATTTGCCATCTCATGTAAAAAAAAAAAGACGTTCCTTATTCATTCTATGCCCTGTGTTATCAGTCACTACGAAATGACACTTACTGAGTGCATCCAGCCAGCAGATGGCGCCATCACTATATACAATGTAGTGAAGTTAGCGCTGAAAAGACGTTGTTGTGGAGATTTGCTGCAGCAGTTATCGTGTTTAGAGGCAGAAATGCTCAGAACGAGTCTGACCATGATCTAAGGACTAAAAACAGCAGACGACTCTCTGATAAGTGACGTAGATGATCCGAAAATGCGTCCCGGACAGAAGGAGTTCAGCAGGACATGTGTTTGATGCTCAGAGGGGGGAGGATTTTCTAATAAACATTCCTCAAAACAGCGTGAATGCCGATGAATGCTACTTCAGGTGTTTTTGATGATGGAACATTGTTAGAACATGGTTTAAAGCTCAAAAAAGTCACTGTAGCAGAATGTGTCCTTTAAATCCTTTATTTTCACCCAGTGTGCCGGGGAACACTAGTGTGCCTTGTGGTTTTGCCAGGTGTGCCTTGACAAAATGTCCAGGTTGAGTTAACAGATTCACAAATGTGGATGTAACTGACTAATTTTCAATTTTGGGGTCTCCTGAGCAACTTGTGCATCAAAAAAGAACATAAAACCATCACTACTGCTAAATTTAAAGATAATGGCACAGACATTATTTGGCTCATTATAACCCTGATTAAAAAAAAAAATTATAATAATAATAATTTAGTAGTAGATGGTGTGCCGTGGTATCTTTTGAACCCAAAAAGTGTGCAATTACTCAAAGAAGGTTGAAAAACACTGCTTTAAATCATGTTGGCCAAAAGAATGTTGTGATGTCCTCTGAAACCCAGCAATAATGCCACTGTCTTTGTTATGTTTTTGTGTTTAGAGTCTGTAAAGTCCACGATGATCAATATACGATTATGTTTTATAGTCACTAATAGTCAGGGGTGGACCTAGGATTTTGGGGGCCCAGGTCAAAATTAAGTCCAGGCCCCTCCCCATCATGTGTGATTTTCTCTAACTTTTCAGCCGTGTCTCTTGAATTGTCCTTGAAAGGAAGCTTTTCTTTTCGGTTTTGTGTTGACAGTTTCATGAATTTGGAGTGGTAAGTGAGCTAATGGAAAATTATAATTCATATATGCAACTGCCACGTGTTCTGATCAGCTTAAAACAATACGATTTTTCTTTTCCAGAAAAAATATTTAAGAAATCAAACCATATTTCCTGTTTGTTGGTGCATTTTACACATGTTCAGCTGATTTAAACACATGATATTCATTTGTAATTTTATGTTGTCATATTTTATTAACTATTTAGCTTTAGACTATTTTGTTGGTCACATTACACTGCAATACTTTACTGTGATTTTGAGAGAAAAGCAACTGTTTCAGAGCCTATATGAATCGGAGGGCACCTTATTGGGGGCCCCTTTAGGTTGGGGCCCCAGGCAATCGTACCCTGTTGCCTAATGGTAAATCCGCCCCTGTCAATAGTCGATTAATTGTTAAAATAAAACTATCATCAGTATAAAACAACCCTGTGCTGGCCCTGAGCGTCTCTTCAGCTCGACCAGGCACCCCACGCTCCTTCACAATTCATTGTATGTTTCCTTTGTGTTTCCGGACTCCCTCCTCGGCCCCTCACACTTGAAATCCTGTCAAACGCCCGCTGTAATACATCCCGCTCTTCAGTCTCTCGTGTAAAGACGCACAGCAGGCAGATTGGACCTCGGACTACGACCAAGGCCAGATAATCTCTTCTCTCGCATTATCCACTCGACCTCACCGTAAGAGCGCGCCCATTTCCTCTGTCGTTTTGTCACAGTTACAGCCATGGGAGAGAACAGTTCCCTGGAGAAGAGCTAATACGACAGGGAAGTGAATCTGACGTGTTTGTGGGCAGTTTGACCAGCGATGAGTTTTGGGTTTTTTTTCTATTAAGATAAGATAAGATAAGAGATCCTTTATTTGTCCCACAATGGGGAAATTCCACTGTTGCCCTAACCCAGGGGTCTGCAACCTGCGGCTCTTCACCCTCATTGTAGCGGCTCCCTTTGGCTTTGAAAAAAAAAAAAGCGTAACATAAATAAATGGTATTTCTTAATTCATTTTTATTCGTAAATTAGTTTATTTTGTTGGGCAGTTATCTTGGAGTTTAAGTTGATGACATCTAATTTTAAAATAAGTATTTTTAATTTCTAATTTGCAAATATACGTCAGTCACATAACGTCATCAGCCTTCGCCTTTACGTGCTGACGGCTTTTGTAGTGTCGGTTATTTGTTGCGGCTCCCGACGTTTTCTTTTTTGGTAGAAGAGGGGGCAAAATGGCTCTTTTGATAATAAAGGTTGCAGACCCCTGCCCTAACCCTAACACACAGTTTAGAACAGGAATGAATGAAATAGGCGCATGCAATAAAAATAGGATAAATAAACATGGTAATAAAAATACAATATAAAGTATAAAGTGCACACTCTTATTTACAGTAGGTGGCTGTCTGGGAATAAATAGTAAAAAGTGGCTTAAGTGTCTTGTTATATACAGTAAGTGACTATGGTGAGGTAAAAGTGTATTAATAGTATGTTAAATTATATTGCACATGATTATAGCGGGTGCCTTAAGTGTGTATTAAGTGTATTAAGCAAACACCGTACTCAAAATATCTGTTGTATACTGTGTATTAATGTTTGCTTGCTATACTGTTCTTGTTTTTTCTTTTCTGAGAGTTTTGTTAGCGCTGGAAACGGCTGCTTCTTCTGGAATTTCCCCATTGTGGGACAATTAAAGGATCTCTCTCTCTCTCACTCTGCACCACACGTTCTTGAATGAAAAAGATTTTACTAGACATTTTGCCTATTTGTTCTCAGTTTTCGTAATGTTTATAATGTCACTTCCTGGTTGGACATGAGGAACAAATATGACAGTTGGAGCTAATTCCACAACTGTTACCTAGCAACCATTTTGAAAACAAGAGCCAAAATCCATAAAAAATTACACAATAGTTATGATTTGACAAAGAATTATACCTGATAACTTTATTTTGTTGAATGACCGTTTAAACTGTCAAAAATGTTGTGTCAACTGTGTGTAAACTGGCTCTGCATCATAGAACTATAATAAAACCTGGAAGATGAATCCAAGATGGCCGTCCTGTTTATCCCTATGGAGTGTGCTCATTGGCGCATGACCCCAAAAAAGTTTCTTACTTCCGCATTTACTTCCTGATACGATGGCTGCCATCTTTGTTTTAGGGCGCCACGTGACGACAATCCCCCACTTCATATAAAAACGGTAATTTCGGTGATTTTAGAAACAGTAGAAAAGAACATTTCCTTCTATTTTATTTAAATACCGATAATAATTCAGTACTGTCTGCAATTATAATGTGCAATTATAGAAAAAGGCTGGTTCCAAGAGGCTGCAGTACCTCGCACGGCCACAAATCAATCTGGGACCACAGACAGAGGGGGCCTACCTTATCCAGTTCATTTAATACATCCATGCTCTGCATTTACAAAGGTACGTCGCTTTTTGATGACATCACAGAGGGATTCAGTTTTAGAACTCTGCACTCCGTCCTGTAATTTTAAACTTTTATTTTTCAAAATTTCTTAACAAACTGCACCCTCACAAATAAATAATTGCCACAGGTGCCCAACTAAGTCATAATTAGAAACATTTGAGAACCATGTATAAGATTTTGATTTTAAATTTCATAAACTTCACCAATCTCCATGTCCTCACGTACGAGATAAACATGTTCAAATTGAATATTGTTTTTGCTGATGATAATTCTGATGATTTATGATGATGATATTATTAAATGTTTTTTTTAAATCATTATTAGCCTTTAAACATGTTCTTGAGTACCTTAAGTTTGACATCTTATGTTTCTACGGAGTTTGCGCGTGTACATTGGACATTTTACACCAATCAATCTACTTTATTCACCTTATTCTGCCCCGCCCACTTTTGCCTCTTTTTGCCACAGATATGCACTTTTGTTGTAAACGCACTTCCGTTTGACGAGAACTCCGTTAAAGCTAATGACGAACGAGGAAAAAGTCTCGTCGCTAAAATGTTACATAAAGTAGATTGATTTGTGTAAAATGTTTAATGAACACGAGCAACAACAAGTCAACAACGCAACGATTTCCTGGTCAGTCTGAAAACGTCTTTTTAGTCCGTATAGAACGTATTTTCAGTTGAGCTCATCTGCTAAACTAATACAACGGAAACAAGACGGCGGCGCCTATGGCAACCTCCGGAATAAGGTGAATAATGCAGTGTTTTTCAACCTTTTTTGAGTTGCGGCACCCTTTTCAAGTTCAAATGATACCACGGCACACCACTTACTACTAAAACATGACCAAATCAGACCATTTAGTTAAAAAAATATGCTGTATAATGTCTGTGCCACTGTCTGATTCTGTAAGTTTGGCAACAGTGATTGGTTTTGCGTTGTTTTTCGGTGCAGAAGTTGCTCAGGACACTCCAGAATGGTAAATTACATCCACATTTGTGAATCTGTCAAGTCAAACTGGACACCTGGCAGAACCTCAAGGAAAATCAAGGCTATTCACCTTATTCTGCCCCGCCCACTTTTGTAGTTTTTTGCCACAGATACGCACTTTTGTTGTAAACGCACTTCCGTTTGACGAGAACTCCGTTAAAGCTAATGACAAACGAGGGAAAAGTCTTGCCGCTAAAATGTTACATAAAGTAGATTGATTTGTGTAAAATGTTTAATGAACACGAGCAACAACAAGTCACAACGCAACGATTTCCTGAAAACGTCTTTTTAGTCCGAGTAGAACTTATTTTCTGTTGAGCTCGTCTGCTCCATGTAAACTAATACAACGGAAACAAGACGGCGGCGCGTACGGCAACTTCAGGAATAAGGTGAATATAATGTTTTAGCAGCGAGGCTTTTTTCTTGTTCTCCATTTGCATGAACGGAGCTCCCGCCAAAGTCTATACGACAGGTTAGGCGACACATGTCAGTAAAACTTGATTATATTTAAGATTGTACTAAACATTTTGCCAATTTGTCCCCAGTTTGGCAGTTTTCATAATGTTCATAATGCCACTTCCTGGTTGGACAAGAGCAGCAAATATGACACAGTTAGAGCTAATTCCACAACTGTTACCTAGCAACCATTTTGAAAACAAGGGTCAAAATCCACATAAATTCCACAAAAGTTATGATTTGACAAATAATACCTAACAAAAACCAACTTTAGACTTTACCATCTCCATGGAGACAAGCAGGCGGTGCCAAGCTACAGGTCAGATCTGTGGAGAGGCGACCCCACTCACAAAAAGAATGTTTTTTTAATGCACTACCAGCAGTAAAAGCATCTATAATAATAAAACTGCAAAACAAATAAGATGAATGCCATATTTCTAGCAATATGGAGATGACAGAACACCCCCGTTTTTTCAAAAAATAGTGATTGATCAACGGCAAAAAATTATCATGATTTTTTTGGAGCCAGATCATGATTTCGATTTCATCACGATCCATGTTCACTCTGTATTTTTCTAACGCCTGCAGGATGTTGGACAAATATCGACCATTTTTGTGATTGTGATTAGATTTTCAATATAGGATTCAGTTCAAATTCACATTTACAACACAATTTTTGTCGCATTTTGTCACATTCAGTTGTGTTTGTCATATTTAAACGTGCTTTTTGTCGCTTTTGAACGCATTTTTATTGCTTTTGGTCGCGCATTAGTCGCTTGTTTCAGAACATGTTTCTAGAAATCCCAACTACAGTGTTAGCAGTTTTTATTCAAATCAAAGCAAGACATTTTGTTGTTTGTGGAAGAAATTATTGCACTTCAAAATTGCAGCCTTTGTGATTTGCTAATTGCGATTTAGTGTGGATTTGGTTTAATTGTGCAGCTCTGGCCTTTAAGAGGTAAATAAAGTCATCTGCTCAGAGGCTTCAGAGGCTAAACAACAGGAGAAAAAGTGTGTTTGAACAGACAGCTGCATTAAAGAGACATTGAATCGGCCATTTCACAAAAATAGCAGATTGTCACAGGGGACGAGCTCACGACTCTGATAAGTGACACAGAAGATCCCAACATACGTCCCGGACAGAAGGAGTTCAGCAGGACGTGCGTTTGACACTCGGAGGAAGTAGGATTTTCTAATGAACATTCCTCAAAACAGCCTGAATGCAGCTGAAAGCTACTCCAGGTGTGTTTTTGATGACGGAACATTGTTAGAACAGGGTTTAGTGTCAGGGTTCCTTCCTGCTGCTGTCAGACTTTACAACGAACACTGTTAGCCCTGAACATGTGTCAGTCACCCGCTATAATCATGTGCAATACTGTAACATGTGTCATTCACCTGTTATAATCACGTGCAATACTGTAACGTGTCATTCACCTGTGATAATCATGTGCAATATAATTTAATTTAACATACTATTAATACACTTTTACCTCACTATAGTCACTTACTGTATATAAAAAAACACTTAAGCCACTTTATTTGCCATTTTTACTATTTATTCCCAGACAGCCACCAACTGTAAATAAGAGTGTGCACTTTATACTTTATATTGTATTTTTATTACCATGTTTATTTATCCTATTTTTATTGCATGCGCCTATTTCTTTCATTCCTGTCCTAAACTGTGTGTTGCAACAGTGGAATTTCCCCATTGTGGGACAAATAAAGGATCTCTTATCTTATCTTAAAGCTCAAAAAAATCAATCTAGCAGAATAAATTAAAAGAGGTAAATAAAGTCATCTGCTCAGAGGCTTCAGAGGCTAAACAACAGGAGAAAAAGTGTGTTTGAACAGACAGCTGCATTAAAGACACAAACAGTCAATCATGATACGATGATTTCACTAAAACATGTCTAAAAGTGACAACAACGCAACCAAAGTGACAAAAAATTCAACTACGTGACAAAAATGCAACTAACAATGATAAAACCATGACAAAATACGGGGAAAATACAAGGAAGAGACAAGCGCAACTAAAAGTGACATAAACACAACTAACAATGACAACACGTCTAAAAGTGACTTAAAGATACTTAAAATGAAAAAAAAAAAAAAAAATCTTTGGTTTAATTGCTTTTAAGAGGTAAATAAAGTCATCTGCTCAGAGGCTTCAGAGGCTAAACAACAGGAGAAAAGTGTGTTTGAACAGACAGCTGCATTAAAGAGACAAACAGTGAATCAAGATACCACCATTTCACAAAAATAGCAGATTGTCACAGGGACGAGCTCACGATTAGACTTTTATCACCGTACCAGACCTAATGTATATATACTTTTTTTTCCATAAAGCCCAGCCCCACTGTGAGCCCACACTCTCAGCTCAGTTCTGGTCTGAGCAGCTTGTCATCCGTGAAGCGTCGGGGGAGTCTCGTCGAGCCTTGTACAGACAGATGCCCGATGTTCAACACGTCACTTTCACTTCTCTGTTTTATTTTTCCTAAACGCCATTAGCCCTTCCTCCCGGGAACTGTTTGCTCCCATAACACTGTAACAAACGCCTCATATAAGCTGCGAGGCGTGCACCGGAGCTTCATCAAAAAAACAACTAAAGAGACAGAGGAGCCCTTTGCTGGTGATTAGAAAGTGATCCATTTAAATGTTATTTTAAATGGAAAAAGAAAGAAAGAATATTTACAGTAAAATATTATTCTTTTTTATTTTCGCTCAAATTGTGGATAAAAATAAATGCTACAATTGTATAACAGACTGCGTTTAAACAAATATAAAGAGATGAATGAGTAAAAATATAAATAGAAGAGTAATTGGCCAGAAATATGGTCCTTTTAACACAATCATGCAGCAAATTATTTTATATCCTACAAAAATATAATACATTCTATTGTTATTTTTGTTATGAATTATTATTTAATTACACCTGAAAAGTTAATATGTGCATTTACTTCAACTCAAAATAGATTTGTGGACATTGCTATGAATTTAAAAATCTAAATATTGGTATTGGTAACAGCAGCAAGACAAATATTGGATTTCAGTATCGGTTCAAAAAATCCCTACTGGCTCGTTCCTTCCAAACACACACAAAAAAGTAATATGTCTTCCTTAATAAGCGTCTACAGTGATGTTTCAAGATTCAAGAAATGCATCTGTCATTTGTGCACACTCAAAAGTCCAGACACATTGGAGTCTCCCAGAGGTTCAAGTAAAAACAGGTTTAAAAGTGCCTTTGAAACACAATTCAGGGAACACATTCAATACGTGCAGAACATACAGTACACGTCAAGTAGGTCAGGAATAGATAAAGTGCCTCTGACAGGTTCATTTTACTGAAACACAGTCTATATGACATCTATATATCATGATAAGATAAGATAAGATAAGATAAGATAAGTTAAGATAGATAAGAGATCCTTTATTTGTCCCACAATGGGGAAATTCCAATGTTGCAACACACAGTTTAGGACAGGAATGAATGAAATAGGTGCATGCAATAAAAATAGAATAAATAATTACTAAACATGGTAATAAAAATACAATATAACGTATAAAGTGCACACTCTTATTTACAGTAGGTGGCTGTCTGGGAATAAATAGTAAAAAAATGGCAAATAAAGTGACTTAAGTGTATTGTTATATACAGTAAGTGACTATTGACCTTATTCTTCCCCGCCCACTTTTGCCGTTTTTTGCACTTTTGTTGTAAACGCACTTCCGTTTGACGAGAACTCCGTTAAAGCTAATGACGAATGAGGAAAATGTCTCGCCGCTAAAACGTTACATGAAGTAGATTGATTTGTTGATTAAAATGTTTAATGAACACGAGCAACAACAAGTCAACAACGCACCGATTTCCTGAGGTCTGAAAACGTCTTTTTAGTCCGTGTAGAACTTATTTTCTGTTGAGCTCGTCTGCTCCGTGTAAACTACAACGGAAACAAGACGGCGGCGCGTACGGAAACTTCCAGAATAAGGTGAATAGTGAGGTAAAAGTGTATGAGATTGTAATTATGACTTGGTTTGGTGGAATAGTACTTGTGGTAAATGTTTATCATGTTTTAACATTTGTGAAGATGAAGTTTGTGAAGAAATTTTGATTGAAATAAGTTTAAAATAGCAGGAAGTGGAGGTCTAAACGGGATCCCTCTGTGATGTCATCAAAAAGCGACGTCGCATTGAAATGAAGAGACAGTTTACACACAACTGACACATTTTTCTGACAGTTTAAACGGTCATTCAACAAAGTAAAGGTGTTGTCAGGTATTATTATTTGTCAAATCATAACTATTCTGTAATTTATGTGGATTTGGCCCTTGTTTACAAAATGGTTGCTAGGTAACAGTTGTAGATTTACCTCTAACTGTGTCATATTTGCTGCTCATGTCGAACCAGGAAGTGACATTATACATTTTACAAAAACTGTCAAACTGGGGAAAATAGGCAAAATGTTTAGTAAAATCTTAAATATAATCACAATCACTACATTTTGGTGAAATGTGTAGTTGAACGTGTCATATAGACTTTAAAAATATTTGACTTCCTGGTTGTAAATGATGACGTCACACTGGGAAACTGTTACTTAGCAACCATGTTCTACACTGAGCCAAAACCCAACCGTCACAGAAATGACGATTTGACAAATAAAGATATATACATGAACAGCTTTTTGTTGGTGAATTAAAGTTTAAATATATGTTTCTTGTGTGTAAATTGTCCCAAACATTTAGATGAGTGCGTTTTCGAACTGTGCTTCCTGTCGTTGTCAACATATTGTCAACTTTTCTTCACAAACTCACACTTGGTTGGTGTTGGTGGTTGGTATGATTGATATTTACAACATGTTAAAAATGTTTAAAATAAAAAATAAAAAAGATAAATGAAATATCTGTTAAAATGACAGACAAATTAATTAATTAATAAATAGGTCACAATGTTTATTTACTTTTTTATGTATTTATTTTTAAGTATGATTTTGTAATATAGCCGGGCCATATGCTGGGAAGACTGGTGTTGCTTTTTGTAATTATTTGTTATTAATTGTTATTGTAATTTATCTTAATGTTGGTTTTGTTCTGTTTTTTATTTTTTGTTTTTAATCCTCTTTATGTTGTCTGTCAGATGGGGATTCTGTCTTGTTATTTTGTGTGGGACCTTTTTGTTGTGTCTGAGTATTTGTTTTTGTTATGTGATTGTACTGTTTTGATTGTGTATTCTTAAATTAATAAAAAAATAAACCTGTCATCGCACTTTAAAGCAGCAGTGAGACATACCAATAGTGCCAGTCAAAAAAAAACAAGGTGATTGATCCGTCCTTTGATATTTCTGCACCGTTTTGTTCATTTTACAGTCTAATTACTTTTCGTGCATTACTTGAACCTCAACCAAGACATTTGCAAACAAATTTTAGGACATTTCTGATTAATTTGCATAAAATCGTCTGAATATTGTCACTGGGATGATGCAAAAATGTTTTAAAAAAGACTATCGCTCACTTCTAGCAGGGAGTAAAATATCGACGATGCTTTGCCAGTGATTCATTTGGAAAGCACTGTTCAACTATAAATAAACAACACATCGAAACGCTCGAGTTCGGTGCGCGTTATAATTATTGCAGCTCATGTTAAAATAGCAGGCTGCAGATAACCAGCGCGCCTCATTGAAATGGCCTTTTAAACATGAACTTCGCCTAATTATATCTGCCTGCCAAAAGGACAGTGTTATTTATGGGTTTATGCTCGACTTTGCGCCGAGCTGAACGGTCTCTTTACAGACGCTGCTGATTTATTCATGGTGGCGACAGCCGTAACCCGATGGGAAAGTTAGCCAGACTTAACGTTTTAGTATGTACATATTTTAAAGAGCTGGCATTTTAAAACATCACTCATAATATTGCTATACATCATAAATGGCATTAAATATGAGCTTTGTTGGTTTTCAAGTAATTACAGGCAAAATATGGCCTTTAGAAGAAAGTAATGGGATGGTTTAGTCTGGGTTTAGTCCACATCCAGTCTTGGTTTAGTCCTCATTTAGTCTTGGTTTAGTCCTGGGCTTGGTCTAGTCCTGGTTCAGCCGTGAAGTCTTGCCTAATCTTGGGGAAGTCCTGAGTTTAGTCCTGGTTTAGTCCTGATTTGGGCTCACCTTTGTTCTAGTCTAGTTCAGTCCAGTGTTTACTGCTGGTCTTGGTTTAAGGCCTGGATTTGTCCGGACATTGTTTTAGTCCTGGTTTAGTCCTGGTCTGGTCTTAGTCTCTTCCTAGTCAAGTGCAAGTTTAAGGCCTGATTTAGTCCAGACATTGTTTTAGTCCTGGTTCAGCTGTTGTCTTGGTCTACTCTTGGTTTAGTCCTGATTTAATCCTAGTTTAGTCCTGGTTTAGTCTCGATTTAGTGTTGGTTCAGTGTTGGATTTAGTGTTGTTGGTTTAGTCCTCATTTAGTCTTGGCTTTTTCCTCATTTAGTCTTGGTTTTGTTCTCATTTAGTCTTGGTTTTTTCCTTATTTAGTCGTGGTTTTGTCATCATTTAGTCTTGGTTTCGTCGTCATTTAGTCTTGTTTTTTTCCATATTTAGTCGTGGTTTAGTCCTCATTTAGTCTTGGTTTTGTTCTCATTTAGTCTTGGCTTTTTCCTCATTTAGTCTTGGCTTTTTCCTCATTTAGTCTTGGTTTTTTCCTCATTTAGTCTTGGTTTTTTCCTTATTTAGTCCTGGTTTAGTCCTCATTTAGTCGTGGTTTAGTCCTCATTTAGTCGTGCTTTAGTCCTCATTTAGTCGTGGGTTAGTCCTCATTTAGTCTTTGTTTTGTTCTCATTTAGTCTTGTTTTTTTCCTTATTTAATCGTGGTTTTGTCATCATTAATCTTGGTTTACTCCTCATTTAGTCGTGGTTTAATCCTCATTTAGTCGTGCTTTAGTCCTCATTTAGTCGTGGGTTAGTCCTCATTTAGTCTTGTTTAGTCCTCATTTAGTCTTGGGTTAGTCCTCATTTAGTCTTAGTTTTGTCTTAATTTAGTCTTAGTTTTGTCCTAATTTAGTCTTGGTTTAGTTCTCTTTAGTCTGTCTTCGGCATTGTTTTAGTCCTGGTTCAGCTGTTGTCTTGGTCTAATTAGGTTTAGTTTAGTACTGGTTTAGTCTTGATTTAGTCCTAATTTAGACTGGGCTTTGTACAGACTTCCTGCAAAGCCTCTAGTTGTCTTGTTTTAATCCTGGCTTCGTCTGGATTTAGACTCATTTTAGTTCTAATCCTGATTCATCTGATCTTGGTCGACTCTTGGTTTAGTCCTGATTTAATCCTAGTTTAGTCCTGTTTTTTCCCTCATTTAGTCTTGGTTTAGTCCTCATTTAGTGTTGGGTTCATCCTCATTTAGTCTAGGTTTAGTCCTCTTTTAGTCTTGTTTTTTGCTCATTTAGTCTTGTTTTAGTCCTCATTTAGTCTTTGTTTAGTCCTCATTTAGTCTTAGTTTTGTCCTCATTTAGTCTTGGATTAGTTCTCTTTAGTCTTCTACCTTAGTCTTGACTTGGCATTGTTTTAGTCCTGGTTCAGCCCCAGTCTTGGTCTACTCCTAGTTAAGTCCAGGTTTAAGGCCTGGTTTAGTTCTGGCATTGTTTTAGTCCTGCTTCAGTCATACAGTCTTGGTTACTCATGGGGAAGTTCTGAATTTAGTCCTGGTTTGGTGCAGTCCTGGTTTAGTCTTGGTTTAGTCCTAATTTCAACTCGGCTTTGTTCTAGTCCCGGTTCAGCTCTGGTCTTGGTCTACTCCTTATTAAGTCCAGGTTTAAGGCCTGGTTTAGTCCAGACACTGTTCTAGTCTTGGTTGTGTCCTGTCCTGTGTCCTAGTCGTGGTTTAGTCCTGGTTCAGCCCTGGTCCTGGTCAACTCCAGGTTTAAGGCCTGGTTTAGTCCGGTTTAGACCCTGTTCTAATCCTCGTTAAGTCCTGGTTTAGTCCTGGAATAGTCCTATCGTTATATATTTGACACACAAGTAAAAGTAGAAAGAAAAAATAAGCTTTGCACGTTGAAGTTATTGTTTCCATGCAATTATAGGAAAACGCTGGCCTTTGAAGACATGAAAATACATGAGGGCAAGAAAAATCCATGTAACTGTAAACAGCAGCAGAGATTGAACGTAAAAGTGAACGTATTCCTGTCCGTTGCTCCAATTCTGCCGCGACTTGAACGGCTTCTATTAGGAACCAATGGACCCTGGGGACTGTGGACCCCATACTCTGTCCACTCTTTTCATTAGACGGGAACTGGAGCAGGAGAAACGACACGAGCGCCTGGAACATTACAGGAATCAGTCACATCGCGCTGGGAATAAGGATTCAATTTAACATAAATTTAGTCGGATAGGAATAATATTACCTTTAAGAAACATGGACAATTTAGGAGATACTTAATTGCAGTTTTTATAGCACAAGATAAAAAAAATGCTTACAAATGTCCAGAAAATGTAAAAAAGTGTAATTGTTGTAGAAATACATTAAGGTGGACGTATTATGTACACAGCATAAAAACACACTTCTGGATGAGTTAGAAGTTCTTGATTTCAGAATATTAATCTTAATTTCAGACGTTTTGACCAATTAAGACCTGTTTATTTGATGGACCTTAAATATTTTACTTGTTTCCAACTGTTTCTGAGTTGTTTCGATATACTATTTTTTCAAGACAAATTATTTGGTATTTTACTTACTCCATTGGCAAATTATTATATTCTACTTTAAGCTAATTCCGTAAAATATTCTGCGTCACAAAAGCAAATAAATCTCATCGAGTCAAAACTACTCAAATCCTGATCAAATTTATTTATTAAAGTCATATCAAGTGAGGCTAGATGATCATTTTTAGCAGTGTAATCTACTGCAAACACATTTCCTCATCAGGATTTGTGCTAGCACGCCACCTACGGGCAGCTAAAGGGAAATACCATGGGGAAATAAACAAAAGCTAGCTTGCGTTAACATCCTAATGGAAGTTGTACAATTGTAATGAACCTGATTTGAGGCAGAAAGGCTCAGGACGAGAGATGATTTATGGAGTTAAAAACATGCATTAGGGCTGTGCAGCTCGAGCCTAAATATCAATAGATCTATACCAAAACGAGCATTGGTATTGCATGGATATTATTATTGGTATTGTATCTTTTTAAAATAATGTATGGCAGATTGTGTGGTTAAATTTGTGAAAATGGTGTAGTGGTGCTTAATTCAAGTGGAGATGCACAATTTAGAAGTTTTTTTTATTTTTTATTTTGCCCATTTATTAACCATGTTTTAAAGCAAAAGTAATTGGTATCTGTAGCGAAATCGCAATACTGGCTCCAAACACTGATTGGTTTGAATCAATACCAAAATTTCAGTTATCGTATTCACCTTATTCAGATCCGCACTCCTGTCGTAAACGCACGTCCGGTTTGACAAGATACCCGTTCATGTAAATGGTGAACGAGGGAAAAAGTCTCGCGGCTAAAACATTATACAAAGTGGATTCATTTGTGTAAAATGTTTAAGTAAAACCTGTACTTTCACGGCATCACTTTGAGATTCTAGTTCATGCTTTTATCACTAACCTATCACTAGCCTAGATTATTGTAATGCACTTTATGTTGGTCTTAACCAAACATCTCTTGCGCGGCTGCAACTTGTACAGAATGCGGCCGCTCGCCTCTTGACCGGAACCAAAAAGCTAAATCATATCACGCCTGTTTTAAAGTCCGTCTCTTATCGCATTGATTTTAAAATCCTTTTATTTGTTTTTAAATGTCTTCACGGACTTGCTCCTCAGTATCTGTCAGACCTGGTTCAGCCCTACGCCCCTGTGCGCTCACTCAGGTCAGCAGGTCACTCCTTATTAGTCGTCCCAAAATCAAGGAGGAAACTCAGAGGGGATCGCTCCTTCTCTGTCGTGGGTCCAAAACTATGGAACATGCTCCTTAGACAGGCAGAGTCACTATCCGTCAAGTCGGCGCTAAAGACTTACCTTTTCTCATTAGCTTTTCATTGATGTGTTGACTTTTATAGTGTACAGTGTGTATTTTTGTATCTGTGTCTATTTGTTGTGTTTTACCAATATTGTTGTGTACTGCGCTCTGGTCAACTGTGTTGTTTTTAAAGTGCAATAGAAATAAAGTTGGATTGTATTGGATTGGATAATGTACACAAGCAAAAACAAGTCAGCAATGCACCGATTTCCTGGGCGGCCTGAAAACGTCTTATTTTCGGTTGAGTTCACCTGCTCCACATAAACTACAACGGGAAAAGATGGCGGCGCACAAGGCAACTTCCGGAATAAGGGGAATAGCTCGTATAATATGTGTTTTAAATATTCTACACGCTTGTAATATGACGATACACAATGTAAAACGTAGGGATTCTTAAAACAGCACCACAGCCTGTTGTCCACCTCAGAGACACGCGGTCAAAGTCACGCATCCATTAACTCTGCACCTCTCAAAACACGCCTCTGTGCACGGGACCTGTTCAGACACCGGTGACCTGCTTTTGACAGCGAAGTCGGGCGCATCAGCTCGTCTTTGTGCGGAGAGCAGGGGAGGCAGGGGAGGAAGTCACTGCAACTTTTGTATCTGTGCTAGATTATGGTGAATGCCTCCTCTACTTGTCTTCAAACGGTGGACTCTGTTTATCTGCATCTGTGAGGGTCATTACTAACTGTAGAGCCCTGATACATCCCTGTGATCTGTATTCACTGGTGGGATGGTCTTCTCTGGCCACTAGGAGGCGGGGCACAGGTACACTGCCATTTGTACTTTCAGCCGTGATCTTGGTCTATTCTTGGTTTAGTCCTGATTCAATACTAATTTAGTCCTGGTTTAGTCTCGATTTAGTCTTGGTTTTGTCCTCATTTAGTTGTGGTTTAGTCCTCATTTAGTCTTGGTTTAGTCCTCATTTAGTCTTGGTTTAGTCCTCATTTAGTCTTGGTTTAGTTCACATTTAGTCTTGGTTTTGTCCTCATTTAGTCTTGTTTTTTTCCTTATTTAGTCATGGTTTAGTCCTCATTTAGTATTGGTTTTGTCCTCATTTAGTCGTGGTTTAGTCCTCATTTAGACTTGGTTTTGTCCTCATTTAGTCTTGTTTCCTATCCCTGTGACTTTGGGCTTTAGGCGGGGTACACCCTGGACAGTGGCCAACTTGTTGCAGGGCTAACACAGAGACATGGCCAGACATTCACACTCACATTCAGTCACTAGGGGCAATTCATGGATGTATTAAAAGAACTGGATAAGACACGCCCCCTCTGTCTCTGTCCCAGATTGATTAGTGGTCGTGCGAGGTACTGCAGCCTCTTGGAACCAGCCTTTTTCTATCATTGCACATTATAATTGCAGACAGGACTGAATTATTATCGGCATTTAAATAAAATAGAAGGAAATGTTCTTTTCTACCGTTTCTAAAATCACCTAAATTACCGTTTTTATATGAAGTGACGTCACACAAACATGTGCGAGCCACGTGAACGAGCGTCGGACGATACAAACAGAAGCTCGTGGAAAAGGCTCGACTAGAGACACCTGTAAGTTGTATTTTATTTCATTTCAGACGCTTTCACGTGTGTCTAACATGAAGAACACAATTACAATCACACAAGCTAATGCTAACACAAAAACTTGCAGCTGCTGGTCGTTCACGTCGCTCAAAGCATCATGGGGGATTGTGGTCACGTGGCGCCCTAAAGCAAAGATGTCAGCCTCCGTATCAGGAAGTAAATGCGGAAGTAAGAAACTTTTTTGGGGTCATGCACCAATGAGCTCACTCCATAGGGATAAACAGGGCGGCCATTTTGGATTCATCTTCCAGGTTTTATTATAGTTCTATGGGGCGACTTAGCGTTGCCAATTAACCAACACATGTCTTTGAAAGCCAGAGAACCCAGAGAAAACCCACTGTAACACGGGGAGAACATGCAGACACCACCCAGAGAGATTGTGTGATGTTGGTCTGGTCTGGGAATCAAACCCACGAGCTCCTTATTGAGAGGCAGGAGCTCTAGCCGCTCTGCCACCACGCACCCCCTCTCCACATTTATGTTCTTCCTAAAGACAATAAATTAGGAGCGGTGACAGCTCTGAAAATGGCTCGCAGTTAAGCAGCCGAAACATGTCAACAAGGTAAATACATCTCCTAATTTATTGTCGTTAAGAAGAACATCAGTGCGGATATAACTGTAACTGGACATAATAACGTTGTTGGAGTGAGCTGTTGCTCTCTGCTCCTTTCGCCCGCACAGAGCTGGAGGAAAACGCCTTTGTGTACGGTTACTGTAATCTCCCAAAAAAGAGCAGAAAGTGATATCTCTGCACTTTTGTGGTTCATTTAAGGTCCATTCAGGTTTTGTGCGATACTTAAACCTCAACCCAGACATTTACAGACACATTTTAGCACAGTCTTGATTGTTAAAATGACGAGTTCATTTGCAAAAACAGATAAATGCCATTAGATAAAATAAAGGTTTACAATTTACTCTTTGTCTAGTCCAGAAGTGGTTTCATAAGCCATATTTTAGTGCAATAAAATAATATCCCATCGCTTTCTGAGCAAATTCTCTCACCTATACTGTTAATAATAATATGTGTAGAAGATGGGATCAAAAATAAACAAACTTTCTGACAAATTTTCAAACTGGAGATATCTGTTTTTGCAAACGAACTCTTCAAATACAGTATGAATATCATTATCGAGAAATATTTTTTTTTATCAATATCACTCAGCCCTTTAGGTACAGCACCTTTAAGCGTTAGTGCAGTGCTTTTGAGTTGCAGCACACTTTTTGGGTTTAAAAGCTACCACAGCACACCACTTACTACTGAAACCTTACCAAATCAGACCATTTAGTAAAAAATATATGGTATAAAATGAGTCAAATAATGTCTGTGCCACTTTCTGGTTTTTAAAATGTGGGAATAGTAATGGTTTGCGTAATAGGATTCTGTTCAAATTCACATTTTGAACATTGTGTTGCTCTTTAGTTTTTGTGATGTTCAGTTTTGTTTGTCATATTTAAACGCGTCTTTTTGTTTTTTCCCCTGTTTTTGTCGCGCTTTGATGCATTAAGCTGTAATCGCAGTTATAAGTTCTGTATTCTCATTCTGAGGGTTCTGAAGGTTAACTTCAACTTTAACATCTCTTTAGCACCTCTTTTGTTCGTTCCCGGTCACAAAGATAGATAATGGGCATCTAATCCTTTTATGACGTCCTTTTACTCTGAAATCTGGCTTTAACTGGAAACACCACTGATAGCTGTTGTTTTTCATAAATATTGATAGTCACATATGTCCTTGTTCTTGTTTCACACTGATGTTTCATGTTGTCTCCTCATGATGTGATAACTATGTCTCCACCTATGTCTTGTGTATAAAAAGCATGTGTTCTGGTTGTTCTGTACCTCCGTCGACCAGGGAGAGGTCACTATGTCAGGGAAAGGCGACTATTCACTTTGGTACCAGTGAATAAATCAACTCATTTATTGTTTTATTGTTTTATTAGGATCCCCATTAGCTGCCCATTTAATCTTCCTGGGGTCCTCCTTAAAAATTGCCATTAGATCATTCAAATAAACAATACATCATTCCAAGATGGCGCCGCTGACGGATGCCCTGGCGTTTTGGTGCTTCTGTATATAGTCTTAGTCTATTTTATTCTTAATTTTATGCATGCCTTTTTAAATATATTTTATCATATCTTATTCATTGTTTTATGTTGCACCTTACGCCGAAGCAAGTTCCTATGTTTGTGAATTTTTGATCACTGACAACGGCAATAAACCTCTTCTGATTCTGATTCATTACCAAATTATCAAAATCATAATTTCATAATACAAGTAACGGTTACATAAACATAAATAATAATATAAGAGAAAAATGTATATCAATGCAAATTACAATGAAAAATAGTCTTACTTAGTTCATCTGGTCGTCTGCATTAATCGTAATATCAATGTCTTCTTCAGTTTGTGTTTAACGTCGATGGTTCGTGCTGAGCTGGAGCTGATTCCAGTGAAATATGGCTCTATAAAATACAGTTGACTTTAGCAAATTTGTCTTCGGGCGAGGGAGTTTGAGAGCGCCACCTAGTGCCCGTCTAGTCTGATACCCATGACTGTTTTCAACAAAAACTAACTTTTCAGCAAAAACTATTGGCTGTTTTAAAAATAATGCATTCCAATTAAATAAAATGAGCCGTAGATGAATAATTTACTCATTCTCTCTGCATTTTTGTTTAACTTGTTTTAGAAATCCACAACAGCAATTCTCCCGTAACAGAGTAGAGTTTCTTGTTTGTAGGTGAGTTTTTGTTGCTTTTGAGTGCATTTTTATTGCTTTTAGTAGCGCTTTTTCTGCTTTTTATGTCAATTTCGTTGAATTGTGCAGCACTAAGAGGTAAATAAAGTCATTTGCTCAGAGACTACAGAGGCTAAACAACAGGAGAAAAGTGTGTTTGAACAGACAGCTGCATTAAAGACACAAACAGTCAATCACGATACGTCGATTTCACAAAAATAGCAGATTGTCACAGGGACGAGCTCACGATTCGATTTTTATCACCGTATCACCCAGACCTACGATGAAACCTCACGGCACACTGAAAATCAAAGTGTTAGTGTACGGAACGACTTCAAATTCTTCAGCTTGCACGTAGAATTTGAACTGTTGGTGCTTGGAACTATTGTCTGAGCTAAATTTCGGCGCAGCTCCATCTGTGTCCCTCCGCATCAGTCGCTCCCTCAGGTGAGTTTAACGACCTCTGTCTGCTCCGCCTCGCTCGCCGCTGAGAGGTCTCTACATCACGCCCAAACCGTCCTGTCACTTTTATTAGCCTGGGATCATGGCGCGGCTGTGAAACAAAACAAACTAAAAAAAGAACCACACACACACTGCTCCAGTCCAGCACCTCCTCGTTTAAGTCCGCTCTCCTCTGAACGGCCGCCTGATCAAGTCTGCACGGTCCACTACAGACAAACCACGCCATCACTCACTGAACAGACTTTAGCTTCCCACGACACGATCCAAATGCACACCTACAGGACGAGGACGTGTACCGTACAGGATTCACTGATTCAGTTTACTTAAACCCTCATCTGAGTGCAACGAAACTGACGTGGCAGACATTACACAGATTCCAAAAGCTACAGGCACTGTGAACGTACAGAAAGTATAATAAGAATATATAATAGGACTATTGACCTTATTCTGCCCCGCCCACTTTTGCCGTTTTTTGCACTTTTGTTGTAAACGCACTTCCGTTTGACGAGAACTCCGTTAAAGCTAATGACGAACGAGGGAAAAGTCTCGCCGCTAAAATGTTACATAAAGTAGATTGATTTGTGTAAAATGTTTAATGAACACGAGCAACAACAAGTCACAACGCAACGATTTCCTGGTCAGTCTGAAAACAGCTTTTTAGTCCATGTAGAACTTATTTTCTGTTGAGCTCGTCTGCTCCATGTGAACTACAACGGAAACAAGACGGCGGCGCGTACGGCAACTTCTGGAATAAGGTGAATAATAGGAGTATAGGACTTCCTCCTTTTTAATGAAAAAGTTTAACTATTAAAAGTAATTTGTAATCTGCAATACTGCCATAACGTTGTGCTGTGACATTTGTTCGTTAAAAATCATCTTTCAGTTGGTAAGGAATTAGTTTTGTAACCACTGTATTTCTGACTGCAATGTCCCTGGAAAATAAATAAATAAGTTCACAGACTCACAAACACAGGCCAGTTTTAGTAAAACAAAGACTATTTTTGAAGTCAGTGGAGCACTTTGAGCTTTTGTGGAAGTTAGTGCTTTCCTCTAAATTGGATTTGATTTATGGGCTTGCTCTGCTGCGATGATTCATCCAATCAGCTTTTTATATTCATCTGAATGTTCTGCCTTCTCACAACCACTTTCAGCGAGAGAGAATCCAGACAATGTGTACGACTCAGAGTGAGACACACAAACATCTGCAGCGTCTTACAGTTTGTGCACAATATCTACAAAGGATAAATAGTATTTCACATTACATCTCAAAAGACTGTAAATATTTGTTAGTTCTATTTTTACAGATTGTTCCCGTGAGGCGTCGAGGTTGACTTTGGGCTTTAGGCGGGACACAGCCTGGACAGTGGCCAACTCATCACAGGGTTAACACAGAGACAGAGACAGACTAACATTCACTCTCACATTCATTCACTCAGGGCAATTTAGAGTTACCAATTAACCTCCACAGTCATGTCTTTGGACGGTGGGAGGAGCCGGAGAACCCAGAGAGAACCCACGGTAACACGGGGAGGACATGCAGACTCCACCCAGAGAGATCGTGTGACGTTGGTCTGGCCTGGGCTCTTTCTAAAATGTAGACCTGCACTTTGTTGGTTTAAATTGTCCTGAATACATCTGGATTAACAGCAAGAGGTGGACAATATATCTGTATATAGTGTTAGTCTATCTTAGTCTATTTTATTCTTAATTTTATGCATGCCTTTTTATATATTTTATTATATTTTATTCATTGCTTTATGTTGCACCTACGCCGAAGCAAGTTCCTATGTTTGTGAATTTCACTGACAATGGCAATAAACCGCTTTCTGATTTTGATTCTGATCACATTTTAGATAATATTGAATGCCACTTTGAAAATATGTACAATTTGAACATTGAGTATTTAGTTTTTATAGTAAAAAAAATAGTTAATTAAATATATCTTTTTAAAATGTATATATATAAACTTTCAAATAAGGGTATAAGGTGATGTTTTTACACTTTTGTGATTAATTTGACAGACATTTCACGTTTATCTGACAATTAAACCTCAACTAATACGTTTGAAGACACATTTAAACACGTTTCTGTTGGATTGACGTAACATCGTCTGAATATCATTATCGGGACACTCCAAAATAATACCGACATATTCATTTTGTCAACATTAACAGTCAAACTAACTTGGAAATCTTGCACCGTGCACCGTTGTAACCTGCAGCACAGCTCGAAAAACCACCTGCTCATCATTAACCAGCGCCATTTACAAACAATGCATCTCAGCACGGGTCTCTTCTTTAACATATCCCCTAACGAGCGGCCATAAAACGAAATTGCCCACACCGTGACCTAAGGTAGCATCTCGACAGCTAACAGCCCTCTAATTACGACGGTTAAACGGTAAACGGTTGTGTGGCGGCGGCATTGTTACACGTCTGCATTCTCGCTTTCAAACGCGGGCGGAAAGTGAGGGCCGGTGCCGCATCTTGATGAGGGCAAAATAATGATATAATGCGCAGGAGAAAACCAGGCACAACAAAGGATAAGGCACGCTAACGACCAACGGGGCGGGCTCGGCTGAATGTAACAGGCTCGGGCCATTAGAGCAAGGAATATATAAGCAAATAACAATACTAGCTGGTGCCCGACGAGGGGAAAAAGTGCGATCTGAAAGGGAGCTGGACCGAGCAGCAGCAGGACAAAGGTGTGTGAGAGGAGGGCGCTTTGTAGTCCGCGAGGGGAGACGTTTGAATGGGAGAAAATAGGTTGTTTTATAATGACGCGCGCTAAAGGTAATGCGGGTGTAAGATGTGAGGATTGAGGACGCTTACAATGGTAAACGGCACTTTCAAAAGGGGCAAAGAGCATTTCGGTTGTGTATTGTGCTGTGTTGAGAATGAGCAATGAAATAACAAGCCGCAACTGCATTATTATAAAGAGCTGTATGGGCAGGAATATTTAGCACTGATTCGATAACACAAGGATAAGTTATAAAGGTTTTAGACAATAGACCAGGGCTATTCAACTGAAGGCCTGGGGGCCAATCAGGGCCTTCAAGGGCTATGATCCGGCCCTTAACCATCTTCAAAAAAGGTGGTTTAGTCCCAATTTAGACCTGGTTTAGTCCCAGTTTAGTCCCAGTTTAGACCTGGTTTAGTCCTGGTTTACTCCTGGTTTAGTTCTGGTTTAGACCTGGTTTAAACCTGGTTTAGTCCCTGTTTAGTTCCGATATAGTCCCGATTTAGCCCTGGTTTAGTCCTGGTTTAGTCTTGGTTTAGACCTGGTTTAGACCTTGTTTAGTTTGGTGGTTTTTGACCTGGTTTAGTCCTGGTTTAGTCTTGGTTTAGACCTGGTTTAGACCTTGTTTAGTTCGGTTTTAGACCTGGTTTATTCCTTGTTTAGTCCTGGTTTAGCCCCGGTTTAGCTCTAGTTTATCCCTGGTTTAGTCCTGGTTTAGCGCTGGTTTAGCGCTGGTTTAGCGCTGGTTTCGCTCTGGTTTAGCCCTGGTTTAGTCCTGGTTTAGCTCTGGTTTAGCCCTGGTTTAGTCCTGGTTTAGTCCTGGTTTAGCCCTGCTTTAGACCTGGTTTAGACCTGGTTTAGCCATGGTTTAGACCTGGTTTAGCCCTGGTTTAGACCTGGTTTAGACCTGGTTTAGTCGTGGTTTAGCTCTGGTTTAGCCCTGGTTTAGCCCTGGTTTAGACCTGGTTTAGCTCTGGTTTAGCCCTGGTTTAGACCTGGTTTAGCCCTGGTTTAGACCTGGTTTAGACCTGGTTTAGCCATGGTTTAGCCCTGGTTTAGCCCTGGTTTAGACCTGGTTTAGTCCTGCTTTAGCTCTGGTTTAGTCCTGGTTTAGCCCTGGTTTAGTCCTGGTTTAGTCCTGGTTTAGCTCTGGTTTAGCCCTGGTTTAGACCTGGTTTAGCTCTGGTTTAGCCCTGGTTTAGCCCTGGTTTAGACCTGGTTTAGCCATGGTTTAGCCCTGGTTTAGCCCTGGTTTAGACCTGGTTTAGTCCTGCTTTAGCTCTGGTTTAGTCCTGGTTTAGCCCTGGTTTAGTCCTGGTTTAGTCCTGGTTTAGCTCTGGTTTAGCCCTGGTTTAGACCTGGTTTAGCTCTGGTTTAGCCCTGGTTTAGACCTGGTTTAGTCATGCTTTAGCTCTGGTTTAGTCCTGGTTTAATCCTGGTTTAGCCCTGGTTTAGTCCTGGTTTAGCTCTGGTTTAGCCCTGGTTTAGCCCTGGTTTAGACCTGGTTTAGCTCTGGTTTAGCCCTGGTTTAGACCTGGTTTAGCCCTGGTTTAGACCTGGTTTAGATCTGGTTTAGCCATGGTTTAGCCCTGGTTTAGCCCTGGTTTAGACCTGGTTTAGTCCTGGTTTAATCCTGGTTTAGTCCTGGTTTAGACCTGGTTTAGCCCTGGTTTAATCCTGGTTTAGCCCTGGTTTAGTCCTGGTTTAGCTCTGGCATGTCTCCGACCCTGAGGACCCCCGAAAACTTAATAAAATAAAGTTGAATAGCAATAGACATTTTCAACACAAAATAATAGTGCTTTCTTTTAGAGCTCGATTATGTCAAAGATTATAATCCTGATTATTTGTCTCATAATTGAAATCCCAATTATTTCAAACAATAGTTCAATACTGTTAAATGAACCTGTAAAGAACAGATGCAATGTACTGTATTAGTAATGTATTTGTACAGTACACTATACAGTATTAGAAATGTACTAGAAAAGGCAGAACGAGTCACTTATAACTCTGAACAGAAGGCAATTCACTGAAAAGAGTAAGAGTTGTTAAACATTGTGGTGATGTACTAGTTCTGATAAAGCTCAAGATGGGAGCAAACTAATAATCCTGCAGGGAGTTCTTGTGCCAGAGAAGCTATTAAAATGCTTACAATTATTCCAAACAGAAAGATAAACATTTAAAGTGCAACTGCATTTATGAATACATCATCAGACCAGCTCGTATGTTGATCATTCTAAAACTGTTCGAAAGGTCACATTTTCTCCTACAAAAGCAGTTTTCTCGACACTTGTTCAAATGAGTATCTACTTTCGGAGCTGGCTTTTTAATTAGAATCTGATTTTTGATACTTTTAACAACCATAGTTTATACACAACACTTGTATAGATCCTTTAAAATGTCTTTCATCCAAATGTTCCAAATTATGGAATGGAGTCAAAATGAAGTCGACCATAACACATTTTTATTTTAAAAAAAGACGCCAGATCTAAATTCTAAAGTCATTATAACAAAACTAGGCTACAGTTTTGTATTTCTTTGTCAAAACAATGATTAACCCTTGTACCTTGAGACAAATAAATGTTGAATTATGTTGACTGAAGGCTTCTAGACACAGAATATTTACAAATTAAGTGTATTATTGTGCACGGTGGCAGAGCGGCTAGAGCTTCTGCCTCTCAATAAGGAGATCGTGGGTTCGAATCCCGGACCACCCCAACATCACACGATCTCTCTGGGTGGAGTCTGCATGTCCTCCCCGTGTTACCGTGGGTTCTCTCCGGGTTCTCTGGCTCCTCCCACCGTCCAAAGACATGACTGTGTAGGTTAATTGACAACTATAAATTGCCCGTAGTGAATGAATGTGAGAGTGAATGGTTGTCTGTCCTTGTCTCGTCCAGTAACTATAAACTATAACTATAAATTGTCCCTAGTGTATGAATGTGAGAGTGAATGGTTGTCTGTCCTTGTCTGTCTCTCTGTGTCAGCCCTGCGACGAGTTGGCCACTGTCCAGGGTGTACCCCGCCTAAGGCCCAAAGTCACTGGGATAGGCTCCAGTCACCCGCGACCCCTAACGGGAATAAGCGGTAGAAAATGAAAAAAAATGAATATATTATTGATGAAATTCAGAAATTTTGTAGGTTTTTTTTTGTTGACATTTTGATTTAATAATGCAGGTTTCTTTTCATATGAGTCTTTATAGTCCAGATATGGATTACGATGAGCAAAATACGACTAGGATTCATTTTTTACTGTCGACTAATCACAATCAGTCAATTAATCGTTCTAGCCCTAACTACACACGTCACAGTAGTGTCTGAATACTTTTGAAAGAAAGTGAAATTTAGTATTTGGCGTCTTAAAATCGTCCTCTGTTTAAGATAAATGAAAAATTCTATGAGGTATGACAATTTTTTTTTTAAATAATTATAACAAAATATCACAGTTTTTTTTTTTTATTTTACACTGGACACTGCCTCACTCTACACACACACACACACACACACACACACACACACAATCACACACAAACATAATCACAATCACACACACACAATCACACACACACACACATCACAATCACACACACACACGATCACACACAAACATAATCACAATCACACACACACACACACACACACAATCACACACACACACGATCACACACAAACACAATCACACACAAACATAATCACAATCACACACACACTTGCACACAATCACGCACAAACACAATCACACACACACACAATCACACACACACACAATCACACACAAACATAATCACACAATCACACACACACAATCACACACAAACATAATCACAATCACACACACAATCACACACACATCACAATCACACACACACACAATCACACACACAGACACACACAGACACACACAGACACACACACAATCACACACACTTAGACAGACAGACAGACACACAGACACACACAGACACACACACACACACACACACACAATCACACACACTTGCACAGACAGACAGACAGACAGACAGACAGACAGACAGACAGACACACACAGACACACAGACAGACAGACACACACAGACACACACACAGACAGACACACACAGACACACACACAGACACACACACAGACACACACACAGACACACACACAGACACACACACAGACACACACACAGACACACACACAGACACACACACAGACACACACACACAGACACACACACACAGACACACACACACACACACACACACACACACACACACACACACACACACACACACACACACACACACACACACACACACACACAGGGTGGTCTGTCACTGTGAAACGTGGTTGGACTAATTACACATTTAAAAGCTGCAATCGTAGTAAAAAAAAAAAAAAAAAAAAAAGAAATCTAAATGAGCTGAGTCCATATTGGCACGTTGTCAGGAGCAGAGTAATTATCAGCTTTCACCTCGTTGCAGACGCAGAAGCTCCGTCGCGCCGTTTCCGGATTTTAATTGAGCCAAAAGCTGTCATCACCTCAGCCTTTCAGCGCCATCCGTGAACTTGTTTCCAGAACGTGTTATACTCACAATTCCCCCGTTTTTGGTGCAATTTCAATGATCATTATTAGCCATAACATGACGTCTGAGAGGCCAGAACTCGCACCTCACAACAAGAAGGTCTGGGGTTCTATTTCCACGTCGAACCAGGGCTTTTCTTGCGCACGGGTGGGTTTCCTTCGATTTCAGCCATCGATTTAAAACCTTGATTTTCAACCAGTGCGCCGGGTAACACTAGTGTGCCTTGTCCAGTTTGACTTAACAGATTCACAAATGCAGATTAATGAACTAATAGACCTTTTTAGAGCGTCCCGACATTTTCACCAAAAAAGAACGCAAAACCATCACTATTACCAAATTTAAAGAACTAGACAGTGCCACAGACATTATTTCCCTCATTATATATAATAATTTAACTAAATGGTCTGATTAGGTCATGTTTTAGTAGTAGGTGGCGTGCCGTGGTAGCTTTTAAATCCAATCGTGTGCCACAACTCAAAAAAGGTTGAAAAACACTGATTTAGAGCAGGGGTTCCTAAACTTTTCTGTCCGGGACCCCCAAAACAGCCATGCAACCGAGTCGGGACCCCCAAAGCAAAATGAAAAGCAATAATTTTAAGTGTCAAAGCCTGTTAAATCGGGTTTAATATTGGTTATTTGAATAGTTTATTGTCTTATTGGACCCAATTTCACTAAAATATACTGTTTTTAATTAAACAATAGAGCAAATACAATGTCATATTAATCGTAGAAAGGGGTTCAGAGGTTGTCATCCGGACGCCGTTTAAAGATCGAGACGTTTCGACTTTTATCCAAAAGTCATTGTCAATCAGAGAGCTGGTCTGGGAACCTGTGCCTTATATGCTACTCTAAGTACTGGGAGTCCTGCCCCCAGGGAGGAGTCACTGAGTCCTGTCTTTGTTATAAGATTGTTTGTTTGTCACCTGGGATTTAATTAATTGGTCTATCTTGTTGATTAATGGTTGGCCTCACCTAGTTTCACCTGTGGCTAAAGGTCTATTGTTATCTTGATAGCTGGCTGTTGCTCCCTCCTCACTACTGATTGCCTCATTAGCATTTGACTGGTCTATTGATCTGGACCAAGGTGTTAAACTTAACTTATTGTCTCTAATCAAAATTTAAACTTTTTTTTTTTTTTTTTTTTTTCTTAATGATTTTACAGTTATGCAAGAGACAAAAAGTATTATTTGTCATATCAGTTTAAAGTGAGTAAGATTGTAGCCTTGTAATTTTGTTTTTTGTAGTTTACAATCATGCTCTGAAATGTGTTTCATGTGTTGGTTTACCAGTACATATTTCAAATTTTAAACTAAACACTTCCAGTTCACCCGTTCCAGTTTTATGGAGCTAAAATCTGGAACAGTCTCCCCCACACTGCCAGTATTTAAATCTAGGCTTAAAACTGTTCTGTTTAGCTGTGCATATGATTAAGGTCATTTGATTCGTATTTTATTGTGTCATGTACATTTTAATGTATTTATTTACGCTCTTATTGTGATTGTATTGTGAGTTTTAATGTGTTTTTATTACTGTAAAGCACTTTGTGTTACTTTTGTATGAATTGTGCTATACAAATACATTTTGATTGATTGATTGATTAAAATGCTGTCATAAATTTTGGCAAAATTAAATCTTAAGCCCCCATTCTTTTTGGACTTTTGGATAAAAGTCGAAACGTCTCGATCTTTAAACGGCGTCCGGATGACAACCTCTGAACCCCTTTCTACGATGGACCACACCTGGACGAATGAGGGTTTACATCGACCAATGTCATATTAATTAAAATGAGATCTTGAAATCATCTCGCAACCCCCAGCTCATCCCTCGCGACCCCCCGAGGGGTCCCGACCCCCACTTTGGGAACCAGTGATTTAGAGCATATAGGTAAAATAAGGTAAAATCCTCCAGTTAAGGTCCTGAACGAGCCTCAAGATCTGGAGACGAGTCCTAGAATTAGAATGAATATCCTACGGAGACAATAAAGAGTTGCCTGCATGGAGTCCAGAATGATACTTCTCTGTGGTTTTATAGAAATAAATCAGGGACGCACATGGTCTGCCTGAATCAAAACAAAAATGTCTGGTTACAAGGAAAAAAAACCCACAAGGGACTGAAAAAGTTGATTTCTGCAGAATCAAGGAACCAGACGCTGTTAATCTGAGGTGAGACAAGTTTGATTTTGTTCTAAACAATGAAGACCAATGAACCCCTTCAAAGCTCACAGTGAAACATTTCATAGCAACGAGTCAAGATGTCAAGAGTCACTCACTAAAAGCAGTAACTTCAGTGACAGAGCTCCCTCTGCAGGTCTCTTGTGAACATACACTCCCAGTTTTTTCCCTTCCATTTTATTGAAATAAAGAAATTTAATCACATATAAAAACATTTCATGTCCCCAAATATAAAAAAGAGAGCCAGTGTTTCTCAGGAGAGTTGTCAGTAAAGTCGGTGTCAGTAAAGTTGCAGCTGGTTTTCCGCTCAGAGACAGCAGGGGGCGACGGCGGGGGCTTCAAATGTCTGAAACTTGTTCATATACTTTATAATAAGCTTTTTCTTTGTTTCAAAATATGAGATGGCAAATTTAAGGTTCTCAAGAGCATGTTTAAAGAGTAATAACATTATAAAAAGAAATACTAAACATTTTTCCTTTAATACACTTAAATTGTGTCACAGTGGATTTCACACTACGGATTTCGATGGTTGAATTAAAGGGCTTGAAAAATCTATGCACTGAATATTTGAAAGAGTGAATTTTCCTGATCTGGTTCAAACTAGATTGATAAATGTAGCTCTCTGAATTGAGTTCTACACGTGAATCAATGAAGTCTATTGCTGAAAGCCGTTGGTATGTTTAAAGACAAGGCTTCACGCTGATTGGTCGAAGTGGAAGAAGCAGAAACATCAAAACTGTCAGATCCATCTTTCCCGCCTCACTGTGCACACTCATATTTCTCGTAAAAAAGGCCAAAGTACGTCCACCGGTGCTGCTATGTTTGTTTTAGCTTCTGCCCAAACCACAACGCTGCCCTGTGATTGGTTCAGTCCCGCCCTATCACGGATCAGTGGAAGCCGAACAAAGATGGCTTCTCAAAAATCCAGAATTCATCTTGTGGGAACGGTTAGTATTTTTCATTTTGAATTTTTAAACAGAGCAAAACACATTGAAAATATACACCGCAAAATACCGCATTTCAAAATAGAAAAAAATTCAAAGCGACACATTTTTTTCGGGGTTAATTAAAGTTGGGGTAACTGACTTTTTTTTGTAAATTTGTATTTTTTTATGTTTCCCTCCAAAGAGTACATTGTAATAGCAGCACATTGTGACAAAAATTAAGCCGCTGTATCTAATCATTTAAGTGTTTAAGTTTTATGTCCCGAAAATAAGAGCTGAAAGCAGCGCTCTGATTGGCTGTGCTGTAGGCGGTCGCACTAGTTTAACTTTGCGGTCTGAAAAAAGCTGTTCTAAAGGTAATGCACCTGAAAATGAATGAATGAATGAAATTATCAATGTGCCAAAAGGTTTTGTGAGAGTGGGGGACAAGTTAGAAATATTTAAATCCCTACTTCAGGTTTTGCGGTGAGAAAACTAGGTACACCAGCTTTAAGGCGAGACACAAAACTCTTTTTTTTTTTTTTTTTTTTGGGTCAGTTTTCTCTCTCATCATATCGTTTTTCATGTGGAAACAAACTTGTCCAATCTGCTCCTAAAAATGTTTTATTCTTCCATTGAATCCACTTCATCCATAGATTTCTCTGGGACATTGTAACTTCAAAGGCTGTTTTCTTAAAATGCATTTTTCTCCCTCGAGACATAACGATCATCACTTAAAGTAGATCCTACACCAAACTGTACAATCTGGACTCAACAAGATTTTGATGAAATGTACAGAAGGATTTTTTTTTTCATATTTAATTTTAAAACTGATTCAATTAAGTTTTAAGGGAAAAAAAGAGGCAACATTTTAATTTTCGTGACAATTTTCAGTCAGATCTCGTTTACTTCAAACTTAATAAGAAATCCCCTCTTTATTTTTTTTGTAACTAACATGTGTACAAAACCAAGAATATAAAACCTGGTTCTGACTATTTTTCAGTTTTATATGCCCCAAATATGTGTATTTTTGGCCATTTTTACAAATAAAACGCCTTATTTCTACATGAAAACATGACATGACAAAAAACGTGCAATATATTTTTTTCTTACATTTATTTGACTAAACTACAGGACAAGTTTCAAATTGATATCTTTAAATTTAAGATTTTTTCCTATTCACCTGTCGCGTCTCACCTTAAGTCCAAGTGATAAACTCATTAAAAACCTGATTCAACAAATTATCTTGGTCATGTCTTCCTCGAAAAACAGATTTCAAGGGACTTTGTGTTCAAATAACGGTAAAGGAATAGACAAAAGCACGAGTTATGGCGTCTTCATAACTTCCCTCTGACTCTGACCCAAACCTGTACCGTAACTGTCCGCATAAACGAGCCCTCAGAATTACCCGCTGACCATGCTGCACACTGGGCCATAAATATTCATGCTCCCCTCGTGCTCTTCACAGTTAAAGGGCAGAGTACATATTGGTGGTGAATTATATATCCATCGGAAAGGTCATCTACCTCAACACCAGTCGTGTGATGAGTTATAGGCCGCCCGCTGTGACAAGAACTCGCTAACCCGCTGTCATTTTACTTTTGTGGCGCCTTGTAAACACGGCAGAGTTTTGTTGAATCAAGTAAATATGAAAAAGTAGAAAAGAAATCCTGTATAACATAAGTGCTGTCAAACCATCACTCACCACATTGTATAATTAGACTTTTACAAACTTTATCGAGGCGCTGGGCTTGTCAAAAGTATCGAAAATCAGTTACTAATGGATATTAAAACTAGTATCGAAACTAGATAATCATTGGAGCAAGTATTGATATTTAAAAAATCCCTTTAAGGCGAGACTCTACAGACAAAACAATTTTTTTGTTTTTTTGGTCAGTTTTCTCTCTCACATATCAGCCTTCATGTGGAAACAACATAAGTGTCCAATCTGCTCATTTAATCCACTTTCTTTAGTAGATCCTACACCAAACTGTACAATCTTGGACTCAACAAGATTATGACGAAACGTGCAGAAGGATTTTTTTATATTTAATTTATTTAATAGTTTTAAGTAAAAAAAAAACGTACTTAAAAACGAAATAAGAAATCCTAAATCCCCTCTGTAAATTTTATGCAACTAATCTGTGTACAAAAGAAATTTAAACCTGGTTGTGTTCATTTTTCAGGTTTATTTGTCCCAAATGTGTGTATTTTTGGCCGTTTTTACACATAAAATGCCTTACATCATGCTACATCGTAGAATGAGGGATTACATCGACTTATTGCTACATGAAAACATGACATGATGACAAACTACATATTTTTCTGACATTGTGGGTAAACTACAGGAGAAGTTTCAAATTGATATATTTTTAAAAAATGTTTTCCTATTCGCTTTAGTAATCTTGAGCTTTATCAGAACTATTATTAGACCACAATGTTTAACAAAGAAAGTAGATCTGCTCGATTATGGGAAAAATTCTAATTACAGCCTCCACAGTGGAGTGTTCCTTTGCTGTTTTGATGTAATTCCTGATTTGTCTGAGGGATAAAACCTCTTCTGAGCACACAGCATGCTTTGAAGTAGGGCTGCAACTAACAATTGTTTTGGTAATCAATTAGTTTAGCGATTATTCCTTCGATTAATTGATTAGTTGTTTAGAACGTGAAAGACCCCTGAATATGAGAATTTTACTCAGACAAAGCTGAAGTGAAGGCGTTTGACGACGTCCTGGAGGAGAATAGTTAGAGATGAACAAGGATTTTAATCAAAAACACACAATTTACATGTTCTGTGTGTTTTTTGTCATTCCTGCTCCGTCTCAGTTACAAAACCTCTTCTTTCAGCACGTACATTGTTTTAGAGTCTGTGTATTCACCTTATTCCTGAAGTTGTTGTACGCACCACCGTCTTGTTTCCGTTGTAGTTTACACGGAGCAGACGAGCTCAACAGAAAATAAGTTCTACTCGACTAAAAAGACGTTTTCAGGAAATCGTTGCGTTGTGACTTGTTGTTGCTCGTGTTCATTAAACATTTTACACAAATCAATCTACTTTATGTAACATTTTAGCAGCGAGACTTTTCCCTCGTTCGTCATTAGCTTTAACGGAGTTCTCGTCAAACGGAAGTGCGTTTACAACAAAAGTGTAAAAAACGGCAAAAGTGGGCGGGGCAGAATAAGGTCAATAGACCAGTTAACAATTACTCGATTATTTAAGTAGTTGACAACCATTTCTATAATCGATTAGTTGGGATTCACCAATTTATTTGTTGCAGCCCCCCTTTTAAGTCTGTGTATGACCCAGATAACGTTTATTCGATTACTAAATGATTATCTCAATAATCCATTAGTTGCGATTAATCGATTTACTTGTTACAGCTCTACTACACTGCAAAAAATTAAAATGTCTTGATTTCAGGATATGAATCTGAATTTCAGACGTTTTGACTCGTTAAGATCAGTGGAGACGATTTATTTGATGGAACTAGATTATTTTACTTGTTTTAAACCGTTTGTGACTTGTTTCAATACATTATTTCTTATTTCAATCCAAATTATCTGTCAGTGGGTTAAGATCATTTTACTTACCCCACTGACACATTTATTTTCTTATTTTAAGCTATTTTATCGTATGATCAGTTAGAAATACCTTGAAACCAGTGAAATATTCCGCATCACATCAACAATTAAATCTCATCGAGTCAAAACTTCTCAAATCCAGATTAAAATGATCAATTCAAGCCATTTTAAGGTGGGATAGGTGTACATTTTTTGCTGTGTACAATATACATTTCCAATTGATATCTCTACATTTAAGACTTTTCCTCTTCACCCGCTTTAACAAAGATCAGATTTAAATCCCGCTCTCCACTTATCGATATGATCTGCTCGTGGCGCCGGTGTGTTGTTTGATTTCTGTTTGTCAGAGCGTGAGTGATGGGTCTGGCCTCTGTATCCTCGCCTTCATCGACAGGACAGAGGGCTCCTTCTTGTCGCCTCCTCTGCGGCTCGGCTCGTCTCTCGTGAATGCACAAGCGCCTGGTCCCTGCACCCGCTGTCTGTCAGAGGCGCCCGTCCCTCTAGGGGGCGCCGCTAAGTGACAACGCGCCGTGACGAGACATCGATCAGGCCCGACAGGCTTTGGTAAACACACAAACGAGCAGAGACGGACCAGAGCCGAGCCGCGGAGGGGAACAAACAAGTAAAGTTAGTCTGTGTCATTTTATTTATTTGTTTGTTTATTTGTTTATTTAAATGGATCCCATTAGCTGAAAGCGAAGCAATCAGCTAGTCTTCCTGGGTCCACTGCAATCATATCAAAACATACAACAAACACAATAATAAATTATCATTACAATATTCCTTACAGCATAAAAGTTCATTACACAAATTATTTCTCATTTTTCAATGGAGGACAAAGTACAAATAACATTTCTGTCCATGTGGCAAAATTTATATCCCGTTTAACACATGGCACTTAAGACTGTTTTTAAATAATTTCTTATTTTTCAGTTGGCGAATTTCAAAAGGAACACTGTTCCAAATGAATAAAGCTCTGTACAACACAGTTTTTTTCATAAAATTGGATTTTGGACATGATGGCAAGAGATTAGCATTAGTGTCAGTTCTGGTGTTGTACTTGTGACAGAATCACAGTAAACTATTTGATTTAATATACAAGCCGGCATTTTTAGGGTTAATGTATTATATAATAAAGTTGCCAAAGTAACTTGTATTCTTTGATTTAAATTGAGCCACAAGAGAGTGGAATACATTTGTTTTCTGCTTGTTCTAATTGAGCAGCCGAGAACAAGTCTTGCTGCTTTATTTTGAGCAACTTGTAATTTTGCCAAATCTTTTTGAGATGCAGAGGACCACACTCAGAGCAGGATGACAAGTGACATGATGTTAAAGACTTTGTGATTAGATTTAAAGTGTCACGTTTGACATAATGACAACATTTTTTAGTAACAGCAATGCTGCGACCCATTTTATTAACAATAGTATTTATATGTTCAGTCCAAGACAGGTTACTATCACTGACCACAGCCAACAGTCTGGCCTTGACTACCTGCTGTATATTCTCCCCAGCAATGTTTAATTTTAAGTCAGATCCACGTGACAACTTTTGTTTTGACCCAATCATCATAGCTTTAGTTTTTTTAATGTTCAAAGTTAGCTTGTTACCTTTAACCCATTCATACAGCAAGTCCAGCTCCTTAGACAATACAGAGTTAATTTTTTCACGGCACTCTGCAGCGTAAAAAATAGTTGAATCATCTGCATAAATAGTCATGGAAGCTTTTTTCGTAATTAAAGGTAAATCGTTAATAAAGACTGAAAACAAAAAAGGTCCTAGACAGCTGCCTTGAGGAAGGCTACATTCTAAATGTTTACTGTCAGAGGAATGACCGTTACAGAAAGAGTTCTGTTTGAGAGATAACTTTGCATTAAAGGTCCCATATTCTGCTATTTTCCCCTTTACACAGTCTATTCTAAGGGCTTTGTTGATAAAATTTTGCGTTGTGCAATATCCATAACATAACAGTTTCCAAAAAACACCCATTTCTTGGACTGGCCCCCCTCCTTGCAAAAGCAAACGGCTCCCTCTGAGATCTGACCCCCCCGAACAGAGAGCAGGCTGCCTCCCCCGCCCAACCCGTGACGAAGCCTAGAGTGGAGATGGTGCATGCGCCGTGTGCTCCGGTAAACAGCGATACACAAACACTGAATAAACCTTTTATCCTCCTGACGGTGCGTCGTGCTGAGTCCTACGTCCTGGACCTGACCTGGAGTTTGACGTGCTCCAGGGCCTCGACGACGGACGTTGCTGTTTGGTAAATAACAAGCTAACTCTTCGATCTGTCGTATCCATCGTGTAATTACTGTGTAGCATTAGCATTAGCTGTTTTTATTCTGCGGCTGTGCGCTTCCTGGAGGCGTGGCTTAAACACCGCGTCATCCTGGTGAAGCGCGTCATCTTAGTGAGGAGCCCCCGTCTGCTGCTCAGCCGAGGGGGACGGAAAAGACAGTTCTCTAGTGAAAACATGAGGGAATCAATCAAAAAACCACTTTAGGCACAACATACGAGGCCCAAATAGCACTGTAGGAAGGTTAAAACCTCTGAAAAGTCGATGTTGCATGTTATGGGACCTTTAATGCGACAGCAGGAGCAGTAAAGCCATAGGTTTTCAGTTTTTCTAATAAAATGTGATGATCTGTTACATCAAAAGCAGCACTAAAGTCCAACATCACTACGCCAACTAATTCAGAATGGTCCATACTTCTGAGTCTTTGCATAAGAGCTGTACATGTAGAGTGTGCCTCCCGTGAGTGCTGAAACATCGTCATCAAATCATTAAATTGAAACTATCTATAGATTTGTTCATGGATGATTTTTTCCATAATCTTACTAAGTGCAGGAAGGAGGCTTATAGGTCTGTAATTCACTAAAACGTAGGGAGCGGATTTAATTAACATTTTACACTGCAACAACGAATCTCTAGATGAGTTAAAATGTCTTGATTTCAGGATATTAATCTGAATTTCAGACATTTTGATTCGTTAAGATCAGTAGAGACGATTTATTTAATGGAACTAGATTATTTGACTTGTTTCAAACAGTTTGTGACTTGTTTCAATACATTATTTCTTATTTCAATCCAAATTATCTGTCATTGGGTTAAGATAATTTTACTTACCACTGACAAATGTATTTTCTTATTTTAAACAAATTTATCATGTGATCTGTCAGAAATACCTTAGAACCAGTGAAATATTCTGCATCACATCAGCAATTAAATCTCATCGAGTCAAAACGTCTCAAATCCAGATAAAAATGATAAATTCAAGCCATTTTAAGATTGGATAGATTTACATTTTTTGCTGTACAGGAAGAGAATTTAGATTGAAGTAAGAAATAATGTATAGAAACAAGTCAGAAACGGTTTGAAATAAGTAAAATAATCTAGTTCCATCAAAAAAATAGTCTAAACTAATCTTAACGAGTCAAAATGTGTGAATTTTTGCAGTGTGGTCACCGCTGAGGCAAAACTCCTCCGCCAAGTGCCGAATGTTTTGTCCTTTCGACTTTTGTCATTTACTTTCTGCCAATTCACAAACTCTCACTTTCCATCCACCCGCGGGAAAACACCTCTGTCCAATATCACCCGGCCCGATCGTCTCTGAATTGGGTTAAATAATTCATCCGATGGAAAAGATAATTAATGTAGGAAGTCAATCGCCGGTGTGGTACAGGGAGATGTGTAAAAAGGGCAGCACAGGTGGAGCGGAGAATATCTAATCTAAAGCTTATAAAAGATTTAAAGAGCCGGAGACGACGGGAATGACAATGTGTACCAAACAGGGGCCTAAATTAAACCTGGCATTTAGCGCTCAGTCCACTTAACCGTCCACCGCGGCAAATCAATACAAACAGGAATCACTACTTTATGGACTCGTGTCGCTGAGTATGTCTCCAAATGGCAGCGATTTTCATGTAAAATTGATTTGTGTGCGGATATTGCATTGTGTAGTCATAGTTTTACCCACAGGAATTCCCATTTATTGGCTTTGTTGCACCGGACAATAAGAAATCGACGCTCCAGAACTAGGGCTGGGCAATGAAAAGGAACGTCTCAGTGGTTTTGGAGAATCCCCACAACGATAGAGAGACGATGTTTTGTAAATCCTACATGAATGTGTTAAAACATGTCGTCTCAGTTGAGGTTTAATTATCAGACGAATGTGAAATGTCACTCAAATTAATCACGTAAAAAGAAGTTCGCACATCAAACTAGAGACGGATGAGCAACCCGTGGAGCTGTGATAAAAAAGGGGTCTTGCACGCGTCAATCCTTGCAAAAAATAATTGTATTCACAGTGCAGCATGAATGGTGAAATGTTTGTTGGGAGCCCTCTTAAATAAAAAATATTCAGCATTTTTCTCATTGCTGTTAACCTTTAAACATGCTCTTAAGTGGCTTAAATTCAAAAGTTCCTTACTCATTCTGTGACCTGCGTTATCAGCCAGTATGTAATGACACCAGCAGATGGCGCCAGCGCTGTATACAATCTAGTGAAGTCAGCGCTGAAAAGACGTCATTGTGCGGATTTGCTGCAGCAGTGATCGTGTTTAGAGGCAGAAATGCTCAGAGCGAGTTTAGTGATGATTTAAGGACTAAAAACAGCAGAAGATTCTCTGAGAAGTGAAGTGAAGCCTAATAAACATTCCTCAAAACAGCGTGAATGCAACTGAATGCTACTTCAAGAATCGGAGCATTGTTAGAACATGATTAAAAGCTAAAAAACAGTCAGTATAGCAGAATATGTGTCCTTTAAATAAGATGTGGCATCCAAGGGTGACAGGTCAAGTTCTAATGTACAGAAGTGTCTTGCATCCAAAGGTGACATGTTACAGTTTTAGTACAACATTTACAAAGATTATTGACCTTATTCCAGAAGTTGTCGTGGGCGCCGGTATCTTTTTCCGTTGTAGTTTACACGGAGCAGACGAGCTCCACAGAAAATAAGTTCTACACGGAATAAAAAGCCATTTTCAGGACGCCCGGGAAATCGTTGCGTTGTGACTTGTTACTGCACGTGTACACTGAACTGCGTGAATGGGGGTTCTAGTCAAATCGGATGTATCTTTACTACAGGAGAGTGGATCTGTGGCAAAAAGAGGCAAAAGTGAGCGGGAAGAATAAGGTGAATGAAGAGTACAACTGATAAAATGGTAAATGGTCACATATTTATATAGCGCTTTTCCACCTTCGAGGCACTCAAAGCACTCCTTGGAACCCACTTCCACAAACATCATGGTACACAGACTAAGACCCAACTGTTCAACCTTGATAAACCACTGAGTGTGTTTACATGTGCTCCAAAATCTATATGACAGTATTCAGGATTTGACTACATGCACTCAGAGAAGCCAGGACAGTGTTTCCCATTAACAGATGAGACTACGGTGGCCCCTATAGTCTAAAAACAATCTAAACAATGAACTGATATGACAAATAATGCTTTTTGTCTGTTGTATTGTCATAAAAACATAAAAAGTAACTACACAATTAAAAAAAGAACTGTTTAAAGACTGAATAGAGGCAACAAGTGACATTTATGCTCCAACATTTGAATAAAACAGAAATGGGATCACATGTGCCTCCATAATCTCTGCAAAATCTACAGGAAACGCAGTCAGGATACTCATAATTCCCGTGTTTATGAGGAATCTGAGTATTCTGGATATTTAGAGTGGTAACTATGGCAACTATAGCACTGACACGGCAACCAGATGAACGTTACACAAACTCTGCAAACTTTTCAAACGGCAAAAGGACAAGATACAGTACTTTGAAATGTACGAACATCCAACTGTGAAGCGAAGCCATCACAAACATTTGAGTTTGTGCTTCAGTCCACTCCATCTCCAGCAGCAGCAGAACCCTCAGCCTCCACAGCCTCTCCATCTCTGCATCCTCTTCACCACAACCACACACAATGAAGGCAATAAACGATCCAACAGTACAGGAATAAACACGAGAGAATCATAACAGGCAAATCAAAGTCATTTGTGCATTTTATTGAGCTATTTATGTCAAAATATCACTGTGGTTTTGTCAATCGAACAATTGTAAAATATATCTCTTCACACAGTAATCGTAACAATAAAATGTGATATCGTGACATCCAGGGTCCTGTTTTTGTCTTGTTTAATAACATTGTATAGAACGGTTTAGTCTTGTTTTAATATTGCATAATTTGGTTTAGACCTAGTTTAGTTTTAATCTTATATAAACTGGACTTAATCTTATATAGACTGGTTTGGTCCTGTTTTAATCTTATATAGACTGGTTTAGTCTTGTTTTAATCTTACATGATTTAGTCTGCTTTAATCCTGGTTTGGTCTTGTTTTAATCTTATATAAACTGGTTTGGTCCTGGTTTAATCTAATATAGACTGGTTTAGTCTTGTTTTAATCTTATATAAACTGGTTTGGTCCTGGTTTAGTCTTAATATAGACTGGTTTAGTCTTGTTTTAATCTTATATAAACTGGTTTAGTCCTGGTTTAATCTTATATAAACTGGTTTGGTCCTGGTTTAATCTAATATAGACTGTTTTATTCCTGTTTTAATCTTATATAAACTGGTTTGGTCCTGGTTTAATCTAATATAGACTGGTTTGGTCCTGGTTTAATCTTATATAAACTGGTTTGGTCCTGGTTTAATCTTATATAGACTGGTTTGGTCCTGGTTTAATCTTATATAGACTGGTTTAGTCTTGTTTTAATCTTATATAGACTGGTTTAGTCTTGTTTTAATCTTATATAGACTGGTTTAGTCTTGTTTTAATCTTACATGATTTAGTCTGCTTTAATCCTGGTTTGGTCTTGTTTTAATCTTATAGTAGAGTTTAGTCCTGGTTTAGTTGTGTTTTAATCTTGTATAGCCTGGTTTAGTCCCGGTTTAGTTGTGCTTTAATTTTATATAATCTGGTTTATTCCTGGTTTAGTCTTGTTTTGGTCGTGTATGATTTAGTCTACTTTAGTCCTGGACTTGTTTCAATCTAGTATAGACTGGTTAAGTCTTGTTTTAAGATGGTTTGGTCCTGATTTTGTCTTGTTTAAACTTGCATAGAATGATTTAGTCCTGGTTTAGTTTTGTTTTAAGTCTAGTCTCTAACCAAGTTTAGTGCTGGTTTAGTCTGGTTCAGTCCTGGTTTAGTCCTTGTTTAGTCTTGTTTTAATTATGTTTAGTCTGGTTTAGTCCTGATTTTGTCTTGTTTAATCTTGTATAGAGTGATTTAGTCCTGGTTTAGTTTTGTTTTAAGTCTAGTCTCTAGTCTCTAACCTAGTTTAGTGCTGGTTTAGTCTGCTGGTTTAGTCCTTGTTTAGTCCTTGTTTAGTCCTGTTTTAATTTTATATAGTCTGGTTTAGTCCTGGTTTTGTATCGTTTAATCTTGTATAGAGTGATTTAGTCCTGGTTTAGTTTTGTTTTAAATCTAGTCTCCAGCCTCTAACCTAGTTTAGTGCTGGTTTAGTCTGGTTCAGTCCTGGTTTAGCCTTGTTTTAATCTTGCAAAGTCTGATTTAGTCTTGGTTTTCTCGTGGTTTAGTTTTATTTTAAGTCTAGTCTCTAGTCTCTAACCTAGTTTAGTGCTGGTTTAGTCTGGTTCAGTCCTGGTTCAGTCTTGTTTAATCCCTGGTTTAGTCCTGTGCGTTTCTTAATCCTGATCCAGACCGTGTTTTGATCCGATTTCCCCCACAGCCCGCCCTGGAGTCCTCGCTAATATTCCCGTGTATTTACATTTATTCATTACATCCTTGTTAGCGCGCAGCCTAATTAGAGATTAAACACATGTATGCAGATGCTCGGCCGGCGTCCCGCTCCAGTTGCGCCCGCGCTCTTATTTAAAGGGTTTTTAAGAGGAGCCCAGTGAGGCGTGTCAGTGAGATCCCAGCAGGGCGGCCGTCTGCGGGATCACACTGCTGTCAGCGCAAACCTGCTGAAACCGACGCCTTTTTTTTTTTTTTTTATAAAGATCCACCGTCAAACTCGGCTCTAACGAACTAAAGGCAGCCCTCCGCTCTCGTTACAGTCCCTCGATGTTCGATTTGTGCCTGTCAGACTCTACAACGTGGAGCTAAACGCGGACGGTTTGGAGTGTTTGTGCAGAGATGAGCGCCGCAGCTAACGATTAATTAAATGGTTAACGAGTCAAGCGATTATTTCTATTGTACATTTAGACTTTTTAAATACGTTATCAGCTGAAGTATTCAACTGACACGGCACGGAGAGACGGAATAAATGATGCTGAAAAAAGAATTGTGTCCAATAATACAGTGCAAACAAAGCAAATAACTGAAATAAAAAGGTATTTTGAGTGTTTAGAAATGTGGGAAAAAGCAGCAGCAGAAAAGAAAGAAAAAGAGTGTGAAAATAGAGAAAGAAATCTGACAAATTTAGACAAGATTAACGCATTTCAAGACACACAACTTGATTTATCTGCACTCTTCTCTTTTAAAATATTTGCATAATGATTCTGTATGTCTTAATCTGTTTAGTGATTTTTAGTTTTATTCTGTTGTGTAAAGCACTTTGAATTGTCTTGTGTACAAATTGTGCTCTATATAAACTTGCCTTCCAAGAATATTTACGAATGTACACTGCAAAGATATATTTCTAGTGAGTTGATTCAGGATCGACCTGTCACTATAATTACTATATCGTTCAATATACGATAAAAAGAACAATATTTTCTCAGGCTCAAAAACTATTGCTTTTCTTTGAACTAGAAGGCAATTTGTCTTATTTTTGTTGTTGTTAGATCTATATGATATGAACATTATATATAAAACATTTGCTCCGTAGTGCACACAAGTTGATGAGCCTAAATTATTTTACTTTAAAAGTGTTTTAGTTTATTTATTATTCCTATTTCAAGCCAAGTTGTTTTCCAATGGAGGTAAGATTTTTTTTTACTTAGCTCGCTGGCAAATTAAGTTTTTTTTTTTTTTTAAACCAGTGAAATCTTCTACATCACATAAGCCACAAAATCTAAATAAAAATAATCAAAAATAAAATTATTATTCTGAATTGAGGTAATTTTAAGCAAGGCTACAGATTCAGTTTTTGCAGTGTATATTGACAAAATCAGAAATTGTTTATTCTTTTTTGACATGTTGATTTATTACAATAATTACCACATCGACTTATGGTTCAGTATCTTACAGAAAGAACAGTATTTTTGGGACTCAGTGTTTATTGCCCTGTAAAGCACTTTGTGTCACATTTTATGTTTGAAAAGCGCTTTATAAATAAAGTTTGATTTTATCTGATTATAGTATGCACTTTGGATAATTTTTTCTTTGTTTTTGACAAGATTTGGATTCTTAAGAGTGAAATAAGAAACTTTTATGACTCATAATTGGAACCAAAAAACTAAAAAAAATTAATGTAAAAAAAATCTTCAAATTATTTATTGTAGCTCATGTTTACATGTTTAGAATGACCATGTTTGAGCAGGTAAAAAGTAGTTTGGATTTAGGTTTTAGTAATAAATAAATATAAAAATAAATAGTTTGAAGCCCTTGTTGTCGCCCCCTGCTGTCTCTGTGCGGAAAACCCAAAGACAACTCTCCTAAGAATCCCTGGCTCTCTTTTTCTATATTTGGACACTAATGCTTTGTATAAAGTATTGTATAAATAAAAAGGAAGGGGGAAAAAAAGCTTTTGCGTCTTTTTACTGGCGAGTATTTCCACCAGAGAGCTGCAGGGGGAGCTACTTAGTCCTGCTTTAAGATAGAAAAATATGCATACGTGGAAAACTGTTTTTCAGTCTTGGCAGATGGAAACATATCTGTGAACTAAAATTTAATCTGTTTTAAAGTACTATTTTCCTCTAAGATGTGTCCCGAGTTAGACCCTATAATCCTGTAATCCTGTTTACAAATAAAGGCTTACATTTCAGCCCAGGGTGAGTCCAGGTTTATATATCTAGTTTAGGATTAAGCCTCAGTTTATCTAGCTTTAAATATGATAAATAAGTCCTGTTTAAAAAATGGAGAGCTCAGTATTTTCACATCTGATTCCTTTGTTCACTGCCTTAGATCTTTGAGTTTTTCAGGGTTCATTCTCCAGATGGGAGCGTTTGGTTTTGTTTTCAGTCATTTAGTATTTATTTATTTATTAGTGTATTGTCAGGGGTCCCAGAGGAGAGCGGACAGCTGTTGCATTTTGGCTCAGCTCCAGCGAGACACATGTGGAGGATCCCTGTCACTGTCAGTCCCCAATGAGCAGAATTAATTAGTGATTTATGCTCAGTGCAGTTCGACAAGGCAGGCCCCGGCGCACAGACACATATTACAACAACTGTGTACATTATTAGACTGACTCGAAGCGTAAGTGTAAATCAATGTTTTCTGGCCATTTCCAAGCAAAGAAAAGCTGAACTAAAGCAACCATTTTTGAGTTGTGGCACACTTTTTGGGTTTAAAAGATAGCACAGCACACCACCTTTTACTGAAACGATACCAAATTATACCATTTAGTTAAATTAATATGGTAAATAATGTTTGCGTTGCTGTCTGGTTCTATTAAATTGGAAATAGTGATGGATTTATGTGTTTTTATTTGGTGCTCAGGACACTGCAAAATAGTACATAGTCAATAATGAATGAATCTGTTGACTCGAACTGGACATTTTTTCAAGGCACATCTGGCAAAACCTCAAGGCACAATAGTGTTCCCCGGCACACTGGTTGAAAATGAAGGAACTAAAGGACTAAACAAAGCAAGCAAGGGCTGAATTTTCGCTGACCACAGTTCCAAAGGTCGGTAGATTTTATGTTTTGTGCTTCTGTATTTGCATTTCAGGTTTTTTTCCCACGCCAACACAAATGCCTGCTCCAACCTGCTCACGACTTCCTCCGTTTGGCTTGATCTCTCTGGCTCATACTACACTTGTTTTTTGAGCCGATATCCGATATTTGGCTCGATATATATATATTAAAATCCATAGCAAGGCCCACATATCTGTTTTAAATTGAGGTACAGTTTACAAATTAAGCTTTCACTTTTAAATGAATAAAAACAAACAGCAAAAATCATAACAGAATGGATGATCTGAGATGTAAAATCATTTGTGGCGTGTAAAAATACAGCCATATGTTTTTGCCTAATTGGTTTTCTATTTAAATTTGTACGCATTAGACTGTTGAAAACAACAATGAAATCAATCAATCAATCAATATCAACAAATACCAGAACCAACTAATCACAGAGCTTCGGCGGAGATTAGAAACACAGAAAAAAATGATGTCTTAAAATTCAAAATGCAGCATCAGAACAATCTTATTCTGCGGCACAAGACAAAACGCAAGACAAAGCAGACAATAACAAGTCAATAACAAAGTCGAAGGGTCAGACTCACTCAATTAAGTACCTACTGGCATTACTTAGAGCAGGAGTGCCCAAAGTGGGGTTCGCGGGCCAAACTTGCGCCTACAGAGGGTCTAGTTTAGCGCGCGAAGGGGAGCTGAGATTTGTTAATGAGTATCTATTTGATCAAATTTTGTGCTAAAAAGACAATCGCAAAAGAGACCAAATCATGTCTATTCCCCTAAATAATGTTAATGAAAGACAATTTAATCATAATCTTTGCAAATAAACATATTAAATGCAACACAAAATTAGGGTTGGCCCTCGGCACACTGAAAAGTATACAATTTGGCACCCCTGGCTTAGAGGAATATCATGGTGTAGTTGTTTGTTAGAGCAAATTGTTAAATGTATTGTGATAAACAATTTGTGAGGTCGGCCCACATGATGTGACTCACCTGTCCGTTCTTCTTGAGGTCGGCCCACATGATGTGACTCACCTGTCCATTCTTCTTGAGGTCGGCCCCCATCCAGTGTCTCACCTGTCCATTCTTCTTGAGGTCGGCCCCCATCCAGTGTCTCACCTGACCGTGCTTCTCAACATCGTCCGTCTGCGGCCAAAAAGGGGCGTTCAAAATGGGAACACCCCCATCGGAAGCAAGAACGCCCATTGTTCAGGTTTAAGGTACATTTAGCGAACTTCAGGTTTACTGGACTTTTTAAACTTTAGGGTCAGGGTTAGCTTCCCTCTGATTGGTTGAAACAAAGCTCACAGGAACACCTAAAGGGGCGTTTTCGATTCAAATCAGGAACTCCCTAGCCGCAGACGGACCCTTCTCATTCGTCCTGAGGTCGGCCCACATGATGTGACTCACCTGTCCATTCGTTCTGAGGTCGGCCCACATGTTAAGACTCACCTGTCCGTTCTTCTTGAGGTCGGCCCACATGATGTGACTCACCTGTCCGTTCTTCTTGAGGTCGGCCCACATGATGTGACTCACCTGTCCGTTCTTCTTGAGGTCGGCCCCCATCCAGTGTCTCACCTGACCGTGCTTCTCAACATCGTCCGTCTGCGGCCAAAAAGGGGCGTTCAAAATGGGAACACCCCCATCGGAAGCAAGAACGCCCATTGTTCAGGTTTAAGGTACATTTAGCGAACTTCAGGTTTACTGGACTTTTTAAACTTTAGGGTCAGGGTCAGGGTTAGCTTCCCTCTGATTGGTTGAAACAAAGCTCACAGGAACACCTAAAGGGGCGTTTTCGATTCAAATCAGGAACTCCCTAGCCGCAGACGGACCCTTCTCATTCGTTCTGAGGTCGGCCCACATGTTAAGACTCACCTGTCCGTTCTTCTTGAGGTCGGCCCACATGTTAAGACTCACCTGTCCGTTCTTCTTGAGGTCGGCCCACATGTTAAGACTCACCTGTCCGTTCTTCTTGAGGTCGGCCCACATGATGTGACTCACCTGTCCATTCGTTCTGAGGTCGGCCCACATGTTAAGACTCACCTGTCCGTTCTTCTTGAGGTCGGCCCACATGATGTGACTCACCTGTCCGTTCTTCTTGAGGTCGGCCCACATGATGTGACTCACCTGTCCGTTGGTCCTGAGGTCGGCCCACATGATGTGACTCACCTGTCCGTTCTTCTTGAGGTCGGCCCACATGCTGGTGCCGTCTCCGCCTCTCATCAGGACGTGGTAGGTGAAGTAGTAGATGCCGGGCAGGGGGCAGGTGAACTTCCCTGTGCTGGGCTCGTAGTAGTTCCCCACATTGGTCACAACGTCATCAAACTTCAGGATCTCGCTGCCCTCGTGCTGCTTCCTCAGCCCGGCGTAGAAGGCGATTTTGGGGCTGTACACGGATTGGCCGTATCCTCCCGCTCCGGGGCCAGGCGGACCGGGTGGGCCGGGTTTACCGGGCTCTCCGGGGGGTCCTTTAGGTCCCGGAGGTCCAGGTAGTCCCGGGCTGCCCCTGAAGCCCTGTTTGGCCCTGCGGTTTGAATAGTCCGGGGGCAGGGGCGAGACGGCCGTGAGCTCCCCTTGTGGTGGAGTGAAGGTATCGCACACCATCTTACAGCTGCCCAACATCTCATAGTGCGTTTGCCCCGCGCCGCTGCCCGCCGCCTTTGTGGTGTGGACCAGCAGAGGAATGGCCACCAGCAGAACCAGCACCATGGCCACGCCCACGCCGGCCCCGATCACGCGCTTCTTTTTGCTGATCCGAGAAGCGGCCAGCGTGAGGAAGTCCTCCTCGCCTTTCGCTGGGATGCTTGAGCCGGCCAGGCTGAAGTCTGAGTGCAGCGACTTAACAATGTGAAAATTATTTATTTAAGGATTTACTTCAGGAGTGACACAGGCCGCCCTCAGTGGAATCTGGAGTCAGCTAAAGAGAATTCACAATTAGGCCATTTTCCACTTGATTTGTATCCGTATTGTTTATTTTTATCAACACCACGATGCCCTCTATTTTAATGAACCAAACCTAGCCCTGCCTGTAATTATACGGACCATCCCAGTGGACTCTGGACTGTTTCTGCCCTGTGCGTGTGCGGAGGCTGCAGAGAGGCGCTGCTGAGGCGAGAGCTGTCAGGTGGGGTCTACAGCATTCCCACAGGAGTCCATCTCAGCCGCACATACAGACAAACAGAGCGTCCTCAGCCGGGGGAGAGGCGCACCTGTCTGCTCCTGTCTCCGGCCTGAAAGTTACGGATGCTTGTTTGGTTTAGGGGGATAGATTTACTTCGGTCGGCTAAACTCTCAGACAGTGTTGCTGCAAAAAGGTCTATCTTTATAGTCACTTTTGTAGAGAAGAAATCCTGTTAACGACTGACGACTTTGTCTGAAGCAACCTAAAAGGAACATATAAAGGCAAAAAATATAATAAGATGAGGTTATACATTTGGAGTAGAGATCATTTATGATTTATTAATGAATTTTGAGTGATAAATGTCATATTTACACAATTTTATCTTTTTAAAAAAATAAAATAATCAAGCTATAATTTACGTATTTATTCTGTCAAAATATCGCACAACAAAACCTGTGAAAAGATTTTCCTACAATTAAATTTTGTTTATTATATGGTGGGAGTCAGTAAAAAAAAAAAAATCTGGAAAAAAAAGTTGTAAAAGTAGATTATTTGTTTTTATTAACTGTATTAGGTTTCTCCAAATTGTGAAAAGAAATACCCCTTTAAAGTTTCTATTTTGTCCCATTTAAAATATGCTTATAGGCCCTGGATATAAATAATAAAATAATAAAAACCTTTGCTTACTCTTGGTTGTCGCTTCTCGGTTTTATCCACGGCTTGTAAAGAAAACGCAGCGGGGAAACTCTGTCCAAAAGCGGGTTAAATCCTCTGTCTTCTCCTGCATCCGTCAAAGTTGAACCACGCTGTTGCTCCTTCAAAGTCTCATTAACGCCGAGATTAAAAACTTATTCACCCAGAACTCTTTGCGCGTTTCCGCTCCAAAAAGACACCAATGGCTGCGCGCCTCGGACTGTCCTCAAACTTACGGTAAGAAAGAACTCCACTTGCGCCTTTTAAGTTGTATTCTCGGTGCTTTCGGTGGTTCGTCGGTGTCTGGTCATTATTATCTCCGCGGTGCAACAGTTCGTTCACTTGTTGTGTCCAGCAGCACCGCGTCGCTCTCCTCCGCTGCGCCTGCCTCCGGATCCTCTGCCCCCGCCCTCCTGCGCAGCTCCGCCCGGGCTCTGCTCCTGCTCCCGGGCTCTGCTCCTGCTCCTGCTCCTGCTCCTGCTCCTGCTCCCGGTCCTGGTCCTGCTCCTGCTCCCGGTCCCGGTCTCGGTCCTGGTCCCGGGTGTGGGGTTCTGGTGCCTGGATTGACCTTTTTACAAATCAAATGGCCACGTGCGCAGAGCAGATCCGTCAAAGTGTGTCGCTTTAGTGGAGTTCAGATATTGACCACGTCCTCTGGCATTTTAATTGGTCACTGTGACACACAGCACCGTCACCACGGTGTGGAGCCTCTTTGAGTCAAGTACATTTTAGGCTAGTCTGATATTGTACTTAATCTATTTAAATTATATGTTATGTTAAGATATAAATTAACCTTTTATAGCCTTATAATTATGTAACCACAGCCATATGATTCATTATTGTTTAATGTTAAGAAAAGTAAACAGGCCAAATGAAACTGATTGTTATTATTAATAATTATTCTATTTTAGAGACGTTTAAGATCAGGGCCAAAGTCTGCTGGGTTGAGGCCCCCAATAATAAATCACACGATTATAATGAATATGTAAACATTTTTTCTTGTGCAAAGGCAGTTGTGATTTAATGTAATAGGTTACAAAGTTTTATTTTTTCATATTTTTCTTCCAAGCTGGTTGTAACAACCATTGGGGGCTTCCCTTGCAGTACCTCTGAGGGCCCCTGGGGGCCCCGGACCCACTTTGAGAACCACAAAACAAGATATACATTGTTTCTTTAAATACTTTCTAGACGCAGTGAATTTTATGTTGCATTTAAGATAAAATTAGATTCACGAATGCACTATTTAGGACTATAATGCTCGATAACTACTACTACTAAAGTCTGAATATAAAATAATAATTTGTACAAATTACAGCAGCTACAGTTTGTATCAGTGCTTTTACGTACTCAGTGCTGAATGGTGCAATCACAAACAAATCAAAATCGTAATTTGAATTCAAATATCAAATTGCTAAAGCTGTAATTATTTACGTATAATGTCATCTACAAATAACAAAGTGTCCTGTCTTCAAACTAGAAATAAATAGACTTGCTAACTCTGTAGTTTAAACCTTTCTGTTCTGAACTGTATGGGATTCTTAGTAGTTTAGGTTTAAGTCTCCTGGACTGTGACCTGAATCCTGATGTGAAAACATAATTTGCTAATCTAATCTCAATAGGCCGACAGAAAGTAAGTCATATTTTTTGATGAATTTGGCAACTCCATGTTGCTTTTGCAACATTTCATTCACATTTACATTGGTGTTTCACAAGATACAAATGAAATGACTTCAAATGAGGAGAAAGATAATCGTGACATGACACAATAAATATACAGTGGTTGTATGTAGGATTTTTTTCTCGTAGTTATCGTAACACCGAAATGTTACATTATGACATAGAGCTGCAGGATTTAGTCGTTTGTCAGTTCAGAAGCCATTTCTGTCTTTTTATAAAACATTTAAAATGTGAACTTTTAATAATAACATTCTGTTCAAACAAATCTAACCGCATACCTGTCACAAACTGGATATTTTACTCAAATCGCGCAGCCCTATTATGGCATTCTAAAAATAAAATATATTTGTTTGAAGTATTTTTACATCCAGAGAGCGTGGATGCGTTGCCATGGTCGCAGTTTAAGTCAAAAGTATAGGCCCGGTTCTTTGTTTCTCAGCAGGTGAGAAAAGACGTGGACGAGCGAAGTTAAACAGAGTGTGGGGAAGAAGAAGAAGAAGGAGGAGAGGAAAGGGAGGGAAATGTGAGAGCGCTGGGGGAGGAGAGAGGGGTAAGAGCGATGGAGAGAGGGAGAACGGGAAGGAATAAGAGATGAGAGGAAAAGGAGAGGATGAAAGACAGACAGAGATAGAAGACAGAGAGGGAAAAACAGAGAAGGGGGAAGAGAGGGGGAGAGAACGAGGGAGAGAGATGAAAGACGAGAGAGGGAGAGTGTGAAGAGAGAGGGAAAGAAATTGGTGGTTGAAGAGGGAGCCAAAGAGGGAAGAACGGAGAAGGGTTAAGTGAGATTCAGTCATTTCTGTTCGTTTGGTTCTTTCGGTCCACAGCAGAGATGCACAGATCCATTTTTTTTTTTCAGTTCTGATACCGTCATCGATACAAAAGCTTTAAATATCTGTCGAGCTGGGCCGTATCATATCGTTCATGATTTATCGTCATTTGCTTTCGGGGCAATATGAAATCTGGAACATCGTGATATAATTCGGTGTTCACTGCAGCAGATTTTCCTCATAGTTTCGAAGTTAATCTGATCAAAGTGTGAACGCTAACGGCTGGAGACGCAAAATTATAACAATTGAACACATATTAAACATCCTCAAAGGTTTTATGCTCTATAATTGCAGACATCACACAGCGGTATCATTTTGACCTGATTAGATGCTTTTACAACATGTCTGTGCTGAGGCAGAACTGATTTTACTTTCTTACCTGAAGAAAATGGGTAAAGCACCTTTAATCAAGTCAAACATTGATGCCATTGTTAAGTTTTTAGTGTAGAGTCATTTATATCGTCAGTCAAACCGTTATTGCAAATTTTCTCTTTCATATCATGATAAAAATGTTTCGCGATATCGCCCTGCAATTTTTCCTGGATCGGCGCTGATATTCAATACCAGTATCAGTATTGATCCAATCCAGCCAATCAGTTAAAGCTTGTGCTTTGGAGAAAGGTCATACTTTGCAGTGTACCTTCTGAGGGAGGGGAATTTCTCACAGGCGAAAAAAACAAATGTTTAAAGCCCTTGACATCGTTCTGTATTTTTTATTCTGGTCACTGCGTTCATCTCCTTGTGTTCAGATGGGCTGTGATTGACAGGTGGATTAGCCAATCAAGGACAAGCATGGACCCTCCGTAACAAACAAACATGGCTGCTTTAGAGGGAAAAAAAGGAAGAAACTGCACATTGTGGATTTCTGCAGAATCTAAGAGCGAAGCACAAAACTCTGAGAGGAGTTTGATCTTGTTCTAAATGACAGATGAGCTCGATGGTTTCACACGCGTCACTGAAATAAACAAACCTGATTGCACGGTTCTGTTTGAGTTTGGCTCGATGCGTGACGGAGGGCGAGACACCCGACTCACAAACACTTGAAGAAATGTATTTTGGATCCCATAGTACGTAACTCTCTAGCCAACAAATGGACTAGGTAGGGCTGGGCGATATGGCAAAAAATTATTATCACGATTTTCTTGGGGTTAGATCATGATTTCAATTTTATCACGATTCAAGTTCACTTTGTATTTTTCTATTGTCAATAACAGAGCTGCACGATTTAGGAAAAACATCGAATTGCAATATTTCTGACCAGTGCGATTAAGATTAGATTTGCAATTTACGTTTTAACAATAGGATTCTGTTCAAATTCACATTTTAAACACAATTTTTGTCGCTTTTAGTTGCGTTTTGATGCATTGAGTCGCGTTAGTTGTTTGTTGTGTGTTGTTTTTGTCGATTTTGAGTGCATTTTATCACTTTTTGTCATGCTTTTGTCGCAGTGTTTGTTTTTATTCAAATCAAAGCAAGACATTTTGTTGTTTGTGGAAGAAATTTGCCTTTGTGATTTGCTAATTGCATCCATTAAAATTCAGATTTAGTTTCAATTTCATTTAATTGTGCAACCCTGGCCTTTAAGAGGTAAATAAAGTCATCTGCTCAGAGACTTCAGAGGCTAAACAACAGGAGAAAAAGTGTGTTTGAATCACGATACGACCATTTCACAAAAACAGCAGATTGTCTCATGGACGAGCTCACGATTAGATTTTTATCACCAGATCGCCCAGCCCTAGGACTAAAGTAACAGCATGTGTGTTTGTTTTTTCATTTTGGATGTTTTTATTGCACAAAAACACGCATCCTTATTGTGGACTTGCCTCTCCACAAACCTGACTCACACTTGGTTTGGGAGAGGGGCTCTGTTTGTCTCCATGGAAAGACTGTTCGTTTGACTATAATATTCCACATATTTATCTCCAGAAAGTTGCTGTTACTTTAAAAAGGAATTATGGAAATGGATTCAGGAAATTGATATTGCAATGCATTTTTATTTAAGAAAATGGACGAAAAAATGATCAATGTGAGGAAAAAATGATGGAAAGAGGGAAAGAAGGAGGAGAGAAGAAGAGAGAGGAAATAGAGGGATAAATACAGGGAGAGGGGGAGGGCAGAGAAAGAAACGTCTGGAGTGTTGTTGTTAAACCGTGTGAGTCCGCTGCCTTCAGACTCAGTTACAGATGAAAGATTGAATTGATGCTGACACAGACATCCCTGTACTATTTACAATCCTGTTATTTCTAAAGCATAAAAAGTAGATGTTGGCGATACCTGTGATTTTTCATTCGGTCTGATGCCAATTAAAACACCCAAGTACTCACTCCAGAAGAGAAATGTAGAGAATTCTAATTCCGTTATGAAAAATTTTACTTTGAGCTTGAGATTGTGCTGGGAGATATGGCAAAAAAATATTATTTTCTTGGGGCCAGACCATGATTTGGATTTTATCACGATTCATGTTCACTTTGTATTTTTCTATTGCCTTTAATAGAGCTGCACCGTTTAGATTAAATATCTACTGGTAATTGTGATTTTTCTGACCAGTGCAATTGTGATTAGATTTGTGATTTTTTAATAATAGGATTCTGTTCAAATTTACATTCTAAACACAATTTTAGTTGCGTTTTTGTCTCGTTCAGTTGTTATCATGTTTAAACGTGTATCTGTCACTTTCAGTCACGTCTTTGTCGTTTTTAGTAGCGTTTCGGTGTATCGAGTTTTGTTTGTTGTTTGTTGGAGTGTTTTTGTCACTTTTGAACCTATTTCTATCGCTTTTGGTCGTGCTTTTGTCGCTTGTTTCAGAACATGTTTGTACAATTCCCAACTACAGTGTTAGCAGTTTTTATTCAAATCTAAACAATACATTTTGTTGTTTGTGGAAGAAATTATTGCATTTCAAAAATTGCAGTTTTTGCGATTTGCTAATTGAATCTATTAAAATTGCGATTTTGTGTCGTTTTGTTTAACTGTGCAGCTCTGGTCTTTAAGAGGTAAATAAAGTCATCTGCTCCGAGGCTTCAGAGACTAAACAACAGGAGAAAAAGTGTTTGAACAGACAGCTGCATTAAAGAGACAAACGGTGAATCATGACACAACGATTTCACAAAAATAGCAGATTGTCACTGGGATGAGCTCATAATAAGATTTTTATCACCACATTGTCCAGATCTACCTTGAGACAATATACAGTAAATCTTTTATTTGCACTACTGCTTGAAATCTGATCTAAGAATATATGAGCAGAGAAAGTAAATATATTACTTTTTTTTTTCATTCATTTTCTACCGCTTATTCCCGTTAGGGGTCGCGGGTGACTGGAGCCTATCCCAGTGACTTTGGGCCTTAGGCGGGGTACACCCTGGACAGTGGCCAACTCGTCGCAGGGCTGACACAGAGAGACAGACAAGGACAGACAACCATTCACTCTCACATTCATTCACTAGGGACAATTTAGAGTTGTCAATTAACCTACACAGTCATGTCTTTGGACAGTGGGAGGAAGCCGGAGAACCCGGAGAGAACCCACGGTAACACGAGGAGGACATGCAGACTCCACCCAGAGAGATCGTGTGATGTTAGGGTGGTTCAGAATTTGAGACCACGATGTTGGGGTGGACCGGGATTCGAACCCACGATCTCCTTATTGAGAGGCAGACGCTCTAGCCGCTCTGCCACCGTGCACCCTTTTATTACTTTTTTTTTTTTTTTTTTTTTTTTTAATGAGGCTACACGGTTCTCTTCTCGGTTTGTGATAAAACAGGTTTGTGGATGAGTCCATAGTAATAGTGCCACACTAAATATTCATTCAGTTTTTGTGTGATTCTGAGCTTTTAGTGCTTACTTTGATGAAGGTTTTGCCAGTTAAAAGATGTGAAAAAGCCGCTTAAAAGCCCTGATATCTGCACTGGCTGCTCTGTGAGACGTTACTTGGCAAAACGAACACATTTCATGCAACATTTGTGAACCATTTTTGTGTTCATAAAAAGTACAAAAAGAAACAATATGTCGCCAACCAGCTGCAATTGAACTCGATCTGTGACGTACTTTGGCATGAACCGATTTGTCAGTTTCTTTCCACTACCGTTAACAAGTCAATACAATTCACAAAATAAGTTTGCTTTGTCATATCTTCTTAGGGCTGGAACAAGTTTATTGATTGATTATAATTGTCAACCAATTTGATAATCGAATAATACTTTTTGACACAACTTCCAAACCTTGTCATGCGCTGAGAGGTTTCATCATGCAGAAAAAGCAGAAATTGCTGCAAAATGACACAAGAAACATGTGAAGTTAGTGTTTTCATTGAGAAACCTTTTTTGTTGGAGGTATATTCTGTGAAGACGATCTCAAGCAGCATTTCGTTAACTTCATGGAGATAAGTCTGTTATCTGAAGTTCGGGAGCAGGACCACACCTCATCCACGCCCCTTCTGGTGACCACTCTATTTAAGCTTCCCGGTCACACACACCAGTGTTCGTTATTTCGTGCCCCTCCGTCCCACCCTCTTCTAATTATTCTGTCTTATCCTTTAGTCGGGGGGTATCGAGGCCCGGGAGCCTGCTGCCCTCATCGCTAGAAGCCCCAAAACGGCATTTATCATCTACTCTCATGCATTTTATGGTTCTTATTCACCAATAAACTTCTGCATCCAAGCTTGAGGTTGTGGTCCTTGCTAGTGAATTCTCAGTTAAGTATTGTCAAAATCTCATCTTTCGCGAACAGCAACTAATTGATTAATCAGAAGAATAATCGCCAGACTTATTGATTACCAAAATAATTGTTATAGCTCTATACATTTTTTAAATTCTGTCGGCATCAACAGCAAGACACACATCAAATGTCAGACTAGTTTTATAAAGTGCACCGTCCTAACCACCTTCAATCTTATTTATGCATTTTCTTTCAGTTTATTTACACAAACTAACTCCGGTTAAGCCATTTTAAGCTTCCGTCTCGAGTCCAAACCACACGAGGGGCTGGTGCGAGGTTCTGTCAGCGCTGCCTTTATTTATTCATCTCTCAACTTTAGCGAGCAGAGAAGTGTAGCAGTCGGGATATTGAATATGGATCGATGGCCCCTCCCCAGGATCAGCCGCCTGAGCCCCCGGGCACAAACCAGCGTCTGCTACGATTAGCATTTAGAAAAATAACTACTGGATCTGAGGAATATGGAAGCTTTACTCTGCACAGGAATATGAAATGTTTGATAAAAGCAAACCAGCATTTTTACACAATTCAATATAAAAACAATAAATGGTCTTACATTTAACGACAAATATTACGTATTAAACATCGGTAACATCAATAAGCAGTTCAAATGAGGCTAAAAACAGCTATCTTTGTTCATGGTGAAACAATGGTAGCGGAGGCTTTGAGCGGATTTGAACGTTTGAGTTCCTTGCACCGCTGCTCCAGATATGATTTAGTTTTTTACAGTTTTGTGTCCATCCATCTGAGCTGAGACAGGTCCATATGTTGTGTAATATACTCACATATACTCAATGTCTTTGCAGTTATAAATTAATAAATAGGAGAATGGTTCAATCTGTCGAGGAAAAACACTGTTGATATGACTTTCTTTGGCACATCCGGGCCCCAGGGACCTCTGGATAAATGTCTGCAGCCACACGCCTCTCACTCTTTCAAGGATTTTGGAGACAAAGGGAAGGTTTGAAATAGGTCTATACAGGTCAGTCTGTTTAATTTAAAACATATAAAACACAGAACAGGACCAGAGAGTAGCCAATAAATCAAAGGTAACACTGCCCTAGGAGCCACTCTGCTGGGGAAGTATGGAGCTTGAACACTGTCCTCTGTGTCTTCCAACTTTCCCTGTCCACAATATTTAAGATTAGTTCATCTGTAGTCTGTTCATTGCTGTTCACATGTTTTTCTTTACATGTTCATCTTTACTGTTCCAGACACCGTGGCAGCTGTTCCTGTGGTGACCCCCTTATCCGCCTGGAGGAGCTCTCCTTGATCTGGATGAACCGATCCTCTTTTGCCTGGAGGAACTACTTCTACTCTACTCTAGATGAACTGTTTGTTGTCTCCATGAAACGTTTCTGCCCAAAGACATGCAGCGAACTGAGTGAATGCCCTCAATATAAATCTGAATGATCTGATGATTTGTTAATTTGAGCTGGTTTGGATACTGTTCTTTTCCACCAGATCCCTGATGGTTTTCTTATCCATTTCCAATTCAGATTTAGTTTGTTGGACTGTTTGTTTCAGACGACCTGCATCCTTTTCAAACTCATTGCGTTCAGCTCCTCAATAGTTGATTTGAGATGGTTAATCTCGGTGTCACTTTCCTCTTTTTCCATCCTGTGTTTTTGTTCCAGCTCTTGAATCGTTCTCTGGTGCAGTTCTCCTTCAGTGACGTTTTGTTTCTGGACTTCTTGAATTTCTCGTCTCAGAAGACCAACTTCATTTTGGAGCAAAGTGTTGCTTGCGCTAAGTTCTCGATTTTTTGCTCTCAGCAGGTCGCTTTCTGTTTGTTGGTCTTTCGGTTTCTCCTCCAGCTCATGAATGGTCTTCTTACACATGCCTAGTTCTTTAACTTGACAGTGGTTGTGTCTACAACTCTCCTCTGTCGCCTGCAGGTCGTGCACAACCATCCTCAGCTGGGAATTCCACCAGTGACACTCATTTCTTCTTTAAGACGAGAAATTTCAGTTTCGAATTGTTCCTTTTAGATTTAATACCGGCAGTGTAGGAGCCTGTCTCACGACCTCAGGTTCCAGATTTTAGCTCCATAAAACTGGAACGCCGATTCCCCATGTTTAGTCCTGACTCTGGCATCAGCAGGAGGCCGGTCCATGTTTAGTCCTGACTCTGGCATCAGCAGGAGGCCGGTCCATGTTTAGTCCTGACTCTGGCATCAGCAGGAGGCCGGTCCATGTTTAGTCCTGACTCTGACACCAGCAGGAGGCCGGTCCATGTTTAGTCCTGACTCTGACACCAGCAGGAGGCCGGTCCATGTTTAGTCCTGACTCTGGCACCAGCAGGAGGCCGGTCCATGTTTAGTCCTGACTCTGGCATCAGCAGGAGGCCGGTCCATGTTTAGTCCTGACTCTGGCATCAGCAGGAGGCCGGTCCATGTTTAGTCCTGACTCTGACACCAGCAGGAGGCCGGTCCATGTTTAGTCCTGACTCTGGCACCAGCAGGAGGCCGGTCCATGTTTAGTCCTGACTCTAGGCACCAGCAGGAGGCCGGTCCATGTTTAGTCCTGACTCTGGCACCAGCAGGAGGCCGGTCCATGTTTAGTCCTGACTCTGGCACCAGCAGGAGGCCCGGCCCTGAGGTCCTCAGAGTGTGAGATGGTTCATGTGGCACTAACATGTCATAGATGTACTTTGGTGCTTGGCCGTGATACTTAAGTCAGATGTGATCTTGTTTCCATTTTGTGTAAGTCAGTTATAATGTCAGTCCAGTCCTTGATTGTGTCTTGGCAGTCCATATTTCACTCATTTTATCTTACCTACTTTTCAGAGTGCAGATGTCACTTATTGCCTTATTAAAGAGTACATAAAGTCATATAACACAGAGTACAACGAGTATTATGTGTTAAACCAGTTTGTCTCCATGAATACCCGTTCTCAATGAATTATATAAATGGAAACAACGCGGCACAAAGCTAAATCTTTTCTTGATGTAAAAAGTTGGAGAGCCACTGATTAAAGGGATGGTAACATTTGTAGTTTTGGGAAGGAACCGTTTTGATCTTCTATTTTAAAAACAAAACACAATTCTGTTTCCTGCAATGCATTTTCAGTTGACAGCAGCAGTCCTCCAGTCCTCCATTTAAAATAACTGCACCGACAAAACAAACATTTGTGCACATCGGCCAACTTTCGTCACATCAAAAATAGAATTCAGTTACGGCTTGTCGGCGACATATTGTTTCTACATTAAGCGACGGAGTGTTTACGCTTTTTACTTTGTCTTTTTATCAGCGCAAAAAGTGGTTCTCAGATGTTGGGTGAAAGGTCAGTTTTTGCCTGTAACATCACAGAGCAGTCAGCGCTGATATTGGTGCATTACAATGGCGTTTCCATGACTTTCCGCTGACTCTTAAAGTGCCTCTGACAGGTTGAAATACACATTTAACTAAAATGCAGTTAAGATAAATATATTCAAATTTCTACTAAAATCTTTACAAATTTAACCCCAGTTTAGCTGTTTTTTAGGTTTTACATTTTACTTCCTGGTTGTAAAGTATGACATCACACTAGGAAATTACCATAGCAACCACACTGTACAGTGGCCATAACTCATCTGATGTCACAGATTTTGTTCATTTGACAAAGAAAAACACAAGTGAACACCTTTATTTTGTTGAATCAATGTTTAAAGGGTCAAAAAAGTAGTTTATTTTGTGTAAATTATGCATAACCTTTGTCTCCCCAGCGTGATGTCATCAATTTATTTACTTCCTGTAATTGTCAACAGATTTTTCAACTTTTCTCCACAAATAGCGACTTGATTGGTGTAAAACTATAATTTGTATTTACACAAAGTATTAATACACTGAATAAAGTCAAAATTAGAAAATCATAAAAACCCGTCATACGCACTTTAACTGACAAAGACCTTCATCAATGTGATCTTGTGGTCGAATGGTGTCAAACACTGCTGAGGTCCAACAGAACCAATCCCATTTATTTTTGTAGCGTCCAAAAACACAACAACAGTTGCCTCGATGGGCTATAAGTAGAAAAGTAGTTTAAAATAAACAATGTTCAAAGGAATTTAGCAAATGGATTGTCTGTCCCAGAGCGCCCCCTGTCCTTGACCCTCCTTCTCGGCAAAGAAAAACTACGAAAAACCCTGTGGGAAAAAGTATAAACCACAGTAAAAGAGAGATCCTACTCCCATGGACTGACAGGCTGCAGATGGTCCAGGACTGACACATTCATTTGCAGCGTGGAGCCATCACCACTCAAACAAAGGAAGGTGGCTCATCTAGTGTGGAGAGAGTTCCTCCAGGCAGAGGAGGAACAGTTCAGCCACAGAAAGGCCCCGCGCTGGAGTTGAACCCAGGTCCCTCTTGCTGTGAAGCGAGGGTGCTATCGCTGCGCTACCCTTTGAATTGAGGGGCTCTGGACTCAATTCAGAGTTGGTTCACTTTGACTCATTCATTTCTTTATAACAGCCTTTTTTCTTGTTACCTGAAGTATATTTCAAAGATATCGACTGATTCCATTGTAGTGGTTTTAAGTCCTGAAGTGCTTTGTTTAACTTAAGCCAATATTTCTTTGCAAACCTCAGCTCCTCCAGTATTTATATATTTGTTCCCATTCTTCATCTGTCATAACAACATTTCCTTTAAACTTATATTTTGAACAAAGAACGTTGAGAGAAGAAATATCACAATATAAAAATTATTCACTATTGTTGACACGTGACAAAACAAAAGTGAAATCCGTAATCTTCTTTCATTCTTATTAAATATTACTGTTCCAATAATTCGTGACCAGCTTTATGAAATCAAACATTCAGAACGCTAAAGTAAAGTTATTTTGATACAAACAGCCACAGATTAGATTGAAATTATTTAAAGTGCGTATGACGGGTTTTTATGATTTTCTAATTTTGACTTTATTCAGTGCATTAATACCTTGTGTAAATACAAATTATAGTTTTATACCAATCAAGTCACTATTTGTGGAGAAAAGTTGAAAAATATGTTGACAATTACAGGAAGTAAATAAATCGATGACATCACACTGGGGAGACAAAGGTCATGCATAATTTACACAAAATAAACTACTTTTTTGACCCTTTAAACATTGATTCAACAAAATAAAGGTGTTCACTTGTGTTTCTCTTTGTCAAATTAACAAAATCTGTGACATTAGATGAGTTATGGCCACTGTACAGTCTGGTTGCTATGGTAATTTCCTAGTGTGATGTCATACTTTACAACCGGGAGTAAAATGTAAAACCTAAAAAACAGCTAAACTGGGGTTAAAGTTGTAAAGATTTTAGTAGAAATATGAATATATTTATCTTAACTGCATTTTAGTGAAATGTGTATTTCAACCTGTCAGAGGCCCTTTAGTCTTGCTTCTAACAGTCACAATTATGATTATTATTTTGTTTTTACGATTATTTTGTGACCTGAACAATCACGATTAACGATTAACTGAATGACCCCGACTTTGAACAGCGTTACGTTTATATGTTAATGCAAGAAAAAGCGTCATTTATTTTACATATCAATTCGTTGTTCAGCTCGGGCTAACGCTAACTGTATGTCGTCACCCTCTTTGCTTCGTATTCATTTTGTCATTGCGTTTTTATGTGTGTTTTATGGCGACTTCGTGAGGGCGACTTGCATACATATGTGCCCAGATATACATATAATTTACATGTGTGGCAGCGTTGTGACACCCAGAGACGACACCTGCATTTAAATGATCGCGGCCACCAAGGAGGAACAATTTCGAGAGAATGAGGGTTTTAGAGGCACATGAAATATTAACTAAGTCGATGAATATATAAGCTGCAGGGCCATAATGTCTGTCAATGGGCCTGCTTCGGCGTGATCTACGACAAATGCTGTTTCACGATGGCAGGGATCCTGATTGTTTGCAGTTTAATTAAAAATCAAAAGAAAGATTTTAGCATAAAGCAACGGGTTTTAAAGCTGTGTATGGAGGCTGTTATAGTAGTATGTTGTTTTTCTTTGGTGGCATCCGGGAGGAGTTTATTGCCCTTTTTTGTCTTGGTTTTCTCTAGTTCTATTTTTGGCCCAGGAAATACTGTATATTGTACTCAATTATACTCAAAATACAAATAATAACTCTCCATTATTGTTGGAAAGAAGACATGTCATTTAGACAATCTTTTGTTTAGGAGAAGATGTTGGAATTTTTTGTTCCACATTTTCTGTTAAATGGCAGTGAAGTGACCTTAAAGGTGCTGTACCTGATTTTTACTGTTGTGAATGTGGAAAAATAGCTCATTTTAAACAGTTTCCAATGGTCCAAATGTATTTCTCACTTACCTTATGCATCCCAAGCATTCTAATTATTGACTGTTTAATCATTTTTCACAACTTTCAACATTTGCATGCTAGTGGTGCACTTCTTTCCTTCCCCAACGCTTTATAATCAGATGCAGACAGCACACAGCAATCTCATTTTGACTCTACGCTGCTTTTACAATATACCTGCATTGGACAAAACAAACTTTAAAGTGCGTATGACAGGTTTTTACGATTTTCTAATTTTGATTTTATTTGGTTTATTAATACCTATTGTACATTAAAAAAATATATTGTTGTACACCAATCAAGTCATGGTTTGTGGAGAAAAGGTTAAAAATGTGTTTAAATTTACAGGAAGTGAAAAAACTGATGACATCACATTAGGGAGACACATTCCATCCAAAGGTTATTCATAATTTACCCAAAATAAACAACTTATTTTACCCTTTAAACATGAATTCAACAAAATAAAGGTGTTCACATATATCTTGATTTGTCAGACGAAAAAAAATCTGACATTAGCTGAGTTTTAACCCCGTGTACAAAGTAATTTCCTAGTGTGATGTCATCATTTACACCCAGGAATTGATATTACAAAACAAAAAAAATTGCAAAAAATGATATTATCTTACCTGTATTTTAGTTACATGAGTGGTCTAACCTGTCATAGGCACTTTAATAATAAAAACATAATAATTCATAGACATACATAGCTCTTTTTGGACACTCAAAGATGACATTAAATAACAGTATTAAAGGAAAAATATTCTGCATTTTTCATAATATCATATGAATATATCATATAACAGCGTGAATGCAACTGAATGCCACTTCAGGTGTGTTCTGATGATGGGACATTGTTAGAACATGGTAAAAAAAACTCAAAAAAGTTACAGTAGCAGAATATGTGTCCTTTAAGACAAAGCAAGGTTGAGTTCCTGTCGGGTTGTGGGAGTGAGTTCCAGAGCGTGGGGGCGGCTGCAGCCAAGGCTTACTTTATTACATGAAAAAATTGGGTGCAGCCCCTTTAAATTGTATAACCCTGATGTGATGTCACGTGAACGCAACCTATTGACTCCATCAAAAGGGATACTTTAGTGTTGCAATTGAACATTTCAATGGGTGTTTTCATATTCAGGGTTAAGATGTGAAAAGTCCACAAATATTAAATCTTGTGTCCCGCTATATTTATTATTCTGCTACACCAAAAATACTGCAAGTTAACAACTGTCTTTTTGTCAGGTGTGACGCGACAGGGACGACGGCGTGGAATCCATTTAACGACTGCAGCTCGAAGTGTGGACAGCGATCAGCGTCACCGATCGGATCCGGAGTCCAGAGCGGTCATGTGACAGCGGCGGTTACCATGGCGTTAACGAGGACATTAAACCAGGAAGTGTTATCAGCCCGACACGGATCCGGTGAGACACACACACAAACGCACACACACTGTCCAGGTGAGAGGCAGAGGAAAGAGCAGAGCGCGACCTGCAATCTTCAGGGTCACACAGAGTAATTGAAATGTTGGGGTCAGTGGACAACATACTATTATTACATAGAATAACACACAGATGGACCGGCAACCAGGAAAGAAACTCCATTTTTAAAGTTTTTTCAATTGGCTTTTTTTCCTTTCACGGTCACCAGAAAATCATCTTGTTCCCAGTAAGTTGTGACATATATATAATTTAGTGTCATCTGCCCATTTTCATTTTATCCAGGCCGCAAAATATGTCGCTGAAATTAAAGCTGCCTTTTTTGTGCCGTTGATTAATCTACGAGGAGCCGGTTTTCTGCTGACATTATCTACTTTTACCACAGAATCTAGATACATTTGTCGCCACTTTTCTTTGTTGTTCATTGTCTTTTTCTGGCTCTTCTTCAAGGTGAAAACAACGATTAGCAAACAGTGCAACTGGAAATGCACCGCTCTGTTCTCAACCATGAGCTAGTTATATTCCGTGTTAGCATTACTTGCGCTTCCGTGTACTGTTCCCTCTAAATCAATAGTTCTCAACCTTTTTTCCTTGAAGCCCCCCCTGTTTAAAACTGCGACCCCCACAGGTTTGATGCGTTTAACCTTGTGCAGAGGGCCGAGGGTTATTATGGCTTGCAGCTCACGCGACATTTAAGGCTTGTCGTACCTCGTGACCCACAGCGGGAAAGCGGGCTTTTTCTTATGCTGTTCCTGCAGCTTGGAACTCTCTTCAATTGGGCTTGAGTTTGGGCGCACTTGTCTTGTTTAGGGGTTTTTGCGTTGTTTTTTTTTTAAAAAGAAAAAGAAACCTACAAAATTGTCTGTGCTCCTTAGAGTCTTTATGCAGGTTCTCATTATATTCTAATTATGACTTAGTTTGCGGTAAATATTTATCATAGTTATCATGTGAAATTGCAAGTTGGCGAGAAATTTGTGTGGAGAAAAAAATGAAAGAAAGATTACAGGAAGTAGGGGATTGTCAAAACCATAAACTATTTTATTCCAAATGAAACTTAAGGTGAAACACTACAAATGAATAGGAAAAAAAATCTTAAATTCAAAGATATCAATTTGAAATTTGAAAAAAAATGTATAACAAGTTTTACATCATGCAAAAATGGCCAAAAATACACATATTTGGGACAAATAAACCTGAAAAGAACCAGACAGAACCAGGTTTAAATTTCTTGGTTAATTTTGTAACATATTTGTTACAAAAAAATGTACAGAAGAGGGGATTTGGATTTGTTATTTAGTTTTTAATTAAACTAGATTGGACTGAAAATTGTCCTAAAAATCAATAAAATTAAAAAAACTTCAATAAATCCGTTTTAGAATTATATATCAACAAATCCTTCAGTGTGTTTCATCAAAATCTTGTTGAGTCCAGATTGTACAGTTTGGTGTAGGATCTACTTTAAGGCTGATCTTTATGTCTCGAGGGGAGAAACTTTAGAGTTATCCACCGGTTATCCACCAGTCCCTCCCCTGACAGTGGGAAAAGTCTCCGTGTTGGAGCATGAACTTCATTAAACTATTAAATATGATGATATCCGCAAAAAAAAAAAAAAATCGGGATTAGGTCACGATTCGATTTTTATATCATATCGGCCACGGCTACAGTCTGTACAACTTTCTGTAAACCTCCCCCCCTGCCTCGTCCAGTCCTCCCCGTCCCGGCGTCGATCTGATCATTGTCCCTGATTCCTAGTGACAGTGTGCAGATTGAGTCGCACAGCTTCTCTAATTCTCTGTATTAATGAGACACGCTCCACACTGCTGCCCCGGACACCTCCTATTTATCACAATTTGTCATCTTGTCTCCTCTCCTGCCTCCTCGCTCCCTACCTCCTCACCTCCTCGCTGTTCCACTGAGCGTATTATCCTTCTTGTACCCGACCCATTCCTCAGAGATGCCCGAATATTGCAAATGCTTATGTACTGCTGAGGTGTATGCAAATGTTTTCCCCGAAACTTGTCTCTTTAGTGGAGGGTGAGGGTTTGCAAATGAGCTGTCGTCTATCAGCAAGAAGACATGTGTATTGAATAGGACTTTAACGGTTGTCTAAAGTAGAAATAAAGTAGGTCCACACTGTTCCCTCTAGAGCAGTGGTTCCCAACCTTTTTTGTCTTGTGTACCCACTGAGCTTTGTCTTACACTCAGAGTACCACTTAACTTGAGTTTCGGGTAAATAAATGGGTTTACTAGTCGAATATAGTCAATTATTACTATTAGATTTTGAATTTCAATTATATGTATGATCCAAGATGCTCCAAAAGATGCTAAATCTAACTAATGACACTTTTTTATTCAGATAAAAGTACATTTCATCTTTATTTAAAACCTGAAACCATTCCAAGTGCCCCCTGGTAATTCCTCATGTACCCCTTTGGGGAAACACTGCTCTAGAGCAGGGGTTCCCAAAGTTTTCTGCCCGGGACCCCCAAATTAGCCATGTAATCGACTCGGGACCCCCAAAGCGAAATGAAAATGTAAATGACAGTAGCAATAATTTTAAGTGTCAAAGCCTATTAATTCAGGTTTAATATTGGTTATTTGAATAGTTTATTGTCTTGGACCCTATTTCACTAAAAGATACTGTTTTTAACTTCAAAAATAGAGCAAATACAATGTCTTATTAATTAAAATGAGATCTTGAAATCATCTTGCGACCCCCAGCTCACCCCTCGCGACCCCCCGAGGGGTCCCGACCCCCACTTTGGGAACCACTGCTCTAGAGGGCACTATATAGTGGTCATGCCATATTTAGTGGTGTGTGAATGTCCAACAGACGAAAAACTCTAAATTTCCCACAGTGCATCTTGAAAGGTAGTGTCCAGCGATGGTCAATATTGACCACAATGCATTGCAAGAGTCGGAAAAACTACAGTGAACTGAATGAAGCAGAAAGAGGAGCTTTGTAAATGAACTGTTGAGCCGAGATTATGAACAAAACACTTTAAAGTGCGTATGACGGGTTTTTATGATTTTCCAATTTTGACTTTCTTCAGTGTATTAAAACCTCTTGTAAATATAAATTATAGTTTTACACCAATCAGTTCGCTGTTTGTGTAGAAAAGTTGAAAAATCTGTTGACAATTACAGGTAAACAAACTGATCGTGGCCCATCGAGGCAACTGTTGTTGTGATTTTGGGCATTATAAAAATAAATTGATTTGATTTGATTTGATTTGATCACATCACGCTGGGGAGACAAAGGTTATGCATAATTTACACAAAACAAACTACTTTTTTGACCCTTTAACTATTATTTCAACAAAATAAAGGTTCACATGTGTTTCTCTTTATCAAATAAACAAAATCTGTGACATTGAATGAGTTTTGGCCAGTGTACAGTGTGGTTGCTATGGTAATTTCCTAGTGTGATGTCATACTTTACAACCAGGAAGTACAATTTAAAACCTAAATAACAGCTAAACTGGGGTAAAATTTGTAAAGATTTTAGTAGAAATTTGAATATATTTATCTTAACTGCATTTTAGTTAAATGTCTATTTCAACCCGTCATAGGCCCCTTAAACAAACCGTTAGCAGCAGCTTCGCTTGAGTTAGCTGCTTAGCTTAAGCTGTGAATAGATCGCAAATCCCCGGCAAAAAGATGAATAATCCAGTCCGTTTGATGTTTAATAAATAGTAGTAAAAGTAGTAAAAAAGTATGATGTTTATTAGTCCATAAATATCAGGATTTGACCCATATTCATTACAGAGATCAATTTTTATACGAGTTTTGCTGACTTTTTTTCCTCCCAGACGCCAGAGTCACGTGACCCGCGGCGACGACAAAGTATGAGCTGTGTCTGAATCGCTCCAGGACTGAGGGCAGTGTTTAGTCACTGAACAGGGCAGGACTGTGTGGTGATTGAGGGGAATGAGTGTGGACATTTGGACACAGCCTTAGTGTCGCTCTACGAAACTGGTACCATTTGAGCTAAATATGGTACTCCATGCATTTACCCTCACCACTAGATTACTGCATCTGTTGTTGTTTACTTGTTTGGGTAAGAAGGAACTGACCCGGTTGCAGTTGCAGATGGTCCTAAACCAAACTCCGCCGCGAGGAAATCTCAAAATAATGTCTTGGGCTGTCACAATAGATCAAATTACAAGCTCCTTTGCTGCTTAAAGTGCGTATGACAGGTTTTTATTCATTTAATTTTGACTTCATTAGATGTATTAATACCTGTTGTAAATATAAATTATAATTTTAAACCAATCAGGTGACTGTTTGTGGAGAAAAAAAATTAGAACTCTGTTGAAAATTATAAAATAAACAGACTGATGACGTCACAATAGGGAGACAAAGGTCATAGCATAATTTACAAAAAAAAACTATCTTTTAATCTTTAAACAATAATTTAAACAAAATAAACAAAAAAGTGTGATGTCATCATTTACAACCAGGAAGTAACATCGCTAAAGTGGGATAACATTTGTAAAGAATTTCAGCAAAATTTGAAATATATTTATCCTAACTGCATTTTAGTTAAATGAGTAGTTCAACCTGTCAACCTGCAGTAAAAGCAAAAGAAGCAGATGGAACTACATAGACCATGATCCTTTGCTGCAGTTCTTATAAAGATATAACTTATTCTTTTATATTCTTCTTCTTCTTCTTCTTCTACAGGTATAGATATTGTACCGCAGAGCGGCTAGAGCTTCTGCCTCTCAATAAGGAGATCGTGGTTTCGAATTCCGAACCACCCCAACATCACACGATCTCTCTGGGTGGAGTCTGCATGTCCTCCCCGTGTTACCGTGGGTTCTCTCCGGGTTCTCCGGCTCCTCCCACCGTCCAACTCTAAATTGTCCCTAGTGAATGAATGTGAGAGTGAATGGTTGTCTGTGCTTGTCTGTCTCTCTGTGTCAGCCCTGCGACGAGTTGGCCACTGTCCAGGGTGTACCCCGCCTAAGGCCCAAAGTCACTGGGATAGGCTCCAGTCACCCGCGACCCCTAACGGGAATAAGCGGTAGAAAATGAATGAATGAATGAAAATTAATTTTACATACCTATTGACTCAAGTGGCAGTTGGCCTGTTTATTTTTAAAATGGCTAGCTCAGTACTTCATGTCTAGTTAATTTCTATGGGGTTTTGGTCCAGTCTAAAATGAATAAATCCTGACAGATGGAGCAGTGAACAGTGAGTTGTGCTGGACGTCTCTGAAACACGTTAAAGACTTCGAGTCCTTCACCAAAGGACACTTGTGATGTTTGTGTCTCAATGCTAACGCTAATGCAGTACAATTTAAAAGTAAACAACCCAACTGACGTTCTGTGCACAGACGTGAGATTTTGTGCATCGTTACATCACTATTTCTCTTCAGTCTTAAATCTGTACATTGGCTCCCTGTTCTCCACTTTAAGATTTTGGAGCCGACCTTTAGAGCGTCCCACAGTCTGTCTGGATCAGCCTTGATTAAGCCGTGCCCCCCGCCCCGCTGTAGTCTAAGAACTTCTGGACAAAATCTGTGGATGGTTTCTCTGACATGCTTTGAAACACGAGTAAACAGATCTATTAAAACGGACTCTTTTTTGAATGAACTGCCCTTTGACTTAGGTTCTTTTGACCAGTCGTTCTCAACCTTTTTTGTCTTAAGTGCTCCCTGAACTCACATTCTGAGTACCCCCTAACTCAGGTATAGGCAAAAGTTTACAGTAGAAGTGTTCTGTCAGTTACCACTATCACTGTCACAATGTTATTGTTATTTTTTATTATATTGATGTGAAATTTACTACAAAGAACGATTTATATTCAAATTTCATTCAATTTAATCTTCTTTTGTAACCTGAAATAATTCCCCTGGTAAGAGCTCGTGTACCCCAGGGGTTCCCACACCCCTGGTTGAGAAACACTGCTTTAGACTGCAGACAGTTAAAAAAAAAAGTTTTAATTAAATTAAAACGCTGAAAACCAAGCGTTCTCAGACATTTCTGTTTTAATTTCACAACACTGAACTCATACTGTACATTTATTGACAATTGATTACAGTTTTTTGTGTCTGTGATTTTTACTTACCCTGTCACATTAACCTGTAATAATCGACTGTTGCTTACAACATATGATAAAGTCACATCACTTTATTAATATTTATGGAGCAAACATGTAAAAAAGGGATTCTTGAGATTTCTGGACTGAAATACATTATAGGTTGCCACAGAATCCATAATTTAAATGGTAAATAAAAAAAAAAAAATCTCTTATTGGTGGGTAATCTTGACAAAAATGTTTTTGTATTGTTGAATTCTATCACAATCAGCGAATTTGAATGTAAATAAATGCCATAAAGTGAATGTAAAGAGGAGGGTCTATGTTTTCACCATCAGCATAAGAATACAACTAATTATTTTATCTTTACTACAGCCCTACTCTTTGTAAAATATATCAGCGTGGGCAGGTACGGGTTGTTGGCCGTGGCTTATGACTGATTGAGTATTAGCCGCGTCCACTGGAAACAATTAAAAAACAATCAGATTCGACTTTAGGTTAACGTTGCATTCAATAGTTTAATTACACCAAACAGCCGTAGTGTGTAGGTGACAAATATCTAATCAGTGAACACCAATACGGTTATGAATTAGAGAGATGGATCGTTATTTACCGACGGGAGAGGAGCTTACTTAACCTTGGGGCGCAGGATGAATGTAAATGTGTGTCCAGGAGGATAGCTGCTCTGTATGCCTGACCACAGAGCGCAGGAGACAGCAGAGCACCCAGGAAAAACAACATATAAGAATAAAGCCTGTGTTCACCACGGTTTACAATTGATTTCATCATTTCAGATGTGCAGGGGTCTATATAACTCTATATTTAACTCTATTGAGAAGAGTTTTTGGGAGAAACATTCAAACAGAACCGCATTTGTTGAACCTGATGATGTTTGTCATGTATCGGTTCACAAACTTTAGCCATATTTATCATGACATGTGCCAGAGGAGGCTGTGTGCTGCGCCGTGGACATGTTTGGGGTCCAACTATCGTTTTATACAGTGTAGGGCTGAAACAAGTTAATCGATTAAACGCAAATAATCGATAATTGAGATAATTGTCACCTGATTTAGTTATCTGGATTATATACAAACTTTAAAGCATGCTGTGTGCTCAGAAGAGAGGTTTTATCACTCAGACAGATCAGGAATTACATCAAAATGACAAAGAAAACGTGATCATTTAGTGTTTTTTTTCTCAACTAGTTCAACATCTGCATTTCAGTCATCACTGCATCTGTTAACATGAAACAGAACTGAAAAAAGGCTCAAAATCAGCTCTTTTTATGACATGAAGTGCTGCTCTGAAGCGAGCCCAAAACAACACAAACAGTGACTCTCAAATTTGCAAATGACTTTCCAAAGAAGAAGCCCAAAGTCACTATAAAGAAGCAGACTTGGCAAATATGTCAAAAACCTATTTTGTTTGTACGTATTGTACAGCAGGACATCCTAAAGTGCCTCATCTTAGTTTCATCTGGGTCAAATTTAGCAAAAATCTTATATTCGTGGACACTAAACAACTAATGGATTAATCGACAGGATAATCACTAGACTAATTGATTACCAAAATAATCATTAGTTGCAGCCCTAATACAGTGCGTTTCAACAGAAAATAGATCATAGAAATGTTGATACAGTGAGCAGTCACGTGCCCATCGTGAGCAGGTAATGGCAGCTTATGACCCCTGTACACTTATTTATTCATTTACTGACCTTTATTTAACCTGGTTAGTCCCGCTGAGATTTAGAATCTCTTTTTCAGGGGCGTCCTGGCCCAGGATGGGAGGAGCCTCCTAGATGAGCCTTTATTGTCGCCGTTTTGGGAAATTCCATCTCCAGGTCTTTTCCAATCAAGTATTGGTTTGGACTGCCAAAGCTGGAGGATTTTACTGTTGTATGTGTTTTTACTGCACTGCACGACAGACAGAGGAGCTGAAATTTGGCTCAATCTTTTGTGCAACTAAAATTTGTCTCAACATTTTCCTACAAATTGCACAGCGAGGAGAGACTTCTGGTATTGTTTCCTTACGAGACTCTGTTGCTCACGTGTGGGTTGTAAGCAAAGAACTATAATTAAAACTGGAAGATGAACTCAAAATGGCGCCCTGTTCACCCCAAAAAAGTTTCTTACTTCCGCATTACTTCCTGATACGGAGGCTGACATCTTTGCTTTAGGGGCACCACGTGACGACAATCCCCCATAATGCTTTGAGCGACATGAGCGACCAGCAGCTGCAAGTTTTTGTGTCAGTGTTAGCTTGTGTGATTGTAATTGTGTTCTTCATGTTAGGCAAAACATGAAAGTGTCTAAAATGAAATAAAATACAACTTACAGCTTACATCGTTAGTCTAGCCCTGTCCACGTGCTTCTGTTTGTATCGTCCGACGCTCGTTCACGTGACTCGCACATGTTTGTGTGACGTCACTTCATACAAAAACGGTAATTTCAGTGATTTTAGAAACGGTAGAAAAGAACATTTCCTTTTATTTTATCTAAATACCAATAATAATTAAGTACTGTCTGCAATTATAATGTGCAATTATACAAAAAGGCTGGGCCCAAGAGGCTGTAGTACCTCGCACGGCCAGAGGGGGCGTGACTTTAATACATCCATGGTTGTAAGTCGCAGAAACAGCCCTGGTTTTTCATAGTTTGCGTTGTTTAGGAGCAAACGCTAACTCTCTCATTGAAAAGAGGACAAATGATTATTGACGCATGCTCTATGTTTAATGTTTTTATATCAACGTAAACCCAGCGAAGAGCAATTAGACAGAGCACTCTCCCAAAATGACAATGGTTCCTGTGCGTTTCCTGTTGTGAGATGAGCCCGTTCACCTGTCCCTGTATCACACGGCGACGGCTGCAGATGTGAAATAAGATGTCAAACATGATACGGAGAAATTGAATCTGATTCCATTTACTGCCCGTCCGAACGTCAACTGTCAACACGGCGACAGACAGAGGCAGCTTATTCAGGCACCAAATTGTCTGGTCACACCAACCCAAACCAAAAAATAAATTAAAAAAAGGTATGAAGTAGTGAATAATTTAACAGCTGTGCCCCTCTGGCTGCTCCTGGAGGTCAGAGGCTGCTTAAACGGCGACAGGAGATGGATCTGGCAACCCTTGGGACGCCGACACACACCTGGCAACGAGGAACACCTTCAGCAGCTTTACCGTTACAAATTAGATATCATGAGTTACAGAACTTTTTGAGAAATGCTGAAAAAACTTTACTTACTCAAAATATATCATATCTATTTATTTTATAACACTTGACCTCATTTCTTTTTTTACCTAAAGAAGTGCTTATTTGCTATTCAAGTTGTACAATTAAAGGGCGGGGCAGTTAATCAGTCATTCATTCATTCAGTCAGTCATTTTTTGTCAATTAATTATTTGGATTGAAAGGTCCACAGTTAATCTTCTAGCACTTATTAAAAGGCTGTCTTATTTGTTCTCATGAAAGTCGACTTTTGAGTATTAGCCCTAACCCTAACAATTATTTTTACTGTACATTTAGACTTTTTAAATTCATAAATAAACAAACAAAGGTTGAAATACAGTGACTAAAGATGATTAAATATATTTTTTAAACATATATTAATTGATTATTGATGAAAAATCAGAAATAGCGTATGCTTTTTTTACTTTTTGATTTCGTAATGCCACTGTTTTTGTTATAAAAGCTCTTTTCATATGATTTAAAGTCTTTATACTGTAGTACTGCTAACGATTATGATCATCGAAATATGACTAATTATTTTTTCTAGTTGACTGTAGTCTCAGTTAGTCAATTAAACGTTGTAGCCCTATAAAATATGTTTGTGTCAACTGTGAACAATCAGAAAGAAATTAGATTACTCATGTCAGATGTAACCGTTAACATGCATTTTAAATAATCTGATGATAACTCCAGAAATGATCCGATTTCTTTTGCGCATGTGAACACAGCCAGTGATAAGGGGTACATTTCCTTTTTTATGTTAGTCACTGCTTTTGTTTCTGTAACCCATCGGAGACACTTCTCTCCCAATTTAGCCCAAACAAAATCAGTCTGTCCAAGTGCAGTTTGACTTAAGGCGAAGTGAGAATACAAAACAATGAGAGCGTAACCCGTGACAGAGAGGACAGAGAGGCAGCTGGGGCGGAGAGAGGGGGGGAGAGAGGGGAGAGAGGGATCAGACGAGAGGGATGACAGGGGCAGTCAACAGAGGAGATAGAGGGGGGAGAGAGGAGAGAGAGAGGAGAGAGAGGGATCAGGCGAGAGGGATGACAGGGGCAGTCAACAGAGGAGAGAGAGGGAGGAGAGAGAGGAGAGAGAGAGAGGAGAGAGGGATCAGGCGAGAGGGATGACAGGGGCAGTCAACAGAGGAGAGAGAGGGGGAGAGAGGAGAGAGAGGAGAGAGAGGGATCAGACGAGAGGGATGACAGGGGCAGTCAACAGAGGAGAGAGAGGGGGGAGAGAGGAGAGAGAGAGGAGAGAGAGGGATCAGGCGAGAGGGATGACAGGGGCAGTCAACAGAGGAGAGAGAGGGAGGAGAGAGAGGGGGAGAGAGAGGAGAGAGGGATCAGGCGAGAGGGATGACAGGGGCAGTCAACAGAGGAGAGAGAGGGGGGAGAGAGGAGAGAGAGAGGAGAGAGAGGGATCAGGCGAGAGGGATGACAGGGGCAGTCAACAGAGGAGAGAGAGGGGGGAGAGAGGAGAGAGAGAGGGGAGAGAGGGATCAGGCGAGAGGGATGACAGAGGCAGTCAACAGAGGAGAGAGAGTGGAGAGAGAGGAGAGAGAGAGGGATGACAGGGGCAGTCAACAGAGGAGAGAGAGGAGGGAGAGAGAGGGGGAGAGAGAGGAGAGAGGGATCAGGCGAGAGGGATGACAGGGGCAGTCAACAGAGGAGAGAGAGGGGGGAGAGAGGAGAGAGAGAGGAGAGAGAGGGATCAGGCGAGAGGGATGACAGGGGCAGTCAACAGAGGAGAGAGAGGGGGGAGAGAGGAGAGAGAGAGGAGAGAGAGGGATCAGGCGAGAGGGATGACAGAGGCAGTCAACAGAGGAGAGAGAGGGGGAGAGAGGAGAGAGAGAGGGGAGAGAGGGATCAGGCGGGAGGGATGACAGAGGCAGCCAACAGAGGAGAGAGAGTGGAGAGAGAGGAGAGAGAGAGGGATGACAGGGGCAGTCAACAGAGGAGAGAGAGGAGGGAGAGAGGGGAGAGAGAGGGGAGAGAGGGATCAGGCGAGAGGGATGACAGGGGCAGTCAACAGAGGAGAGAGAGGGGGGAGAGAGAGAGGGGAGAGAGAGGAGAGAGGGATCAGGCGAGAGGGATGACAGGGGCAGTCAACAGAGGAGAGAGAGGGGGGAGAGAGGAGAGAGAGAGGGGAGAGAGGGATGACAGGGGTAGTCAACAGAGGAGAGAGAGGAGGGAGAGAGGAGAGAGAGAGGGGAGAGAGGGATCAGGCGGGAGGGATGACAGAGGCAGCCAACAGAGGAGAGAGAGGGGGGAGAGAGGAGAGAGAGAGGGGAGAGGGATCAGGCGATAGGGATGACAGAGGCAGTCAACAGAGGAGAGAGAGGGGGGAGAGAGGAGAGAGAGAGGGGAGAGAGGGATCAGGCGGGAGGGATGACAGAGGCAGTCAACAGAGGAGAGAGAGGGGGGAGAGAGGAGAGAGAGAGGGGAGAGAGGGATCAGGCGGGAGGGATGACAGAGGCAGTCAACAGAGGAGAGGAGAGAGAGGAGAGAGAGAGGGAGAGAGAGGAGAGAGAGGGATCAGGAGAGAGGGATGACAGGGGCAGTCAACAGAGGGGAGAGAAGGGGGAGAGAGGGATCAGGCGAGAGGGATGACAGGGGCAGTCAACAGAGGAGAGAGAGGAGAGAGAGAGGGGAGAGAGAGGAGAGAAGGATCAGGCGAGAGGGATGACAGGGGAAGTCAACAGAGGAGAGAGAGGGGGGAGAGAGGAGAGAGAGAGGGGAGAAGGATCAGGCGAGAGGGATGACAGGGGCAGTCAACAGAGGAGAGAGAGGGGGGAGAGAGGAGAGAGAGAGGAGAGAGAGGGATCAGACGAGAGGGATGACAGGGGCAGTCAACAGAGGAGAGAGAGGGGGGAGAGAGGAGAGAGAGAGGGGAGAGAGGGATCAGGCGAGAGGGATGACAGGGGCAGTCAACAGAGGGGAGAGAAGGGGGAGAGAGGGATCAGGCGCAAGGGATGACAGGGGCAGTCAACAGAGGAGAGAGAGGGGGGAGAGAGAGGGATCAGGAGAGAGGGATGACAGGGGCAGTCAACAGAGGAGAGATAGGGGAGAGAGAGGGGAGAGAGGGATCAGGCGAGAGGGATGACAGGGGCAGTCAACAGAGGAGAGAGAGGGGGGAGAGAGGAGAGAGAGAGAGGAGAGAGAGGGATCAGGAGAGAGGGATGACAGGGGCAGTCAACAGAGGGGAGAGAGAGGGGGAGAGAGGGATCAGGCGAGAGGGATGACAGGGGCAGTCAACAGAGGAGAGAGAGGAGGGAGAGCGAGGGGGAGAGAGAGGAGAGAAGGATCAGGCGAGAGGGATGACAGGGGAAGTCAACAGAGGAGAGAGAGGGGGGAGAGAGGAGAGAGAGAGGGGAGAAGGATCAGGCGAGAGGGATGACAGGGGCAGTCAACAGAGGAGAGGAGAGAGAGAGGAGAGAGAGAGGGGAGAGAGGGATCAGGTGAGAGGGATGACAGGGGCAGTCAACATAGGAGAGAGAGGGGGGAGAGAGGAGAGAGAGAGGAGAGAGAGGGATCAGACGAGAGGGATGACAGGGGCAGTCAACAGAGGAGAGAGAGGGGGGAGAGAGGAGAGAGAGAGGGAGAGAGGGATCAGGCAAGAGGGATGACAGGGGCAGTCAACAGAGGGGAGAGAAGGGGGAGAGAGGGATCAGGCGCAAGGGATGACAGAGGCAGTCAACAGAGGAGAGAGAGGGGGGAGAGAGAGGGATCAGGAGAGAGGGATGACAGGGGCAGTCAACAGAGGAGAGAGAGGGGAGAGAGGAGAGAGAGAGGAGAGAGAGGGATCAGACGAGAGGGATGACAGGGGCAGTCAACAGAGGAGAGAGAGGGGAGAGAGGAGAGAGAGAGGGGAGAGAGGGATCAGGCGAGAGGGATGACAGGGGCAGTCAACAGAGGAGAGAGAGGGGGGAGAGAGGAGAGAGAGAGGGGAGAGAGGGATCAGGCGCAAGGGATGACAGGGGCAGTCAACAGAGGAGAGAGAGGGGGGAGAGAGGAGAGAGAGGGATCAGGAGAGAGGGATGACAGGGGCAGTCAACAGAGGAGAGAGAGGGGAGAGAGGAGAGAGAGAGGAGAGAGAGGGATCAGGCGCGAGGGATGACAGGGGCAGTCAACAGAGGAGAGAGAGGGGGGAGAGAGGAGAGAGAGGGGAGAGAGGGATCAGGCGAGAGGGATGACAGGGGCAGTCAACAGAGGAGAGAGAGGGGGAGAGAGAGGAGAGAGAGAGAGAGGGGAGAGAGGGATCAGGCGCATGGGATGACAGGGGCAGTCAACAGAGGAGAGAGAGGGGGGAGAGAGGAGAGAGAGGGATCAGGAGAGAGGGATGACAGGGGCAGTCAACAGAGGAGAGAGAGGGGAGAGAGGAGAGAGAGAGGAGAGAGAGGGATCAGGCGAGAGGGATGACGGGGCAGTCAACAGAGGAGAGAGAGGAGGGAGAGCGAGGGGGAGAGAGAGGAGAGAAGGATCAGGCGAGAGGGATGACAGGGGAAGTCAACAGAGGAGAGAGAGGGGGGAGAGAGGAGAGAGAGAGGAGAGAAGGATCAGGCGAGAGGGATGACAGGGACAGTCAACAGAGGAGAGGAGAGAGAGAGGAGAGAGAGAGGGGAGAGAGGGATCAGGCGAGAGGGATGACAGGGGCAGTCAACAGAGGAGAGAGAGGGGGGAGAGAGGAGAGAGAGGGGGAGAGAGGGATCAGGCGAGAGGGATGACAGGGGCAGTCAACAGAGGAGAGAGAGGGGGGAGAGAGGAGAGAGAGAGGGGAGAGAGGGATCAGGCGCGAGGGATGACAGGGGCAGTCAACAGAGGAGAGAGAGGGGGGAGAGAGGAGAGAGAGGGATCAGGAGAGAGGGATGACAGGGGCAGTCAACAGAGGGGAGAGAGGGGGGAGAGAAGAGAGAGAGAGATCATGAGAGAGATGACGGGCAGTCAACAGAGGAGAGAGAGGGGAGAGAGAGAGAAAGAGAGAGGAGAGAGGGATCAGGCGAGAGGGATGACGGGGCAATCAACAGAGGAGAGAGAGAGAGGGGGAGAGAGGGATCAGGCGAGAGGGATGACAGGGGCAGTCAACAGAGGAGAGAGAGAGAGGGAGGAGAGAGAGAAAGAGAGAGGAGAGAGGGATCAGGCACAAGGGATGACGGGGCAATCAACAGAGGAGAGGAGAGAGAGAGAGGAGGGAGAGAGAAGGGGGATCAGGCGAGAGGGATGACGGGGCAGTCAACAGAGGAGAGAGAGGAGGGAGAGAGAAGGGGGATCAGGCGAGAGGGATGACGGGGCATTCAAAGAGGAGAAGCAAGAGAGATGGAGAAAAAATGGAGGGATGACAAGAGCAGAGGAGAATAGAGGGAGAAAGGAGAGTGAGGAGAAAGAGAGGAATCAAGAAGAGAAAGGGAAAGAGAGAGGGATGATAAGGGCTGTCGAAAGAGGGAGAGAGAAGTGGAGAAAGAAGAAGGGGAGATGAGTGTGAAGGGAGAGAAGACAGGGAATAGGGTGAGAGGTGAAGAGAAAGAGAAGAGAGAGCAGAGGAGTAAAGAGGGATAAAAGGGTGGAAGGAGAGATGGCAAGGAGAGGGAGAGAGAGAGGAGAAGGGGAGGAAAGGAAAGCGAGTGAAAGAGGAGAAGAGATTGAAAGAGAAGACAAGAAGTGAAAGGAAGGAAAGAAAGACAGACAGACAGAAAGAGGAGGGAGAAAGGAAAGATGGAGAGAGAAGATGAGGAGAGAGGGGGTAAAGGATCAAGCGCCGAGGATGACAGTCGGGGGCATTAAGCAGAAAGATAGAAGAGAGAGAGGGGGAAGACGAGGAGCGGAGGAGGAGAAATAGTGAAGCGAGACACGGGTGACCTTCTTTTGGCTCTTTAAACGAAGCTCTCGGCGTCGTCACATCAGCGGGAGACAAGCGCCCGGCTCCAGCGTCCGACTGCAGCGACGCGACATGACAGTGAAAGTCTGAAATGTGCCGGACAAAATGAACTCTAAACACACAGAGAGCAGGCCCAGGAAAACTGGTGTAGACAGAGAGGGGAAATACAGCACACGAGAGCGTATCAAATGTGCTCCGAGGTGACACGGAATGAAGTGTTTGTGCTTGTTACTGCACTTAAAGGGGCTGTACCTAAGGCTGGGCGATACGGTGATAAAAGTCTAATGTTGAGCTCGTCCCTGTGACAATCTGCTATTTTTGTGAAATCGTGATTGACTGTTTGTGTCTTTAATGCAGCTGTCTGTTCAAACACACTTTTTCTCCTGTTGTTTAGCCTCTGAAGCCTCTGAGCAGATGACTTTATTTACCTCTGAAAGGCCAGAGCTGCACAATTAAACCAAATCCACACAAAATCGCAATTTTAATGGATTAGTAAATGGCAAAGGCTGAGATTTTTGAAGTGCAATAATGTCTTCAAAATGTCTTGCTTTAATTTCAATAAAAGTTGCTAACACTGTAGTTTGGATTTGTACAAACATGTTCTGAATCAAGTGACAAAGCGCGAGCAAAAGTGATAGAAATGCGTTCAAAAGCGACAAAAACTCAAACAACAAACGCGACACAATGCACCAAAACGAGACTAGAAACGACAAAAACTCGAGTAAAAGTGACAAAAACACATTTAAATATTTAAACACAACTGAACGTGACAAAAATACGACTAAAGGCGACAAAGTTGTGTTTTAAAATGTGAATTTGAACCAAATCCTATTAACTTAAATTGGAAATATAATCACAGTCGCACTGGTCAGAAAAAAATTAGATACAGTACTTTTTCTAAATCCAGCTCTAAATGCAGCTCTGTTAAAGGCAATAGAAAAATAAATCGTGATAAAATCAAAATCATGATCTAGAAAATTGTGATAATAATTTAATGCCATATCACTCAGCTCTAGCTGTACCTCATTCGGGTGAAAATGAGACCACAGTGCTTTCGCTGCATCTGTTTATAGAGCGTTTTATTCTACGAGAAGCAGGAAGTGCGCCGTTAGCATGCTAATGTTTGTTGGCATTACCCGGGACGGCAAAACTCACTCTGGGCTCAGAGACTCATTACCGTGAATATTTAAGATGCTGGAACTGCAAGAGGAAAGTGAGCGATACATGTGATGTGTGATGACTTTAAAATAAACTAGTTCTGTTTTTCACATTTTAAAACAGTAAAATCCAGGTACAACGCCTTTACTTTTAGACCTTATTCATTCATTCATCAATTCATTTTCTACCGTTAGTTCCTGTTAGGGGTCGTGGGTGACTGGAGCCTATCCCAGTGACTTTGGGCCTTAGGCGGGGGACACCCTGGACAGTGGCCAACTCGTCACAGCAAACACGGAGACAAGGACAGACAACCCTTCATTCTCACATTCAGTCACTCGGGGCAGTTTAGAGTTACCAATTAACCTGAACACTGTCATGGAGAGAACCCAGAGAGAACCCACGGTAACACATGCAGACTCCACCCAGAGAGATCATGTGATGTTGGTTTGGTCCGGGAATCGAACCCACAATCTCCTTATTGGGAGACAGGTGCTCTGCAGCTCTGCCACTTTGTAAATACTTTGATAACAGAACTTTTTGTGTGTGGGTACTTTATTTGGGCGGCACAGTAGCGCAGCAGTTAACGCTCTGCTCCATAGCAAGAGGGTCCTGGGTTCAATTCCCAAGCTGCCTTTCTGTGTGGAGTTTGCATGTTCTCCCCGGGTCTGTGTAGTTTTGCTCCGGCTTCCCTGAACACTAAAAACATGTACAATAGGCTCCTCCTCTGGGGCCAGGTCACTCTTGAAAAAGAGGTTTCAGTCTCAATAAGTTCTTACCTGGTCAAATAAAAGTTAATAAATAAAAATAAATAAATCTAAGGCTCATGTTCTACCAAACTAATGTGATTTCTGCCCAGTGAATGTCTGAATATCAAAGTGAAGAAATTCAATGAAGCGACAGAGTAACTATGACAGGTAGCCAAGTGCCTCGTCATCTAATTAGTGATGAATGAGATTCCCACCGTCCCTGTCCGCCCCCTTTGTGAAACCACCGCCAAGGGAACGGGCCTGGAAGAATCAGCGGGAAAGAAGATCCTGTTGAGTCTGACTGGGGCGGTGCACCTGTCAAACAACATATTTTTAATTTAAGGTTATAAATTCTTCTTTTATTGTAATGGTTATGAAATAAACAGAACAGATAAGATAAGATAAGAGATCCTTTATTTGTCCCACAATGAGGAAATTTCAATGTTGCAACACACAGTTTAGAACAGGAATGAATTAAATAGGCGCATGCAATAAAAATAGGATGAATAATTACTAAACAATTATCAATGGTCGCTTCTATACGCTGCATTGACACAAACAACAGTTTAATAAGTCATTTTCATAAGACAATAATATCACAGACACAGGTGGAGTTATGTGGACCACAAATACACCGTTATATGTGGATTTAAATCACATCATAGTGTTAGAATACCTTTTAATTAATGCTAGATTCAGTATTTTGGGATTGATTAATGTTCCTTTATTGGTTTTATTGGTAGGCCGTCTAATGATAGTGTCCTTTCTGACAATTCTGGGCAGATATTTTAACAAGGTTTAGAAATTCATCTCAAAATCGGCAAGCCACTTCGATATTTGTAGCAATCTTTATTTACTTTGCAAAGCTTTTGTCTAGTATCTCAGTCCTTTTTCTCATGGCGACTTAATAAGTGACCCTATTACTGAAACAAATCTCATGTACCCTGTCTTTGCTGTTCCTCCCACACTCCGCCGACTTATACTTATTCACTTATTTAACACAGACTTTCGTTTATTTTTATCTCCTGTGTCTCTAACAGCGCACTGGAACATTTCACGACGCTGAACTTTAGAACTGTGGGGAAAGTGTCGCCCGTATTGTTCTTTATTAGTCTTGCATTCACACTCGTCCTGATGCAGTCCTGGTTTAATCCCTGCTGTGGACTTGGTTCGGTCGGGTTCTAGCAGGTTTAGTTGATGATCGATCGATTTTGTCGCAGTTTAGTCCAAGTCTTGTTAAACTTCAAAGTATTAAATTATTCTGTGGGAAAAGTTTGAAAACGCCACCATTAGTTTGTACTTTTTCTGTTTCGTAGCTTTTTTTTTTGTATGTGCGCACAAAAAAAAGCTGATAATTGGTTAAAATAAATAAATAAATATCTTGGATGTAGAGGTGGTACTGTTGTTGTATCCTTGGGCAAGACACTTAACTCGCCTTGTCTCAAATGTCTGCCTACCTTGGTGTGTGAGTGTGTGTGGCAGGCACTCAAAGCAACCTTTTTGACTTTAATTGCAAATTTGCTTGTGACTAACTACACCCATTATCCAAAGATTATATTTTTGTGAATTACCAACCTAAATTTCTGTAATTTCAATGAGAGAAATTGTTAAAAGCAGATGTTTTAGGACATTAGAAAATGGATTAACACAGTGCTTCTCAATTATTTTCTGTTGCGCCCCCCCCAGGAAGAAGAAAACATTTCGCGCCCCCCTATCTATCAAATTGTTATTAGTACATATGCGTAACATTGTATCCTTTATTGACATTAAAAACAAAAAAAAGAAAGACATTTTTTGCACTGCGCAATTTGGTACGCAACCTTATATGACGCCAACAGTGCTCGCTGGTTTGCTGAAGTGGCTTTCACAAAGCGGGATGACTGTTGGCGATATTCAGCAAGTTTACGCTGAAAAAACTCCAGCGGCTTATCAGCGTGATCGGGGTGTAATGTGTTTAAGTGACGCTTTAATTTACTTGGCTTCATACTGTCCGCTGCCAACATTTTTCAACCCAGTAAACACACCGGTCTTTCCCCGTCTCGCTCCGTAGTTACAGTGAAGCCGAAGGCGTTAAATATGCATCATCGCATTTACTCAACTTAGCTGGATCTACTTTCTTTTGCCTCACTAGCTCCTTCTCTTTCCGCCTTCCTCTTCATCCCTGTCACAAAATTTTCCATTTTTTTAGGGGTTGTTTACTGCAGTTCATATCATTTGTTTGACACGAAAGACCGTACACCCCAGAGAGGCAAAGAGAGCGCCTCTGCCACCTACTGTTGTGGATGTGCAATTACACTTAGTTTTAGAACAGTACGGCAAAAAGCATGTTTCCTGGGGTCACACGCGCCCCCCCTGGCATCACTCCACGCCCCCCTGGGGGGGCGCGCCCCACTAATTGAGAAGCACTGGATTAACACAAGGGCCATGGGGAAAATGTAACATGAGCATCTGGTTGTTTACAAAATGCTTTAAAGGGCCTGTACCTGATTTTTACTGTTGTGAAATGGGAAAAACAGGACTAGTTCATGTTACCGATTTTTTGCTTGTGATAAAGCTAAATCTGTGTTGCCCCAGCACAGATATATTGTAAAAGCATCTATTCGAGTAAAAATGAGACCACAACTTTGAATCTGCACCTATTTTTAGAGCGTTTCATCTTACGAGAGAAGCAGGAAGTGCGCAGTTAGCATGCTAATGTTTGTTAGCTTTACCCTTGAAGGTCTGTGACGCTCTGGGCTCAGAGGCAGAGAAAGGTACTCGTGGTGAATATGCACTAGGTAAGTGACTAGTTCTCGTTCTGTTTTTCACGTTTCAAAACAGTAAAAATCAGGCACAGCCCCTTTAAAAGACAATACAAGAGAAAGTGCTATTTGTGCAAAAATTATACGAATAGAACAACAGAACAATACAATTCCACAACATTTAATGAATAATAATTTTACAGCAGTATCTCAGCTCATCAGAAGTGGCAGATCCTACAGTTTTGTATTGAGTGCGGACTGATTTAGGGAAGCAAGCTTTTAGTTATGCTGCTCCCACAGTTTGGAACACTCGCTGCTCCGGATGTGAATCATTTGAACAATGTTTAATCCTCTAAATCAGCGGTTCCCAACCTTTTTTGTCTCGAGTACCCCCTAAGCTTTGTCTCACACTCATAGCACCCCTTAACTTGAGTTTTATGCAAATAAATGGGTTCAGTAGTGGCATTTTGTCAATTATTACTATAATCTATATATTTTCTATTTTATTTATGATCCAAGATACTCCAAAAATACGCTAAGTTTACAACTAATAACACTTTTTAATTCGGATAGAAGTACATTTCATCTTGTTTTAAAACCTGAAACCATTCCAAGGACCCCCTGGTAATTGCTCACGTACCCCTTGTGGTCCCCGTACCCCTGGTTGGGAATCACTGCTCTAAATGTAGCTTTGTTAATATTACAATGCTTTTGCCCCAGTGTTTGTGGTGCACTTGGCCAGTTCAGCCTCGTCAAAGAGATCTAGATTCTGGTGGGTCTAAATTAAATAAAGTTTAATAAGTAAATTAAACTGATTCCCACATCCTCCAGTGCAAACTAATTGTCATTGTGTCCTTTTATGTGATATCAATGTTAGTAATGAGCACAGTGAAGGTGGAAAAGTGTTTAATTAACTGAAAGTCGCTAAAAGGAGAGGATACAAGATACACAATGTACCTTTTTGTTTTAATCAAGATGTTATTGCTTTGCTTGAAATGTTGCCCAGAATAGCGTTAAGTTACAGGAGAGGCGAGCCCAAAGTAAGAACACGTGTTTTTCTTTCTTTTTGTTTTTTTCACTAAAATCGATGCGCAGTTTCGATGCTCATGTTTAGAGGCAGAAATGCTCAGGACGAGTCAGACGATGATTTATGAACTTCAAAAAGGCAGACGATTCTCGGAGCCACGTCACAAAAACGTCACAGATCGAGGGAGTCCAGCAGGAAGTGTGCCCGACGTCGGAGGGAGAGGATCCTCTAACCAGGATTCATCGAGTGTGAATGAAGCTAAATGTAACTCCAGGGTTTTTTTGTTTTTTTGTTCTAAAATCACATTTAGTTTAGTTTAGTTTATTTGGGCTCTTTTTTTTCTTACATGTAGATACACACTTGTACACTTACATACATGTGTGCATAAATACAAATGATTGAACAAACGCAAGAGTGATATATTTAAAGCCAAACTGTGGAACATTCTTGTCAATGTCAATGTCAAATTTATTTCTAGAGTACATTTAACACAGCAATCGCTGACCAAAGTGCTTTACACACACAGCGGTTAAAAACATACAGTAAAATGCAAAGAACATACATTAAAATACAATCTTATTATATTTAGTTAACGGGTGTTGAATGCCTCAGCAAAGAAGTACGTTTTGAGAGCTGATTTGAATGATTCCAGAGATTGGAGCGGTACGAATTTGGGGGGGAGACTGTTCCACAATTCTTGGCGAATTCACTTAGATCCCCAGTACGTATAACTTTTTAGCTAAAAAAAATAGACATAGATATAAGTGTGTTTTGTTGTTTTGGAGGGATTTTATTTTTTTAATGGGTTTGTCCACAGTTTGGTTAGGAAACTTTATTTATCTTAATGGAGAATGATTCAAAGTATGTTTTTTTACTTTCTATTTTTAATTGAGTCTTTAAACATTATTAAGAACAGAATGAGCAGAAAGAAAGAAAGAACAGAAAAAGAAAAGCGCAACTTGGGATATCCACATAAATTTAAGGCACAGTTAAAAAAAAACAAAAAACGTTCCATCATATCCAAAGTCTGTCGAATTTCGTCAATTGTCTGTTATATCGGTCCAGTCCTTTATTGTTGACTCCATCCATTTTTTGTTATGACCTTTTTACCCGCAGCCAAAAGCTCACTCCAACAATATCCATCCTTTGTTTCCATGGCAGCGGTTTTGAGGCCCAAATACATAGTTCTGAAACCAACTAGGACGGCAATGTCAAAAATGGTCTGTAATCGAGCTGCAACTAATGATTATTTTGGTAACTGATTAGTTGAGCAATTATTCTTTTGATTAATCCACTCGTTGTTTGAACGCGAAAGGCCAGTGAACATGAGAATTTAACTTGAAGTGAAGCCATTTGAGCACGTCGTGGTGGAGAATATTGACAGACAAAAGGTTGTTTTCATCAAAAACACAAAATGTACACATTTTCCAAGGGATTTTTGTGCAATTCTTGCTCTGTCATAAAACCTCGTGGCATGTTTTGGAGTCTGTTTATCGACCGGTTAACAATTATTCAATTACTTAATTAGTCGACAACTATTCCTGTAATCGATTAGTTGTAATTAAGGTGAGACGCTGCAGGTGAATAGGAAAAAATCTTAAATTTAAAGATATCAATTTGAAACTTCTCCTGTAGTTTAGTCACATAAATGTAAGAAAAAATATGTTAAGTTTTTCATCATGTCATGTTGATGATGAGGCATGTTATGTGAAAAAAATGCCAAAAATCCACATATTTGGGACATATAAAACTGAAAAATGGACAGAACCAGGTTTAAATTTCTTGGTTCATTTTGTACAAAGATTAGTGATAAAAAAAAATGTACAGAGGGGATTTTGGATTTCTTATTTAGTTTTAAAGTAAACTAGATTGGACTGAAAATTGTCCTAAAAATTCAAATTTTGCCAAATTTTTTACATAAAACTTCAATAAATCCATTTTAGAATTAGATATATAAAAATCCTTCTGTACGTTTGGTCAAAATCTTGTTGAGTCCAGATTGTACAGTTTGGTGTAGGATCTACTTTAAGGCTGATCTTTATGTCTCGAGGGAGAAAAATGCATTTTAAGAAAACGGCCTTTGAAGTTACATGTCCCATAGATTTCTAGGATGAAGTGGATTAAATGGAAGAATAAAACATCTTTAGGAGCAGTGTTGAGAAAGCAAACTGAAAAACTGAAAAAAATGAGTTTTGCCTGTAGAGTCTCGCCTTAATCAATTAACTTATTGCTGCCCTAGGACTCTGTGACACTTTGTTTATTTCAGACCAGTATTTCTGAGCAACCGGACATAACTTTCTATTTTCTTGGAATATTTTTTATGAACTTTCCACCTCCAGAAAATTATACACAGTTTACGCCATTAAAATAGACCGTTTACAATCTTTAACAAGTAAGTTTAACAGTAAGCAGCCATTCGTTTATAAATATACATTCTATAGGCGACTAAATGCTAACACAACCATGTTATTGCCTACATTTTGTACTGAACAGTCTTGTTAGCTCAAGGTTGGCTGTTATCTGTTATTTTTCTATTTATGGCCCGGATCAAATGAAAGACGTGTAAGCCACAAATGCGTTTCTGAATAAAACCTTTCACTGCCTGGTACATATTTATGAGCCCGGAGCCCATTGTTCTCCACAGTGAAAACACGACTGAATGATGTTAAGAAAAAACGTCGGAAGAAAGCCCTGACGAGGCGGACGCTGAGTTATAATGTGCTGCGTTCACAGACGAGTCTCTAAATCTGAAAACTCACGTCCTCAGACCGTACATCTTCAGGCCGCCGTCCCCTCGCTTTGCTTCATTATCATTTTGCAAAATAATCATGGCTTTATTTCAAACTGGAAATCGTTCAAACTCGCATTAGCGCATAAGTTGTACCAACGCTTTAATGCTACTGTGTGATAATCTGCCGGCTTTGACTTTAAACTATCTCAAGATTATTACTATATTTCCAACAAAATTTCCAAAATGCAACTCCTGGATTGTGGTTTATGTTTTAGACCTGGTTAGTCTTGGATTAGGCCTGGTTTAGTTTAAAGCTGGAGTGTTTCTGGTACAGAGTGGTGAATGTACAAGTTTCATTTAGACCTGGTTTAGTTCTGGGTTAAAAACTGATTTAATCCAAACATATACAGTTGTTTCCCGCACTTTCTCTTCCTATATTTTGGGTTGGGATTTCAATTATTGCTCTATGATTACAAAAATGTTGTCATTGTAAATAGAATGAATTGCCTTCTGTTCAGAGTTAGAAGTGCGCTCCTTTTGCCTCAAAACCTGGAGCAAAGATACTTTTCTAAAACATGACTAATAAATTGTATTTGGTTATTCACCTTATTCTGCCCCGCCCACTTTTGCCGCTTTTTGCCACAGATACGCACTTTTGTTGTAAACGCACTTCCGTTTGACGAGAACTCCGTTAAAGCTAATGACGAACGAGGGAAAAGTCTGGCCGCTAAAATGTTACATAAAGTAGATTGATTTGTGTAAAATGTTTAATGAACATGAGCAACAACAAGTCACAACGCAACGATTTCCTGAGGCCTGAAAACGTCTTTTTAGTCCATGTAGAACTTATTTTCTGTTGAGCTCGTCTGCTCCGTGTAAACTACAACGGAAACAAGACGGCGGCGCGTACGGCAACTTCAGGAATAAGATGAATACATTCTCTGCAGAATAATTTTGACAATATAGAAGTAATTGTTTGACATATACTTGATTTCAATTATGAGCCAAATAATCATGATTATAATTTTAATCATCAAACTACATAATGAAACATAATCGAGCAGCCCTATCCACACGAGTACATCTTCTCTGTCAGTATAAATAAACGATGTTGAAATTATTTGTTCACAATAGCTTCAGAGAGTGATGATAATATTGAACTCCAAAAGAATTATATCACCCAATGCATTCACATCATCCGACATATTCAGTGCACTTTTCACATCTCTCTAAGTCTGAGCCAGTTTTAATGTCACAGTAAAGCTAACATTAGCATGCTAACGGCACACTTTATTGACCTTTATTTAAAGTGCGTATGATGGTTTTTATGATTTTCTAATTTTGACTTTATTCAGTGTATTAATACTTGTTGTACATATAAATGACAGTTTTACACCAATCAGGTCTCTGTTTGCGGAGAAAAGTTGAAAAATATGTTACAGGAAGTAAACAAACTGATGACATCACACTGGGGAGACAAAGTTTATACATGATTTACACAAAATAAACTACTTTTGTGACCATTTAATCTTTAATTCAACTAAATAAATAAGTTCAAATATATATTTATTTGTCAGGTAAAAGAATTGATGATTAGATGATTAGATGAGTTTTAGCCCAGTTCACAGTGTGGTTGCTATGGTAATTTCCTAGTGTGATGTCATTATTTACAACCAGGAAGTGAAATTAAAACTTATAAAACTGCTAAACCGGGATAACATTTGTAAAGAATTTTAGCAAAACTTGAAATATATTTATCTTAACTGCATTTTAGGTAAATGAGTGGTCCAACCTGTCATGGGCACTTTAACCAACGGTTAAAGTCCCACAGAGATTCAGAATCTCTTTTTCAGGGGAGTCCTGGCCCAGAGGGGAAGAGCCTATTGTACATGTTCTCAGTGACAGGGGAAACAAGGGCACCAGGGGAAAGCCAGGACCTTCGTTTTGCACTTTCTGCTTCGCGGAGACTAAATTGTTCGATAATGAGGCGCAGAGAAAGCGCTGTGGTCTCATTTTCACCCAAATAGGTTTTTTATTTATATATGTATCCACCCACGCTGTCCATGCTGTCCCCTCATGACCTGCCTGCGTTTATTCACTTTCGTGCAAAAACCAATTACAGGCGTTTTTATAAAAATACATTGGAAAACGTGTTCTTGCTGAGCTGCTTGTCTCCATGGAGATAGATACGTTTAATGCCATAGTTTTGAACATTCCGGGCCGTGTAACATGTCCATGGAGACAAGCAGGTGGCTCCACCAGAAAAGTTCCACCGTGCACCTTTAACGGCCTCCTTTCTCTCTCTGTCCGTGTGTATTCTCCTGAAACTGTCGTCTTTTTGAGCTCTGAATAATTCATGTGTGCTGCGCCGTGGGTGTGTGTTTGAAAAGTGGTTTTAGAGAAAGACGTCATGAATGATTCAAGGCAGGTGAAAGTCGGCTGTTAATTAACCCTTATCCTCTGTGCAGAAATGTGCTCCCTGCCCCACCTCACTCCTACGGTCACCGGAACATCACATTTGGAGAATATAATCTGCAAGAACTTTAGTAAGGTTTGTAAGAGATTCAGTTCACTATAAGTGCTCTGAAAAATAAGACCGCTGAAGTGTTAGTTTGGGGGTGAAAAAAACTGCACATAAATGAATGAATGAAAGCTTTATTGCTCTGAAGGGAAATTGTCCTACACACGAGAGTAAATAAAAACATTCACAGGGAAAGGAAAACACAGAAGAAGAACACAGAGGTGACATTTAAATACAGTCCACGTGTCAAAGCACGTGGACTGTATTTAAAGCGCTTTCTGCAGGATTTCCGGTGACGTCACATCCGGTGAGTCTATTCTGCGTTTGCGAGTTGATCGTTCTCCACACTTTATTGTTAATCCACGAATTATACAAAAACTATCTTACCCTCCTACACATAATTGAAAGTTTAATTGCTCCCTAAACAACCCTGAGCCTCATTTAGCTCACTTTGTTCAGTACTTCGTGGATTAAATCCCCCCCCCTGCCCGCTAGCATCAACCGGAGCTAGCCTAGCCGACTAGCGCCATGGCTGGCCCATCCTCCGCCTCTTTCGCCCTTACCTGTTCAAGCTGTCATATGTTGAGTCAGAACCCTGCTTCTTTCACTGACGACAGGGAGAGTTGCGTGAAGTGTAGCGTAGTGGTAGCTTTGGAATCCAGGGTTACAGAGTTAGAAGCACGGATCCGCATTTTGGAGGAGCTAAAGTCTAGCTATAGCCAGGTCGTAGCATCAGGTTTACCGGACCGCGCCGCAGGTAGCAGTGTTAGCATGGTTAGCAGTGTTAGCGGTAGCAAGGCTAAGCCTCAGGATAAGACCAGCCCCCCAGCGCCTCCCGCGCAGCCGGGACCAGACCAGGAACAAGACAGGGATAGATTTGTGACAGTTCGGAGGGATCGATGCGCTAAACGCCAGCCTTTAGTGCACCATAAGCTTCCCGCCTGCAATAGGTTTGCCCCACTCGGCGATCCTGCGCCCGCCCGAACGTGACACTCTGGTAATTGAAAGTTCCATAGTCAGAGACGTGAAGCTGCCAGCAGCCTCAGTTAGGTGTTATCCGGGGGCCAGAATGGGTGACATCGAAGGAAACCTTAGGCTTTTAAAACAGAGTAGTCAGAGGTTCCGTCGTATCGTGATTCACGGAGGTGGTAATGACACCCGGCGGAGACAATCAGAAGTGCTCAAATTGCAGGTTGGAGCGGTGTGTGAATTGGCGAAGTCGATGTCAGACACCGTAATATTTTCTGGTCCCCTCCCCAGTCGGGTCAATGCTGAAATGTACAGCCGCTTTTCAGCATTCAACTGCTGGTTGTCTAGTTGGTGCCCCCAAAACAACGTAGTCTTTGTTGACAATTGGAGTGCGTTCTGGGGAAAGCCCGGGCTCATACGCAGGGATGGCATCCATCCGACTTCGGAGGGTACATCACTTTTAGTTCAGAATTTGGCCGATAGCCTTAGTCGCCTAAAGTGACGCTCTAAATATGAGTCCCGGGTGCAGAGTCTCTTCTCTGTCGCTAAGGTCTCGCCCAGCTGTCACAGATCAAGTGTTCAGAGTCAAATAGAGACTGTGCGTGTCCCTCATTAATAAACAACGCCAATAAGTCAGATCCAAATACAGATAATTTAGGTGTCAGACCAAATAACTTAATACAAATAATCCCTACACATGATACAAATAAACTAATAAATAAGCATGTAAAATGTGGATTGCTAAACATTAGGTCAATTTCCTCCAAATCACTTTTAGTTAATGAATTAATTAACGATTATAATATTGATCTTTTAGCTTTAACTGAAACTTGGCTTCAACAAGATGATTATTTCAGATTAAATGAGGCCACCCCACAGAGTCATGTTAACTTTCAAGCTGCCAGGAGCTCAGGCCGGGGAGGTGGGGTGGCAGTAATTTCACATTCTAGTTTACTCCTGAGTCCTAAAATTAACAAAACTAATAATGAGTCTTGCTCATTTGAAAGCCTTATCCTATCAATTACCTGCCCAAACTGGAGAAACCAAAAAGCTGTTTTGCTCATAATAATCTATCGACCTCCTGGTCCTTATTCATTGTTCTTAACAGAATTCTTTGACTTCCTATCAAATTTAGTATTAGACTGGGAAAATATCGTGGTGGTTGGGGATTTCAACATTCATGTGAATGAAAATAATTGCCTCAGTAATGCCTTTAGCGCTTTATTAGACAGCATTGGTTTCACTCAAAATGTAAATGAACCAACCCACAGTCACCAGCACACTCTGGACCTGGTTCTAACTTATGGAATAGAGATTAGTGACCTTAATGTCTTCCCCCAAAACCCAATAATGTCAGATCACTTCCTAATTACCTTTCAGTTTATTCTTAAGGACTATCCAGCTCCTCAGACTAAAACTATAATGAAAAGGACAATATCTGAAAAATCTATTTTAAAGTTCAGAGAAATAATAGAACCAATATTTAATATTATGTCATGTGATCCTGTCGTTAACAGCGCCAGTCCCAGTGCTATTGATAACTCTGTTGACTCAATGGTCAACTCTCTAAAATCTGCTCTTGATGTTGCAGCTCCACTTAAACAGAAAGTAATCAGGCCAAAACGAGCCTCCCCCTGGTACAATGAAGAACTACGTTCTCACAAACAAAGGAGTAAGAAAACTAGAGAGATCCTTACGCCGCTCCCACACAGAAGAATCCCTGAAAGAATGGAAAACTTGCCTTCTGTCTTATAAGCAGGCTCTGCGTAAGGCTCAAACCAGATATTATTCAAATTTAATAGAAGTAAATAAAAATAACTCTAGATTTCAGCACTGTAGCCAGGCTGACAAACTGTCACAGCGCAGTAGAACCCTCAATACCAGTTACTCTAAGCTGCAATGACTTTCTTCTATTCTTTAACAGCAAAATCACAACTATTAGAGATAAACTAAATGCAATTACTCCCACTATCAGTACTGAGCAAGCCCAGACTGCAAAGCTAGTGTCCCATACAAACCCTTCAGTAATACTAGATTAGACTAGGTTCACTGCTGTTGATCAGGCAGAGATAACTTCAGTCATTATGTCCTCCAAAACATCAACTTGTATTTTAGACCCAATCCCAAGTAGACTCCTCAAAGAAATTCTCCCCCTAATTATAAATCCCATTCTTAATATAATAAATACTTCACTAGAAAGCGGTTATGTCCCTCAGTCCTTCAAATATGCAGTGATTAAACCACTTTTGAAAAAGCCTAATCTAGACCCCGACATACTGGCAAACTATAGACCTATTTCTAATCTGCCCTTTGTCTCTAAAATCCTTGAAAGAATTGTGATTAAACAGCTTTGTCGCCACCTGCAGGACAATAATTTATTTGAAGTTTTTCAGTCAGGGTTCCGTGCATACCACAGCACTGAAACTGCACTAGTTAAAGTCACAAATGATCTGTTATTAGCTGCTGATGATGGACAGGTCTCAATTCTGGTTCTGTTGGACCTCAGCGCAGCGTTTGACACCATCGACCACAACATTCTACTGCAGAGGTTAGAATGTGATGTAGGTGTCAGTGGAACCGCCCTTAGCTGGTTTAAATCCTATCTATCTGATAGGTACCAGTTTGTTAATGTAAACCAGAGATCTTCCCCATGTTCTAAAGTAACCTACGGTGTGCCGCAGGGTTCAGTACTCGGTCCAGTTCTGTTCACTCTTTATATGCTGCCCTTAGGTATGATCATCAGAAAGCATGGCATTAACTTCCACTGCTATGCAGATGACACTCAGCTGTATTTATCAATGAAACCTGATCAGACGCATCAAGTAGACAGACTTAGTGCCTGCGTGAAAGACATAAAAACTTGGATGACTCTTAACCCTGAAAAAACCGAGGTCATTCTGCTGGGCCCTAAGCACCTGCGAGACTCCTTATCTGACCAGATAGTTTCTCTGGACAATATCACTGTAGCCCCCAGCTCTACTGTAAGAAACCTTGGGGTCCTATTTGACCAAGATCTCTCGTTCAAAGCTCATATAAATCAAGCCTGTAAAACAGCCTACTTTCATTTGCGTAACATAACCAAAATTAGAAAAATCCTGCCCAGAGATGATGCCGAAAAACTCATCCATGCATTTGTCACATCCAGATTAGACTATTGTAACGCTCTGCTTACAGCGTGTCCTAAAAGCTCTATAAGAAGCTTTCAACTGGTTCAAAATGCAGCAGCAAGATTATTAACAGGTACTAGAAAAAGAGATCATATTTCACCAGTGTTGGAGTCTCTTCACTGGCTTCCTGATGAGTTTAGAATCAAATTTAAAATCCTCCTCCTGACTTATAAAGCTTTAAACAATATGGCCCCATCCTACCTCAAAGATGCAATAGTAGCGTACCATCCAAACAGAGCTCTTCGTTCTCAAAATGCTGGACTATTGTTAGTCCCCAGAGTCTCTAAAAGCACAGTAGGAGGTCGAGCATTTAGCTACCAAGCTCCTATGTTATGGAACCAGCTCCCTGTTCATGTAAAAGAGGCCGACACAGTCTCTACATTTAAGACCAGGCTCAAAACGTTCCTCTTTGAAATAGCTTATGGTCAGGCCAGTTAGGAACAGAAATAAAAACCTACAGTTTTAGCTACGCTGCCCTTGGAGCAATTCTGCTGGGGGAAGTATGGCAGCTTGAACACTATCCTCTGGTTCTTCCTACTTTATCTATCAACAATATTTAATATTACTTCAACTGTAGTCTGTTCATTGCTGTTCACATGTTTCTCTTTCTCTCCACTTCCCCCGGGGAGTGGAGACTGTTTCAGGCACACTGCGGCGGCTGCTCCAGTGACGACCCCCACCCCCCCACCCCACCTGTCTGGACGATCTATGCGCCACCCGCCTGGACAGCTGGATTAGCCATACCTCGTCTGCCTGGACAAACTCCTTCTACTTTAGATGAACTGTTCCTCATCTCCTGCTGGAGGATCTCTCTACACTGGTGGACTGCTCCTCGTCCGCCTGGAGGAACTCTTTAAAGCCACCTCCCTCTTGAGTGGTTCTGGCTCCACAGTCCAAGTGGATGCGTCAGTCCTAGTTAATCTGCAGCCTGTCCGTCCGTGGGAGTAGGATCTCTCCTTCACTGTGGTTCTCCCCGAGGTTTCTACTTTTTCCCATGGGGTTTTGTAGTTTTTCCTCGCCTTGAAGGAGGGTCAAAGGACAGGGGCATTCTGGGACAGTTATCTGAACTGCTTTTACCTGTGGCCCATCGAGGCAACTGTTGTTGTGATTTTGGGCATTATAAAAATTAATTGATTTGATTTGAAAGCAGAGCACTGGATTAGAGGTTAAAAAGTCTGAAGAGATGAGTATTTAATCCAAACAGGACAGTGACAAGAGACGAAGTGATTTTGACAACAGTAAATACCTCAATTTTGGGAGGGATTATCGCTATTTAAATCGTCTATTTAAATGTAATGCTTGAAGTTTAAGATAAGATAAGATAAGAGATCCTTTATTTGTCCCACAATGGGGGAAATTCCACTGTTGCAACACACAGTTTAGGACAGGAATGAAGAAATAGGCGCATGCAATAAAAATAGGATAAATAATTACTAAACATGGTAATAAAAATACAATATAAAGTATAAAGAATAAGGTATAAAGTGCACACTCTTATTTACAGTAAAATGGTAACTAAAGTGGCTTAAGTGTATTGTTATATACAGTAAGTGACTATGGTGAGGTAAAGTAAGTATCACAAAAAGCAATAAAATGAAACACAAAAATGCAAAATTATCACTAGGGCTGTAGTCGAGTAAATCAAATCAAATCATCAAATCAATTTATTTTTATAATGCCCAAAATCACAACAACAGTTGCCTCGATGGGCCACAGGTAAAAGCAGTTCAGATAACTGTCCCAGAATGCCCCTGTCCTTTGACCCTCCTTCGCGGCGAGGAAAAACTACAAAAAACCCCATGGGAAAAAGTAGAAACCTCGGGGAGAACCACAGTGAAGGAGAGATCCTACTCCCACGGACGGACAGGCTGCAGATGAACTAGGACTGACGCATCCACTTGGACTGTGGAGCCAGAACCACTCAAGAGGGAGGTGGCTTTAAAGAGTTCCTCCAGGCGGACGAGGAGCAGTCCACCAGTGTAGAGAGATCCTCCAGCAGGAGATGAGGAACAGTTCATCTAAAGTAGATGGAGTTCGTCCAGGCAGACGAGGTGTGGCTAATCCAGCTGTCCAGGCGGGTGGCGCATAGATCGTCCAGACAGGTGGGGGTGGGGGGGTCGTCACTGGAGCAGCCGCCGCAGTGTCTGAAACAGTCTCCACTCCCCGGGGGAAGTGGAGAGAAAGAGAAACATGTGAACAGCAATGAACAGACTACAGTTGAAGTAATATTAAATATTGTTGATAGATAAAGTAGGAAGAACCAGAGGATAGTGTTCAAGCTGCCATACTTCCCCCAGCAGAATTGCTCCAAGGGCAGCGTAGCTAAAACTGTAGGTTTTATTTCTGTTCCTAACTGGCCTGACCATAAGCTATTTCAAAGAGGAACGTTTTGAGCCTGGTCTTAAATGTAGAGACTGTGTCGGCCTCTTTTTACATGAACAGGGAGCTGGTTCCATAACATAGGAGCTTGGTAGCTAAATGCTCGACCTCCTACTGTGCTTTTAGAGACTCTGGGGACTAACAATAGTCCAGCATTTTGAGAACGAAGAGCTCTGTTTGGATGGTACGCTACTATTGCATCTTTGAGGTAGGATGGGGCCATATTGTTTAAAGCTTTATAAGTCAGGAGGAGGATTTTAAATTTGATTCTAAACTCAACAGGAAGCCAGTGAAGAGACTCCAACACTGGTGAAATATGATCTCTTTTTCTAGTACCTGTTAATAATCTTGCTGCTGCATTTTGAACCAGTTGAAAGCTTCTTATAGAGCTTTTAGGACACGCTATAAGCAGGGCGTTACAATAGTCTAATCTGGATGTGACAAATGCATGGATGAGTTTTTCGGCATCATCTCTGGGCAGGATTTTTCTAATTTTGGCTGATGTTACGCAAATGAAAGTAGGCTGTTTTACAGGCTTGATTTATATGAGCTTTGAACGAGAGATCTTGGTCAAATAGGACCCCAAGGTTTCTTACAGTAGAGCTGGGGGCTACAGTGATATTGTCCAGAGAAACTATCTGGTCAGATAAGGAGTCTCGCAGGTGCTTAGGGCCCAGCAGAATGACCTCGGTTTTTTCAGGGTTAAGGAGCAGATAATTAAGAGTCATCCAAGTTTTTATGTCTTTCACGCAGGCACTAAGTCTGTCTACTTGATGCGTCTGATCAGGTTTCATTGATAGATACAGCTACAAAGCAGTGGTTCTCAAACTTCTTAGTCACGACCCGCAAAATAACAATAGTTCACATTTGCGACTCCCAAACACTAAAAATAGGCGACACGCAAAGCAATAATCTTATATCTAATGTCTGATTTTATTTTGAGAATATAGACCTAGAAAAATTACTTCTTTTTTTTTTTTTTCAACAAATAGGAATCTGCATGCACCACTGCATTTGAAGGGTGTCAAGCCTTGTTTAAGAATATTGTATCCATTTTCCCCCATCATATGGAAAATCATTTTGCAACCCACACTGGGGTCCCGCCCCCGAGTTTGAGAACCACTGGACTAAAGAATGTTCAGCAAACTAACTCCATATCTTTCCTCCTTTTTGTTGTTGTCTCATAAAAATCCTTTAAAGGAAAAATATTATGCATTTTTCATTTTGTTATGCTCTTGAATGTCTTCAGTTTGACATCTCATGGTTTAGAACTAAAAATAAAATGCTTTTACAAAGAAAATTTTAATTTAATCACTGCGTTGGGAGATGCCATTTTGACTTAGCTGTGGCTCCATCTACTGGCTGTAGAGGCAATTACACACATGTAAATATAAGACATACACCAACAATGCTTTGTAGAAAGCAGTGGATCTGATGAAGTTGTTGCTATTGTGATTAGACGAAATGAATGTTCAGAGCAAGTCTGGAGATGATTTAAGGACTGAAAACACTAAAAGATTCTGGGATAAATGACGTCAGCATCATCTACGTCACACATGAAGGATCAGAACACAGAGTTGGAGAGAGCGGATTTACAAACATGAATCAAATGAACATGAATCAAACTAATTGCTATTCCAGGTATGTTTTTGATGACGGAACAATGTTAGAACAGGGTTAAAAGCTCAACAAAGTCAATTTGGCATAATTATTTTAAAATTCCTTTAAATCTAAATAAAATACTTAGTTAACTTATACATTTTGGTCGACTAAGACGTCGACCAGGTCTAAACCAGGACAAAACCAGATCTAGGCAAGGCAAGGCAAGGCAAGTTTATTTGTAGAGCACAATTCGTACACAGGGCAATTCAAAGTGCTTTACATAAAAGGAAAAGTTGCATTAAAATCACAAAACACAAAAAGACACACAGAATCATTTTTAAATCATTTTAAAATAAAGAGCTTTAAAACAGAATAGTCTAAACAGAATAGTTTTTAGCCTGGATTTAAACATTGTCAGAGTGGAGGCCTGTCTCACATCTTCAGGGACACTGTTCCAGATTTTAGCTGCAAAAAACTGAAATGCTGATTCCCCATGATCTAAACCAGGACTAAACCAGGTCAAAACCAGGACTACACCACGTCGAAACCAAGTCTAAGCCAAGAATAAGAGATAGAGATTATCTGTATTTCTGGATGATGGATTGAGGGCCGGATTATGTCCCTTGCAGGACCTGATTTGAGTTGAAAAGCCCTGATATAAAACATACACAACCCATGTATCTCTCACCGTGAGGAGCAGAAAGTATTTTGAACTCTCTTGCACGTCGTCTCAATAAATTCCAGCACTGATTCTTGGAAGTTTTGAGTTGATGTTCCAGTCGTACTCGTACCCCATGTTGTTTTATCTAAAAGCAGAAATCCTTGCACCGCGACGGAGAGCAGACACTATGTAAAATGTTAAGTGTGCGAGGCCCGTTGTGGAAGCCAGTGTGAATTGTGTGTATATGTGTAATTGCCGTGACGAGACAAGATGTTGAGGAGGCAGCGGAGCATGTCCCCACAGCGCCTGAACGCACCGCGGAGGGCCCGCAGAGAGAGGCGCGAGGAAGGAAAGACAGAAGGAGGCTACGAGACGAGGGAGGAGACACACAACAATGAATAATCAATGTCTGTGCAGGTTAGAACAATGAGAGCGGCTGTGTGAGCTTCGTTTAGTGATTGTGAACATGTTTTATCATGTCAAGTCCAAAGGATTTCCACTGCAAATGATCAGGCCGTTTATTTGTTTTGTTGAGATATTTTTTCGTGTTATATGGATGGACGCCATTTTGAGAAGGGTGAAGTCAGGTAAATTTGGCCAACAGGAAAAAATGGCTGCACAGGGTTAGTTTGCCTTCAGTAAAATAAGGTTCATGGTATTTTCATTGTGAAATTTTAGTCCAATGTTAAGGTAGATCTAAATTACTCAAAGACTAAATAAGAAATCCGAAATCCCCTCTGCAAATCTTTTTATGACTAATACTGTCGTGGCCCAAAGTCTTCACACCCTTGAAAAAAAAGTATTTCTCCCCAAAAAGTATTGCAATTCTACATTTTTTGTTGTACACGTGTTTATTTCCTTAGTGTATATTGCAACAATTTTTTAAAAACTGAAGCAAATTTGGCATAATTTCACACAAAATTCCAAAAATGACTCACACCCTTAACTTAATAACAGACCCTTTAAAAGTTTGTAAACAAAAACATTCTAAATTCCGGATTTGAGGAAAAAAGTGATGTGCGACATAATGTGATTTCACTGGAGAAAGTGGAACAAACCTCAGAATATCACAAAATATGAAAAATTTGGATGATTTTGGAAAATGAAAACCACTCAGACACACGTGAGTGACGTCAGAGCTGCTTTAAAGACGTTTACTGTTGTATTTTACATGATTTGTTTATGTTATAGGAGATTGCGATAAACTCTTGATGAAAGAAAAATCCAGATTTATTATTTTTAACTGGACAAATACTGACCAAAATGATGAACTTACAATACTTTTTCATTATGTGTACAGATATATCACATATTTTACCATAAATTATACTTTTTAAGAGTCTCAGATACAATTTTAAAACTAGAAAATAGTATATTGTCCATCCTTTGTAATAGAAGAGCAAACTAGCTGACGTTTCTACCCTGGAAATTCGAATTTGTTGCTTTTCCCCTCAACGACTTAAAACTATTCGTATTTAAATCTGACGTGAGCGAATTATTGAAAATGAATTACCGTCTGCTTCATTTTGCCTCCATTCCAGAATTTTGACGACACAGCATTTTAAAGGGTCTGTACTTGCACACAAAAATAACTGAAATCAACCGCTTCCTATAATCATGAATAATCTTCTTACGCCTCTCAACCAGAACTTTGGACCACTCTTCTTTAGCAAACTGCTCCAGGGTGCCTTTTCCCAACATCAATTTTAACATCTCTCCACAGGCGTTCCATGGGATTGAGATTGAGCTTGAAACGTCCCAAAAAAACTTGCAATTTTGGCCGTTTTTACACATTAAATGCCTTATTTCTACATGAAAACCTTACAGAATGACAAACTTGTTTAAGACATATTTTTCATTCATGTGAGCAAACTACAGCAGAAGCTTCAAATGTATATCTTTAAATTGAACACTCGTTTCCTTTTCAACTGCGGTGTCTCGTCGTAACTGCTGCTCTTTGGCCGGTGTCTGCACATTGCTCGCTAAGACAAGTGTATTTTCCAAAGTCTTGTTCGGTTTAAACCTCACAGCATAACTCATCGCTGCAGTGCACAAATATATAAATATAAAACATGTTCATTTTCCCACCTTATCAAAAGCAGTGGCATGTCTTAAACAAAGTGAACTGTGAGCGGCTAATCACAGCGCTGTGTCAGGCCCGAACCAAATGTGACTCATTACGTTCTAGCACCTTGCAAGATGCAGACTGGAACTGGCTTAAAATACTTTCTTTGCTGTGCTCTTTCTGCAGAATATTCAATTCAGTTACAAGAAAAAGCTGTAGGAGGAGAAGGAGGAGAGGAAATGAAGAGTCCGCACAGTCAAGAGAGCGGTGTTTTGTTCTAAACCTACACAACAAGAAGGACTCAGAATCTACTTATTACGTGCGTTGATGCATCCTCTAAATCTGGTCTAAATTAGGTATAAACAAGGACTAATCCTGGTCTAAATCTGGTCTAAATTAGGTATAAACAAGGACTAATCCTGGTCTAAATCTGGTCTAAATTAGGTATAAACAAGGACTAATCCTGGTCTAAATCTGGTCTAAATTAGGTATAAACAAGGACTAATCCTGGTCTAAATGTGGTCTAAATTAGGTATAAACAAGGACTAATCCTGGTCTAAATCTGGTCTAAATTAGGTATAAACAAGGACTAATCCTGGTCTAAATCTGGTCTAAATTAGGTATAAACAAGGACTAATCCTGGTCTAAATCTGGTCTAAATTAGAGTATAAACAAGGACTAATCCTGGTCTAAATGTGGTCTAAATTAGGTATAAACAAGGACTAATCCTGGTCTAAATCTGGTCTAAATTAGGTATAAACAAGGACTAATCCTGGTCTAAATGTGGTCTAAATTAGGTATAAACAAGGACTAATCCTGGTCTAAATCTGGTCTAAATTAGGTATAAACAAGGACTAATCCTGGTCTAAATGTGGTCTAAATTAGGTATAAACAAGGACTAATCCTGGTCTAAATCTGGTCTAAATTAGGTATAAACAAGGACTAATCCTGGTCTAAATCTGGTCTAAATTAGGTATAAACAAGGACTAATCCAGGTCTAAATCTGGTCTAAATTAGGTATAAACAAGGACTAATCCTGGTCTAAATCTGGTCTAAATTAGGTATAAACAAGGACTAATCCAGGTCTAAATCTGGTCTAAATTAGGTATAAACAAGGACTAATCCAGGTCTAAATCTGGTCTAAATTAGGTATAAACAAGGACTAATCCTGGTCTAAATCTGGTCTAAATTAGGTATAAACAAGGACTAAACCAGGACTAAACCAGGTCTAAATCAGGTATAAACAAGGACTAAACCAGGTCTAAATCTGGTCTAAATCAGGTATAAACAAGGACTAAACCAGGTCTAAATCTGGTCTAAATCAGGTATAAACAAGGACTAATCCAGGTCTAAATCTGGTCTAAATTAGGTATAAACAAGGACTAATCCAGGTCTAAATCTGGTCTAAATTAGGTATAAACAAGGACTAATCCTGGTCTAAATGTGGTCTAAATTAGGTATAAACAAGGACTAATCCTGGTCTAAATCTGGTCTAAATTAGGTATAAACAAGGACTAATCCAGGACTAAATGTGGTCTAAATTAGGTATAAACAAGGACTAATCCTGGTCTAAATCTGGTCTAAATTAGGTATAAACAAGGACTAATCCTGGTCTAAATCTGGTCTAAATTAGGTATAAACAAGGACTAATCCTGGTCTAAATGTGGTCTAAATTAGGTATAAACAAGGACTAATCCTGGTCTAAATCTGGTCTAAATTAGGTATAAACAAGGACTAATCCAGGTCTAAATCTGGTCTAAATTAGGTATAAACAAGGACTAATCCTGGTCTAAATCTGGTCTAAATTAGGTATAAACAAGGACTAAACCAGGACTAAACCAGGTCTAAATCAGGTATAAACAAGGACTAAACCAGGTCTAAATCTGGTCTAAATCAGGTATAAACAAGGACTAAACCAGGTCTAAATCTGGTCTAAATCAGGTATAAACAAGGACTAATCCAGGTCTAAATCTGGTCTAAATTAGGTATAAACAAGGACTAATCCAGGTCTAAATCTGGTCTAAATTAGGTATAAACAAGGACTAATCCAGGTCTAAATCTGGTCTAAATTAGGTATAAACAAGGACTAATCCTGGTCTAAATCTGGTCTAAATTAGGTATAAACAAGGACTAAACCAGGTCTAAATCTGGTCTAAATTAGGTATAAACAAGGACTAATCCAGGTCTAAATCTGGTCTAAATTAGGTATAAACAAGGACTAATCCTGGTCTAAATCTGGTCTAAATTAGGTATAAACAAGGACTAAACCAGGACTAAACCAGGTCTAAATCAGGTATAAACAAGGACTAAACCAGGTCTAAATCTGGTCTAAATCAGGTATAAACAAGGACTAAACCAGGACTAAACCAGGTCTAAACCAGGACTAACCAATAACAAAACCTGCCAACTAGTTTAGACTTCTACAAACACGTTCTGAAATGCATTGGATTCTTTTATTAATTTAGCAGTTCATGTTTTACTGGAATGTTAAAGTCTCTATTTATCTAATTATGACTTAGTCTGATGAGCTGGATTTGAACCTGTGGTAAATATTTATCAGAGTTTTACATCTGTTAAATTTCAGTTTGTGAATAAATTTTGAGTCCACACAGTAAAGAGAGCAATGTTTTATTCTAAACCTATACAACAAGAAGGACTCCGAATCTACTTATTACGTGCGTTGATGCATCCTTGAGCAAGACATTTCACACACCTCGCCTGAATATGTTGAACGAGTGATTGGCAAAAGCTGTTGGAACAGATTGGCAGCCGGTTTAGGTAACTAGAACCATCTGGTGATTCGGAGACGTGACAAATTCAGACTCCTGTGTGCGTGGTTTCTTTCCAAGCCGCTCCCAAATCAGGCAAATGTGGGATAAAGACCCTGATACGTCGCTAAAGTGTGTTTTGGGATGAGAGCGCGATGTGCTCTGGAGGCCCCTGACATATGTCCTATTCAGACGGGACACGCTTTACCTGGGACCTCGGGTAAATTGTAATCATTATGAACGTTGCCTGTGTTTCTCGTCCTCTGCGAATCGTCCGTGTCTGTGAAAATATCCGTACAAATCCGAATTTTACCTCTTGTATTTCAACAAACTCGGAGCTCCCAGATTTTAGTATAAACATTTATGCATTTTATATTTTTAAATGTTATGTTTTTATTTTGAATTATGTTTCTTAATGTGTGTTTTAATGTCTGTAAAGCACTTTGAATTGGTCTTTGTACAACTTGTGCTGTACAAATACATTTTGATTGCTTGCTGTAAAAGCATCTATTTGGCTGAAAATGAGACCACAGCACTCAAGTCTTTTATTCTACGAGAAGCAGGAAGTGCACTGTTATGACATATGTTTGTTAGCTTTGCGGCAAAACTAGCTCAATATTGAGAATAGGAACGTGAACGATACATGTGACTGATGTTTGGACTGTACGATGAACTGTTTCTGTTTCTCATGTTTCAAAACAGTCAAAATCAGGTGCCTTTACTTTCTGGGAGTGTGCAAGTGTGGCCTTAGATCTTCGTAAACCGAGTCGTGCTCCTCGTCCGAGTGTCCTGAAATGACTTTGCTCCTGTGCGTCTCGTTTCTTTTGTCTTGTCCGAGAGACACGAGTTTGAGTTTGTGTGGACAGTGTGGACAGCAAGGGACTGACGGAGCGTGTGTGAAGTGACAGCGCTGACATCAGGCCCTGTAACCTTTAGAGGCAGAGCTGCAGGAGCATGACGGCTGAGAGAGAGGACACGGGAGAGGGGGAGAGAGAAGGGAGGCGGAGAAGGAGAACGGAGGGGACAGGGGTGGGAGAGACAGGAGATGGAGAGGAGTGGGGCTAAAGAGAAGGTGAGAGAGAGAGACAGAGGAGGAGAGGATCTGGGGAAAGAGAAGGTAGAGAGAGAGAGGGGAGGAGAGGATAAGGGGAAAGAGAAGGTGAGAGAGAGACAGAGGAGGAGAGGATAAGGGGAAAGAGAAGGTGAGAGAGAGAGAGAGAGAGGGGAGGAGAGGAGAGGATAAGGGGAAAGAGAAGGTGAGAGAGAGAGACAGAGGAGGAGAGGATAAGGGGAAAGAGAAGGTGAGAGAGAGAGACAGAGGAGGAGAGGATAAGGGGAAAGAGAAGGTGAGAGAGAGACAGAGGAGGAGAGGATAAGGGGAAAGAGAAAGTGAGAGAGAGACAGGAGGAGAGGATAAGGGGAAAGAGAAGGTGAGAGAGAGAGAGAGAGAGAGGGGAGGAGAGGAGAGGATAAGGGGAAAGAGAAGGTGAGAGAGAGAAGGGGAGGAGAGGATAAGGGGAAAGAGAAGGTGAGAGAGAGAGAGAGAGAGAGAGAGAGAGAGAGAGGAGAGAGAGAGAGGAGAGAGGATAAGGGGAAAGAGAAGGTGAGAGAGAGAAGGGGAGGAGAGGATAAGGGGAAAGAGAAAGTGAGAGAGAGAGAGAGAGAGAGGGGAGGAGAGGAGAGGATAAGGGGAAAGAGAAGGTGAGAGAGAGAAGGGGAGGAGAGGATAAGGGGAAAGAGAAGGGGAGGAGAGGATAAGGGGAAAGAGAAGGTGAGAGAGAGAAGGGGAGGAGAGGATAAGGGGAAAGAGAAGGTGAGAGAGAGAAGGGGAGGAGAGGATAAGGGGAAAGAGGAGGTGAGAGGGGAGGAGGAAAAGGGGAGGAGGAAAAGAGAAGGTAAGAGAGAGACAGAGGGGGAGAGGATAAGGGGAAAGAGAAGGTGAGAGAGAGACAGAGGAGGAGAGGATAAGGGGAAAGAGAAGGTGAGAGAGAGAAGGGGAGGAAAGGATAAGGGAAAAGGAGAAGGTGAGAGAGGAGGAGGAGAGGATCTGGGGAAAGAGAAGGTAAGAGAGAGAGGGGAGGAGAAGATAAGGGGAAAGAGAAGGTGAGAGAGAGACAGAGGAGGAGAGGATAAGGGGAAAGAGAAGGTGAGAGAGAGACGGAGGAGGAGAGGATAAGGGGAAAGAGAAAGTGAGAGAGAGAAGGGGAGGAGAGGATAAGGGGAAAGAGAAAGTGAGAGAGAGACAGAGGGGGAGAGGAGAAGGGCAAAAGAGAAGGTGAGAGAGGGAGGGTGAGGAGAGGATTTGGGAAAAGGGAAGGTAAGACAGAGAGAGAGGCGATAAAAATGGGGAAAGAGAAAGTAATAGAAGAAGAGAGGGGGAAAAGAGAGGGTGAGAGAAAGAGGAGGAGGTGAGGAAAGGGGTAAGAGAGGGGGAGGAGGAAGAGAGGATTAGGGGAAAGGAGAAGGTGAGAGAGAGAGGAGGAGGGGATTAGGGGAAAGGAGAAGGTAAGAGAGAGAGGGAAGGAGAGAGAAGAGGAGGAGAGAATTGGGGAAAAAGAAGGTAAGAGGAGGAGGAGAGGTTGGGGAAAAGGGGAAAAAAGGGGTGAAGAGAACGGAAGAGAGGCAGAAGAAGAGAGGAAGATGAGGAAAAGAGAGGGTGAGAGAAAGAGGAGGAGAGGATTGGGGAAAGAGAGGGGGAGGATAACGAGAGGATTAGGGGACAAGAGAAAGTGAGAGAGAGAGAGGAGAGGAGGAGTGGGGAAAGAGAGCGTGAGAGATGAAGGAGAGGATTTGGGGAAAAGAGAAGGTAGGAGAGAGGAGAGGAGGAGGTGGGAGAGAGAGGGTGAGAGAAAGAGAAGAAGAGGATTTGAGGAAAAGAAAAGGTAAGAGAGGAGGGAGGAGAGAGAGACGATTAGGGGTAGGAGGAGGAGAGGATTGGTGGAAAAGGGGAAAAAAGAAAGTAAGGAAGGGAGAGAGGAGAGGAGGAGGGGGAAAAGAGAGGGTGGGAAAAGGAAAATGAGAGAGAGAGGTAGAGAGAGAGAGAGAGAAGATTTAAGGCAAGATACTACAGGTGAATAGGAAAAAATCTTAAATTAAAACAAAATGACAGGACCAGGTTTACATCTTGGTTCATTAGTTACAGAAAATGTCCTTCTGAGGTTCCAGCTCACCACCACCGAGTGAATAATGATGACCGTGTAGTGCTTTGACAGGTTTTATAAGTGTAAGGAGTGATTGTTGTTAAAATGTTAAAAGTTCATGTGCACAAACAAGTCAAAGAAAGTCATTTTGGGTCAGATAAAGGTAAATAATAATCGATCGATGGGACAGGTCTTTAGTCGACCAAGAATTTCAGCCCTAAGATTTGAATAAAGTTGATATCGAGTGAGGGAAGTGTGGAGTGTGAGATTATCTGCAGCGATACAGTCTGTGGTACAGCTGTGTCAGACTTTTGTGGTGAAAAAGGAGAAGGAGTCGAAAGACAAAGCTCCCGATTTAGTGATTTAGACCTGGTCATTAGCTTTGAATATCGACCGAAAGAACCAGATCGTGGATACAACTGAACTCAACTGTAAAATTAACCACAAGTCACACTTTTTGCCTTTTTAAATTGTTTTTTTATTACAAACGATATGCTCAATATTCTACTTTATTATATCTCACCAAATAACATTTTTATATCATCCATTTTCCGATAAAACCTCCCACCTCTATATGTTATGAAAATACTTTGCACTTACAGTAATTGCACTAAACCTTAATTACTTGTCCGTCCTCTTCACTCGTGTTAATGACTTTCCGTGTTCACATGTACCGCAGCCTTCCTCCTCTTCCGCTTATTTACACTTTACATTCATGTCTCCACTTTTCTCATTAGGATCGAGAGTGGGCGCCGCGCTGAATAATTTATGTCGATCGGAGGAGGCTTGTCCAGCGCTCGTCCCCGGTGGGAGTTTTTAAGCTTTCCGGAGCCACAGGGGTCCGCCGCCTGTCTGTCCAGTCGCCGTTCATTTACTCTGACAGGCCACGCGTGCATTCTGCGTCTATAGGAGCAGACGATTTACATGTTACACCAAACAAAATGTGAAATTCAAATGTACTCAAGAAGCTCTAGGTTGGATTTAAATTGAATGGAAAAGGCAGCTTGCGGTTGTAATTTAATTTGCAGATCACAGAGTCTGTATGAAATATAAACAGTGAATATACCTGTGACAACTCTATGACAGGATTATTTTTTCACAGAGGGACAGATTTTTTTTTTTGTCCTTTCTGCCCAACGCGTTTGAAATGTGAAAAAAATGTAACACAGAAGGCTTTAATAACATCGGCAGAACTGAACCAGGACTAAACCAGGTCTAAATCTGGTCTAAATTAGGTATAAACAAGGACTAAACCAGGAAAAAAACAGGTCTAAATTAGGTATAAACAAGGACTAAACCAGGAAAAAAACAGGACTAAACCAGGTCTAAATTAGGTATAAACAAGGACTAATCCAGGTCTAAATTAGGTATAAACCAAGACTAAACCAGGTCTAAACCTGGTCTAAATCAGGTATAAAGAAGGACTAAACCAGGTCTAAATCTGGTCTAAATTAGGTATAAACAAGGACTAAACCAGGTCTAAATCTGGTCTAAATCAGGTATAAACAAGGACTAATCCAGGTCTAAATTAGGTATAAACAAGGACTAAACCAGGTCTAAATCTGGTCTAAATTAGGTATAAACCAAGACTAAACCAGGGCTAAACCAGGACTAAACCAGGACTAAACCAGGTCTAAATCTGGTCTAAATTAGGTATAAACAAGGACTAAACCAGGACTAAACCAGGTCTAAATTAGGTATAAACCAAGACTAAACCAGGTCTAAATCTGGTCTAAATTAGTATAAACAAGGACTAAACCAGGTCTAAATCTGGTCTAAATCAGGTATAAACAAGGACTAAACCAGGTCTAAATTAGGTATAAACAAGGACTAAACCAGGTCTAAATCTGGTCTAAATCAGGTATAAACCAGGGCTAAACCAGGGCTAAACCAGGACTAAACCAGGACTAAACCAGGTCTAAATCTGGTCTAAATTAGGTATAAACAAGGACTAAACCAGGACTAAACCAGGTCTAAATTAGGTATAAACCAAGACTAAACCAGGACTAAATCTGGTCTAAATCAGGTATAAACAAGGACTAAACCAGGACTAAACCAGGTCTAAACCAGGACTAACCAATAACAAAACCTGCCAACTAGTTTAGACTTCTACAAACACGTTCTGAAATGCATTGGATTCTTTTATTAATTTAGCAGTTCATGTTTTACTGGAATGTTAAAGTCTCTATTTATCTAATTATGACTTAGTTTGATGAGCTGGATTTGAACCTGTGGTAAATATTTATCAGAGTTTTACATCTGTTAAATTTCAGTGTTGCTGAGTTCTAAAACTGATTCTCTCTGTGATGTCATCAATAGGCGACGTACCATTGAGACAATTTACAGTAACTCACACTTTTTTCTGACAGTTTAAACAGTCATTCAACAAAAGAGAAGTGTTGTCAGGTATTATTATTTGTCAAATCTTAACTATTGTGTAATTTATATGGATTTTGACCCTTGTTTTCAAAATGGTTGCTAGGTAACAGTTGGGGAATGTCATATTTGCTGCTCATGTCTAACGAGGAAGTGACATTATAAACTTTACAAAAACTGTCAAACTGGGGACAAATAGGCAAAATGTTTAGTGAAATCTGAAATCTAATCATATTCATGTTTTAGCGATGTGTGTTGTCCGCGTGCACTTTAATGCATCATGTTTATAATGTGCACTGTGAACTGTGAATCTTAATTTTGATTAATAATTCTCTGTAATCCCTCGTTCATCCAGAAGTGTTGCATCGTAGAAAAGGTTTCAAAGGTTTGATTCATGGTGAAAAAAAAACAAGATTAAGTGAGGAAAGTGAGGGATAACTTTGAACCATTGCGACAGTTTAATATAAACTAGTTCTGTTTTTCATGTTTGTTTGTTTTTGTTTTGTTTTATTGTTTTTGTTTTTTTGGTAAAAAACAAACAAAAAGTTTTTGGTTTTTTTTACCAAAAAACAAAAACAGTTTTGTGGCACTTTTAGAATTTGTGGCTCGAGCTCTCATCATATCTTCAACAGAAACGTGCCGTCATGACGTCTACAAACATCTGCTGCAACAAATGAACTGTTTTAACATCGAGGCTTAAGGTAGTTCAGAAAACCTTCCCGTGTGGTTTGTTTGAGCGCGTCTGAAAGTGGACCAGTTTGTTGTGAACCTAAACACGTTGTTCTCCTCGTCCTCCTTCCTCTGCTTCTCTGTCTCTGTCGTCTCTCACTCCCTCAGCTTCTCCTCGTCTCCACTGCTCCTCACTCTCCTCCTTATCTCTCTTTCCCTCTTCTGCTCCTTCTCCTCTTCTTCCTTCTTCTCCTCCTCCTTCTCTTTCTTCTTATTTTCCTTTCGTCTTCTTCCTCTCCTTCTTTTCTGTTTTTTCCTTCTCCTCCTCCTCCTCCTTCTTTTTCTCATTCTTCTCCTCCTTCTTTTTCTTCTTCGGCTCCTCCTTCTTCTTCTCTTCCTCCTCCTCTTCTTTTCCTTCTTCTCCTTTTTCTTCTTCATCTCCTTCTTCTGCTCCTCTTCCCCTCAGCTTCTTCTTGTTGTTCTCTTTCTTCTCTTCCTCCTTCTTCTCCTCCCCTTCTCCCTCTCATCCTTCTTCTCCTCTTTCTTCTCCTCCTCCTCCTTTTTCTTCTTCTTCTCCTTCTCCTCCTCCTCCTTCTCCCTATCCTTCTTCTCCTCCCCTTCTCCTTCTCATCCTTCTTCTCCTCCTTCTTCTCCTCCTCCTTTGTCTTCTTCTTCTCCTTCTCCTCCTCCTCCTTCTCCCTATCCTTCTTCTCCTCCCCTTCTCCTTCTCATCCTTCATCTCCTCCTTCTTCTCCTTCTCCTTTTTCTTCTTCTTCTCCTCCTCCTCCTTCTCCCTATTCTTCTTCTTCTTCTTCTCCTCCTGCTTCTTCTCCCTCTTCTCCTCCTCCTTCTCCTCCTCCTTCTCCTCCTCCTTCTCCCTATCGTTCTTCTTCTTTTTCTCCTCCTTCTTCTTCTTCTCCTCCTCTTCCTCCTTCTTCTCCTCCTGCTTCTTCTTTTTCTCATTCTTCTCCTCCTTTTTCTTCTTCATCTCCTTCTTCTGCTCCTCCTCCCCTCAGCTTCTTCTTGTTGTTCTCCTCCTTCTCTTCCTCCTTCTTCTCCTCATTCTTCTTCTCCTCCTCCTTTTTCTTCATCTCCTCCTGCTTCTTCTCCCTCTTCTCCTCCTCCTTCTTCTTCTCCTCCTTCTTCTCCTTCTCCTCCTCCTTCTTCTCCCTCTCCCCCTCCTCCTCCTTCTTCTTCTCCTCATCATTTTTCTTCTTCTTCTCCTCCTCCTCCTCCTTCTCCCTATCCTTCTTCTTCTTCTCCTACTCCTCCTGCTTCTTCTTCTTCTCCTCCTCCTGCTGCTTCTTCTCCTCCTCCTCCTCCTCCTTCTTCTTCTTCTTCTCCCTATCCTTCTTCTTCTTCTCCTTCTCCTCCTCCTCCTTCTTCTCCTCCTCCTGCTTCTTCTTCTCCTCCTCCTTCTCCTCCTCCTCCTCCTTCTTCTCCTCCTCCTCCTTCTTCTTCTTCTTCTCCTCCTCCTTCTCCTCCTCCTCCTTCTTCTTCTCCTCCTCCTTCTCCCTATCCTTCTCCTCCTCCTGCTTCTTCTTCTTCTCCTCCTCCTCCTCCTCCTCCTCCTCCTTCTCCTCCTCCTTCTTCTTCTTCTGTCTCCCTTAGCTTCAGGCAGCAATGGACGAAGAATGTTAAGGAAGGCTGGATAAACCAACCATACATTTATACTCTGCTCTGGGACACAACTATCCCCCATTCCCAAAAAAAACCCTCCCCTCCCTTTTATCCTCCCCCATCTCTCTCTCTCTCTCCCACTCTCTTCCCCCCTCTCTCTCCTCTTTAGAGACCACCATGTGTCAGCTCAGGCAGTGGACCATGCCCTCACATCCAGATACACCTTTTCAAGTTTAATATTCTCAGCCTGTTCCCCATCTTCACTCTGTGCTTTAGTTTTTGTCCAGTTGTACTTTTAAAATGTGATCTTTTCGCTCTGTTTGGTTCAAAAATCAGTAAAGCAGTGAAGGAAAGGTGCTCAGGAGAAGGAAAAAGTTGAATATCTGGAAGCTTTTTGTAGAAAACTGACTGAGAGGGAGTATGAAGTGACTTTGATCAACTTGTTTATATTTGCAACCATACTCTGGGGGTCAGGGTTTTCTCACAATATTATTTAGATGGAGTTAAATTCAATAATCAAAATAAAAGACCAGAGTTTGACGCTTTACTTATAATTACAACGATTGCATTTGATTTATGCAGCTCGTTTTGCACATTCAAAGCCGCTTTACGTCGCAATATTAAAGCTGGGGTGCCTCATTTTCAAACATAACGAAATGACGAAACGGGTTATTTTTTAAGTCTATGTGAAGGTTCTCATGTTTTTCTAATTATGACTTGGTTCACTTTGTTGCATTTTTGTCACTTTCAGATGAACTTTTGTCACTTTTAGTCGCGTTTTTTGTCCGCGTTTTTTGTCACTTTTAATCACTTTTTGTTGCTTTATGTCACGCTTTCCACTTTGTTGTGTTACTATCACTTTCAGATGTGCTTTTGCCACTTTAAGTCTTGCTTTTAGTCACATTTTTGTCACTTTTAGTTGCATTTGTGTTGCGTTATGTTAAGTTACTTGTTTCCAAACATGTTTTAACAAATCGGGACGGGATACTTTGTTGTACGGAACTTCAAAAATGGTTTGCTAATTGCGTTCATTCAAATTGCGATTTCGATTAATTTTGCTGGATAATATAAAGATCTCTGTAACATTTTGTGTTTGCGGGCTCTGCTTTGAGTGGAAAATACAAACATTTGCAACACATTGAGTGCCTGAACATTGTTTCACTGGTGAAACAAGCGACAGAAATGTGACTAGAAGACATTAAAAGCGACTAGAAGCAACAAAAAGGCGATTAAATGCGACAAAATCCCCACTTAAAGTCACAAAACGAGACTGTAAACAACAAAAATGCAATTTAAAGTGACAAAAATACGTCTAAATGTGATAAAACACGAGTGAAATTGACAAAAATGCGACTAAAAGCAACAAAAACATGTCAACAAAACATACGTGACTAAATTAGACTAAAAGTGACAAATTTAATTTAAAGTGACAAAAATGTGTCTAAAAGTGACATTATTTAGATGGAGCTAAATTCAATAATCAAAATAAAAGACCAGAGTTTGACGCTTTACTTATAATTACAATGATTGCATTTGATTTATGCAGCTCGTTTTGCACATTCAAAGCCGCTTTACGTTGCAATATTAAAGCTGGGGTGCCTCATTTTCAAACATAACGAAATGACGAAACGGGTTATTTTTTAAGTCTATATGAAGGTTCTCATGTTTTTCTAATTATGACTTAGTATGTGAACAAATTTTGAAAAATATAAGTTTAAAATTACAGGAGGTGCTGAGTTTTAAAACGGAACTCCTCTGTGATGTCATGAAAAAGACAGTTTATGCTAAATTGACACTTTTTTGACAGTTTAAACAGTCATTCAACAAAATAAAGTTGTTATCAGGTATTATTATTTGTCAAATCATAACTATTGTGTAATTAACATGGATTTTGACCCTTGTTTTCAAAATGGTTGCTATGGTAACAGTTGTGGAATTACCTCTATGTCATATTTGCCATCCATGTTCAAAATGTCAGTCAATCAGCTCATCCCAAAGCGTCATATAGTGACTTACTGAAGATTTTAATTATTTTTAGTATTAAATAGATATTAGATTGGTTATTTGTTTCACTATGTTGCTCTTTCGTACAAGTTTAAATGTATTTTATATTATTAGATAAAGACTAGGGCTATTAGTCATTTAGTCGATTAATCAGTTGATGATGTCTTAGTCGACCAACATTTTTATTAGTCGACTAATTATTTGATTCATATTTAAATGGTTTATATGGCAAAAACAGCAAAAACAACAAGATATGGAGTGGGTTTGCTGAAGATTATCTGTAAAAATAGTTGTTTTTGCATGAATTCCTCTGCAGTTGTGGTCTTTTGAGTGCAGTTTGGGTCAGAAACATGAGAATTCTTTACAGTTTTGATATATTTTTTTGTTATTTATTGGTCGATAGGACAGATCATAGTCGATCTTTAGATGACTAAAGCCATGATGAACACATCGTATATAGAGGTTTGATTGTTTTTTCCATTATGTTCTGCTCTTACAGTAAACAGAATTTAGTTATTACAATGAAAAGTGGGATACCTCAACTTTAATCATGAACCAGGTCAAAACATATACATTCTGAAAAGTATTTAATACATTTTTCTGACTTTCTCCAGCTCAGTGTTAAACTATGGTGATGTAGGACTGCAGTAATTAATCGCGACTGCTCGACTAGAAAAAAGTCTAATTTTGATCATCGTTATCTAGGCTATACATACTCTAGCACACATATGAAAAAAAAACTTTAATAACAAAGACAGCAGCATTATTAACTTAAAATGTCAAAAAATATGAATACAGTTCAGATTTTAACCAATGATACACCAATAATACACTAGTTTTTGAGTTTGCTCTAATAAGACAGTTGTAAATGGTTGTAATCTCATTTACCTTATGTTTCAGCTGGAGGACAGTTTGATAGATCTGTCAAACTGACCAAGCCTGGGAACAACATCTGATCAGAGACACGTCACATCAGACGTCACTGACGAAGGCAGAAGTCCTTCCACAGAAACATGTCTGGCTGAAAGCTGTTTACAACTAGAGGACACTCTAAAACTAATAGGGCTGTAGTCCTTTAGTCGTTTACTCGATCAGTCGGTTGATGGTATCTTAGTTGACCAAAATTTGTATTAGTCGACTAATCCTTCATTTTATTTATATTAAATTATTCTACAAGGATTCATATGGCAAAAGTAAGAAGACATGAAGTGATTTAGCTGAAGATTTTGAAGTCTTAACGTATAAATACACTGTTTGTTTGTTTGTTTTCTGTATAAATATCAGTTTTTGAATGAATTCCTCTACAGTTGTGTTCTTTTGAGTGCAGTTTAGATCAGATACATGGAAATACTTTATAGTTTTGGCGTATTTTGCCACACACCCTTTTAGTCGACCAAGAATTTCTTTAGTCGACTACGGCCCTAAAAACTAATATTTACAAGAAGACAGAATGAACTTTCCAAATATAATAATACACTTTATTTATAGTTTTTTCTCTATCTGGAAGCCTTCAGTCATATTTCAGCCTTTGTTTGTTTGATAATCGGTGTAAAGAATCACAATGCACAATAGTCGTCTGCAAAAATAATCGCTAGTCACAGCCTAATTGTGTCATGTGAACTTAACATGTTTTTTTTCCAGTTTACTCACACACACGCACACACACACACGCACACACACACACACACACACACACACACGCACACACACCAAATTATTACCAAGTTAGAACCAGCAGTGACTGAGCAGCTTTCTAACCCTGGCACAAACTTGGACGTCTGTTTGGTGCCGGCCGCCGCTCGCAGGTGTCAGCTGAAGCTCGGAGGAAAAAGGCCATTACTGTTGTGGCTCTTTTCGGTTTTGTTTGTGCCGCGGCTGCATTGTGCTCGTCCCGGCGCTAATGAGCCCCTGCGAGCCCGTTCATAACGAATCAGGGGAAAGTGGCGCGGAGGGGGAAGCGTCTGGGGAGAGGGGAGTCTGCGCTGGCCGGGTCCGTCTCCCAGGATCGGGATGACATTAGACTGTACCGCTCCGCACTGTCGCATATTGATCTGGGCTGGCTGCTCCGCTGTGGCGCTCTTGATTTAACCTTTAGTCCGATCAGTCTGAGTCCAAATGATTTTTTAGTTCAAGACAAATAAACAACAAGCGCAATCTGGAGTTACCTTGGAGATTAAACGGACATATTATGCTAAATCAGTGTACCTGAAACTGTTTTGAAACGTGAAAAACACAACTAGTTTGTTTTTAAAGGACACATATTATGCTATTTTTTAACTTTTAACCATGTTCTAACAATGTTCTGACGTTAAAGTGCGTATGACAGGTTTTTATGATTTTCTAGTTTCGAATCTATTTGGTGGAATAAAACCTGTTGTAAATATAAATGATAGCGTTACTCCAATCAAGTGTCAGTTTGAGGAGAAAAGTTGAAAAATATGTTGAACTTTACAGGAAGTAGAGCAGAGTTCCAAAACACGATCTTTTGTGTTCACACTAGGGAGACACACCAGGGACAATTTAAATCAACAAACACATTTTTCTGATCCTTTAAACATGAATTAATCAAAATAAAGGCGTTCCTATATTTTTTTATTTGTCAAATAATAATTTCTGTGACATTAGAGGAGTTTTCCCCCAGTGTACAACGTGGTTTCTAGGCAACAGTGTGAACAGAATTCCCAGTGTGATGTCATGATTTACAACCAGGAAGTAAAAATTTAAACCTAAAAAACTGCCAAACTGGGATAAAAATGGCTTTGTTTTTAGCAGAATCTTGAATATAATTATCTTAACTGTGTTTTAGTAAAATTTAAAACATACATGGAGTTGCATTTAGCCGCATTCATGCAAGTTTGATGAATTCTGGTAAGAAAATCCTCTCCCTCCAACCATCAAAAACAATCCTAGATGAAGCCACAACTAAGTTAATATGGCATTCCCCAAGGAAATTATAAAGTTATACTGTTCTTTGTAAAAAAAAACATTTTATTTTTAGACCGGGCACACAAACTAGTTAGTAAAAATCAGGTACAGCCCCTTTAAATGTTTCCTCAAAGTTGTATTTTCTATTGGATTGTAATTTTCACCAGGTCTGTTCGCTGTATTAATGATAAGTTAATGATAAGCACATGGTCTTGTTCACGATCAAAGCCTGTGATTCAACACAGGCCGGAGCCGCACTGTGCAGTGTGAGCCGTTATTGTCCTGCAACTGAGGCTTGAGTGCTCAGAAAATTCTTGTTTTCACCTACCCCCTTTCCCCGCTCACATCCCTGTACTCTGTTGGAACATTTTGAACAATTTTAACTCCGAGTGATACATAAAACCCGCCTGGAGGACATCCCTCAACCCTGGATTAGCCACACCTCGTCTGCCTGGACCACCTCCCTCTTGAGTGGTTCTGGCTCCACAGTCCAAGTGGATGCGTCAGTCCTAGTTCATCTGCAGCCTGTCCGTCCGTGGGAGTAGGATCTCTCCTTCACTGTGGTTCTCCCCGAGGTTTCTACTTTTTCCCATGGGGTTTTTTGTAGTTTTTCCTCGCCGCGAAGGAGGGTCAAAGGACAGGGGCATTCTGGGACAGTTATCTGAACTGCTTTTACCTGTGGCCCATCGAGGCAACTGTTGTTGTGATTTTGGGCATTATAAAAATAAATTGATTTGATTTGATAAAATGTGTAAATGGTATTTCTGAGCTGGAAGTCAGTGGACCTGTTTCTGTTACTAAGCCGTTTTAGATCAATATTGCGGTTTTGCAAAATGATGATTTACTTATAAAGTACCTGAGAAAAGCATAATGGGTCGTTTGTTTGTTTTACTAATGATGTCCTCTCATGTCCAGGTCCTATTCACCTTATTGTAACTAACATCAGAATAAAGCATTCACAAGAGGAGACTGTAATGTTCAAAGGCGCAAGACTAAATTTAGCCAAAGAGCTGTGTCCATCAGAGGCACACAATTATGGAATTCAATGCCAAAACACATCAGAAACTGTGACAACTAAACACTTCTTAAAAAGTGATTGAAAACTAACCAGTTATGCACCCATACCTGATCTTATGCTTTTCACTATGGACACAACATTTTTTGCTGTAAATAATCTCTTTTCTTTGTAATGTTTCGTGGTGACATACTGTGTCTGCTGTCCGCCTTTCCTATCCCAACCCCCCGTCTGCCATTTTTAACATCAGTCTGAACTTTTTTCATCCTTTTCATCTCTAAACAGCTACTTGCATCTTTTGTATGGATTACTTACAGAATACAGCTACCTGCTATGTCTTGTTTATGTCTTGTTTATTGTATGTTTTGTTGTGACCGCAACTGTAGTTCCAACTGTGTGTCCACATTGTTTATTGTCTATAAATGTAATTGTATATGTTTTGTTGTAACGGCAACTGTAGTTTCAACGGTTTGTAAAGCGTTTTGGGTGCCTATCTATAGGTGGAAAAGCGCTCTATAAATAAAAATTCTTCTTCTTCTTTTAGCTTTAATGTTTGACGTCTTGTAGTGTTATGTGGCTGTGGCTAGGGCTGGGCGATATGGCAAAAAATTATTATCACGATTTTCTTGGGGCCAGATCATGATCTCTATTTTATCATGATTTGTGTTGACTCTATTTTTCTATTGCCTGTAATAGAGCTGCAGGATTTAGGAAAAATATCTAATTGTGATTTTTCTGACCAGTGCGATTGTGATTAGATTTGCCATTTATGTTTTAAAAATAGGATTCTGTTCAAGTTCACAATTTAGTCACTTTTAGTTGCATTTTTGTCATGTTCAGTTGTGTTTGTCACATTTAAACGTGTCTTTGTCACTTCTAGTCGCGTCTTTGTGTTTTTTTGTCTTGTTTTTGTCGTTTTTAGTCATGTTGCATTTGTTGTTTGTAGATGCGTTTTTTTACACTTTTAAATGCATTTTTTGTACAAATCCAAAGTACAATGTGAGCAGTTTTTAGTCAAATCAAAACAACACATTTTGTCGTTTGTGGAAGAAATTATTGCACTTCAAAAATTGCAGCCTTTGTGATTTGCTAATTGCATCCATTTAAATTGCGATTTTGTCTTGATTTCATTGAATTATGCATCCCGAGCCTATAAGAGGTAAATCTGCTCAGAGGTTTACAGAATCACGATACAGTGATTCCACAAAAATAGCAAATTGTCACAGGGACGAGCTCACGATTCGATTTTTAAAATGGTAAATGGTAAATGGTCACATTTATATAGCGCTTTTCTACCTTTTTTAAGGCACTCAAAGCGCTTTACATCAAGGAACCAGTCACCCATCCACTCACACATTCATACACCAGTATGCGTACGGCAGACACTGGGGCGAGTGAGTTAAGTGTCCTGCCCAAGGACACAACGGCATTATTCATCTGAAGGAGCTGAAATCGCACCACCAACCTGCGGGTCAGGGGATCTGACCACTCAACTACTCCATGTCTGGAGTGGGATTCGAACCGCCGACCTTCGGATCAGAAGGCGCCCACTCTACCTACTGCGCTACTGCCGCCCAATATATCACCATATCGCCCAGCCATAGCTGTGGCTGTCTAATTACATGTTTAATGTTTTTAGCTGCCTTAAGACAACACAGGAAATTTAGCTATTATGCTAACTCCGGCATGTTTACGTTGAAGCTGCTGCTGACACTTTCGCCTCTTTTTGTCACAGACCCACACTCCTGTTGTAAACGCACACCGGTTTGACAAGAACTCCATTCACCCAAATGGCAAACGAGGGAAAAGTCTCAACGCTAAATATTATATGAAGTAGATTGATTTGTATAAAATATGTAATGTCCACGTGCAACAACTAGTCAGCAGTGCACAGATTTCCTGGGGCCTGAAAACGCCTTTGTAGAAAACGAAAAAAAAGATGGCGGCGCCCAGAGCAACATCCAGAATAAGGTGAATACTTTCAGATTGCAAGCTCCTTTTGAAACCAGAGGACTTGTTTAACAGCACAAAAATGTAAACTTCATTCATTCATTCATTTTCTACCGCTTATTCCCGTTAGGGGTCGCGGGTGACTGGAGCCTATCCCAGTGACTTTGGGCCTTAGGCGGGGTACACCCTGGACAGTGGACAACTCATCACAGAGACACAGAGAGACAGAGACAAGGACAGACAACCATTCACTCTCACATTCACACACTAGGGACAATTTAGAGTTCTCAATTAACCTACACAGTCATGTCTTTGGACGGTGGGAGGAGCCAGAGAACCCAGAGAGAACCCACGGTAACACGGGGAGGACATGCAGACTCCACCCAGAGAGATCGTGTGATGTTAGGGTGGTTCAGGATTCGAACCCACGATCTCCTTATTGAGAGGCAGAAGCTCTAGCCGCTCTGCCGTGCACCCCAAAAAAAAAGTAAACTTGTCATATATATTTTAAATGCTGGTATTGAACGATGGAACCCAGCCCTTGTGAGATCTTTTAACGCTGATGGAACATGTTCAGTTTTCATGGTTAAAGCTGTATTTTTATAACCATGTCTTTGTCTCTCCCCCGCTGTGTCACTGCTGCTGTACCATTTATGTTTTCTGACTGTGATAAAGCAGCAGCCTGAAGCTCTGTCTCCGTACGATTGTCTGAAACTTGTATGTTTACAGTGCGTGTGTGCGTGTGCGTGTGCGTGTGCGTGTGTGTGTGTGTGTGTGTGTGTGTGTGTGTTGCAGGTGTTGTTAGCTCCTGTCGCTGGTGTCTGGACTGAGCTCCACAGATTCCTCAGGACTCTTGCTCCCTCTGGACCTGGATCAGACTGTCTGCTCTTGACTTTGTTTGTGTGTGCGCGTGTGTTTGTGTGTGCGCGTGTGTTTGTGTGTGTGCGTGTGTGTGTGTGTGTGTGTGTGTGTGTGTGCGCATGTGTGTTTGTGTGTGTGTGTTTGTGTGTGCGTGTGTTTGTGTGTGCGTGTGCGCCTGGTCAGAGTGAGCATCGAGCCACAAAGAACAAGAACCTAGCTGCTATAGTCCATTTTGGTAAAGTTGAACAATTTTTGAAAGACATGTTATAATTTTCTTGACAACCATTGAAGGAAGCAAAGACTGCTTAACTAATTCATTATAACAACGTGATTGTTGTCAGTTGAGAAGACTTCAAGACATAAGATTAATATAGGGATAATTGTGACTAATCCACTACAGAACATAATAGTCGTATTTTGATCGTTATTGTTATCTGGACTGTACAGACTTCAAAACACATGCAAAACGACCTTTTTAAAACTTTGACAGTGGCATTATTAAATCAAAAATAATACCTTTTATTCATTAATATTCTTTATTTAGAAGCCTTCTGTCACCATATTTCAACCTTTAGTTGGTTTCATTAGCAAGGACCACGCCACAATGAGATGTGCAATACAATTATTTATTAGTGAAAGGAAGCAGGTGATTCGAAGTAGCTCGTAGACGATGGCTGGGTGATGAGACTCAGTGTGGGGGCTCCGTCTCGGTGATCTGCCCAGCCGATTCGGGACCCCCCCTTTAGGGAACTGGACGCTGAAAGAGAAAGCATATGACATAGAAGGAGAGGGGGGGTGGGTCGAGAGAACAGCGGCAAACGGTGATTGAGGCATAGGCTGGTATATGAAGCTTCTGGGAGGTAGAGGTGTGCCCAGGGACGGCGATGGGGGCGTGGTCCTGCTCACGAACCTCAGTTAACATATTAACTACATTTATAATGTATTTAAAAAGTCTCAGTGTTGCTTTTTTTTTAAGTTATATTCACTAGTTTCATTTTCCCTTTGTATGCAACGTTTTGTGCACTTTTTCCTGTACAAAACAAGATAGTATTTTGTTTAAATTGTTTAGCAGTCATGACAACGATCATAATTTCTCATAATTCTGAAACTCATGAATCGGCCCGTGCCTTCAATCTGAAATCATTACAGCACGTGTCAGAATGTGGTAGTTCACACATTAAACAGAGCAGCATTTGTGGGATTATGTACAAGATGAGGCTGTGGACTGTGCACAGCAGATAATCCAACAAACGCCTCCATTTATCAGCACAGAAGTGTCACCGGAAGTGTTCATGTCATTTGTCTGTAACATACTGCCAGTGACACTCACCCGCAGCTCACTGTTCACTCATGTATCCACTTATGAACTCTTTTTATTGTGACTAATTAAAATAACAAATTAGCAGACTGAAATTCCTTGCACAAAGCGCTGTCAATTGATCGTTCAATGAATTAAAGATGGAACAATTCTTAGCAATAGTAGGGAGATTTTGTTATTTCATGTGTAATACAATAAGATTGGAACTGTAGGGTTGAATAACTAACTTTTATGTCCAGTTATTGTGTCATTCAGCTTTATTTGTGGCAGTGCTTGTTCTTTAACGATTCTGCTTCAGTGGCATGAAGTAGTTTCAATATGATCATTTATCACAATACTTTTCTGTAGCAATTAGGGCTGCAAGAAGTCAATCGATTAATAGCAACTAATTGTTTACTGAAATAATTGTCAACTAACTAGGTAAGTACAAAATCGTTAACTGGTCTAAACACAGGCAGAAGAGGTTTTATGACTCAGACAGAGCAGGAATCACACAGAAATGACACGGGAAACATGTAAATTGTGTGTTTTGCATTAAAATATTTGTTCATCCATAAATATTCTCTGCACGATGTCCTCAGAAGGCTTCACTTCAGCTTTATCTGAGTAAAAGTGAGTAAAATCTCATTCTCACGGCCCCTTTGCGTTAACAACTAATCGATTAAGGCGAGACACTGAGGCAAAACTATTTTTTTTCACATTTTTTGTTTTTTGGTCAGTTTGCTCTCTCAACATACAGACTTTCATGTGGAAACAACAAACTTGTCCAATCTGCTCTTAAAGATGTTTTATTACTTCATTGAATCCACTTCATCCATAGATTTCTCTGGGACATTGTAACTTCAAAGGCCGTTTTCTTAAAATGCATTTTTCTCCCTCGAGACATAAAGATCAGCCTTAAAGTAGATCCTGCACCAAACTGTACAATCTGAACTCAAGATATTTTGACGAAACGTACAGAAGGATTTGTTGAGATCTAATTCTAAAACCGATTTATTGAAGTTTAAAGTGAAATTTAAATTTTTAGGACAATTTTCAGTCAGATCTATTTTACTCAAAAACTACGGTAAATAAGAAATCCAAAATCACTTTTTTTGTAACTAATATGTTACAAAATGAAACGAGAAATTTAAACCTGGTTCTGTCCATTTTTAAGATTGAAATGTCCTAAATATGTGTATTTTTGGCTGTTTTTACACATAAAATGCCTTGTTTCTACCTGAAAACATGACATGATGAAAAACTCGCTTTATGTGATTAAACCACAGGAGAAGTTTCTAATTGATATCTTTAAATTTAAGATTTTTTCCTATTCACACAGCAAAAAATGTGAATCTATCCCGGCTTAAAATGGCTTGAATTGATCATTTTTATCTGGATTTGAGAAGTTTTGACTCGATGAGATTTAATTGCTGATGTGAAGCAGAATATTTCACTGGTTTCAAGGTTTTTCTGACTGATCATAAGATAATTTTGCTTTAAAATAAGAAAATACAATTGTCAGAAGGGTAAGTAAAATGATCTTAACCACTGACAGATAATTTGGATTGAAGTAAGAAATAATGGATTGAAACAAGTCACAAACGGTTTGAAACAAGTAAAATAATCTAGTTCCATCAAATAAATCGTCTCCACTGATCTTAACGAGTCAAAACGTCTGAAATTAAGATAAATATCCTCAAATCAAGACATTTTAACTCATCTAGAACTTCATTATTTGCAGTGCACCTGTAGTGTCTCACCTTAATCGGATGAATAATCGTTATAGACTAATCGATTACCAAAAGAATCGTTAGTTGCAGCCCTAGAAGCAATTTGTCTCATGCTTCAAAATGTGTTATTGTCACAGGCTTGGTTTAATTCCTTTTTTTTCTGGCACTAAGCATTCTCCACTGTTGCTTTATGATCCTGTACCCAGAACAAACTCCGTGTTCTTTATCCGCCTGCTCCGGTGCACCTCTTGTTTAGCTGCCTCCGTCTCTCCTTTTAGTGACACATCCCTCACTATTAGCACTCGCCTTTTCTCCCGCGGCGTCGGCCCTGGCTCTTTTAAAAGGTGAATACTCCTCCTGCTTTTGTCCGTGTTGTGTTAGCTGTCTGCTTTTGACACTTCTCCTGTGGGCTCGTTTTTAAAGGTTCGCGCTCTCTCTTTCCTCTTCTGAGACAGTGGCCTAAAAACAACCAGACATTTTCACTCACAATGCGCCTTTCATTTCATATATCTTTTTATTTTGATGCGTTTATTTTAAAGGTGCGCCATGTTCCTTCTCTCCACAGTTTGGAATAAAACATTTCTACTTCCATGGCCAAGTGACAGGTCAGATCTGTGGAGAGGCGACAGTACATCAGAATTAGAAGAAGCGCTAGTGCCCTCATTGGTGAAATAAGATGCGTCGGTGATGAACGGTGAGTATTAATGGTAAAAAAATAAAACAAAGATCAAATAGAAAGATTTAAAATCTGACAAAAAAGTTAATCACGATCATATTTTGTTTAGTGTTATTAAAAACAAATTTAAAAGGCTTAATTTACTTGACATAAACAATACAGACTGCCATTGCCATTGATTCCCCCAAAAAGTTCACCAAAACACTAGGGCTGTGATCCTTTAGTCGATTAATCGGTCGATGGTGTCTTTGTTGACCAACATTTTTATTAGTCGAACAATTATCTACATTAAAAAATGAGATCTTAAATAAAATAATACATGATTATGTGTTTGAGTTAAGCATTATTTATCTTGATTTGAGGATTTTCTGACTGTCTTAAAAAAAGATTTGTTCATGGAACAAGCATAAAATGTCTTTCTTTACTTAAAATAAGAAAAACTGAAAAATTGGCTAAAAGAAATGCTTGAACTTAGAAGGGGGGAAAAAAGGATTCTTCCATTGGAAAATCTTATTTGTAAATGGTAAAAATATACTAAAATTAAGATAAATATTACTTAACTCAAGCCCTTATTAACACAGTATCTTATCGAAGATAGTCCAATGGCGAAAACTGAAAAAATAACAAGATATGAGTGAGTTAGTTAAAGATTATAGCACTGATCCAGAATTCTAGGACTAGATACCAACCAGGTCTGAACCAGGACCAACCCAGAGTTAAACCAATGAACAGGAGAAAATATGTTTTAATATTTGGATGATTAGCCGCGGGCTGGATCAGATCGATTGGGCCACAAGGTGACGGTCCAATTCCAGACCCTTGTGCTTTGGAATAGAAAGTATGAGGGACATGAACACAGAGATGAGAGGCTGGAGCCCTTCACCTGCACAGCACAATGCCATCCATGGATGAAGCAGGTGACAGACCCTCCATCAGCAAAGTGCACCTTCAAGACGCTGAAAAAGGGAAAGGAGAGAGATGGAAACTATTGTCCATCCCTTTTAACTAGTGTTAATGCGAGTGAAAGAAATAGACAGGAAACGTGAGCCAAGGGGCAGAGAGAGAGAAGAGAGAGATGGAGCGACTGACGAGAAGAGAGGCCCTTTGTTTCATCTCTTTTTTATTTGAGCTTATTTATATTTAAGAGAGAAAGACACAAGAGGGATGGAGAGAAGGAGCCGGGGCACTGATCGGTACATTTATGAAGCCAATGAGAGAGAACGAGAGAGAGCGAGAAAGAGTGAGAGAGGAAGATAAATGTGGAGGTGTATGTGACTTACAGCTTGCTTCTCTGTCTCGTCTTGTTATCCACAGTTGTGATCCGTCGGTGACAGACTGATTGATTTGGAGAGCACATTAAAGTGTATGGAGTTTGTTAAAGCAGTGCATACATCACACACGGGTCCTTTTTATGTCTCAAACTGTGCAGCGCTGCCTCCTCTTGCACACGTCAGTCCAGAGGTGTTTACGGATTTTAATTTATAGGTTGTGTTCACGCGACATAGAAAATCCAGAAAGCCCATGGAATCATATGTCGGTGTAATCTCTAGGGCTGTCGTCCTTTAGTCGTTTAGTCGATGAATCAGTCAATGTTGTCTGAGTCCAGGGGTTCCCAAACTTTTCTGGCCGGGGCCCAAAAATGGCCATGCAACCGACTCAGGACCCCCAAAGCGAAATGAAAATGACAGTAGCAATAATTTAACATGTCAAAGCATGTTAAATCTGCTTTAATATTGGTTATTTGAACAGTTTATTGTCTTCTTGGACCCTATTTCACTAAAAGATACTGTTTTTAATTCAAAAACAGAGCAAATACAATATCATATTAATTAAAAAGAGATCTTGAAATCATCTCACGACCCCCAGCTCATCCCCACTTTGGGAACCACTGTCTTAGTCGACCATAATTTGTGTTGGTCGACTATTTATTTTATTCAAATAATAAAGATTTCAATGGGACAACAGCAAAAATGAGACAGTAACTGAAGATTTTGGAACTAATCTAACTTATCTAACATAAATACTCTGTTTACTTGTACTTTTCTGCATTAATGGTTGTTTTTGCTTGAAATCCTGTGCAGTTGTGGTGTTTTGAGTACATTTTGGGTCAGACACATAAAAATACTTCATCGTTTTGGGAGCTTTTAGTCGACTAATCGGTCGATAGGACATGTCTGTAGTCGATCAAGGATTTCTTTAGTCGATTACAGCCCTAGTAATCTCTCATTTGTCCAGAGTGATCATCATAGACAAAGTTTCAAAAGTACTCATCTCAACACTGTTTTAAAAATCACCACGTTTCGACTTCCACGTGAAAGTTATTCGATTTTCCGGCTCAAATACTTTAATGGACATGAAGAGAAAGGGTAGAGACATTCGGCAAACGGTTGAGGCTGGAATGCAAACCCTCGACACTAAGGTGTGTCATTCATTGTTATTTGCAGAATTTGAGTCAATCATGTTAGTCGTTATAGTCGTTAGCTTTACAATATTTAAAACGTCCGAAAGGGTTAATAATGCTATCGCTGAGTTGTAGCCTTCGTACGCCGATCATTTAAAGGGCCTCTGACAGGTTGAAGTACTTATTTGACTAAAACACAGTTAAGATCATTATATTCAAGATTCTGCTAAAAAGAAAACAATTTCTATCCCAGTTTGGCAGTTTTTTAGGTTTAAATTTTGACTTCCTGGTTGTAAATCATGACATCACACTGGGGAATTCTGTAACTGTTGCCTAGAAACCATGTTGTACACTGGGTGAAAACTCCTCAAACGTCACAGAAATTATTATTTGACAAATAAAAACACATAAGAACGCCTTTATTTATTTTAATTAATGTTTAAAGGATCAGAAAAATGTGTTTGTTGATTGTAAATTGTCCCTGATGTGTCTCCCTAGTGTGACGTCATCATGTTTTGGAACTCTGCTTTACTTCCTGTAAAGTTCAACGTATTTTTCAACTTTTCATCACAAACTGACACCTGATTGGAGAAAAACTATCATAAATATTCACAACAGGTTTTATTCCACCAAATAAAGTTAAAACTACAACCCCTGAAACCCTTTCTACGTTAAAACTAGAAAACCATCAAAACCTGTCATACGCACTTTAAGTGTAACCGGGGGAGGTAAGGCCCCCTTTAAACCAAACAGGACAGACCGGGGCATAAACAAAGACCAAAACAGAAATAGTGGCAAAATATAGGGTTTTATTTACAATCATTTTTAAAGGACAGTTTTATTCAATCATTAAGAACAACCTGTCCCAAACCCAGACACTAACCCCCTTCAGCAACAGAATTAACCAAAACAAACGTAGAAAGAAAACACGACAAACTAATTAGAATGTAAACCAAACGCTAAAGACAAGCCAAAAACAGTCTGAGGCAAAGTACGGTGCTACGTGCTATGATTTTGAAAAGTGCTTAAAGTATAAAGGTGCTATGTGCAATAAAGTGCAGTTTGTGCAAAGTGTTATAAGTTTGATAAATATAGGGAACACGCACCACATTTAAATTACAAACACAAGTTGGTTCACTGTTGCAAACACCTGGACCCTACAACTCTAGGCAAGAAACGTTAAAGACACGTTAAGTAGAGTTTGTCAAGAAACTTTCATAGTTTATTTTTTTATAAAGACACGTACAAACTCGTACCTGTCACAGCATTAAATATAACACCAAAATCAGTTGTTTCTCTGCACTGATCTTTTTGTTAGGGCTTACGAACTGTTAAATATCTGTTTACTTTGAGCTCATGTTTAACTTAAAATATACTTGTTTTAAAGATAAAAGTAATAAATAGCATGTTAGATGTAGTTTGTCCTTGCACGTGTTGCCGTTGTTTGTAAGAGACCAACATTCGTGTGCTGCGCAGATTTCATTTTGACACAAATACAGAACTCAACCTCAAATTCTCAGGTTCTCAATAAGACTTTACAGCTGTAAGAGTGAAACTGACAGAGTTGTAAACAAGAATAGGGCAAGTTTCAGTAATAATTCCTCCCTGTGGGCAGACCCAGTCAGAGCTCCGCTAAGTATAAGTACAAGTCACAACATTCTAAAAATAGTGTTCAGATGAAACATTTGAAACCTTTTCTACCAATTTAAAATATGTTTGTACCGTTTGTGAGCAAAATATGGGTACGCAATCTTCCCGAGCCCAGTGCCAACAATCAAATCATATTTTTGCAATCTGAAACAGGCTTAAATATGCCTCCAATGTCTCCACAACATTAACTACAAAGTACAGAAATACACTTAAGTCACTTTGAATTATGTGAACAATGTATTGATTTAAACATGCAAGCACCATGTTGTTTATCTAAATGTATTCTGGTCCTTCTGGTGAACAGGGATCTGTGTGTCGGCCGCTCCCTAAAGTGTCAGGACAGTGACTGACAGCTGCCAATCGTCCTGATTCGAAGTGACTGAAGGGGTCAGTGAACGCACCAGGGGCCAGTCTGTCTGCAGCCCGGACTGGACTAAAGACCGATCCAAACAGACAAGGTCCTCTGTGGTTCAAGACTCCTGCTCTGGCCTGGAGGGACAGGGACAGGAGCACTGCAGGGAGACGGAGGAAGAAGATGAAGATACACACACAAGTGCAATGGTAAAGTAAAAATCAAATGACAAAAGTAAGCAAGCAGGCCGGTTATGATGACAAATTACACAGGTATTAAAGGACACATGTTCTGCTACAGTGACTGTGCTTTTAACCCTGTTCTAACAATGTTTCGTCATCAAAAACACACCTGAGATAGCGTTCAGTTGTATTCACACTGTTTTGATTAATGTTTATCAGATCCTCCCCCCTCCAAGCGTCAAATACAATTCCTGCTACCTCCCTTGATCCGGGACATACTTTCAGATAATTTGCGTCACTTATATGAGATTATTCTGCTGTTTCCTTAAATCATCACCAGACGTGGTCTGAGCACAGAACACTGCTAAACGCATCATAGCGTCTCTTCAGTGCTAACATAACTAAATTGTGTATAGTGCTAGGCGCCATGTACTGGCTGCATACACTCAATAAGTTATTTAATCAATCATTTAAAAAAAAATAATTGTTTCAAAACATGAGATGGCAAATTTAAGGAACTCAAGACCATGTTTAAAGGCTAATAACAACATGAATGATGCATCATATTTTTTCTTTAAAATAAATATTTACTGAAGTCAATGTAGTAATTAATGTGACTTTAAAGAAGACAGAAGGACAGTAGGTCTTCATTAACGCTACAGTGCTTGGTCATGGCTTTTAGTTGGAGGATTTTTCCCATTGTGCATTGGTTTATGGAAGAAACGGGTGAAGAGGAAACCCATCCAGACACGGAGAGAGCATGCAAACTCCAAACGTGGTGGAGTACTTGCCGTTCAGATACCAGTTTAATTCTCTTGTTGTAGCAAAATAGTGGTGGCTTTATTCAATTCCCGAGGTGATAAACAGTGAGTTTCCAGTCGAGTTACTCTCCATCCCCACCCTGCTCTCCATCTGAAATATGGCATTATTTTCTAAAATGCAACCATTTGCTTGAATAAATATGTCTGGAAGCGTCTGGGAAGAGGGAAGTGTGGACTGCGAAATACACAATGTTGTTTATAAATAGTATGGAAATAATTAAGCGTTATTTATCCTCATGAATCACTGTCTAGAAAAACAAAAAGAATCCAATCATAATGAATGCTTAGTTAGTCCTTAATCATTTTAACAAATTAAATAAATGGCTACAGTTAATGTCCCTTATCATCTGTTTTACTTTAGCGGCACTTCTTGTTCAAATTGTCTGGTTCAATAATTTATCATCTCGCGTCATGAAAAAACCTATTAACTAAAGCTGCAACAATTAGGCTTGTGATTTATACGAGGCAAATGAACATATCCATAAACCTTACAGGAAGTGTCTACTCTATTAGTCTGCCACTAATTGGCCCTGAATGCCACTAACGAGAAACGCCCATTTATCAGATTAGGCCTGACCCAGAACAGTGCTGCGGGTCACTGGCCACACTCAGAACTACGGCCAATAGCAACGAGTAATAACAGTGAAAATCAGACTTCCAGCTCCATGTTTTAAAGTTTTCTAATTAATGTAGGATTTGTGTCGCTTCTTGAAAACAAAAGAAAGAAAGAAATCACTGTCAAACTGTAGCGGCCCGATTTATTTTTGGTGCATTATTGTCCATCTTAACGTTAGATTAAGAAATGTTTATGCTGTGTTGCCAGGTCCAAGGTTTTTTCCAGCAGAATTGGGTGGCTTTTTCAGAGCTTCTGCTGGTCTAAAACATAGAACTATAATAAAACCTGGAAGATGAATCCAAAATGGCGCCCTGTTTATCCCTATGGAGTGAGCTCATTGGCGCATGACCCCAAAAAAGTTTCTTACTTCCACATTTAAGATAAGAGATAAGATAAGAGATCCTTTATTTGTCCCACAATGGGGAAATTCCACTGTTGCAACACACAGTTTAGGACAGAAATGAATGAAATAGGCGCATGCAATAAAAATAGGATAAATAAACATGGTCATACAAATACAATATAAAGTATAAAGTGCACACTCTTATTTACAGTAAAAATGGTAGCTAAAGTGGCTTAAGTGTATTGTTATATACAGTAAGTGACTATGGTGAGGTAAAAGTCTATTAATAGTATGTTAAATTATATTGCACATGATTGTAGCGGGTGAATGGCACATGTTCAGGGCTAACAGTGTTCATTGTAAAGTCTGACAGCAGCAGGAAGGAAAGACCTGCGAAACCTCTCCTTCACACAGCGAGGGTGAATCAGTCTGTCACTGAAGCTGCTCTCCAGGGCAGACAGAGTGTCCTGCAGGGGGTGGGACTCATGGTCCAGCATAGACGTGAGTTTAGCCAGGACCCTTCTGTCCCCACCTCGCTCACTGAGTCCAGAGCACAGCCCAGGGCGGAGCTGGACTTCTTGATGACCTTGTCCAGCTTCTTCCTCTCCCTCTCTGTGATGCTGCTGCTCCAGCAGACCACACACCGTACAGGGACGGCTGATGCCACCACAGAGTCGTAGAAGGTCCTCAGGAGGCCCTGACACTCCAAAAGACCTGAGTCTCCTCAGGAGGTAGAGCCGACTCTGACTCTTCCTGTACAGTGCGTCTGTGTTATGAGTCCAGTCCAGTTTGTGGTTCAGATGAACACCCAGGTACTTGTATGAGTCCACTCTCTCAATGTCCCTTCCCTGGATGTTCACTGGTGAGGGGGCAGTGGAGTGGCGTCTGCGGACGTCCACCAGCATCTCCTTGGTCTTTCCCGCGTTGATGAGGAGGTGGTTCTGCTGACACCAGTCCACAAAGTCCTGCGTTAGTCCTCTGTACTCTGCGTCATCGCCGTCCGTGATGAGTCCGATGATGGCAGAGTCGCCAGAGAACTTCTGCAGAACACAGCTGTCCGTGTTGTGTCTGAAGTCCGAGGTGTAGAGGGAGAAGAGGAAGGGCGCGAGGACAGTGCCCTGCGGCGCCCCCACACTGCAGGTCAGAGTGTCAGACACACAATCCCGGGCTCTCACAAACTGGGGTCTGTTCGTGAGGTAGTCCAGGATCCACTCTGCCAGGCCACAGTCCACACCAGCCGTCTCCAGCTTGTCCCTCAGCAGCAGTGGCTGGATGGTGTTGAAGGCGCTGGAGAAATCAAAGAACAGAATTCTCACAGCGCTGCCAGGGTTCTCGAGGTGAGAGAGAGAGCGGTGCAGCAGGAAGATGACGGCATCCTCCACTCCAATGCCAGGCCGGTACGCAAACTGCAGCGGATCCATGGCTGAGCTCACGGTGGAGCGGAGGTGGTCCAGGACCAGCCTCTCCAGTGTCTTCATCAGATGGGACGTGAGAGCCACCGGCCTGAAGCTGCTGAGGTCTTTAGCGCGCGGTGTCTTTGGCACTGGTACCACACAGGAGGTCTTCCAAATCTGTGGTACCACCCTCAGCTTTAGGCTCATGTTGAAGACATGCTCCATAACTCCACACAGTTCATCTGCGCAGGACTTAAGGAGCCTGGAGCTGATGCTGATTACTTCCTGATACGGAGGCGGCCATTTTTGTTTTACTTCCTGATACGGAGGCCGCCATCTTTGTTTTACTTCCTGATACGGAGGCTGCCATTTTTGTTTTACTTCCTGATACGGAGGCCGCCATCTTTGTTTTACTTCCTGATACGGAGGCGGCCATCTTTGCTTTAGGGCGCAACGTGATGACAATCCCCCACTTCATATAAAAACGGTAATTTCGGTGATTTTAGAAACAGTAGAAAAGAACATTTCCTTCTATTTTATTTAAATACCGATAATAATTCAGTCCTGTCTGCAATTATAATGTGCAATGATAGAAAAAGGCTGGTTCCAAGAGGCTGCAGTACCTCGCACGGCCACAAATCAATCTGGGACAACAGACAGAGCCTTATCCATTTCTTTTAATACATCCATGGTCTAAAATAGGAATGTAACAATATGCAATTCTCACGATGCGATACTGAAGCTCACGATGTTGTAGAAGAGCTCAAAATGATGTATCCGTGTTCATAATAACAAGACTGACAATGTAATATGCTCTTGCTATTAATTATCAGGCCTTTATTGTCATATTTTAGAACCACGACAATAGAAATGAGCACATATGGCAACTTTAAAGTGCAATTTCCAAGTTATGTCAGGAGCAACAATAATGACTGCTGTGTATTCTGCGATGTGCCTTGTTATTTCTTGAGCCCTTGCGCTGTTGTGAGGAATTGTTGTTGTTTTTGACCTTGTGGTAAAGGTCTGGCTGATACGGTGATAAAAGTCTAATCGTGAGCTCGTCCCGGTAACAATCTGCTATTTTTGTGAAATCGTCGTATCGTGATTGACTGTTTGTGTCTTTAATGCAGCTGTCTGTTCAAACACACTTTTCTCCTGTTGTTTAGCCTCTGAAGCCTCTGAGCAGATGACTTTATTTACCTCTTAAAGGCCAGAGCTGCACAATTAAACCAAATCAACACAAACACGCAATTTTAATGGATTCAATTGGCAAATCATAAAGCCTGCAATTTTTTATGTGCAATAATTTCTTCCAAAACAAAATGTCTTGCTTTGATTTGAATAAAAACTGCTAACACTGTACTTTGGATTTGTACAAACGTGTTCTGAATCAAGAGAAAAAAGCGTGACCAAAAATGATAAAAATGCGTTCAAAAGCGACAAAAGTGAAAAAAAAGTTATGAGGATTTTGAAGCAAGAGCTTTAACAAAAAACACTCAAACATTCACTTCTGTTCTTAGAAAAACAGCACTTTTGGGGGAAACATTTGAGTCTGATTGGTAAAAACGGTAAAGTACTGTAAAAAAGTAAAGTAAAAACAATCTCGAACACTCAAGAAACGCAAGATTAATGCATTTAACCTTTAGATACCATCGCCCGTCTTTGCGATATGCACATTGAGATAACGATATTTTTTCGATATATTGTGCAGCCCTGCTCCGTGTGTAGTGTGTGGATGACGTGCAGCGTGCTCTGATTGGCTTGATAGCGCAAGGTGTCATGGGATATGTAGTCAATAATGCTTTTATCTGCCGGAGCGGGCTAAACCATTGTTTTTTTCCACATCGTAATATGACGACTACGAAATCGAGACAATTAATGACCGTATCGTTACATCCCTAGTTGAAAATATTGTCCACGGGTTCGGCCAGAGCAATTTTCCATGTAAAATGTATTTATTTTAGCATAAACCTATTGAAAGTCCTACATTTCAGTGACAAATCCTCAAATCTAAAGCCGTTGACTCTCTGTGGAGCTTTTGTCTGTGTCACTGCTCTAGCGCAGGTTTGACTGCTTAAGTTCGGCAACCCTACATTTATATTCTGTTTATATTATGTTGTAATAGCTCAGCATTGCATTGAGCTGGTTTCCCATCCCAGGACCTGAGGGATTGTCTGCTCCTGGCACAGAGTTTGTCCCGGTCCCGCTCACTTGGTGCGTTACTGCGTGTTCCAGTCAGTGGCACAAACAGCATTATTGTATATCTCGGCAGTCTTATTCCCACACTTGAAAGCTCTAAGTGATGGTGTATCGTTCTCCAGAGTAAGAGAGAGCAAGAGGCACTGTATAAGCTCCGTAATAAAGTAAACAACCAACAGCACTGGCAACTGTTTGGAGAAAGGCCCGCCACTAAACTCAGATACTAAACTATGTTACGGTGACATGTCTTGCTGATTTACACAGGTTTTGGCAGCATTCTCCTACAGAAATATACGGAACAGTTTATCTGGTCGTGGATAGGAGCTGACATGCTCCTCGGCTCTGTTTACTTTCCTGTGTGCGCATTTCCAGATCTCAATATCCTCCTTAATCCATGTTTCAGTCAGCAGTTAATTTGTCAATTAGTCAACTAGTCAAACCATTATTACATTTAGACTGTTTAAATACATTATCAGCAAAATAAAGGTTGAAATATGCTGAATATTTACAATTATGAATATATTGTCTTTGTGATAAGTTAAATATGAGCTCAATCTCTGTGAAATGTAACTGTTATAAACCTGAGCAAACAGATCAGAGCAGAAAAACATTGAGGTCAATTGATTTCAGTGTAATATTTCATGATTTTTGTGACTGTGACAGGTCTGTGTTTAAATAAACTTTCTGAAGCTTTCTTGACAAACTCTGTTTAACTTAAATGAGTGGCAAACTTAGGCTTCAACTGACTTTTTACCATTTGGAGTTTCTGTTTATTTTAAATTATAAAAATATAGTCTAAGCCAGGGGTGTCCAAACTTTTTCCACCGAGGGCCACATACATAAATTTAGACCAAGCGGAGGGCCACAAATAAATCGTGAAACGTTCAAAAAAGTTGCATTCATCTGATTTTTAAAGTTCCACCACACCTAAATTCAGTCTCAGTGCTTTAATATCAGGTCTGTCTCACACCAAAATGTTAGTTATTTAGGTTGGAATTGTAGAAAATCTGAAATTTTCTGTAAAAAGTATGTCTTAGGACAATGTGGAACAATTCACCGGGAAGCTTGAGGGCCAAGAAAAATTGGTCTGCGGGTCGCTTTTGGCCCCCGGGCCTGAGTTTGGACATGTCTGGTCTAAGCTAACGACAGGTTCACACTGCACGGCAGCAGTTGGCTAAATCAGAATCAGAATCAGAAAGCGGTTTATTGCCATTGTCAGTGAAATTCACAAACATAGGAACTTGCTTCGGCGTAGGTGCAACATAAAGAAATGGATAAAATATAAAAAATATATAAAAAGGCATGCATAAAATTAAGAATAAAATTGACTAAGATAGACTAATGAACCGTTTCTCACAGCTAAATACGATTACGATATTATTTTTTTACAGTTGTCTAGTCACAGTTGCAGTGACATCTCTATGGAGACAAGCACGTTGAAAAGTTACATAGCGCACCTTTATTAACTGCTGCCATAAACGCTGAAAGGTGCCCGTCCTCAGCCGTATTGGAGTCATGTAGTTGTCCCTCGCTCGATGTGGCGACTGTGGCAGCGCGAGGAGGGGCCCGGGACCTCCTCCTGCGCTGATGAAGATGAACGAGCTAACAGGACATGACCAGATTGCTTTAGCGCGCGGAGGAGGGGGGCGACACAGGCTGCGGCGGTCGCGCTAAAGGCCCAGGTTGATTTATTGTTGTAGCGCATCGCGGTGGTTTAAACTGCCCTCCTTCTCTCGCTCAGCCACAGCCCTACAGTGTTTAATTACTGCTACAGTCGCTCAGCCATGTCTTTATTACACAGAGAGGTATCGCTCGTGCTCAGGGGAGAGTGGGGACAATGGGGCAAGACAGAGGAGAAATTACATAGAAAACCATTTTAAAAACAGCAGCGTACTTTGCAAAATAATAATTGAATTGTATTTTTAGAAACATGCCAAGCGGGGAATTGTTTTTTCAGATCCTTTCCCAGCGCTGACCATTGGCTGAATGCGTCTTCATCCCCATTTCAAACCACTCCCCTGTCAAATAAAACCTAAAACGGTTAAATATTAGAATAATTACTTGTGGTGTTGTCACGATTCCTTCTCAAATCTCAAACTCAATCTTGATATTAAAGAAATGGCTCGACCCAATTAATTTTTTGTTTACAGATTTTTGTCCTGACAATCTGACATATACTGTACCTGCCCACTACTTTACTGTTGTTTTTTTACACTTTTATCTAATTTGTTCTACTTCTGTAACTATTTGAACTTTAAAGTCTATATGACAGGTTCTTATTTTTCTCTAATACTGACTTAGTTTGGTGGGAGGGCACCTGTGTTAAATATTTATCATAGTTTTACATTTGTGAAGTAGCAGTTTGTGAAGAATATTTGAAGAATAAAAGTTTGAAATGACAGGAAGTAGTGCTGAGTTCTAAAATGGAATCCCTCTGTGATGTCATCAAAAAGCGACATACAGTTGACAGTTAACGCTCAACTGAAACATCTTTCTGACAGTTTAAACGATCATTCAGCAAAATAAAAGTGTTATTATTTGTCAAATCATAGCTATTGTGTAATTTAAATGGATTTTGGTCCTTGTTTTCAAAATGGTTGCTAGGTAACAGTTGCAGAATTACCTCTAACTGTGTCATATTTGCTGCTCATGATGAACCAGGAAGTGACATTATACATTTTACGAAAATAGTCAAACTGGGGACAAACAGGAAAAATGCTTAAAAAAACATAAATATAATCATCTTCACTACATTTTAGTGAATAGTGACGTCTAATCTGTCATTTAGACTTTAAATTAATTCTATAATACAGTGTTTTTCAACCTTTTTTGCATTACCACACCTTTTTCATATTCCTTTTTTTGTTGTCGCTGGTATTCCGTGACACATCAACTGTTTAACTAAAACATCACACCATTTAGGAAAAAAAAGTATTATTTATTGCAAATATAGTCCATGCCGTTGTTTCTGGTTCTTTAATTTTGTAAATGGTGGCTGTTTATCGTTCAATTTTTGTGAGGAAGTTGCTCAGAACACTTATTATTATTTATTTAAATCCATGAATCTGACATTTTTTCAAGCACACCCAGCAAAACCTCAAGGCACACTGGTATATCCTGGTTTACTTTCATTACCAACCCAACAATTTCAGCACAAGTCCTATCAAATCATCTCCGTTTGAAATGTCACAACCCCGTTAATCACACCTTTTATTGCAAACCCAACGGCCGCACGTGCAGGAATAATACGCGCCGTTACAGGTGAGTCTGTGCGAATCTGAAGGTCAATGAGCGCGGCGTGGATACAAATAAATCTGGATTAAGATATGTGCATGTAACGGCGCGGGATGGAGGAGGAGGAGCGGGGAAATCCTCCGAGACGAGCCCGGCGAGGCGAGGTGCAGAGCGGGCCCTGCCTGGTCGAACGAGCCGAGGATGAATTCATAAACGGTCTGCGGGGACGAAGAGGAGGAGCCGAGGGAAACGTTGACGAAATAAGGGGAAATTGAATATATAGGGTTAACTGGGCAGCAAGTGAGGTTTGAAATGGTAATGTATTTGATTAAATTATGAGGGATCTTAAAGTCTATATATAAATGTATGTATCTCATGTTTTTCTAATTATGGCTTAGTTTGGTGCGATGGAACTTGTGGTAAATGTTTATCGTAGTTTTGCATCTGAAAAGTTGAGAAGAAATTGTGAATAATCAAAGTTACATTTCAGGAAGTAGTGCTATTTTTTATTTTTTTTTACTTCAACAATGTTCGTTATGTTTTCTTCAGTTATATCCACATTTAGATGCTTCTTAAAGACAAATAAGAAGAATAAGAAGAACCTAAATGTGGAATGCTATATTTTATTTAATTAAAGGCAACATATTCTGCTAAAATGACTTTTTTTTTTTGAGCTTTTAGCCATGTTTTAACAATGTTCCATCATCAAAAACACACCTGGAGTTGCATTCAGCTTCATTTACTCTAGTTTGATAAATACTGGTTAGAAAATCCTCCCTCCTCCGAGCGTCAAAAACACTTCCTGCTGAACTCCCTCAATCGATTATGTTTTTTCAGATAATATAGTCTTTAATGTGTTGTTTTAAGTCCTTAAATTATTGCTCGCTCTGATCATTTCTGCCTCTAAACACAATCACTGTAACTGCTGAGCTACATTAGCTTCTGCCGTCCCTTGAGTAATGGTACATTTTATTTAACTTGTGTAAGTGCTATGCAGTCAGTAGATGGCGCCTAAACTCAGGAAACAGCCGAGCGACAGACGCTCATTTGGCTTTTTTTTTAGATCTAAAACATGAGATGCTAGTGCTAGATGCACTAGCACTAGCTAGATGCTACTTAAGGTACTCAAGAGATACTCAAGAGGCCAATAACAATATTTAAAATGCATAATATTTCTCCGTTAACTGAAAAATACAAAGATAAATCATAACATTACATAAAAGGGACAAGGAGATTTTTTTTTTTTTTTTTTTTTGCTGAGGCTAAAAGTATATTGACTTATTTACGGGCAATGAAAGTGAAAATAACAAAGCAGATCAAATCATTCATTGATGTATAACAAAATAACACAAAAGAAAGTTATCCTTTCATTTGGTACTTTTTAATTAACATTTAGAGATGGATTTTTGATTTGTTATGTTTTCTAATGAATCAAGATATCTGTTTATTTTGATTATTTATCATTTAAATGAAGGATTATTTTTGGCATATTGTGCTTTGTGAATGTGATATTTACCAAATAACACATAAAGGTTTCCAAAGCATTGCATTGGCTTTTGTTTGGCTGAAACGTGTGACTGTGTCTTGGCGTTGCAGATGAATAGGAGCTTTTTTTTTTTTTTCTTTTTAAAGAAATTTTCCAGGGTGATCCATAGTCCTAGTATTTCTTCTCTAATTATACAGTATGTTGGTTATAAATATTTGCAGCCGTTTGAGTATATTAATCTTTATTTGAGCTGCAAACGATATCGCAAAAGAATCAAAATCGCAACAATCGATATCGCAACAAAACTAAATATGTCACAACAACATTAAGGTCCTCCAACTGACAGAAATGTACTGTTTTTAAAATAAAAATGTAGAAAAGGGTTGATTTTTATTCATGATACTAATTATTTAGTTTAAATTAGCCTGAATTTAGTCTTTGTTTTGTCTACTAAGCTTTTATTTTGACAGAGTTTCAATAAAACAGTAAGGTATTAACATAATTTGGTTTTATATGACTGAAATAATTGTGTCAAAACGTATATTTATGTAGCGTAGATATGTATATCGATATCGCAGCACATGGGTTAACCATATCGCATTGTGCTGCCATAAAAACATTCAAATCACTCATTTAATGATTACAACATACATTTGATTACCTTTTCCTGATCAGACCTACTTGCTTTGAAATAAATAAAAAAAAACTAAATATTTTCATTTATTTATTATTATTCAATATTTTAATTTTCCTTTTATTATTTTTTATCTTGCAGTTCTAGTATTCTGGAGTGGCATTTTTACTTTTACTCTCGAACAATATGCATCCATGGGTTTCAGACTGATGAAAATCTAGCACCGTTGCCATAGCAATGATCAATTCAAAACTAAGTATTTTATCTTTTGAATAGGCGAAAGTCTTCAAATATCGCCTATAAACATGACCTGAAACCAATGCATAAAATGATCTAAAAGTGACCAGATTTATCTAATAATCCCTGAAAAATCACTAAATAAATGTAATTTGTCATTTTCAGCTGTATTTATAGGTCTATGTCCAGATGTTACAATCAGCTGAATCAGAATTAGTTTTATTGAGCTAAAATCTGGAACAGTCTCCCTAAAGTTGTGAGACAGACCTCAACTCTGACAATGTTCAAATCCAGGCTGCATTCTTTACTTTTAAGATTCATTTTCTAACGATTATTATTAACGATAATAACGATTATTGATGTTTTTATCTGTTAGTTTTGTGATTTTAATACATTCTTAAATTGCTTTGTGTACTCTACAAAGAACTTGCCTTGAAATTAATTTTAATTGAAAAAACATAACTTACTCTCCATTTTCCCCCTAAATCTACATTAAAATCCCCCAAATCTCCATTAGATTTTGCAGAAAAATAAAGACTAAAAACCATAGGGCTTTTTCTCTACATTTCGCTGCAGATCTGACGGAAACTCAGACTAATCAAACATTCACTCAACTGACTGAACTGCATTAAAACTGAATCATTTCTGACACTTTCTGTGCATTTTATATTATTAGGCCTCGTCTGGTTTCCTCACACACAGATATAACACAGGAACTACTGCCCCCTGCTGGTTCAACCTGTCATTGCATCATCACATCTCGAGACAATAACAGGTCAAATTAACTGGAGGATTTGGAGTAATTGGAGTAATAACCTTTCAAGTAGCTCCCCAAAGTCTTTAGCAATTCTACAAATTAAAGGTGCAGTGTGTAACTTTTCTGGTGATTGGTACACATTGCTTTGCCTTGAATGTTCTACAGTGTGGTATTAAGGTGTGAGACTTTTTAATTATTTCATTTGTCCGCTTACATCCATAGTTTTATGTAATTTCAAATACTGTTTTTTGTTTTGTTTTTTTGCCTTAAAGTAGCAGCTGCGCCAAACTTTAAAATCTTGTGTTGAACATATTTTAACGAATCATACAAAAGGTTATGAAGCCTGATTTAAGTTTTTAAGTTCTAAGAAAGTAGAATGTTCAAGCAAAACTTCCTTCAGATCTAATTAAAAGTGCTCTTCAGATTTATATGTCTCAAATATGCACAATGTTGGTAATTTTTACACATAAAATGCTTTTTTTTTCTTTTTCTTTTTTTTTTAAACATTACATGATAACAACTTATAAAACACTTTATTTACATTTATGTAGGGAAACTACAGGAGAAGTTTCAAATTGACATCTCTAAGTTTTTTCCTATTTGCAGTGTCTCGCCTTTTATTTTAATGACAATTTAATGATAATGGTGTTTTTATTGATAAAACAGTGCATTCTTACTGTGAGCAGGGTCGCCTCTCCACAGATCTGACCTGTAACTGCTTGGCCTGGTAGCCTCATTTTCTCATCTTCGTGGAGATAGATACATATGGCTATACTTCCATGTTGTGGATTATTCCAAGCAAAGCAAAAGCAGGTGGTGGACCCTCCAACAGAAAACATAGTGCAACTTTAAGCTGAGCAGTTATGTTAGATTTTTCACACGTCCAGATCAGTGTAAGTATCTAACCACTTACTTCTGATGCGTTTCTTTGTGATCATCATTTTTGGTTCACAAATTATTCGTAAATGTTTCAATTAAATGAGTTGGTTTTGTAACAGAATCTGATATTAAGTGATTCAAATGAAAGAAGGCCAGACCAGGTAGATGTGAAAGTGGTTTACTGGATCCAGTCGCTTTGTCTGCGGATTTGCAGACGCCGCGATGAAGAAGCACAGAAGAGACCACCAGTTTATACGTCAATGCAAAACAGAGTAAAAGTGGGCGTACATAATGAGTTCCAAGTACAGAGCGTATGTTTCTACGAACACAAAGAAGTATGAACACATAATCAAAGAGGCCCTTGCATACCAAGACTGGACGTAAATGGGTGTAGAGCAGGGGTGTCCAAACTTTTTCCATCGAGGGCCACATATTGAAATATAGACCAAGCGGAGGGCCACAAATCAATCATAAAACGTTCAAAAAAGCTGCATTTATCTGATGTTTTAAGAACCACCACATCTACATTCAGTCTCAGTGCCTTGGTTTGTAAAGCGCTTTGGGTGCCTATTAGGTGGAAAAGCGCTCTATAAATAAAAATTCTTCTTCCTTCTTCTTTCTTCTTTCTTCTTTCTTTCTTTCTTCTTCTTCTTCTTCTTCTTCTTCTTCTTCTTCTTCTTCTTCTTCTTCTTCTTCTTCTTCTTCTTCTTCTTCTTCTTCTTCTTCTTCTTCTTCTTCTTCTTCTTCTTCTTCTTCTTCTTCTTCTTCTTCTTCTTCTTCTTCTTCTTAATATCAGGTCTGTACTGCACCAAAATGTTAGTTATTTAGGTTAGAATTGTAGAAAATCTGAAATGTGCTGTAAATAGTACTTATCAGGACAATGTGGGCCAGTTCACCAGGAAGCCTAAGGGCCAAGAAAAATTGGTCTGAGGGCCGCATTTGGGCCCCGGGCCTGAGTTTGGACATGCCTGGTGTAGAGGAACCTTAAAGTAACGAATGGGTTGTCGGGAGACCATATAAGGTCTTACGTGAACCAGATGTTGAACGACCTTTGACCTAGGAGAAGAGCATGTCCACGGAGATGAAAAAAACACACTTACAGAATCCTAACAGCAGGTGCTTTACAGGTGCTTTTTAAAGAGACCGTTAGATATTTCAAAGAGGAATGTTTTAAAGTCTTAAACACAGAGCGTGTCACGAGGACAGGGAGCTGAGTGTTACCGGTCAATATAAAAAACACCAAATTGAAAAATGCTATAGTCGCTGGTTTAACAGGATTAGCCGTTACCCTTTTTTGTTTCATAAACATATCCCCAGCTTTATATTTATATTTATGGTGTAGTATATTCTGTGTTATTGGGCTGGAAATGAACTGCTGTTTTATCGATCCGTGTCGTCTACAGCGTCTCATGTTACGATCCTGCAGGGGGAGCTAAAGAGGATTACCTGAAACACACATATTGATCAGGGTTTGTCCCCAGAGAGTCTGCACAGGGGCATGATGGGAGAAAAATACAATGCACACAATTTAACAAGGTGGCCACTTTATTAGGTACATCTGACAACATCCCATTTGCATTTCCATCAGCTTAAAGTGCGTATGACAGGTTTTTATGATTTTCTAGTTTTAACTTTATCTGGTGGAGTAAAACCTGTTGTACATACGTATAATAGTTTTACACCAACCGAGAATCAGTTTGTGAAGAAAGTTGAAAAATATGTTGAACTTTACAGGAAGTAGAGCAGAGTTCCAAAACACAATGACTTCACGCTAGGGAGACACACCAGGGACAATTCACAACCGAGAAACACAATTTCTGATCCTTTAAACATTAATTCAACAAAATAAAGGTGTTGCCATACATTTTTATTTGTCAAATAACCATTTTTGTGACATTAGAGGTGTTCATAACATGGTTGCTAGGTGACGAGTACAGAACTTCCTAGTGTGATGTCATGATTTAGAAACAGGAAGTAAAGATTTTAACCTAAAAAATGGCCAACCTGGGATAAATATAGTTAATTCTTTAGCAGAACCTTAAGTATAATTATCTTATCTGTGTTTTAGTAAAATTAGTACATCAACCTGTCATGGGCCCTTTAAAGTCCATATGACAGGTTCTCCAAATGTTCAAATTATGACTTAGTTTGGTGGGAGGGCACCTGTGACAATTATTTATTATAGTTTTACGCCTGTGAAGTTGCAGTTAGTGGAGACACTTTGAAAAATAAAAATGTAAAAATATAGGAAATTGTGCCGAGTTCCCAAACGTAATCCCTCTGTGATGTCATCAAAAAGCGACATGTCGTTGTGAATACGGACAGTAGACAATTTACACACAACTGACAACATTTTTTGATCATTTAAACTGGCATCTAACATAATAAAGTTGTTATCAAGTGTTATTATTTGTCAAACCATAACTATTGTGAAATGTATACGGATTTTGGCCCTTGTTTTCAAAATGGTTGCGGGTTGGAATCACCTCAAACTATGGCTTATTTACTGTTCATGTTCAACCAGGAAGTGACATTATAAACTTTACAAAATCAGTCAAACTAAGGACAAATAGGTAAAATGTTTAGTAAAATCTTAAATATGATTGTATTCACTACGTTTTAAATGTGTTGTCTAACTGTCATATAGACTTTAAACCAGGACTGAACCAGGACTTAACCAGGACTGAACTAGCACTAAATCAGGACTAAACCAGAACTGAACCAGGACTAAACCAGGACTGAACGGGGCTAAACCAGGACTGAACCAGGACTAAACCAGGACTGAACTAGCACTAAATCAGGACTAAACCAGAACTGAACCAGGACTGAACAGGGGCTAAACCAGGACTGAACCAGGACTGAACCAGGACTAAACCAGGACTGAACTAGCACTAAATCAGGACAAAACCAGAACTGAACCAGGACTAAACCAGGACTAAACCAGGACTAAACCAGGACTGAACCAGGACTGAACAGGGGCTGAAACCAGAACTGAACCAGGATTAAACCAGGACTGAACCAGGACTAAACAGGGGCTAAACCAGGACTTAACCAGGACTGAACTAGCACTAAATCAGGACTAAACCAGAACTGAACCAGGACTAAACCAGGACTGAACTAGCACTAAATCAGGACTAAATCAGAACTGAACCAGGACTGAACCAGGACTGAACCAGGACTAAACCAGGACTGAACCAGGACTAAACCAGGACTGAACCAGGACTGAACGGGGCTAAACCAGGACTGAACCAGGACTAAACCAGGACTGAACTAGCACTAAATCAGGACTAAACCAGAACTGAACCAGGACTGAACCAGGACTGAACCAGGACTGAACAGGGGCTAAACCAGAACAGAACCAGGACTAAACCAGGACTGAACCAGGACTAAACAGGGGCTAAATTGGCACCAAATGAGGACTGAACGAAGACTAGGTATAACCCAGGACCAAACCAGACTGACCCAGGGATAAATCAGGACCAAACCAGGACTAAACCTGGACTAAATCAGGACTAAACCTGGACTGAACCCGGTGTGACGTCGATAATGTTTGGTCACAGAGTTTTATTTAATGTGATTTGTTCATAGTTAGTTTTAATTTGAGAAATGGACACTTGTACTACCTTCAGAACAAAGAATGTCTTGACATAGTTTAATCACTAAATTAATGTGATTTATGTTGTTGACTGTTTAAAATATGCAAATCTGTTCTTTTTGTATAATAAACATTAAACAAAGTTAGAATTGACGTTACTTTTGAAATAAAATTCACACATTTCTAGATTCTGATGAGTATACTATGTAAATTAGGCATATAGTTACGTTTAAAACTATTGTTAAATATATATAAGACTATTATGTGCTCACTCTGCCTCGCTCGGTTCAGCTCTTTGATTCAGTGAAACAGAGAGTGGATGATACTAATTATACTTGACAGAGGCCTGTTCTGGTCTAATGATCTCAGGGCTATTCATAAAGAGATCCAGACTTTGTGCTCACACTGGACTAACCCTGGTTTTGTTTTGAAGCCGGAGCATGTTTGTGGACTTCCCCTGTGCTCTGTGGCTGCTGTGCGTGTCTCTGCTGCTCGCTCTGATCTCCTGGACACTCCACAAGCGCCACGGTAAAGTTTAAATCATTTTATTGTACGTTTATATTTAATTTAGTTGACTCTGAGATTAAGATTAGTGTAGTTTGTGTATGGGATGACAGGGCAGTTTTGTATCAGTGGAGGATGAGCCACTTGTCCTGGTTTGGTCCTGGTTTAGTTCTAGTTTAGTCCAGGTTTAGTGAGCGCTAATATTTACTGTTTGTCTCATTATTCATTATTTAAAACAGTTTCTATCATGTACCAGCTTTTGAGAATTATCTAAGGTTTTGTCTGTCCAATTACATTAACTTAGCATTATAAATCCGATTTTACGGCCTGAAAATAACTCTTAATACACATACTTGTCTTGGACCACTACTTTGTAATTTTATTATATTGAGATATCAAATTAGGGCTGTCATTAATGATTATTTTAGTCGACTAAAATCACTGCCATTTTGAATTCGAATTTGAGGGCTTGACTATTTAAAACTTGAATTTTGATCTGAGAAAAACACAATGAAAACATTTACTACAAAATTCAGCGACAGAAATTCAAAAAAAAAAAATCAAGCATGTTTTTTCAGGGTTAAAACATTCAAAATTAGAAATCTGGCAGTATTTAAAATTCAAAATCTAATTAAATTAATTATCTTCCATATTGCAGCTTTTTATCCTCTTTCTTACGACAATGTTTCGCGATTCTAGCTCCGACAAACACTAAAAGTCGTTGAGCTTTGTGTCTCCTATCAGCTTTGAACCAAAACGAGATAAGAATGAGAAAACTGTGAGTCTGCGGCTGAAAGATACTGTAAAGAAGAGCCACAAAGACGAACATAAAGACACACTCACATGAACTATAGCTGTGAAAATGAGGGAAGATGCTGGAGAGAGTTAAATCCTGTAGAAAAGGTTTTACCAGTAAGTGTGAGGCAGAAGCTGACTGTTGTACTTTGGATAAATCATGTTGACATTTATTTTTGTGTTTTTCCAGGTGGTGATGATGAGGTTGACAGTGACAACAGTAAAACAGGTATTTATGAACAATTTAAAAGGTTTAAAGTGTGTATGACAGGTTTTAACAATTTTCTAATTTTGACTTTATTCAGTGTATTAATACTTTGTGTTAATACAAATTATAGTTTTACACCAATCAAGTCGCTATTTGTGGAGAAAAGTTGAAAAATCTGTTGACAATTACAGAAAGTAAATAAACTGATGACATCACGCTGGGGAGACAAAGGTTATGCATAATTTACACAAAATAAACTACTTTTTTGACCCTTTAAACTTTGATTCAACAAAATAAAGGTGTTCACATGTGTTTTTCTTTGTCAAATGAACAAAATCTGTGATTATGTTATGTTATGTGTTATGGCCACTGTACAGTGTGGTTGCTATGGTAATTTCCTAGTGTGATGTCATACTTTACAACCGGGAGTAAAATGTAAAACCTAAAAAACAGCTAAACTAGGGTTAAATTTGTAAAGATTTTTGTAGAAATTTGAATATATTTATCTTAACTGCATTTTAGTTAAATGTGCATTTCAGCCTGTCAGAGGCACTTTAATTGTCCTGTGTTTTAGAGACATTCTGATAGAGAGAGATCACTTATATTATGATTAGAGCTGCATGATTTGAGCTAAATATGATTTTTTTCTGAATATTTATATCTTAATCATAGGATTATTTTCGAAGTTCACATTTTAAACACAAGAATAATTGACAAAAAGACAGAAATATGAACTGGCAAACTAATAAAAGTGTGTTTCAGAACATGTTTGTACAAATCTAAAGTACAGTGTGAGCAGTTTTTATGCCGAATAAAACTGGATATTTTGTTTAAAAAAATTGAAGCCCTAATTGTGTCCATTAAAATTGCAATTTAAATTTGATTTCGATTGATTCTGCAGCCCTAATTATGATGATAAAATGATCTGGTGTGGGGTTGCTCTACAAGATTTATCGCAGTAGAGTTAAAATTTGCAATCTGAATGGGTCACATTTAACAAATCGCAACATCATTTTGTTGTTTGCAGAGGAAATTATGTTGCGATTTGCTAATTGCGACCATTCATTTGCAACTTTCACTTCTGTTGTCCTGTCTGTCATAAAACCTTCGTATTCAGACATGTTCAGAAATATATGTGGTTCTTGTAATGTTTAGCAGTTCATTTATTTATTGACTTTTATGTAACGGGGAATTCATATTTCTATCTTCTCTCAATGTTGCTCCTGGACCTGTTTACAATATATGCACTTTTACTTATTATTTTGTTATAAAGTTGCTCTTTTTAGTACAATTTTTTGCTACTCTACCCACCTTTGCTCATAAATCACTGCAGCTTACATTTACAATAACATTTTTATCTAACTTGGAGATATATTTTATATAATTCTAGGTCCAGAAGTAGCAGCAATAGATTCACAATTAACAGTTTCAATAACAAAATCATTGAACAAAATGTATAATATAAAAAAAGTGTTGATTCTTGATTTAAAGCTGAATTAGTTTCCTGATTAAGACACCAGATTAAGCTTTAAAAAAGAAAACAAGATCCGAGGCATTCCGGCTTAAAGGGCCCATGACAGGTTGAACTACTCATTTAACCAAAATGTAGTTCAGATAAACATATTTCAAAATTAGCTAAAATGCTTTACAAATTTTACACCGTTTTCGCAATTTTTAGCTTTTTAATTTTACTTCCTGGTTGTAAATGATGACATCACGCTAGGAAATTACCATAGCAACCACACTGTACACTGGGCCAAAACTCATCTAATGTCACATTTTTTTTATTTGACAAATAAAAATAATCGTGAACACCTTTAATTTAGTTGAATTAATGTTTAAAGGGTCAAAAAAGTAGTGTATTTTGTGTAAATGATGCATAAGCTTTGTCTCCCCAGTGTGATGTCATCAGTTCGTTTACTTCCTGTATTTTTCAACAGGTTTTTTAACTTTTCTCCACAAACAGTGACCTGATTGGTGTGAAACTATAATTTCTATCTACAACAAGTATTAATACACTAAATAAAGTCAAAATTAGAAAATCATAGAAACCCGTCATACGCACTTTAAGTAAGAGCACTTTATTATGGCGATGGGGCACGCCGATGTTCCCCTCTTTTACACCAGATGAAGCTTTGGTGCAGTCTTTTAATAGCCGCTGTGCACGTGGTGTTGTTAGAGTATCCTGAGGCATTCCCAGAGCTATGCGTGCCGCCTCTGCCAGCCCCTCTTTGGTTTCCACACAGTGTCAAACCTGCCCTCTACCACAAACTCTCCTTCATTCTGTCCCTGTCGCCGCAGCCTGCTCCGGACCGGGAACCATGGCCCAGAAGGCGCCCACAGACCCGACCAAGATGGGGCTGGGTCGGGCCATCGCGGTGCTGACCTCTGGAGGAGACGCCCAGGGTGAGTGAGGGCCACATGACTGCAGAGTCTGTCCCAGAGAGCGCGGGGCATTGTTCAGAGTTCAATGGTTTAGCAGTTATGTGGCGTACGAGCCGGGACAGTCTGGGAACGCTGTCGTCGGGATAATACAAATGATTAAAGTCAAGGCTTTGTCATAGAACAATATCTGTCATCAGGACAGACAATAAAGCTTACCTATGTCTGTCAGTCTATCTATCTATCTATCTATCTATCTATCTATCTATCTATCTATCTATACATACACACTGTCTTCTACAGTGAATCACCATTTTTGTCAGATGAATTTGTCCATCTGACAGAATTCAATTTTCTTTAGAGATTTATAACACCCTATGAATTATTTTCAATGTTAACATCCCATTTGACTTTCAAGACTCAAAGCCATGAATCTCGGTCATAAAACCCTGGCAATGGAAACAATAGATGGATACTTTTGAAACATACTTTTGGCAGTAAGAAAAAAGGCTATCACAAAAAATGGATGACACCAAATGAGCCTGAGGTGACTGGGCACAAATAGTGGTAAACATTTGCAAAGTGGAAAAACTGACCTTACAGTTAATTTGAAAATTAAAAATATAAACATTTCCATATTTTGCTATGCATACCCTCTTTCTGTCATGTTTTTGTTTGTGTTTTAAAATAAATATTAAAAAAATTTAGTAATTTGGAACCTGCAGAGAAGACACAGAACTTTTTGTAATTACAAAAATATTAACCATAAACCAGGTCCAAATCATGTCTAAAAAAAAAAAGTGTTTATCTGACTCTAGAACATGGAATATTTTGTAGACGACCCAATCATAATTACTTTAGGCATTTACTCCTTTGTTGTAAGTTAACTCTTATTAGCTTCAAATTATAATGGACACAAGTAGAGCTGCAACAATGGTCAATGGTCACATATTTATACAGCACTTTTCCACCTTCGAGGCACTCAAAGCGCTTTACATCAAGGAACCGTTCACCCATTCACTCACACATTCACACACCACACACACACACACAATAATTGGCTATTTATGAGTAGTCAACTTTAAAAAAGAATTTGTTTTTACATCATTGAAATCATTATTCAGACTATAGACTCTAAAACACAAATGAAAAGACCTTTTTACAACAAGACAGAAGCATAAATGTATCTAAATGTCAAAAAAGAAAAGGCAATTTCATCCATAATACACTTTATTCTGAAATATTATCCATCTGGAGGCCTTCAGATGGCATGTTTCAACCTTTATTTAGTTGAAAATGTATTTTAAAAGTCTCAATGTACAAAATACAAAAATGATCTGTGCGGCTTTAATGAACAGCAAACAGAGATCATAAGTTTTTAGAATTGAATAGATGCCCTACTTTTTTTCCTTCCTCCTTTTTTTCTACAACGCAGTTCTGCCGAAATCTGTTAGCTTAGCTGCCCCAAAGCCCTAAACTTAACCAAACTATCTGTTCCTAAACCTAACCTTAAAAATATACTGTAAAAAATGTGGCGGAGTATGTAAGTGGGCTGGGAAAAAATTGAAGCTGCTCTCCTCTATAGTCGTGTACCTTCTCCTGAAACACTGCCCCCTGGAGTGAGTGAGACTCCTCTGGCCTTTCACTTGATGAGGGCGCTCTACGTGTGACCTTTACAGAGAGCGTTCACACTTCTGATGCTCCGGGACGTGAGACGTGTCTGCTCTAAACTTTAGGCCCAACTAAATGCAAATGTGTACAACCCTGAGTCACGGGGCAAAAATAGCTCAAAGCATCTACATCCTTAAAACTGACTTAAACTCTTCTAAACTTTACTTTTTTGTGATCAGTCATTTATTATTATTATCAGGTTTGAACAAAATTGTCAATAGAAAGAATAAATTGTTTAATAATAGCACATACATAAAAGGTAAATACATACACAGTAAAAAGACTGCGTGTTGCATTTTCCATTTGATCTTAATGTTGTTGTTTAACCAGTTTAAATAAAGGTCAATACATTTAAAAAGAAGTTAATAAGAAAAAAAAACTACAAATCAACTTTTGAATTTTAACGTGATAATAACAATTAATAGTCTGATAAATCATGGAGAGTGTGTTTTAAAGCCCTGTGTGAATGTGACTCTGTGTGAGCCTAATTTTAGAGCCTGACCTTCTGTCTGAGTTTGTAAAGTGCAGGAGGGACTGGTCAGGCTGAACTTCAATGTAACGGGAGAAGATGTGCAAGTCTGAAGTTAATTTGCCACATAAACATGCTCACAGTGCAATATGTCAACATTCTTCTGTCAACAAACAATACAAACGCATGCGCTGTGATGTGCTCTGTAATGTACCTGAAGCCTCACCATTTTCCAAATAAACAAGTCACTGAAATGGTGCATTAGTTGTATTGACCAAAAATGTACGTCTCAACATATTTTTGAATTACCCCATAGCAATGTCTGGATTAAACTGAGACAATGAATCAGAAATGTGCTAAAACAACCCTGCAACGTCAAAAAGAGAATGGGTTGTAAACATGAACACAAAAATGCAGAATAATCTTTATAACCATAACTGAATCATTTTTCATTTTGGATCTGCTCGTTTTGGGTTATGCTTTAAAAAGACTAGCTTGTGTGCTTCCAGTGAATGTCAAATATGAATAAGATGTTTTGTTTTTTCTCTTACTCTGGGGGTGACGCTTTAATGCTTTATTGGCCAATATGGGATTTTGGCCAAAGCTGATTGTTTAAAATCCCGAGAAACCAATAGCCAGTAGAGTCAATTTGCATGTGCATTTTATTTTATTTACTACAAACTCACCCTCAGCACTGTTTTACTGCAAACTGGACATGAATGCAGTGTCCTCTTCACGCTTAAGGGTTCAAATAAAGCTTTATGCACACTGTTTAGGTCAAACAAAGCACTTCTGCCGATAGCTGATGCACTAAAAAGCACAAATATCGGCCCAATGTATTAGCCAACAAATTAATAGGATCCATCTCTAGTATTCCCAGGAATCTCACAAAACAATACGTTTTCCAACATCAAGCAAATCAAAAAGATTATGTTTTCAGTGTGTAGAAAAACAAAATGCATGGGAAGTTCATGTGATTTATGATTAAAGGGCCTATGACAGGTTGAAACACACATTTAACTAAAATGCGGTTAAGATAAATATATTCAAATTTCTACTAAAATATTTACAAATTTAACCCGTTTAGCTGTTTTTTAGGTTTTAAATTTTACTCCCCTTTGTAAAGTATGACATCACGCTAGGAAATTACCATAGCAACCACACTGTACATCGGCCAAAACTCATCTAATGTCACAGATTTTGTTCATTTGACAAAGAGAAACACATGTGAACACCTTTATTTTGTTGAATCAAAGTTTAAAGGGTCAAAAAAGTAGTTTCTTTTGTGTAAATTATGCATAACCTTTGTCTCCCCAGCGTGATGTCATCAATTTATTTACTTCCTGTAATTGTCAACAGATTTTTCAACTTTTCTTCACAAATAGCGGCTTGATTGGTGTAAAACTATAATTTGTATTTACACAAGGTATTAATACACTGAATAATGTCAAAATTAGAAAATTGTTAAAACCTGTCATACACACTTTAAGCTCATGATTCAGTCTTAATGCAGTAGTCAGCAGGTATTCGTCGATGTAAACCCTCATTCGTCCAGGTGTGGTCCATCGTAGAAGGGGGTTCAGAGGTTGTCATCCGGACGCCGTTTAAAGATCGAGACGTTTCGACTTTTATCCAAAAGTCATTGTCAATCAGAGAGCTGGTATGGGAACCTGGGCCTTATATGCTACTCTAAGTAGTGGGAGTCCAGCCCCCAGGGAGGAGTCACTGCACTCCTGTCTTTGTTATAAGATTGTTTGTTTGTCACCTGGGATTTAATTAATTGGTCTATCTTGTTGATTAATGGTTGGCCTCACCTAGTTTCACCTGTGTCTAAAGGTCTATTGTTATCTTGATAGCTGGCTGTTGCTCCCTCCTCACTACTGATTGCCTCATTAGCATTTGACTGGTTGACAATGACTTTTGGATAAAAGTCGAAACGTCTCGATCTTTAAACGGCGTCCGGATGACAACCTCTGAACCCCTTTCTACGATAGTCAGCAGGTATTTAAGTGTAACAGTGCAATACATGATGAATTATCGCTGACTAATATGTAATAAATGAAATGCAGGTATGAATGCAGCCGTGAGGGCCACAGTCCGAGTGGGTCTTTACACCGGGGCGAAGGTCTACTTTGTCCATGAGGTAAAGAAACAAACATCTATGGAGCTCCTTTTCTTTATGGATTCGGTAAATGTTATTCTGCAGAAGGAGCTGATGTGTTTTTGTTTTTCTTCGGTGACAGGGTTATCAAGGTCTGGTGGACGGAGGCGACAACATCCGCCCGGCCACGTGGGAGAGTGTCTCCATGATGCTCCAACTGGTGAGGAATAGTGGACTTGTTTTTACATCAATAACAAAAACAACGCTGTTTTTATTCTGGCAAAACACACAGATACTTTGAGGTCGCTCTGAGTTCAACCTGTCTCTCTATTGAATAAATAAAAGCAAAATTCAACAGTTGTTTTTAGAAGCACTGGCCAATAATTTTCTAGTTTTCTGGTGTGGATTAGGATTTAGGACCAGGTGGCAGGTCCAGGTTTAGTCCTGACTCTGGCACCAGCAGGAGGCCGGTCCATGTTTAGTCCTGACTCTGGGCACCAGCAGGAGGCCGGTCCATGTTTAGTCCTGACTCTGGCACCAGCAGGAGGCCGGTCCATGTTTAGTCCTGACTCTGGCACCAGCAGGAGGCCGGTCCATGTTTAGTCCTGACTCTGGCACCAGCAGGAGGCCGGTCCATGTTTAGTCCTGACTCTGGCACCAGCAGGAGGCCGGTCCATGTTTAGTCCTGACTCTGGCACCAGCAGGAGGCCGGTCCATGTTTAGTCCTGACTCTGGCACCTGCAGGAGGCCGGTCCATGTTTAGTCCTGACTCTGGCACCAGCAGGAGGCCGGTCCATGTTTAGTCCTGACTCTGGCACCAGCAGGAGGTCGGTCCATGTTTAGTCCTGACTCCGGCACCAGCAGGAGGCTCATAGATGTGTAACAATGGAGCTGTATATGTGCTGACCACTGGGGGCGGTAGTGAACACAATGAAGCGTTGACGCTAAACTTAAAAAAAAAATTGAGCTTCAAAACTAATAAATTCTTCTCTGCTCTTTTCCAACAAATGCGTTCTAAAAACTTCTGTGGGCGCCTCCATGTTTGTTTTTCTAGCTGAGACTTTTGTTCCGTTTTGGTCAATTCTATAACTGATAACCTTGACATTAGAAACTGTTATATAAGTGGTATAAATGAAGCTACAATAAACACGCTTCAAACACACAGAGCTGTTTGCTTATCAAAATGATCCTCAACTTGTCAGATGTACTTTCGGCCCTGGAGAGATAAATAAATAAAAATACACCACATTATGGCCTCAGCGTTTATTGTAAGTACTTTTTTGTGTGCAATTTTTTGTAATTTTGGTAACAGTCAGAACTGCATTCATTGATACGTATCCAATTTTTGGCCCGAGCCAGTAAACTGGCGAGGGACATTGTTCTTCGTCGGTTTCTTGCTTATTTTTCCCGTTTTCATACTCTTCGCGGCCCTTTTTGACCCAGTAAACATGCACGAAAAGTCTTTAATGGGGGTATAGTCGCGATCGGCCCGGAAAAAAATTTCGTATTTCGCGCGTCTCGAGAGCGTCCGACCCGGCCCGAACGAGCAGCACCGGCCCGAATCGGACCCTATGGGAAATGGGACGAGCAAATTTTGCCCGACGCGCACGAAACTCGGAGCAGTGATAGAGAACAGTGAACCGAGCAAAACATGACATTGGAGCGCGGCCCTCGGACCAAGCGCACGGCGGCCATATTGGACCGAAGTCGCCACGCCAGTTTGACTTTTTTTTTTTGAGCTCCGATGAGTCCTAGGGTTTTGGCCCGACATGGGTCTGGCATATACGTAGACGATCTACACGGATTGAAATTCAATAGTTATCCACTTTTTTTCGGATATCTCGAATGGTCTCGCCGTGGCTCGCCGTCCAAGAACGCCTTCGTTTCCTGTTTTTCCGATCGCATGTCACGGGTACACGCTTGGACTGAGAGAGCTGTAATTTCAGTCACGAGTGCGTAATTATAGTTTGAATGTAATGCATTTTTAAAAATTAATTAAAAGTACTCGCTAGCGCCCCCTACCTATTAAGTGAAAAGTCGACATTGTCCAATTTGGACCAACCTTGGGGAATATGTCCAGTGCAGGGCGCCATGAAAAAAACTGAATTAGTAATATGGTGCATTTATCACCGTTGTCCACCAGGGGCGCAAAGAGTATTCACGAAATCATTTGAATAGCTCCTGCACGCACATGCATACTCCGATCGACATGAAATTTGAAACACATGTAAACGTCAAGCAGCTGAATCCATTTATATGCGCACAATAACAATCAACCCTATGGCGCCATCTGTAGGAGCGCACTAAATTACAATGGGGAGAAAAACAATTACTTTGACTTTTATTTGTGAAAATTTGCACACAAATCCTAGACGGCGTCCTGATCAGAAAAGCCAATGAGACCCATGGCCTATTCTTCACACTTTTGCCTCTAGGGCCCTCCAGAGCTCCTATTCATTCTCTATGGGAGTCTGGCTCTCATCAAACAAAGATGCAGCAAAAACCCACTAAGCAGTGAGGAACAGCCACCAAACTTAATACAATGTCTACATATAAGAGACATTAATGGTTCATAACCATATTTTTCATGCAAGTCAAATACAGCCTCTACAGCGCCACCTGTTGGGTCAGGCCTATGGAAAGGGAGATGCATTTAGTTTGGAGGAGGCCCATAAAATTTGGCACAGTGATAGTACACATAAAAAGCACCCTAAAACATAATTGGTGCTCAGTCATCAGACCAACGACAAGGCAGCCATATTGATTTTAATTTTAAACTCCACTTTAAGTTTTTATTTTCCATTGAGAACTTGTCCTAGGGTTTTGGCCCGACACCGGTCTAACCTACACGTGTCTAATCAAGACAGATTGAAATTTAATAATCTGCCAATTTTTTTGGCCTATCTCGCACGGTTTTATCGTGATTTCCTCTATAAAACGCCTTAATTTCCTGTTAATTTCAATATCTCTCCTAGCCACAGGTATTGCCCTGCAGAGCCCAAACTGTAGTCATAGATGCAGAATAAAATATTAAACGGAACAGACTCAGGAGCACATAAGCAGGTTTCACTATAGCGCCCCCTGCTGGTCATGTAAAAGTACCAACATTTCCTAATTTCCACGAAATCTTGTACACTGATTTGAAGCGGCAAAAGCTGCAAAAAAGCCATTTACACCGATGTCCTATTTTAGATCGTTTGGCCTGGGGGGGCCCGCATATCCCCCATTAATTTCCTATGAGACATGTCATAAGTCTATGGAGAGGTCAAAATTATTTCGAGCAAAGTCAGTGAAACTCGGCAGACGCATTATTTAGAGCATTCCGATCAAAGACGTCAATTACATCGAAGCCGTGTTTTGGACGGTTTCGCCACTTCTGGAGAGCAGCGCCCGCCAATGCACTTCTATAGGGACGCCACCCGGCGTGAGCGGGGGGAGGGGGGTCACGGGGGCCCGAGTGACGCTCAGAGGAGGAGGACGGCGCCCCGGGACGATTTGGGACTGGCCGAGGCCGCGTGGGAAGGCGGTCGCATGCGGGGCGAGGGCCACCATCGCTGCTTTTGCGGCTTTAATTGGCCCGAGCCAGTAAACTGGCGAGGGACATTGTGTTTCGTCGGTTTCTTGCTTATTTTTCCCGTTTTCTTACTCTTCGCGGGCCTTTTTGACCCAGTAAACATGCACGAAAAGTCTTCAATGGGGGTATAGTCGCGATCGGCCCAGAAAAAAATTTCGTTATTCGCGCGTCTCGAGAGCGTCCGACCCGGCCCGAACGAACAGCACCGGCCCGAATCGGACCCTATGGGAAATGGGACGAGCAAATTTTGCCCGACGCGCACGAAACTCGGAGCAGTGATAGAGAACAGTGAACCGAGCAAAACATGACATTGGAGCGCGGCCCTTGGACCAAGCGCACGGCGGCCATATTGGACCGAAGTCGCCACACCAGTTTGACTTTTTTTTTTTGAGCTCCGATGAGTCCTAGGGTTTTGGCCCGACATGGGTCTGGCATATACGTAGACGATCTACACGGATTGAAATTCAATAGTTATCCACTTTTTTTCGGATATCTCAAATGGTCTCGCCGTGGCTCGCCGTCCAAGAACGCCTTCGTTTCCTGTTTTTCCGATCGCATGTCACGGGTACACGCTTGGACTGAGAGAGCTGTAATTTCAGTCACGAGTGCGTAATTATGGTCTGAATGTAATGCATTAATAAAAATAAATAAAAAGTACTCGCTAGCGCCCCCTACCTATTAAGTGAAAAGTCGACATTGTCCGATTTGGACCAACCTTGGGGAATATGTACAGTGCAGGGCGCCATGAAAAAAACTGAATAGGTGATATGGTGCATTTATCACCGTTGTCCACCAGGGGCGCAAAGAGTACTCACGAAATCATTTGAATAGCTCCTGCACGCACATGCATACTCCGATCGACATGAAATTTGAAACACATGTAAACGTCAAGCAGCTGAATCCATTTATATGCGCACAATAACAATCAACCCTACGGCGCCATCTGTAGGAGCGCACTAAATTACAATGGGGAGAAAAACAATTACTTTGACTTTTATTTGTGAAAATTTGCACACAATTCCTAGACGGCCTCCTGATCAGAAAAGCCAATGAGACCCATGGCCTATTCTTCACACTTTTGCCTCTAGGGCCCTCCAGAGCTCCTATTCATTCTCTATGGGAGTCTGGCTCTCATCAAACAAAGATGCAGCAAAAACCCACTAAGCAGTGAGTAACAGCCACCAAACTTAATACAATGTCTACATATAAGAGACATTAATGGTTCATAACCATATTTTTCATGCAAGTCAAATACAGCCTCTACAGCGCCACCTTTTGGGTCAGGCCTATGGAAAGGGAGATGCATTTAGTTTGGAGGAGGCCTATGAAATTTGGCACAGTGATAGTACACATAAAGACAACCCTAAAACATAATTGGTGCGCAGTGCTAAGACAAACGACAAGGCGGCCATATTGATTTTAATTTTAGACGCCACTTTAAGTTTTTTTTTTCCATTGCAAAAGGGTCCTAGGTTTTTGGGCCTAGATCAGTCTAACATACACGTTCCTGATCAGGACGCATTGAAATTCAATAAAAAAACAAATTTTGGAGATATCTCTTAGGGTTTGCGCGTGACTTCCTGTCAAATATCGCCATCATTTCCTGTTTTTGTGCTTATCCCTCAGAGGCACTTGGACTGTGCCTACAGAGCCCAAATTGCCACCAATGATGGAAAATTGAATATTACACAAAATAGACCAGGGAGCACAGGACCACTAATAACTATAGCGCCCCCTACAGTTCACTTAAAAGTGTCCAGATTGTCCGATTGACACCAAATCTTGGGACATGATTCTTTGCTATATAAGATACAAAAAAGTCAATGAGACCCATGGCCTATTTTTCACACTTTTGCCTCTAGGGCCCTCCAGATCAAATCAAATCAAATCAAATCAATTTATTTTTGAGCGATTTTAAAACCGGTGTAATCGGACATTACACCTCTTGAGTGGTTCTGGCTCCACAGTCCAAGTGGATGTCAGTCCTAGTTCATCTGCAGCCTGTCCGTCCGTGGGAGTAGGATCTCTCCTTCACTGTGGTTCTCCCCGAGGTTTCTACTTTTTCCCATGGGGTTTTTTGTAGTTTTTCCTCGCCGCGAAGGAGGGTCAAAGGGGCGGAAACTGTTAACAACCTCGCTCCTGATTGGTCCATGTGGTTGCCACGATAGGCACTCGGATTTCCAAATATGGAGTCTGGCTCCACTATAGCAGCTACAACCGCTAGCTCCACTTTAGCCGCTATAACTGCTAGCCATGATGGGCTTCATTTGGGTGACGTCACAATCCCTTAGTCCATCGATATGTACGGTCTATGGTTGAAACAGACAGTGAAGTCAAAAAACATAAAAAAAGATGGGAAGTTTAAGAAGAACACTTAGGGTGATTAATTCTGTATAGGTTTAATTTTTCGTCTAGAAGTACACCTTCGATTTAAATCAATTATTCTTGTAATTCACAATCTAGGATGGTAACAGAAGACCATTTCAGGAAAAGATTTATGAATCGAACTAAACAAACCTATATTTAAACTAATTATATTTTTAAAATGGTAGTAAAAAATTTTATCAGCAAGATAATAAAAACCAAAACGTAAATACTATGTGAATGTATGTATGTATGTATGTAAATAAATTTAAAATTTCCCGAGAATAAGATTATATATAAATAGATTTTAAACAATTATTAATTAATTAAAATAATAGTAATAATCATTTAAAATAAAAAGGACAAATTAAATATATGTTAAAATGACAGACAAATGAATTAATTAATAAATAGGTCACAATGTTTATTTACTACATGATTTACTTTTTAAAAATGTATTTATTTACTTTATTTTATTTATTTATTTTCTTTTTAAAGTATGATTTAGTAATATAGCCAGGCCATATGCTGGAAGACTGGTGTTGCTTTTTTAAATTATTTGTTATTAACTGTTATTGTATTTTGTCTTAATGTTTGTTTTGTTTTTTGTTTGCCTTTAATTCTCTTTCTGCCGTCTGTCAGATGGGGATTCTGTCTTGTGTGTGTGACCTTTGTTTGTGCCTGAGTATTTGTTGTTGTGTGATTTAAAAAACAACAACAACAACAACAACAACGGCGAGACCTCAGAGTCAAACATCTGCAAATGAAAGCCACAAACAAAGATTTTAAGCAGCTCTACCTGATGGTTAGAGCGCGGAGGGTAAAACGACTGGACTTTTTCACTGCCTGGATGAAAATTTAGTAAAAAGAATATTGGCTGTGTGGAAAAATAACCCTCTGTTTGTCTTGTTGTTAATCAGATCCCTTTTTAATTACATGGAGAATTTTGTGGGCTACGATCGTCACTGGATTTGCCATTTTTATGTTGAGTTTAATGCAGTTCTACAATAAATATGGCATAGTCTATTTGTGTATTAATTGAAAAATATAGTTTTTTATTGCAGGCGGGTTAGTGTCGGGTTTTATAATCACATCGCATGTTTTCGGGTCGGCCAGGGCAGGTCCAGGTTAAAATTGGGTCGAGCGGGTCAGAAAAAAAGCCGACTGCGCAGACCAGTAAGAATAAACCAGTGAACAATTACTGGACTAAAGTCACAATCATTTAAATAATCAGTTCGTTGCAGTTAATCGATTAACTTGCTGTAGCCCTACTACATAGTTAAATTTATTTATTACAGAATCACAAAATAAATCACAAAATAAACTGAAAAAAGCTTTGTAAAAAGGCAAGTAGTTGCTCAATCCATCGATTGAAAAGGGATTTCGGATGGAAACGTCGAAACGTCTTGATTTTTAAAACATTGTCCAGATGACTACCTCTGAAACCTTATCTACGATGGATCACATCACATGGACAAATGAGGGAATACACTCCTGAATACACTCTTCTCCAATACTTTACACTGGAAAAACGATTTCTAGATGAGTTAAAATGTCTTGATTTCAGGATATTAATCTGAATTTCAGACGTTTTGACTCGTTAAGATCAGTGGAGACGATTTATTTGATGGAACTAGATTATTTTACTTGTTTCAAACCGTTTGTGACTTGTTTCAAAACATTATTTCTTACTTCAATCCAAATTATCTGTCAGTGGTTAAGATCATTTTACTTACACGACTGACAAATGTATTTTGTCAGTCATTCATTCATTCATTTTCTACCGCTTATTCCCCATTTTCTTATTTTATATATCAGAAATACCTTGAAATCCCTTAAATATTCTGCATCACATCAGCAATTAAATCTCATCGAGTCAAAACTTCTCAAATCCAGATAAAAATGATCAATTCAGGCCATTTTAAGCTTGGATAGATTTACATTTTTTGCTGTGCAGGAGATAATTTGGATTGAAGTAAGAAATAATGCATTGAAACAAGTCACAAACGGTTTGAAACAAGTAAAATAATCTAGTTCCATCAAATAAATCGTCTCCACTGATCTTAATGAGTCAATATGTCTGGAATCCAGATTAATATCCTCAAATCAAGACATTTTGACTCATCTAGAAAGTTGTTTTCGCAGTGTAGCATCTTAAAATCTCCATTGATTTAACCTTGGGCTAATGTCAAACTCTGTTGTCCTGATCTGATCTGATCCCATCTGAGGTGATGACATCATCACATTCTAGAACGTGAACAAACCTATTAAAAACTGGATTCCATCAGAAGTTGTGACATCATCATATTCTAGAACAGAACTTCAGCCAGTCTTTGCGTATCCATGGTAACCGCAATGCTATGTCACAAAGTGTTGATAAATCCTTTGAACTTGAGTCTACTTAAGCCCTGGATTTATATGATTTTACTCAGTTAAACAATAGAGCAGTAAGTAGAAACACAACAGATCATACGAGCCTCTCTATCTGACTGAGGAGATAAAAATGCCGCTAAACAAGAAAATGAGCTTTACTCCTCCAAATGTGGTTAAGCCAAAGCGAAAGGCTGCAGCCACACCGGTCTATGAGGCGTACGAAGAATATGAGGACGATCCGATAGTGGAGTTAATAACTGACGATCCCCGCCCGGTAAAAATGAAAACGGTAAGACGCGTCCAACATTCACGCCCTGTGACTAAAGAAGCATGGACAACTCCTGTGTTTGATTTGTCTGACTGTCAAAGCAGCCAACATTCACGCCCTTCGACTAAAGAAGGATGGACAAGTCCTGTGTTTGATTTCTCTGACTGTGTGGAACAAACCAAGTCGTCGGTTCAGTTTATAGCTGCCATTTTAGAGGAATCTGATAGAAATCTCTTTGTCTATCAAAGCAGCCAACATTTAACTTCTAGGCAGAAACTACACATCAAGACAAACATGCTCTCTGACACAAGAGACGCAGCCTGGAAGATTGACAAAATTTTCACAGACACTTTGGCTGGAAGGATTAATAAGACTGCCTGCTTAAAACAAGTCTGTGAAGCCATACGGGACTTTTTCCTTTACAGGATGGCAAAACAGGAAATGTTGGCACTGTTGACCGAGCTGACTTTTATCTCCAAAAGTCATCCTGCGGACGTTGGGATTCGAATGATGGATGCGCTGGACTGCCTAGTGGAGGATATACTACTTCCACAAGTCAAGGAGTGCTTCTTTGGTCACGTCGAACCAGAGGAATTTCAGATCAGAACTGACTCCTTCACACAGTCTCTCGTGAACATGATAGCGTTCAATCTGAAAACCAAAAACAAGGCAGCAATAACCCAGCAGATATATGACCAGATGCTTGAGGTTTTACTGATGCTGCATAAATGGCTGCTGGAGGAAGAAAAAAAAGGTGCCAAGGCGGATACTATCCTTGCTCTTCAAGAGATCCAACAACTGTACAGGGTGAAGTTGGCACAAGTTAGAAAGACACAAACAGCCGCCCAATTCCGCACACGGCCAACTCGACCCTCCGTCCCAGTGAAGGCCCCAGTCACCACGGCACCAGCGCCGGCCGCCAAGCGGACAGCAGAAGAGCCAGATGTCAAGCCGATGACTCCAGCACCTGACCCCAAGAAGAAGACACCAGCTCCTGTCTCACCCCCAAAGCCAGAACAGCTGCTAAGTGAGAGCCTGTCCAGCAGCAGTGACAGTGGGAGTGAAGACAGTGATGACGACGACTCACCGGGATACACATGGGACCTAAAGCTCTTCACAATTATGGCATCCACGTTTATGGAGAAAATTGTGAAATACAACAACACGTACCACATCTTCTCGCTGGATGAGTCCCACGTCCACGCCCTGACTAATAACTTAGCTGCACAACTGTTTGCTGACCTGCAGGGATGGCACATTGCTGTGGTACCATCTGCTGAGAACGCCGATAAGGTCGCCAGGGACACAGTCAGAAAACTGAAAAAACATACACAGCTGACAAGATCTGTGTTTATTTCATTGAAGGCACCTTCACCCGCGGCCTCCTCACGGCGTTCAAAGAGCGGCTGCTCTCAGGTGCAAACATGACACATAAAGTGTACAAATGGGGTAGAAAGGACTACGCAGAGTTGACCACCAAGCTGCTCTCTAAGCTGTGTAAAGATGAGCCGGTGGATATTCCAACCATCTCTGAGAATTTGACTGAGAAGTTATTGTCAGAGCTCCAAGGCAGTTTGATTTATGTCAAACCATCTGAGCACAAATTCAAAAAGGTGGCCCGGAATGTGGTAAAGAAGCTCAGAAAATGCTACCCCAAAAGATCTGTTAGCTTTTGCCTGGAGGACGGAAAAATGGACAGAGTCATCTTGGAGAAGTTGAAGAAGAAGCTGTGTACACCTCGGGCAGGTGTCAGGACTTTTTTCAAGACGGCAGGACAACGACTCACAGCAAAAACACCAGTTGTTCTCCCGACAAAAAAGCCCTCAGTTGTTACGCGGATGGCTTCAGCTGTTTTTAAGAATAAGGTAGCTCCCATGCCTGCCCCGAGGTCAAACCTGCAGCTTCAGCAGCGTCTCAGGAAGGTATCAGGACTTTTTTCGAGACAGTAGGCAAAAATGCCTAGTGTCTCATGAAAGGTACTGATCCGTGTGTGACGTGAAGCTACGGATGGAAGTTTTTTTCTATCTGGAGCTTCGTGTGCGACGGGAAGCTACAACACAGAATCAACCAGAAGACAAACAATGGCGAGACCTACTATGACTTTTGTTTGGTACAATGGAACAACATTCAGTCATGGGAAGGTTTGTAAATTGATGATATTCAGAGATCTAATAAAATGTGAAACAAAAATTTACAGGAGTTGTGGTTAATACATCCAATGACAACGAAGTAGGGATAATAAGTCACAATTGTAATGGCCTTGCAGACAACAGAAAAAGGAAACTTATATTTATGCGGCGACAGAACAAACCGCAAGATATATTTTTTTCTTCAGGACACCCACTCCATTAATACAAACTAAGATAAATGGAAAAAGGCCCAGAAATTCAAAAGGTGTAACGATATTGATAAAGAAACAATTTGATTTTAAACTATGCTCAATGGAAAAGGATTCTCAGGGACGTTGGATTGTTCTTAATGTAATAATCCATAGTCAGAGAATGTGTTTGTTTAATTTGTATGGGTCAAATGCAGGTGAAGCTTCCTTTTTTGACGAGATCAGGGTTTAACTGTTTAACTTATCATCGCTGGAGACTTTAACGTCGCCTTAAATAGTGTTGGATCGCAAAGGAAACAGTTCATTAAATCATCATCCTCAAGCTTTGCAAAAATTCAATAATGTTTTGGGTGCATTTGATTTAACTGATAATCTGGAGACTGAAAAACCCTAAATTAACGAGGTACACTTGGAGAAGACAGAAACAGGCAAGACGTATTGACTACTTTTCGATATCATTCTCCAGGATAAACAAACTTACAGCAATATCAAGGACCTGGATGTTGGAAATTTAATCAAATGCTGTTACAGGATGATAAATTCATTTAAAAAACAAAACATTTTATTAGCGATTTTGTGAAATGTAATGAAGGCTCTGGAAACCTCCTCTTTGTCTGGGAAGCTCTCAAATGTAGCTTTAGGGGACATTAAAAAGTTATGATCTCCTGGATGAAAAAGGGAGAAACATGCTCTAATTTTTTTTAAACCTACAAACAAAAAAATCATTCAAAAAAAAAAAAGTGTCTAACAATTTGTCTACACGGCCCACAATATTAAAAGAAATACAAAATTATTATAAGACTATATTTTCACATCCGGTAACTCCCCCAAAGTCTGTACTTTTTCCACAGAAAATGTTGATGGAACATTAAGTGAAGTAGAATAAAGGTTTCATAAGTGGGGAGGAACTGTCAGCTGTCATGTCTTTTCAACAAGGGAAAAGCCCAGGGATAGATGGGACACCCATTGAGTTTTATCAAACTTTTTTTTGATTAAGTAAAGAAACCATTATTATTGTGTTTCAACTGCTCGTATAGAATGGGGGCTTTGTCTGAATCTCAGAAAGAAGGGCTTATTTTGTTATTTTGTAATAGAAACAAGAATCAAATGGTAACTTTAAGGGCCCGGTGTGTCTGAAGAACTGGAGCCCCAGAACACTCCAATGCTACGATGCAAAGGTCCTCGCCAAATGCTTAGCCTTAAGACTTAAGGCCCGGGTGACGCTCAGAGGAGGAGGACGGCGCCCCGGGGCGGTTTGGGACCGGCCGAGGCCGCGTGGGAAGGCGGTCGCGTGCGGGGCGAGGGCCACCATCGCCGCTTTGCGGCTTTAATTATTACTGTTTTTCGCAATATTTTCTGTAACCAGTAACGATAATTACTGTATTGACTTGATGAGAGAGATGGAACAAATCATTTTTAAGGGTCAATATTTATTGTGGGCCCTTTTTTGTAATCTTTCTTAACTAAGGTAAAATTTGAGCTATAGACAGTTGAATAAATAATTTATTATAGGTACAAGTCATCTACAAACTTGTTTCATTCTGCTATTTTTTTAACAATGGTGTACAATTTTGGAGGAATAATCCTGCTTTAGGATTATTGCGTCATTGTCATAAATTACTTTCTATATTATGGTTTATCGTCTGTATTTTCTCAGCAATATATCACACTCAGTGGCAGCCTTAGAAATGTAGGGGCCCAAGGCAAAATTAAGTGCAGGCCCCTCCTCATCAAGTGTTATTTTCTATAACTTTTCTGTCGTGTGTCTTGAATTGTTTTTGAAAGGAAGCTTGTTTTATGTTTATTTTGTTTTGTAGAGGTCAGACATGTTCATAAATCTGAGGTGGTAAGTGAACTATTGGAAAATTTTAATTTATATGCGCAATAGTGTTTTAGTTAAATGTTCTATACTGCTTTAAACAGGGGTAAGTGAACTATTGGAAAATTCAGATTCATATGTGCAATAGTCTTTTAGTTAACTGCTTTAAACAGGGGGGTTTAGAATATTTAAGAAATCAGACCATATTTCCTGTTTGTTGGCACATTTTAACACATTTTATTTTTATTTGTAATTTTGTAATGTCATATTTTATTTCTCTATTCTTTTTCTGTACAATCCCACACTATTTTGTTAGTCTTTTACTTGTCTAAAAGTCCACTGCACTACTTTACTGTGATATTAACTGTTTTAGAGGCTTGTGTCTAAGATGATCAGGAAGGGCATCTTACTGGGGCCCCTTCAAGTTGGGGGCCCAAGGCAATTGTGGCCTGTTGCCTAATGGGAAGTCCGCCCCTGATCGCACTTCAAAATGGATTATCGTGACAAGAGTATCTGTAATATATCTATAACTTTTTATCGTACAGGCCAATAAACAGCTGCTTTAGAGCCACAGTAAGTCAGTGCAGGGACATGAACACAGGGCTAATGCGGTCGCACTTTCAGGTTCTGGTTATTAAAAATGTTATCCAAGCTTGTGTTACATGTTGTATTATGTGTCAAGAGTGTGGGCTCCATGAAGGTCAAACAGCCCTTTAAATGCCAGGGTTTACAGAATACTCTGGTGGGGCAGGAGCAGGGGGTTCATGTGTCTGTGCTCTCCTTCAGGGCGGGACGGTGATCGGGAGCGCGCGCTGTCAGGACTTCCGCACCAAAGAGGGGCGCACTCGAGCCGCCTGCAACCTGGTCAAGCTGGGCATCACCAACCTGTGCGTGATCGGAGGAGACGGCAGCCTGACCGGGGCCAACCAGTTCAGAACCGAGTGGGCGGAGCTGCTGCAGGACCTGCTCAAGGCGGGTGAGAAGAGTGACCAACTGTTCCTGTCCTGTGCTGCCGTTTAGGCCCCTGTCTCCCGTCCCAAATGCCCCACTTTTGATGTATAAATCAGAAAAAGAACAGTTGACTTCGCAAATCAATGTAAAGTGTAGGATGAACAGCTTGTTGAACCATGAGTACGAAGTGGTCCCACATCTCGTTCAGGCACCACACTGTTAATAAAGTGACTTTTTGCACGGATTTGACAGTGCGCGGGACCCCTTCTTTGCCACTTTATAATGTGCCAGAAGATTTGTATAAGAACGTTTACTGTAGATTTACGAACAACGCACAATAACGTACATTTTCTTTCCATGAAATTGACAAAATGCATTCTTCGCCCCTAGAGATCAGCCCTTAAAGTAGCACCTACACACACCAAACTTTATAATTTTGTACTTAGTAAATAATAATTTCAAAGCCTGATTTATTAAAGTTCAAACTCGAAAAAGTTTTAATTTTTACTTCTTCTCGTCTTCTGCAAGTTTTCTCAATTACCAAATAAGATATACAAAATCTGCTAGCTTCATTTGGTTGACAGATGAGATACAAAAAGTTATTTAAACCCTGCTTTGTCCATATTTCAGATTCATATGTCCCAAATGTCTGCAATTTTGGCCATTTTACACATAAAATGCTTCATGTTAATCTGAAAACAATATGTCTTGAAAAAGGTGCGGTACATTTACATTTATGTGAGTGAACGACAGAAGTTTCATCTGCAGTGTTTTTCTCTTTATGGGAGACATTTTTGAAGGTTTTATTTTGAGTCTACAGACCTGTTTTCATTTTGAGGCTTCATGTCTGGTTCTCTGTCTAATCATACCTTTTATTATCAATTATGATTTGCAGCCACAGACTCACCGTAAACCAATTGGTCAAAACTTCTGCACAACTATACAAATTATATCAAATAATACTGATTTGAGATGTTATTGTGATGTGATTCTTTAAATATCTGCAGTGATGGAAGAAGTATTAGAATTTTGTTATCTGTAAAAGTACAGACACGGAGGGAAAAAAGTTAAGTAAAAGTTTTGAAGTACCAGTTTAAAAATGTCCTTGTAAGAGTAAAAAATAAAACCGATTTTGAGAGCTGTGTAAGTGTTAAATGGGCTGACTTTGATAAAGAATTGTGTTCATTTTGGTCAACAGGAGGAATCAATGTTTTAAGTTTTTCTGTTGAATTTCATCTATATATTTTTGGTTGCTCAAATCTGGGACTTGAACTCCAAACTTTTATGCAGAATGTCACCATAAAAGTGTTAAAAATAACCCCTCAAACCTGATAAAAAGTACTAAGTATGGATACTGCTCTCAAATGTAGTGAAGTAAAAGTAAAAATTATCCCCTGTAAAAGCTATTTAAGTGAAGCACAGATACCTAAACATTTTACTTAAGTGCAGTCCTTTTACTTTTGCACTTTGTTACTTTCCACCACTGTTAGTCTGACGTTTCTTGAATAATGTTCCAGGCAAAATCACAGCTCAGGAGGCCAAGTCGTCCTCTCACCTGAACATCGTGGGAATGGTCGGCTCCATCGACAACGACTTCTGTGGCACCGACATGACGATCGGGACGGACTCGGCTCTGCACCGGATCATCGAGATCGTGGACGCCATCACCACCACTGCGCAGAGGTAGAATCTAAACCGTACATTCTGACATAACACGGGCGAGAACGAGCTAAACTACCGATGTTTTCCACAGTCACCAGAGAACCTTCATCCTGGAGGTGATGGGCCGACACTGCGGGTGAGTGGCACGTCGTACTGTGGATAAAACCTGTCTTGATTAATGTTTTTGCATTCAACTGAAAAACAGAATAGGGAATGTATGTAAGAAAATATCAGCTAAAAGAACATGATGCAGTTGATTCAATTCGATATGTTTTTGTAACGCCCAAGCATTTGCTTCGTTGGGCGATAATGAAACAATCATTGGTCAATAATAGAAAAGCAGAATAAATTAACAATGTGCAAAGGAATTTAGTAAATGGGTCATCGTCCCAGAGCGCCCCCTGTCGTTGACCCTCCTTCTCGGCAAGGAAAAGTTCCTCCAGTTAGATGAGGAACAGTTCATCTAGTGTAGAGAGAGTTCCTTCAAGCAGATGAGGAACAGTTCATCTAGTGTAGAGAGAGTTCCTTCAAGCAGATGAGGAACAGTTCATCTAGTGTAGAGAGAGGTCCCCCAGGCAGATGAGGAACAGTTCATCTAGTGTAGAGAGAGTTCCTTCAAGCAGATGAGGAACAGTTCATCTAGTGTAGAGAGTTCCTCCAGGCAGATGAGGAACAGTTCATCTAGTGTAGAGAGTTCCTCCAGGCAGATGAGGAACAGTTCATCTAGTGTAGAGAGAGTTCCTCCAGGCAGATGAGGAACAGTTCATCTAGTGTAGAGAGAGTTCCTTCAGGCAGATGAGGAACAGTTCATCTAGTGTAGAGAGAGTTCCTCCAGGCAGATGAGGAACAGTTCATCTAGTGTAGAGAGAGGTCCCCCAGGCAGATGAGGAACAGTTCATCTAGTGTAGAGAGTTCCTTCAGGCAGATGAGGAACAGTTCATCTAGTGTAGAGAGTTCCTTCAGGCAGATGAGGAACAGTTCATCTAGTGTAGAGAGAGTTCCTCCAGGCAGACGAGGAACAGTTCATCTAGTGTAGAGAGAGTTCCTTCAAGCAGATGAGGAACAGTTCATCCAGTGTAGAGAGTTCCTCCAGGCAGATGAGGAACAGTTCATCTAGTGTAGAGAGAGTTCCTCCAGGCAGATGAGGAACAGTTCATCTAGTGTAGAGAGAGTTCCTCCAGGCAGGTGCCATAGAAATGAACTAGTAAAATGGTCAAAAGCTCTTAAAATGTCGACTATAAAAGGAAACTGATTTCATTGCACATTTAGTGAATTTTATTGACCTTATTCCGGACGTGGTCGTGGGTGCCGCCATCTTTTTCCGTCGTAGTTTACATGGAGCAGTCGAGCGCAACAGAAAAGAGGTTCTACATGGACTAAAAAGCAGTTTTCAGGTCGCCCAGGAAATCAGTGCATTGTGACTTGTTGCTCGTGTACATCAAACATTTTACACAAATAAATCTACTTCATGTAATGTTTTAGCGATGACACTTTTCCCTCGTTCATTTGCGTGAACAGGGTTCTCGTCTACCCGAAGTGCGTTTACTACAGGAGTGCGGATCTGAGGCAGGAAGAGGCAGAAAGTGGGCGGGGCGGAATAAGGTGAATAGTGTTCTGTGCAGCTTATAGTGTGATATTGTATTGTTTATTTCAGATACCTGGCCCTGGTCACCGCTCTGGCCTGTGGAGCCGACTGGGTGTTTATCCCCGAGATGCCTCCGGACCTCGGCTGGGAAGAGCACCTCTGCAGGCGCCTCACTGAAGTAAAATATCCCCTTTACTTATTTAATTAATTATTTTGTGATCGGATATTGTTTCTAGAATTTTCAGCATTGTAAAATATATAATACAAGGGAGAAAAACACAAATCAATAAATGCAAATACAAAAAAGATAAAGAAACACAAGAAAAACAAAGAAAGGTCCAATGTTCTAAATAGCTGTTGAAAATAGTCGACATAACATTGTTCCCTCATCAAAAACAAGCCTAGAGTTGTATTTAGCTTCATTCACACTTGTTTGATGAATCCTGTTTAGTAAGTCTTCTCCGTCTGAGCCTCAGAAAACACTCATTTCTAAATTTCCTAGATGTGTGGCTTCAAAGAGCTCCAGAAATCTGTATTTATTTCTTCAAGTCCATAAATCATCACAGACTCGTTCTGAGCCTTCATTACAACTGTGTGCTTATATTAGAATGTTAGTTAGCTTTGGTTTATTTTTCTTTGAAATTCCCTCTGCTGCCAGTAGATGGAGTGCTAACAGCAATCTTGATGAAGGAACATCCACAGATAGAAAGTAATGTGGGCTTTCAGTAGATGCATTATTTTAAATTTTAAAACATGCAATGCTAGCAAGCAAAGGTGCAAGAGCATATCTAATGGCCAATAACAAAACAAATACTACAGTATATGGGTCCTTTAAGTCACCAGAGCTTATCAATAATTATAGGGTTGTGTAGTTTTATGTCATATTTAAACAGGGACTTTCCTTTATGTTCTGCAGCAAAGAGGACGTGGTTCTCGTTTGAATATTATAATCGTGGCAGAAGGAGCGATGGACCGCAATGCAAAACCCATCACCTCTGAGCAAATCAAACAGGTGAGTTCAGAAACAGGAGCAGGTAAGGTTTGCTTTTTCAAATCCATATATAATGTTTTGAATGCTTGTGGTTCAGTTGGTCTCTAAGAAACTGGGCTTCGACACTCGCAGCACCATCCTGGGCCACGTTCAGAGAGGAGGAACGCCCTCGGCCTTCGACAGGATCCTGGTAAAACTATTTGAGATTATAAACACTCCCAGAGCTATCGTTTTATCCAGTCCATTTTATTTGTTTAGAGGTTATGCAGGTGACATCTGTAATTTTAGTCATTGGTGAGTAATGACATTTTTTCCTGTAAGAACTAAAAACACAACTAAAATGAAAAAGAAAAAAAAAAAGATTAAAACTGCTACAGTCTGATAACAAATCTAAAAGTTTAATAACTCGGCTAGATGTTTAATTTGTACCTGGCATCTAAAAGAAGAAAATCAAGTAAACAGTTGAAGAAAACCAGATAAACATTTTTGAATTATGTAGCAACTGTCTCACGTAATACTGTACAACGTAATGTAGTACTAGATATAACCCAGTAATAAGCAAAGTGAATATGTAATACTGTAATAGGCTAGAGATCAGAAGACAAATGGTCCGGCTCAAGGAGGGAGTGGCAGGAGACTGTTGCTTTGGTACCATATATATTGAGAAAAAAGTATAAATTGACATACTAATACTAACAGTTAGACAAGATGAACAAATGGCCATTCAAAGTAAAAAATCCCACAATTACAACAACAACAATAAGTGCTTCAAATTAAGAACCAAATTCAATGAAATATTCAAAGTACAGTAACGACGGATAATCGTAGATGCAAGAAAAATCGAGAGTCCAGCAATATTAATTACAATCAGCAACACAAAACACAATCAGCCCCGCCCCTACCAGCCTGGCGGGAGAGGTGCGGCTCTGCGATTCACTCAGACTCAGTGGCTCGTAGGCTCGATGCCTGCTCCTTCAGCTCGCCATCAAAAGTTCAAGAAACCTGGCCTGCACAACAGGACCAAACTTCAGTAAATCATAACGTAACAACCCATAAACCCTATGGTAGGTAGGATAACGTTATATCAATAGCTACAATATCTAGTGTGGACACAAATCAAATAAATATAGCACTAGTTGCACTATAAATAAGTTCAAGTGGAATAATTCAACTGGAAAATAAGACAGCCATATACATTAACTATAAATAACATTTCATACCAAAATGCTAAAATTTTAGCTGCATAATTTAGCAACAATTTATCAAAATACATTTCAAGTCAAAAAGTGCTAAGCTAAAGTGCTCAGGTAATCAGAACATTCATTAAATAATAACCATTAGCAAAGACACTTAAAAATACATTAAATGAATAATAGAACAACTGAGCTTACATACAACAAATGCAGACATTTGACGTTCATGTCAGTGCATGATAAGATTTACATTTGGCAGAAAGTTTGGCAAAACAGGTGCTAACCGCGCCCATATAAAATGAATGGCTAAGCTAAGCTAGCGTTAGCACAAACAATTGAACACGCACCAAATTCCATGGATTATGCCTCACACACAAGTCCTTTCAACGCAGAATGGGACGCGGTAGAAGCTCCTACAACATATTAAGATATTATGTAACACAATTAATGACATGCGGAATTAGCTTGAACCGACCTGCGCCTCGACTCTCGATCAACTTCTCCACAGCACCTGCCTGACTGAATCATAATAAACCAACACGTTTGGTCCATAGAACTATAATAAAACCTGGAAGATGAATCCAAAATGGCGCCCTGCTTGTCCCTATGGAGTGAACTCATTGGCGCATGACCCCAAAAAAATTTCTTACTTCCGCATTTACTTCCTGATACGGAGGCGGCCATCTTTGCTTTAGAGCGCCACATGACGACAATCCCCCATGATGCTTTGAGCGACGTGAGCGACCACGCAGCTGCAAGTTTTTGTGTTAACGTTAGCTTGTGTGATTGTAATTGTATTCTTCATGTTAGACACACGTGAAAGCGTCTGAAATGAAATAAAATACAACTTACAGGTGTCTCTAGTCGAGCCTTTTCCACGAGCTTCTGTTTGTATCGTCCGACGCTCGTTCACGTGACTCACACATGTTTGCGATGACGTCACTTCATATAAAAACGGTAATTTCGGTGATTTTAGAAATGGTAGAAAAGAACATTTCCTTCTATTTTATTTAAATACTGATAATAATTCAGTACTGTCTGCAATTATAATGTGCAATTTTAGAAAAAGGCTGGTTCCAAGAGGCTGCAGTACCTCGCACGGCCACTAATCAATCTGGGACACAGACAGAGGGGCCTACCTTATCCAGTTCATTTAATACATCCATGCTCGACTCTCGATCGACTTCTCCACAGCACCTGCCTGACTGAATCATAATAAACCAACGCGTTTGGCCGCGCCGCTTCACCTGACCGTATGACGCATAGAACTATAATAAAACCTGGAAGATGAATCCAAGATGGCCGTCCTGTTTATCCCTATGGAGAGTGCTCATTGGCGCATGACCCCAAAAAAGTTTCTTACTTCCGCATTTACTTCCTGATACGGAGGCTGACATCTTTGTTTTACTTCCTGAAACGATGGCTGCCATCTTTGTTTTACTTCCTGAAACGGAGGCTGCCATCTTTGTTTTAGGGCGCCACGTGACGACAATCCCCCACTTCATATAAAAACGGTAATTTCGGTGATTTTAGAAACGGTAGAAAAGAACATTTCCTTCTATTTTATTTAAATACCGATAATAATTCAGTACTGTCTGCAATTATAATGTGACATTTTAGAAAAAGGCTGGTTCCAAGAGGCTGCAGTACCTCACACGGCCACAAATCAATCTGGGACCACAGACAGAGGGGGCGTACCTTATCCAGTTCATTTAATACATCCATGGTATGACGTCACGGAGGAAACAACAATGATTGGTCAGACTAGCCTGGCGTGACCAGATGACCCGGAAGTCCCTTGAGAACGCGCCAAAATAACATGTGATTTGAGACAGCGATACTATATGGGCAGAAATGTAAATAAAGGAGAAAGGCAGAGATCACAGGATTTGTCCCCTGGGTTACATGATCACACACAGTTGAACTCATTACCTTTATCTCCTTAAATACGATCCAACGGTCCAAGTGTTGTGTTACTGTTGTAATGTTGTAATTGCTGTGCGGCAGTTGAAGTGTCCTAAATCTCCAACTATTGTTCCCAAACAAGCTAGCTAAGCTCTGCACAGTCAGAAGAAACAACAAGAAACTTCTTTCAGTTTCTTCTTTGCTATAGAAAAGACAATTTGAGCAAAACTGAAGCTTCACAGGAAAAAAAGTAAAGAAACATTTCATCAGTTTTTCTGCCCATAATTCTGCCACTCACCGCCAGCATTTCTCAAATAAATTCATGTCATTGTGTAACCTTTATAGCACATTTTATTGTAAAGTGTATTCGCTATCATAATTATCCAGTTAACAATAACGATGATCAACTACGATTATTTTTATTTTTAAAGCTGGAACAGATTATTAACCTATAATATTTTGTGAACGACACTCAAATAATGAGTCAAACTATTATATATAAATTCACCAGCCATCATTTTAAAACCAAACATATAAATACTATACTATATACTACTATAAATGACCCGCTTCTCTAGAGATCCTCAGACAAAAAACAGATTTTGTCAAATGGTGGGCCACAAATGCCGTGAGCGGCCCTGACTTGTCACCATTAGTTGATTGGTTGTTGCAGCTCTAATTGTGGTCATGTTTCAGTCCTGATTAAAGCTGATGCGCTGTTGTGTCGTGCAGGCGAGTCGGATGGGCGTGGAGGCGGTCATGGCTTTGCTGGAGGCCACACCAGACACGCCCGCCTGTGTGGTCAGTCTGTCGGGGAACCAGGCCGTGAGACTGCCCCTCATGGAGTGTGTGCAAGTGGTGAGTCTGCATCCACTTCTACTTTACCATCCATTAATGTAAACAACTACTGTATTAAGCCCTAATAAGGCCCTTTTTGTCTGGAGCACCACCATAAGTGCTGTCTTAAGGTGAGACACTACGGGTTTTTTGGTCAGTTTTCTCTCTCAACACATCGACTTTCATGTGGAAACAGCAAACTTGTCCAGTCTCCCCCTAAAGATGTTTTATTCTTTCATTGAATCCACTTCATCCATAGATTTCTCTAGACATTAAAATAAGAGTAGCTATCTGGATGTAACATCTGATTTGTAATTTGAAGTGTATGTAATGTATGTATATATATACATGTCATACATATGAATGTCTCAGGCAATGGGGAACAGAAGGTGAGGTGCCGGAGGAGGGACCATCATGGGAGGACAAGCCCCTACATGGGATGTACCACCGGAACATAACTGAAGTGGCTGATATCAAGAAATCCTACCAGTGGCTAGAGCGGGCCGGACTAAAGGACAGCACAGAGGCACTCATCATGGCTGCACAGGAACAGGCCCTGAGCACCAGAGCGATAGAGGCCCATATCTACCACACCAGACAAGACCCACGGTGTAGGCTGTGCAAAGAAGCTCCTGAGACAGTCCAACACATAACTGCAGGGTGTAAGATGCTGGCAGGGAAAGCATACATGGAACGCCACAACCAAGTGGCTGGTATAGTGTACAGATACATCTGTGCGGAGTACGGACTGGAAACCCCAAGGTCAAAGTGGGAAACACCTCCAAAGGTGGTAGAGAATGACCGAGCGAAGATCCTGTGGGACTTCCAGATACAGACTGACAGAATGGTAATGGCAAACCAACCAGACATCGTGGTGGTGGATAAAGAGCAGAGGAAGGCCGTTGTGGTTGATGTGGCGATACCAAGTGATGGCAACATCAGGAGAAAGGAACATGAGAAACTGGAGAAATACCAAGGGCTCAGAGAAGAGCTGGAGAAGGCCTGGAAGGTGAAGGCCAAGGTGGTGCCGTGGTGATCGGAGCACTTGGGGCAGTGACCCCCAAACTGGAGGAGTGGTTACAACAGATCCCTGGAGGAACATCAGACATCTCAGTCCAGAAGAGCGCAGTGCTAGGAACAGCTAAGATACTGCGCCGAACCCTCAAGCTCCCTGGCCTCTGGTAGAGGACCCGAGCTCAGAGATAGATAAGAGAGACCACCCGCGGAGGGTGAGCAGGGAATTTTTATATATATATATATATATATATATGTATGTATGTATGAAAAAAACCAAGAAACAATGCACAAAATTTGGTACAGTATATTTTAAAAAATTGACAAAAAAATTAGAAAAACTAAATCCTATGTGAAGGAGCAGTGCAAGATACACAAATATTCAAATCAAATCAAATCAAACCAAATCAAACTTTATTTATAAAGCGGTTTTCATACAAAAATTGTAACACAAAGTGCTTTCCAGTTTACATATTAAAAACAGTGCCCCGAACCCACCCCCACCCCCACCCCAACCCCGACCCCAACCCCACCATCCCCACAGTAAAGCTTCAACGCAAACACATACACGTACGCACGCACACACACACGCACACATACACGCACACATACATACATTAAGATACTGGGCATGAGGCTGAATGCAGGTGAACCAGCTGTGAGAGCACAATCAGAGGAGCCGTCTGTACCAAGAGCAGAGAGTCGCCTGCAGCCAAAGGACACAGACTCATGACCCAGGAGAGATGAGGCAAACACCAAACCTCCACCAGGGGCCCATGTGCCAGGGCCCAGCAGCCACAGATGACCGCCGCTCCCAGTACAGAGAGCCCCTCAGAGGAAACACTGGAGAGTCTAAAATGAATAAAGGGATTCAGATAAAGGTGGATAAAGATAAAATATATAGTAAAGTAAAAAACTTTATTCAAAACTTCAATTCAAGTAATTTAATGTTGTCAATTTAAAAGTTTTGTCACTTGTAGATTTACTCACATTTGAAAGGGTTTAACCAAAACCTTTTAGTCAAGAAATTAACTGTTACACTGTCAAAGATGTTACTCAGGCAGGTGTAAAAGTATCCTGCTAGAAAAGTACTCTGAAAAAAAGTTACTAACCACCTCTGTATATAACAAACCGATCTTTCTTTTGCAATTATTTATCCATTTACATTTTAATAATATTTATGCCGCAATGTTTCAACAGAAGAATTATTAAAGATGTAAAATGTACTGCAAAGAACATTTTAAAACATAACATACGTCCAATACCACCTTAAATCTGAAATCATTACAAGTTCTCCCATAAGACCGCTTACCCCTGATTGAGAAACACTGCCTTAGATTTTCAACCAGTGCGCCTTGAAAATAAAATCCAATTTGAGTTAATGGATTCACACATGGATTTGACTGAATAATTTGTGAGTGAATAATAATTGGACACATTTAAAGAAACAGATGCAGTGACAGTATTTGCCACATTTGATTTGATTTATTTATTTTCACATAATCAAAAAAAACAGAAGTCCATATGAGAGTGTGGCAGAAACCTGAAAGGGCTCATCCTTAAAGCCACACACCTTTAATTGATTATTTTAACAAGCTCAAATTAAAAGCTGTCTGGTCAGATGATTTACAAATGAAAATCACACGATAAACAGAAAACAGCCCTCACAACCACAAAACAAAACAAAACATTTCCCAATGAAAATGTACTGGATTTTGTAAATTTTATTATTATTATTATTATTTAATATTATTTAATATTGAAGTCGGCCTCCAATATGTTGTATATAGAGCTCTGATTACTATTTGGATTATACACAACCATTTTAATAACGTTATCATTATTATCTGTTCATATTGTAGTTTGTGGTGTGACGCGCATCCAAAAAAGTGTGCTATGACTCAAAAAAGGTGGAATAGCACTGCCTTAGATTGTTTCCATACTCTTGTTTATCTATATTTCCATGCCACAATTTCACACAAATACAGGAACAGACGGTTAATTTATTTTAGCTTATTTATGTCATCACGATAAAGAAAATTTATTACCTCATTAATAAATTATAAAATATCCAGAAGTACATGTTTAAAGAAAGAAATAATAGAAAATGCTGTGTAACTGATGCCCCCTTGTGGTTGGTGAGGCTGTTGCATCTGCACAGGGAAAAAATGTGTTCTTTACCTATTGTAACTTTCTCTTTAATTTCATGTGAACTGATTTTTATTATAGCTGCACTAAGATTGTACACTGCTCTCAACTTATTTGCAATTTTTGACTGCACTATACATATATTTCCTGTCGATAATCGTTTCACTTTTCCTTCACAGACCAAAGACGTGACCACAGCGATGGCGGAGGGAAAGTATGAAGAAGCCGTGAAGCTCAGGGGAAAGTGAGGCATGCATGCTTTTGTGCTGTTTACAAAATTCATTATTAAATTGTTATTTCCACATAAAAAAAACTAACATCAGTGTTTTTCTTCCATGACAGGAGTTTTGAGAATAACTGGAACACCTATAAAATGCTCGCTCACGTTCACCTCCCCAATGTAAAGGTGAGACGGGAAATGTGTCTGGCAAGATGTCAACATAAATGTGTTGAAAGAATACATATTATACTTTTACTTTCCAGTCCAGTTCAGCAATGTACTGGAGTAGAAAGTACAGATACATGCTCTGGAATGTAGTGAAGTAAAAGTAAGAGTATCTAATGTAAAATGTATTTAAGTAAAGTACAATTTACCTAAAACATTTACTTAAGTACAGTACTGACCACTGGCCTTAGCTATTGACCTTATTCTTCCCCGCCCACTTTTGCCGTTTTTGCACTTTTGTTGTAAACGCACTTTCGTTTGACGAGAACTCCATTAAAGCTAATGACGAACGAGGGAAAAGTCTCGCCGCTAAAATGTTACATAAAGTAGATTGATTTGTGTAAAATGTTTAATGAACACAAGCAACAAGTCAACAACGCAACGATTTCCTGAGGCCTGAAAACGTCTTTTTAGTCCGAGTAGAACTTATTTTCTGTTGAGCTCGTCTGCTCCATGTAAACTAATACAACAGAAACAAGACGGCGGCGTGTAAGACAACTTTAGGAATAAGGTGAATAGGCATTTCTAGTTTGCCATTCATTAAAGGTTATGAATGAACTCCCACGGACTAAAAAGCTTTTATGGTAAAGTGTTTATGTTAAATTAACTTGTGGCCTCTTTATTGAGTTGATAACCAGCTGAGGTCAAATCTAGTTAGGGCTGGGTGATATGGCAAAAAATTATTATCATGATTTTCTTGGTCCAGATCATGATTTTGATTTATCACGATTCATGTTCACTTTGTATTTTTCTGTTGCCTTTAACAGAGCTGCCCGATTTAGGAAAAATATCTAATTGTGATTTTTCTGACCAGTGTGATTAAGATTAGATTAGCGATTTAGGTTTGAATAATAGGATTCAGTTCAAATTCACATTTTAAACATAATTTTGTCACTTATAGTCGCTTTTTTGTCACGTTCAGTTGTGTTTGTCATATTTAAACGCATCTTGTCACTTTTATTCATGTCTTTGGTGCATTGAGTTCGTTCGTTGTTTCAAAGTGATTTTTTGTCGCTTTTGAACGCGTTTTATCACTTTTGGTCGCACTTTTGTCGCTTGTTTCAGAACACGTTTGTACAAATCCAAACTACAGTGTTAGCAGTTTTTATTGAAATCAAAGAAAGATATTTTGTTGTTTGTGGAAGAAATTACTGCACTGCAATTCGCTAATTGCTTCCATTACAATTGCGATTTTGTGTGGATTTGGTTTATTTGTGCAGCCCTGGTCTTTAAGAGGTAAATAAAGTCATCTGCTCAGAGGCTTCAGAGGCTAAACAACAGGAGAAAAAGTGTGTTTGAACAGACAGCTGCATTAAAGAGACAAACAGTCAATCACAATACGACCATTTCACAAAAATAGCAGATTGTCACAGGGACGGGCTCAACATTCTATTTTTATCACCGTATCACCCAGCACTAAATGCAGTATGCTATTATATTGTTCCATCCCGGAGCAAGTAGTAATGCATCCCAGTGTCAGACATAGTGTTTTAATTAAGTTTAGATATAATGACGCTCTTGTTGTTTCTCCGTAGAGTAACATAAACATCGCGGTGCTGAACGTGGGCGCCCCGTGTGCCGGGATGAACGCTGCGGTGCGCGCGGCGGTGAGGATCGGAGTTCTTCAGGGACACCAGATGTTAGCGGTTCACGACAGCTTCGATGGACTGGCTCACGGCATGGTACATAAACAAGCCAATCCCTAACCTGGAATTGTATTTAGCTCCGTTCATGCTTGTTTGATGGATCTTGTTTAGTAAGTCCTCTCCCTCCAAGGCTCATTAAACTTGAACTCTCCGCTACGAAATGCCAAACAAGTCCCCTTCAAATCACGTTCATTACAACTGCATGCTTACAGTACATGTCGAGGCAAGTTAGCTTTTGTTTATTTGTTTGTTGTAAAACATAAAACCCTCACATATATAAAGTTCTAAAACATGAGATGCCAAAGTAAACAAGAGCATGTTTAAAGGCAGATAATAGTGCAAACAATGTATAATATGTCATTTTAAAGGAAAAATGTTATGCTTTTTCTTTTTGTTCTTTTTTAAAAATTGTTTTTGGCCTTTAAATCTGCTCTTGAGTGTCTTCAGTTTGACACGTCATGTTTTAGAACTAAAAATAAAATGCATTTACAGAGAAAAACATTACTTTATCACTGCGTTGGGAGATGCCATTTTGACTTAGCTGTGGCTCCATCTACTGGCTGTAGACATGACACACATGTAAATATATACCCACAATGCATTGCAGTTAAAAGTGGATCTGACAAAGTTGCAGTTATCGTGATTAGACGGAAGAAATGTTCAGAGCGAGTCTGATAAGGATTTAAAACAGCAAAAGATTGTGGGATAAATGACGTCAGCATCATCTACGTCACACATGAAGGAGTTCAGAACACAGTATTTGAGAGAGAGGATTTTCAATCGAGTATTCATCAAACAAACATGAATCAAGCTAATGCTACTCCAGGTATGTTTTTGATGAAGGAACAATGTTAGCACATGGCTAAAAGCTCAAAAGTAAATTTTGCATAATATTTGTCATTAATAAACACTGCAAATTCCTCCATTGTTTGACAGGTCGAGCCCATCGGTTGGAGTGATGTTGCAGGATGGACTGGGAAAGGTGGCTCCATCTTAGGCACCAAGAGGTAAAGATTCAAACATTATACAAATTAATAAAGTAAGTAGTCTCTGGGATTTTATGTGGCGCTCTACAATCTTGACAAGACTTTCAAAGTGCTACACAACTGGGCAGGAAATTATGCGTTCTCTCTTTCTATTAAATGATGGCACAACAACAACAACAACCTCTCCTGCGTGGGGTCTTGTCCAAGGATAAAAAAAAACAACAAAAACATGAAATATTATGAACTGGATTTGAATTAGTAAAGTTTCAACATTACCACCCAATTCACTGTTTCCTGTTTGTCTCTGTTGTTTTGAATTTTGTAGTTACCATTTTTCCATTTTAAAATCTTATGCAAATTGAATTAAATGTTATAGATATAGAATTTTTTTTAAATGTAATCCTAAAGTAAGATTATGTGTGAACAAGTGATTGAGTTAAGTCATATTTATCTTGATTTGAGTATAGTTTTACTGTCTAAAAGTGAGATTTGCCAGTCGTCTTTAGTGCATTAGCATTTTTTCGTCATTTCAACTGAGAAAATGTTTGTATTTTCCTCATTTGAAGTAAAACAAGACATTTTATGCTTCTATTTTTGTCACTCCTATTTTAAGACAGTGAAAATATACTGAAATCGAGATAAATACTACTTAATTCTTGCACTTTTTCTATAGTAATAACGTAGGCTACTATCACATGTTTACCGAATCCTAGTTGGTGAGATGATAGAGAAAAGTCAGACATTTTATCAAACACATTTCAGTCCTGTTGTAAGATGTACTTTTGTTTTATCATAAAGATCTCTTCCAAATGAATTCATGGAGGAAATCAGTCTCAGCATCACCAAGTTCAACATCCACGCTCTGATCATCATCGGAGGATTTGAGGTAAAGACGTTCAGATTGTGTGTTTTCTTTACAGCTGGGTTTAAATGCCAGTCCTGTGTTTAAGTCGAAAAGTCAATAAGTAATCTGTCATACTCGTGTTGTTTCTGTAGGCGTATGTGGGCGGTCTGCAGCTGGTCCAGGCCAGGGAGAAGTACGAGGAGCTGTGTATTCCTCTGGTGGTTGTTCCAGCCACAGTCTCCAACAACATCCCGGGAAGTGAATTCAGCATCGGAGCCGACACTGCCCTCAACACTATCACCATGGTACTATCCCCTACATTTTAGATTTTATTGTAAAGGTGCACGGTGGCAGAGCGGCTAGAGCTTCTGCCTCTCAATAAGGAGATCGTGGGTTTGAATCCCGGACCACCCCAACATCACACAATCTCTCTGGGTGGAGTCTGCATGTCCTCCTCGTGTTACCGTGGGTTCTCTCCGGGTTCTCTGGCTCCTCCCACCGTCCAAAGACATGACTGTGTAGGTTAATTGAGAACTCTAAATTGTCCATAGTGAATGAATGTGAGAGTGAATGGTTGTCTGTCCTTGTCTGTCTCTCTGTGTTTGCTGCGACGAGTTGGCCACTGTCCAGGGTGAACCCCGCCTAAGGCCCAAAGTCACTAGGATAGGCTCCAGTTACCCGCGACCCCTAACGGGAATAAGCGGTAGAAATGAATGAATGTAAAGAATGTATTTGATAATCGTAATTCTTCTTCTGATTAGTGTTGTCACGATACAATAAAACTTTATTTTGATACTAAGAAACTGGCTTGATACTCTAATAACTTGTTAATATATAAAAAAAACCTCTCTTTCAAAACGATGAACTTTAATTTTCAACACAAAATAATAGTTCTTTCTTATCGTTACCATGTGGTCTTATACTAGATCTAATAAAGCTCAAGACCCTAAACCTAAGACTGTTCAAGAAACTGAGGAAATATCCAAATTTGTCCTGTTTATGTGATCATTTTAGAATTGAAACTTGCTCAAATGAGTAGCTCGTTTCGCTACTAGGTTTAATATCTATAGCAATGTTTTTCAACCTTTTGTGAGTTGTGGCACACGTTTTGGGTTTAACAGCTACCACGGCAAGCCACCTACCACTAAAACCACACCAAATCAGACCATTTACTGAAAAATATTGTATATAATGAGGCAAATAATGTCTGTGGCACCGTCTACTTCTTTAAATTTGGTAATCGTGATAGTTTTGCGTTTTTTTTTTTTGCTGCTCGGGACACTCCAAACAGGTAAATTAGTTCATTAAATCCGCATTTGTGAATCTGTTAGCTCAAACTGGACATTTTCTCAAGGCACACTAGTGTTCCCCGGCACACTGGTTGAAAATCAAGGATCTATAGTATCTAATAATTGATACTTTTGACAACATTACTTCTTATATAGCTTATGTCAACAATATATATAATAGCTTCTGAAGGCATGTATTCATATTTCCCTGTGTATTTGTCGTAGACCTGTGACAGAATCAAGCAGTCTGCTGCGGGCACAAAGAGGAGAGTGTTCATTGTGGAGACGATGGGAGGATACTGCGGTTATCTGGCAACCATGGCAGGTTTGGCCTCCGGAGCTGATGCTGCGTACATCTACGAGGAGCCGTTCAACATCCATGATCTGGAGGTACGATGCTTAGAAATGTAGTCACAACTAAAAAGGATGAACAGAAATATATCTCCATACATTATATCAGGGCAATTCAACTTAAGGAATGTGATCCGGCCTTCAACCTATCTTCCAAAAAGAATTGGTCCTGGTTTAGGCCTGGTTTAGTCATGTTTATACCTTGTTTAGTCTTGGTTTAGAGCTGATCTAGCCCTAGTTTAATCTTAGTTTGCATGTGGTTTAGTCCTAGTTTGGAAGTGGTTTAGCCCTGGTGTGGACCTGGTTTAAATCTGGTCTGTTTTATTCCTGGTTTAGCCCTGGTTTAGTAAATTCTGGTTTAGTCCTGGTTAAGTTCTGCAGATGTTGTTTAAGTCTTTCGTATTACATTTTTTACATTTTTTCGTATTTCAAAGCGTTGGACACATTTCTGGCCTCGAAAACAAAACCATCCAAAAAATCTGTCCCTCAGTACAATAAAGTTGAATTGCCCTGCATTATACAGTTTAGAAAACCCTTCTTTAAATAGGAATGGTCTATGATACAACTTACATCAGTTTACAAAAGCCTCATAAAACTTTGGCAGAAATCAAACCAATAAAATGCTAATGAGGCACATGACAGCTCTGAGTGTGAAATGGTCAGACTTCAATAGAGCCAAGCTCTAACCCCTGGTGTACACTGACTCTGATATGGCTTTGGTTTGGGACCCGCATGACTTAGAAAGTGTTTAAAATCAATGCACCCTGTCACACCGACCTCAGAACACTGCGGCAGCCGCGCGGATCTGCGGAAAGAATCTGCAAGAAATATTTTTGCCGGACGCCACAGCGGTCTGGTGCAGCTTTCAGGTCATTAGAGGAGTGTTCTCACGCGAAACCACGAGACTCTGCACAGCTTTTGTCAAAAACAAACCGTAGTAAGCTGGAGCTGGTGTAACAGGCAGTCGGCCTGGAGTCAATGTACACAAGGGGTCTGAGTGAAACTGTTGGACTTCTAAATAAGTGCAGGGCAAGGGCAGGTCAGAGCTCAAGAGAGTATAAATTCTGGCTGTTTGGAAGAACTCTAGCACTCTACACTCACAGCACACAGTAGAGTGCTTAGACGCCCGAAACGACACTTTTGTGGTGCAAGAAAAGAAACCTCTAAAACCTTATCTACCATGGACCACTGCTGGACAAAGGAAGGATTACATCAACTCGACATTTATAATGTTGTACAAAATACAATAGAGATGCCGCTCCTCTAAATAAACAACACCCATTTCAGGCAGAGAAGAAAATATTTTGTCTCGCAGGTGTCTTGATATGCATAAAACCCACTAAGTTAGATCTCATACAAATATGTTGAAATGTGTATTAGTTTCCCAGTGCAGTTCACATTCAAATATTTTCTAAAATGGTGAAAATGTCTAAAATCTGCACTATTAATGAATTATCAATTATAAATAAATGAAATCAGAAAAATGCTATTTGATTTTTTTATTTTTTGGTAGAGTACACTGTACCTTTTGAACAACATCTTTCGGTTTCAGGTGAACGTGGAGCATCTGGTGGAGAAGATGAAGACCACGGTGAAGAGAGGGCTGATTCTGAGGTGTGCAAGGATTTACTCAAACCTTTCACTCCCTCTACGTGTCCTGATTATTTGCATCTATTTATTCTTTATTACAGGAATGAGAAATGCAACGCCAACTACACGACCGACTTCATCTTTAACCTTTATTCAGAGGAAGGGAAAGGAGTGTTTGACTGCAGGAAGAACGTACTGGGACACATGCAGCAGGTGTGTGACTTATACACAGCACAATTTACAAAGTAGGGCAAAAAAAGAAAAAAGAATCACGACTTTTAATCCAATTTTATGTTCTCTTAATATAAACAAATAAAAAAGTGTTTCGGTATTAATTTCTTGAATGTAAGCAAGACAGACTTTTAACCACTGCCATTTAAAAAAAACTGAACTCTGCTCCAAACCACGTGATTTTACTCACAGATGATTGACTTTAGACCTCGCCATTAAACACCTAAGATAAGCACTGACAATTACAAAAGAAAGAGCCTTGATCTCAATTGAACTTTGATTAACTGCAGTATTTTAAAGTGATAAAGTTAGAAAAAATGTGGAAGAACTCATCAAAATCACACAAGTGCAATTATTCTACCAGGTTTTATAAAGTTGATTGAAAACTTGACTTGCATAAAAACTTTGATATCTGGTTCAGGAGCTATTATTGCTCAAAAAACGTGGCGGTAACCAACACTGTGTTAAGATTACATGGAAACTGGGACTAAAAGTGACTAAACACAAACCTAAACCTAGACTAGAACAGGGCCAAAACTAGGGGTTTATCAATAAATTGTGACAAGTCGACTATAAAAAATAATCCTAGTCATAGTTTGATAATTGATGATTGGTAATTGTTATCTGGACTCTAAAGAAAGCCAGTGATTGGTTGATAATGTTTTGAAAAAGTCTCAGTGTACATTTGAAATAATTGTTTGACTAGTCGACTAATTATGACCCGGCCCTTGTAAAGCAGAAGACGATAGATGAATGGATAGCTGATTAATCAAACAATCAATTGCTGACCGACAATAACAATAACAGCCTGGTCTAGATCAGGACTCAAACCCTCAGTTACTTTTGCTGTGACTTCTACCAGAGTTATTTGCATTTCGATTGAATCACACTGATGTATAATGTTTAACTCAAAGTGTATTTTTAGACATGCTAGGCAGTCTTTCAAAACAGTTTTAATTGACTAGATGAAGGAACATTTCACAACGCGTTCACACTGTCCTGCTACTGTACGTTGTCTTATTCTCTTTTCAGGGAGGGACACCGAGCCCATTTGACAGGAACTTTGGCACAAAACTGGGTCTCAAGTCTGTGCTTTGGTTGACTGATAAACTGAAGGAGTGCTACAGACATGGTGAGGGCATTTTTATTGATATTCTGTATTGTATGGATTTATTTTGTTACGTAAAGGACACATTATGAGCTTTGAACCATGTTATAACATTGTTCCCTCTTCATACACATACCTGGAGATACATTTAGCTTCATTCGCACTTGTTTAGTAAGTCCTTTCCTTTCCACTGAGCTCTTCTGTGCTGTTTTTGAGTCCATAAATCACCACCATTTGCCTCAAATCATGCTCAGTACAGCTGCGTGCTTATATTAGCATGTCAGGAGCAAGTTTTGCTTTTTTTTCTTCTAGGTAATTCCCTTGGCTGTCAGTAGATTTTAACATTTTAAGTGCTAAAGCAGATTATACTCAAATGGATATTAAAAGGCCAATAACAAAACAAATTATGCAGAATATATGTCTTTAATAAATGGATCATATTGAATTTGTTGTTTAAAAGATTTGCGCAATTAAAATATTGAGCATATTATCTTCTATAATAAATAAAACTAAAGAAACATAAATATAAAACAAACTTGCATGTTAAGCTGTCAAACCAGGGTGTAAAGTGATATTTCTGTACTTTTTTGTTAATTCAGGCCCCATTCACTTTGCGATACATGAACCTCAACCAAGACATTTATAGCTGTATTTTAGTACATTATTTATTTTATTGATAGATTGCAAATATATTGTCTGATTATTGTCTTTGAGATATTTATTGTCAATATTGCACGCCCTAATTTGACTCATACTTTTTTGTTTGCGTTCTAGGTCGGATTTTTGCCAATTCCCCCGACACAGCATGTGTTCTGGGAATGAGGAAGAGATCTTTGGTTTTCCAGCCTCTTTTAGAAGCCAAAGAATTCACTGATTTTGAGTAAGGACTATTTTTGTTATCGATGATTTACAAACTAAATGCATTGCCTGGATTAGGGCAAATGAATCAGAAACACTGTTTGAATGGTTGCATTTAGTAATAAGCAAATGGCTAATGTTGTGATTATTTAGGTAAAATAATGACTCATGTCAAGAAAAATTAGCTCTCTCCATGGGGTCTTATACATTCTGACTTTGTAGTTTAAACCTCCACAAACTGAAATAGTAGGAATGTCTTAATGTAACAATATTTATGTGTTTTCTTAATTGTGAGAAGAAACATCATAATTTTATGATTAAGTTGTTGCAAACCGCAACAATAGTGTTAAACAAGGCTTGACACCTTCAAATGCAGTGGTAAATGTAGATTCTTATTTGTCGGCCTATTAAAGTCATTTTCTAGGTCTGTATGCTCTAAATAAAATCAAACATTAGATATAAGGCTAATTTATCACTTTGCGTGTCGCCTATTTTTTGTGTTTGGGGGTCGTGAAAGTGAACAATTGTTATTTTCGGGGTCGCGACTGAAAAAGTTTGAGAACCACTGCTTTAAAAGAAGAAAATCGAATCTCTTGAAATTAGTTTCCTCACTGACAAAATGCTTTCTTTATAGGCATCGCATCCCGACGAAACAGTGGTGGCTGAAGCTGAGACCCATCCTGAAAATCCTGGCCAAGTACGAGATCAGTCTGGACACATTCGAGAAGACAGAGATTGAACATATCGTCACCAAGAGAGGCCAAATGCTCTAACATTACACTAAATACACACAATTTCTGTAATACAGATCAAAAAGCGTGGGTATGTGCAATAAAGATCAATAAAATTATATTTATGGAAACTTTGTCTGAAATGTATTGAATTGACCATTGGCCAGTTCTGCTGTGATTCATTCATGTGTCTTGCTCAAAAACAGACACGTTTCCCCACCTACTCCTCCAGTTGGCGTCATCCACTTTAGTGACATAAAGTTCTAATTAATCACAGTAAAGTTTAAACTCTTAGACGAACCAGATCTAAAGCTTAATGGTATTAAACACTGAGACAAACTTTATTGCTCTTTAACACAACTTAGACTCAGCATAGCTCAAAGAAAAAATAAAGAGAAGAGAGCCTTTTTGGAAATTGGACACAAAGTTAAACAGACGGATAGGAAATAAAATTTGAACCACTTACCTAGCAATGATAAGAGAACCTTTATTTTTGTCCCACAACGGGGAAATTCTATTGTTGCAACTCACAGTTCAAGACAACAGCAGGAAAATAGAAACATACAATTAAAGATGATTAACTTTAATCTAATTTTTAGTACAATATGCAGGTAGGGCAAAAATAAAAACCTCTTATGTTCAATAACTGGTTATGACCATGGTAAAATACCAATATAACAATATAAGATTTATGAATTTGTGCATAGGTTCCTGTCAAATTGAATGTAATGTTTAATTTAAGGTTAATCTAAACTAAGCATATAGCCCCTACAGGTGGGGAAAGGAAAACACTGCAAAATATGATGCAAGAACACTGGCATGATAGAGTTGTTGTAAGACATAAACAAATGACTTTTGCTGTAACAAAATCTGAAACATTATCCTTTGCTGTGATCTCTCTCCATTTGACCTTGATGAGCCATGTGAAAAATGTATATTACGCCATCTAGTGGAGACAGACAGTAGTCTCTGAACAATTATTTGGTTATTGCCAGGCTTTTTTTCCCCCCACAAATTATTTTTTGTCATGTTTTACAGCAGAATAATCCAGATATTTAAGATTAGAATATTGTTACGTTGTTTTAATATTACATTTAGACGTGAGTTTTGGCTTTTTATACATTATTGTGTTGCTGACTACACTTCCCATGAGCCCCTGCGTTTCCGGTTTGGCGTGCGTGTGCTGTGATTGGTTAAAATCCATCATTCAAAACCAGTGCGCGGCGGACGCTGAAGTTTCCACGATAACGGAGTGTCGCAAGTTTTACACTTTTTACAACGTAATCTGCCATAACCTTGACATCAAGTTATGCTCGTCAAACCGCCATTTATATTTTACGGATAAGAAGCATTTCCCGTTCATGTAAGTTTTAGTTTAGCGTTTTTAAAAGACTTAATTTGTGTTCGTGTTCAGACTTATCAAATTTAGCAACTGTAGCTAAGCTTGTGGTGGCTAACAACAAACATTCCCGTTATGATTCAAGTAAAATGTTTTAAGTTTAACTGTTTTGTAATCACACAGCTGTCGAAATGAAGTGCTTAAAGTTGGATGAATATATTAAAAGGACCGTGTCGGCCAAAGAAACGGAAATTTTGCGATTTGAACTACAGGTAAGTTTGTTTAACGTTACCGTTTTAACAAGACAGACCTATTAAATGTGAGCAGGAAGGAAAACAAAAATCAGATGCTTAACTTGCTGATCTTTTAAACGTTTTAAAATTCGAGAATGGAGGCAAAACTGAAATGGAACATCGTTGGAGAAATGGGGATTAACCTCAGAAAATAACAACATGAAAAACTAACGTTACGTTTTAGTGAAATATGTCGTCTAACCTGTCATATAGACTTTAACGTTAGTATTGTGGTTTTTAAACTGTGAATTTAAAAGGAGATTATTACAGTTTTTTTTAAATAAATGCAAGGTTTTACTGGACAAAAAACAACCAAACAAAAAAACTACAGAAATGTTGACCAAACAATAGTTATACATTTTATCTATAGATACATTACGTACTAATTAATTAATTGTAAGACTTAAGATCAATAGCATTTTGAACTGATGTCAGATAAATCTTGAAAGTGTGTGTAAAGGTCTGCTTCATTTTGCCTCTATTCTGATTTTGAACATTCTGAGGACAGGATTTTACAGGGTCTAATCTTTTCTGTTTGTTTTTTGTTTAGTGTTTTGTGGATATATACAGACGTGGGTAGAGAAAGTGCTAACAACTGTTATTTCTTATGATGCATTAAGTCATAAAATAATTGTGTGATTGCAAACTAGTGAGATGAATGGCCTTTTATGGTGATAACAGACAGGGTAGTCAGCTGTAAACATTTTTTCTGTAAACAGCACTACTTATAATGTTGACTACGTGTTTTCCAGGACTATGTGAAGAGTCAGCCAGGGCTCCAGGGGCGGACTCTCTGTGACCGAGTGATCCGAGCCTGTAACCACCATCTCGAGGTCAGTCCCTCTGAGCGAGCCCACGTAGCAGAGCTGGTGAAACTGGTGAAGGTTGCAGTGGACGGCTATGACAGAGTGGGGAACAACGTGACACAGAGCAGCCCGTTTTACTTAGAGAAGATCATTTTTCACATCCTCAAGAAACTGAGATCTCTGGAGGTCCATGTTCTCTACAACGAGGTGGCCGAGCTACTCCACGCCAGGCTTTTGAAGGCAGAACAGGTTTGTGGAAAATCTAGATAAGCCCAAGCTTTTCAGTGTTTGTAACTCTAATGACAAAAATAAAGGGACATATAAAATTAGTTGTATTTTATAATATTTTTATGGCTGAGACATTGACGCAATTCAAAAGTATTGTTTTCATAAAGGTTTAGCCCAAAATTACCACGTTTCATCTTGCATAAGAGCAATTCTATTTAGGGACAAAGCCAACACAATTTTACAATTCATGAAATTGACTATAATTGCCTCAGTATCTAAATAAAAACAGTCTGAACATTAGATTTGCTGTGGTTAGGGATGGTTTACCGATGATATTGGAGGTTTTCTCCAAATATCTGTAGCGACCTGATATTGAAAATGTAGCCAAACAATTTTTTTTGGGCTTTGGGGGGTGCAAAAGGCACTATGATGAAATGACCCATTAGTTATTAGGTTTCTTTGTTATGGTCATCATTGCTGTCTGTATATGTTCGTAGTGTGAAGAGCATAGAACTCTGGCGTTGAGCAGTTTCTCTGTTTTGTGGAACGGACTTTCTACTTCCGAAGACAAGACCTCCAAGACTCCAAGGGACAAACTCCACTGTCAGCTCCAGGCTCTGACCTTTCTCCTGCTGTTGAACCCAGAAAGTGGCAACTCTTCTGCATCAAAAGCACCAATTTATGCCCAAAATGCAGTTTGTCAGTTTGAGAACAGCAGTGCAATGACAAAGGAGGATGCAACCTTTCTGTCTGAAGAAATGCACAAGTGCTTTTCTAAATTTTGGACAGTTGGAAAAGTCGTGGAAGAAATTGGGGATCACCAGCAAAGAAAGATGTTACACTTACATCCAATTTTTCATATTGTAATTATCATCACCAAAGTCCTCTGTAAGGCAGGCCACTATGACACAGCCACTAATTTATTGGAAACGATTGAGAGCAAAGTTAAACATCTTCCTGATTGCCCATGCACGACGTTAGTGCTCGGGAAACTGGCCGTAAAGATCCACGCTGCACTGAGGGCGTCGCAGCGAGAGTTTGGCTATTTGTTGACGGAGTGCGCCCGAGCCCTGAGGTCCTTGTCGGCGCTCGGGGACGGTGAGGCCAACGCGGTGCTGGAGGGATGTGGGCTCGTGGTGTGGGCCGTCGAGAGCAGCCACACCAAGGCTCTGAGCGGGCCGCTGCTCCTGGCCTGGTTCTCTTTTCTGGAGGAGCATCAGGAGTGTTTATCCAAAGTACTCAAGAAGGTCAGTACAAACGTCTACTGTTAAGGCCTGTCACAAAATTACTGTATCAATGTATTGTTCAATAAAGGCTTGAACAATTTCTTTTCTTTAGGATAAACTTTTTTTTTCTCCCACGGTTGAATACTTAAAATATAGTAACTAAGCTACTCAAGTGTTTCATTCTTAAGATTTTTGGACTTTAAAGAACAAATATTATGCAAAATGGACTTTTTTTGAGCATTTAACCCTGTTCTAACACTATTCCATCATCAAAAACACACCTGGAGTTGTACTGAGCTTCATTCACGTCATTTTGAGGAATGCTGGTTAGAAAATCTTCACCCCTCCGACTGTCAAAAACACTGTTCTGAATTCTGAATTTTCTCCGTAGCTGACGTCACTTATACGAGAATCTTCTGCTCTTTTTAACTCCTGAAATCAACACCAGATTCGCTCTGAGCATTTCAGCCGTCTAAACACTAATCACTGCAATTGCTAAAATTCCATAGCATTGTTTATACAAATGTGTAATTGCCTCTGCAGCTATTAGGTGGAGCCACTGCTAAGTTAATATGGCATATCCCAAGGCAGTGATAAAGTAATGTTGTTCTCTGTAAACGCATTTTATTTTTAGTTCCAAAACATGAGATGACAAAAAAGAATTTGAATAATGAATAATCAACAACGTGAACAGAAACTGATTCCTAGTACCTTACTTACTTACTTCGATTATGGGTTGTTGTAAAATCGTTGTAGGTCTATTGTTACAGACCTACAGTTTTGTTATGGAGTCATGCGTTTGGTTCAATTTGTATTTAACCTTTGTTTTGTTTTCAACTAGAACTCTACTTGCCAGACTGAAAACGACAGACTTCAACAGATCCTTTGCTTCAGTATCTATCAAGGCTTTGTGTTTGCTTATGAGAGCATGCAGGCTTCACAGGTAAATGTATGACACTGTATAAATATACTCAAATCCTAAAACTCAAACGGCTTAATCTGTTATTTTTCTTACAGTTGGAGGACAGTGTCATTTTGGACAGAGTGCTCTTGTTTTGCCAAGCTTCTGCTGCTCAGATAACGAGAGAATTACAGAAACTGGACAATGAAACCCTGTGCACCAAAGCGGGTAATTATACGCTCTTAACTCTTGTCACCTCCAATAAAGTCAGATGTAATATTTTGGTGGACAAGAATGAACTAAAGAGTAATCAGTGATGACTAAAACTAGGAAAAACGTAAAACTGGAAACTAGATCTTGACTCCTAAAGAAATGTTACAATATTAATACATTATTTTTCAATCCAAATCCAAACACATCAAAGTCTTTGTGCATGTGGCAGAAGATCAAGTGCAACATATTTGGCATAATTTTGTACTTTTGTAGAAATTAGCATGACAGTTTTGTGAAGTAAAAGTAGACTAAAACAGAAAATGATTTGACTTAACCTAAAAAAAAAACAAAAAAAAAAACATCTTACCATATTTTTTCTTTTCTGTTTCTTTCTTGTAGTTGCCGCTGTCAGCAATTTAGCCTTGCTACTTTACAACAGGCGTCTGTACGAGCAGGCGTTTGTGCTCCTGGAAATCCTCTGTAAAGATCTCTGCAAAAACGCTCCTGCTTCACTGTCGGCTGATCGGGTGAGTTATTAAAGAAAGCAGTGTTTTTTTAATTCTACTTAATTTTTCAGCTCTACACTTTGCAGTTATGTTAAATTATGTTTAATCTGAACGAATTATCCTTATGAGGAGGAGTTAAGGCGGACACTAGTGTTCAAACGATGGCCCACATTATTCTGAGTAATACTTTTTACTACACTCGATAATTTTGTCTTTTAAATCAGACGATTTGGGGCCTCATTGGACATCGGCCAAAATGTTGCCAATTTGTGCCTATGTTTGTATTTGAGCCACAAATTAATTTTTTTACCAACTTTAGCTCCGCCAATACTATGCCATACTTAACTTTAAAGACCAGAACCTCTTGAATCCAGTCACTGAGTTTGTTTGACAATCTACATCTACTGTTGATTGTCGTGCAAAAGTTGTCAGATCGCACTCGCCTAAATCAGCCAATAAAGAAATAAACTATTTTATCAACATTATTCAGCCAACTTTAGCTCTATTGCGTTAAATAGGGTGTTAGCATAGTTAGCCTCATTAGTAAAGCTCATGGGGGCCGCCTGGGTCAAGTGCACAGCAGCAGAATCACTCTGACATAGTTTATGTTTGGGAATGTTGGGTTTACTTTCACTTGAAAAAGTGGGTAAAGCACCTTTAAGTAACTCAAATATTGGTGCCATTGTTTAGTTTTGTTTAGTCTTGAGTAATTTATATTGCCAATTATGCCGTTATTGCAAATTCTCTTCTATATCATGATAAAAATGTTTGGCCACATTGCTCTGCCCTAAGGTGATTTTTACATGTGTTATATCATGAAGAAGGGGTGCACGGTGGCAGAGCGGCTAGAGCTTCTGCCTCTCAATAAGGAGATCGTGGGTTCGAATCCCGCACCACCCCAACATCGTGGTTTCGAATTCTGAACCACCCTAACATCACACGATCTCTCTGGGTGGAGTCTGTATGTCCTCCCCGTGTTACCGTGGGTTCTCTCCGGGTTCTCCGGCTTCCTCCCACTGTCCAAAGACATGACTGTGTAGGTTAATTGAGAACTCTAAAAAAAAAAAATTGCCCCTAGTGTATGAATGTGAGAGTGAATGGTTGTCTGTCCTTGTCTGTCTCTCTGTGTCAGCCCTGCGACGAGTTGGCCACTGTCCAGGGTGTACCCCGCCTAAGGCCCAAAGTCACTGGGATAGGCTCCAGTCACCCGCGACCCCTAACGGGAATAAGCGGTAGAAAATGAATGAATGAATGAATGAATATCATAAAGAACCCTTTTGGTTTATTGTCGATAAATCGGTATTGGCTCCAAATAATCCTTGTCGGCTGGGCCCTACTTTTTACTGAAAGTTTACAGTCCTCTATCCTCTATAACAAACCACCTGGTGTGCAACAGTGCTTTAGATGTATGTTTATGCTGAGAAATGATTTCTTTTAACTTGACACATCTATTTTGTTCCTGTGCAGTTGAGTCGTCCTTTTATGCTCGTGGTGCAGACTTGTCGACGCTCCGGTCACCTGGAGCGAGCTTTAGACTGGGTCATTCTGTGGCTGAAGGCTCTTGGAGACAAAATCACAGGTCACATGTCTGAACCTGTGGCATTGTGGGTAAAAACCAAGATGGACGCAGCTAGAAACTCTGACGAAGACATCAGACTGAGGTAGGTAAAAATCAAAGTTTTGTTATAGTTTGTGTAAGAATTTTTTCACACAACTCTGGTTTATCTGATAATCCCCTGTAGCTCTTTTGTCGCTTTTTAATTAAACATTGTTTTTTTTGTTTTTGTTTTTTTTTTTAAATACATTTTGCATTTCCAAAACAATTGCGATATATAAATTAACTATCTCTCACATGTCGATCAAGACCTGTCGTGATAATTACTTTATCAACTATTGTTAAGTAATGATGGCGTAAAAATATAATCATGAGGACCTTTTCTTTGCTATAGCTGAGACATTTTTGTTAGTTTTGTGGTAGGAAGATAAGATTCGCGCCGTAAAGGGTCAAATTAGAGACTCCAAAGGCTCATTATGAGACTAATAATTTTTTTGTATTTGATTCTGATATTTCTTTTGTTTAGATTATTATTTATTGATCAGGGACGATATACAAACACCTTTATCTCCACCAGATTTAGCAAAGAGTTACTTTCCATCTGCAGTTCCTTTATTAGCTCACAATATTGTGCATTCAGAACAAGGTTTTCTGGAATTATCCAGCTTCAGGGCTATTGAATCAGTGGCATAAAAGTTTAAATGTGATAGTTTAGTTTAGATAATTACTTTGACAGTGCAATATATATTGTTATTACAAGAAATATCACCACTTATAACCACTTAAACCCAATAAACTTTTATTTGAATTAATAATATCTTGGAGAGCTGCATTAAATAACAGAATGAAACACTTTGGTTGCTTAGTATCAGTTCAGTACTGAGTTGAAGATGTTAATTATTAAACTCTCTACAGCTCAGATGTAAATGAACTAAAGAAATTAAGACAAAAGTTTCCCGTTAATGCCTAGAAAAAATGCACACGATAAATATTGAGCCTCAAAAAAAATTGTGCCAGCTTTTATGTATTGAACTGTTAGTCGATTTAGTAATTATCGTGACAGGCCTCGTGACAGTTCCACCTCTAATAGTTCCAGTCTCCTCTTTTCCCAGAACCTTGCGTGACGGTTTTGGCTCGGACGTGCCGGAGGAGGCGGTGATGCTGGCGCTGCTGGAGGAGGAGCTGCGCGCTTATAAGGAGACCCCGGCGGACACCGCTCAGGAGCGATACAACACTCTGTGCGACCTGCTCGAAATCTGCCACGAGGAGAGTCCACACACTCACCTGCGCGCCGTCTACCTCTGCCACATGGCTCAGGTCGTGTGCTTCCAGGACTTCAGTGAACAGACTGACTGGTGAGGCCTGTCACAGCTATTACTATATCCACGGCTCCTTCAGTTAATGAAATATTAACTGTATAAAGGACTGTAGGCAAAATATGAATGTATCGTCACATATTTCTTGGCTATTCATCATCGATACAAAATGCTGTATCAAACAACCTAACGTAAATGCTGACTACGGCATTAAGGCTAAATCTGTCGCGCTAAAAAGTTACTTACAATTTTGTTCTGATATTAAGGGCATGTTCTTCTAATACATTAAGTTATTCTACATAATAAAAGCTTTTTCTCATAATTTATTGTGCTGTAGTCAACAAAATACTTACCAAAATACTAAGACCACAAGCCCATGGAAATATCCAAGCAAAAACTAAATATTTTTAGAGAGCGTTATTAAACTGAAAACATAAAAAAAAAAAGCAGAATAATCTTAATTCACTCTCAAATATCCAGCTTCATGCCTCTCATTTCAGCTGGTGTTCATACAAAAGCTTATCAAACAGAGAAAAGAAATCCACAAAAAAAAATACAAGTTTGGTTGACTAAGACGCCACTGACCGACCAAAATTACATTAAATTTACTGTTCCCTTTTATTTTTTTTATTTGTAAAACTTTCCTTATTAAGAGTTCTTCGTACATTTTAAAACCTATCTGGTTGAATAGTTTGACTTGTCGGCCAACTGATCTTAGATGATTTAACGTCATTGACTGTGATTGCTTGTCCAGCTCCGCCGTTGATTTTACCCATGAGGCTTTGCGGCTCCTGGAGGAAGAACAACGCACTCCGGAGAACTCTGACAAACTGACAGACGACAAGGCCCACGCTCTGCTGTGGCTTTACATCTGCAGCCTGGAGAAAAACCTGCAGGACGTGAGTCTCTCAACAGCATATTTTTACTCAAATGATTTGTTTAAAGCCACGTTACGCACAGTGTTCTGTGAGCGTTCAGACACTGGGATCTGTGCTGATGCTTAAAGTCTACATGACAGGTTCTCATGATATTCTAATCATGACTTAGTTTGGTGGGAGGGCACCTGTGGTAAATATATAGCATGGTTTTACATCTGTGAAGTTGCAGTTTGTGAAGAAATTTTGAGATATAAAAGTTGAAAATTATATGAAGTAGAGCTCAGTCCTTAAACAGAATCCCTCTGTGATGTCATCAAAAAGTGACGTGCCGATGAAAATACATTATTATTTATCTGACAGTTTAAAGTGTTATCAGGTATTATTATTTGTCAAATCATAACTATTGTGTAATTTATATGAATTTTGACCCTTGTTTTCAGAATGGTTGCTATGGTAACAGTTGTGCTATGTCATATTTGCTGCCCATGTCCAAACAGGAAATACAATTATAAATGTGAAAACTGTCAAACTGCTAATAACTAACGCAAAATGTTTAGTACAATCATGTTCACTACAGTTTAGTGAAATTTGTCGTCTAACCTGTCATATAGACTTTAAGGCGAGACACTACAGGTTAAACCTTTTTTTTTTTTTTTTTTTTTATTTTTTTTTTTTTTGCCCTTTGTCAGTTTGCTCTCTTTAATCCACTTCATCCATTGTCATCTAATTTCTCTGGGACATTGAACGCTGTTCAAAGGCTGTTTTCTTAATTGCATTTTTATCCCACAGAGACATAAAGATCAGCCTTAAAGTAGATCCCACACCAATCTGGAAAACTTGGTTGCTTGAATGCTGCACGAGTATCTTTTCAATAGTAGATGTAGATGTTTTACCCAGGTGCTCTTCTGGTTGAGGATCAGTCTTGTACCAAGTAAGCAGGACAGAGGCACTCATGGGATTTTAGAAAATTAAAATTAAAAAATTAAAAAGCCTTTAATATTAAAGGCTTTTTTAATTTTCTAAAATCCCATGAGTGCCTCTGTCCTGCTTACTCACAATCTGGACTCAACAGGATATCTAATTCTAAATTAAAAATTTATTGAAGTTTTAAGTTAAAAAAAATGAGGCAAAATTTGAATTTTTAGGACAATTTTCAGTCAAATCTAGTTTACTCAAAAACTAAATAATAAATCCACAATCCTCTCTGTACATTTTTTTGTAACTAATATGTGTACAAAATGAACCAAGAAATTTAAACCAGGTTCAGTCCATTTTTTAAATTGAAATGTCCCAAATATGTGTATTTTTGACCGTTTTACACATAAAATACCATATTTCTACATGAAATCATGACATGAGGAAAAATATATATTTTTTTATACATTTATGTGAGTAAACTATAGGAAAAGTTTCAAATTGATATCTTTTAAGTTTTTTTCCTATTCACGTGCAGTGCCTCACCTTAAAATGATTGTATTCTTTGTATTAGGATGTCTAGCTGACATTTATACTTGTTTCTAAGGCTGTGGCGAGGGATAAGAAGCGTCAACAGCTGAGAGACCAAACCCAGTCCGTGACAAATCCAACATGGACCAATGACTTTGAGTATGAAGACAAGCAGAAGAACCAGGACAGTGTCTCTGTTTACGAGGGCCTGCACTTCAGCCTTGACGCACAGAACAGTAGGTCAACCTTTAACCAATGGAGGAAAAATGAGACCCAGATAATAGACGATACTATAGCCTGGAGAGGGTTCAATACTTTTTCTGTTAATAACATTATCCATGAGTTGTCTGGTGGTGATGCTGTGGTCAATATTTGCCTATTCATGGATTTCAAAATTATTTACATTTATTAGGACACTATAAATCAAAAATATTACATCTTTTGAAAGTGCAGAAGTCCTCAGTGTTGCATAAAACAGGAAGCTAATCCGTAAATGCAAATTGTAGAAAGTTTGTAGCTAAAGTCTCAAATTAACCTTTCACTTTTGCATAAAAAAACAGATTATATTGTCCATCACTACTAAAACCAACTAGCATCAAAACTAGATACTTGAGCAGGTATTGATTTAAAAATACATAAACGGCACAAATCTTTCCTCAATTGTTTTAGAACAGTTATGATCAGAGTATAAGACCACATTAGTTAAATAAACTATTATGTTCTGTTACTGTGGTCGTTGTTTTCATTGTGGTATGGAAAAGTTGTAAATGTTTTAAGTCTGTCACGATAATTACTATATAGTATTGACTAATTGTTCAACATCTAATAGTTGGAACAATATTTTGGGGGGCTTAATATTTATATTATGTAATTTTTTTTTTGTACAAAGTGGAGAATTTTTTGTTATATTTTTCTTGTATGATAATTGAGCTGTAGAGGGTCGAATAAGAAACTTTCCTGACGAATCATAGTTTAAATAAGTGCTAAAGTGTTTCATTGTGCTGTTTGTTTATTGCAGCTCATGGGCTTTTTTGTTTTTATTATACATTTTTAAAAAAAAGGGTTTATTGAGATTTAAAAATGTAGAATCATGACAAACTACTTGTAATAAAAGTTTATGGGATTTTTATTTATGCTACTAAACATATTTATAACGTGTTTTTCTTATTCCAGAGCAGAGCCAGCCTTTGGAACAGGCTTTTTCTGATTGGACGGCGCTCCTAAAAAATGGAGTTGTTCCGTGTGTGCGGAGCCCGAAGCAAACCTGCAGCTCCATCGCTCTGACTGCTGCTCTGTTCAGACTCATGGGAAAGGTACATACAGCCATTCTGTTAACTTTGTTGTTGACCTGTTACAAGCACATTTATTGTCTCATAGTTCAAGTAATATAATTTATATAGTTTTCAGATATTCTGTTTAATTTGCACTTGTGGAACATTATTAGCTGTAGAAGGTTAAATAATTAAATAAATGAATACTTACTATTATATTAATGCTATTGGCTACTCATAATTTAGATATGATTCATTGTTATTGTTGAGTTAATAAGTTAATCACAGTTAATCGATAATTGAAATTATTGTCGACTAATAATTTCAAATAAGCATTATCTGATCCATACACAAACTCCAATAGATGCCAGAGAAGAGGTTTTATGAGTCAAACAAAGCAGTAATTACATCAGAATGAATGTAAAACGGTAAAATGTTTGTGTTTCGATTAAAAACTCAATTAGCCTTTTGTCCTGAAGCAACATTGCTGCACCTTTATCTGGATCAAATTTGATGAAAATCTTATACTCAGACCTTTCGCAGTCAAAACTGTAGCTTAATCAGTTATCAAATTAATCATTACTGTAGTTGCAGGCTTGGTTAATTGTACAATTGTCATGGTGCAGGATTATTATGGCAGTGGTCTACAATATTTTTGTTAATCGTAACATTTCCTGGATCAATTGTTCCCACTTCAGTTCTATGTGTATTTGTGACAGGCCTGACTTTATCTCTTAATTATTATTGTTACCCCTTGCAGATTTTTAGATTTTATTGCTTAATTATTGTTACGTTTCTTCACAAATAAACAATTCTTCTGTTCTCTCGAGTAGCCTCTTAAAGCAGTGGAAGCTTATCAACTCGCCATTCGACTTGCCCAGAAGCTCGGGGAAGTTCAGTGTTGTGCCTCGTACCTTTGTCAATCCGCCCGTCTCCTGCTGGACTTGGGGGCTCCTGAAATCGCTCTGGTGAGGATCTGTGTCGTGGTTTAAGCTTGTATTTGTCCAATGCTATAATATTTGAACTGTAGTGTCTCTAAAACCATAAGACTGCTGCTAATTATCTCGCCGTTTTGCTGTTCACACTGATTGTTGTCGTACTGTGTAAAAAAAAAAAAAAACAGGATTTCCGCAGAGTTTTAAAAATCATTAAATGAATTTGGGTGAAAATAAGGCCTTTAAAATGCAGTTAAAAGTATTGAATTCATACCTTACAGGCATTAAATCTAAAAATCCATTTTGACAAAGATTTATCCATCAGAACAATAAATATTAACATAATAAAAATAAGAGCAAATAATTAATACAGTCCGCAGAGCCACTTTATCAGTCAATCAGAAGAGCGTGTCCACAATAGTAGTTTTTACCTTGAAGTTTAACATTCAAATTCACTTTTAATCCCAGATGCACTGGATTTATTGAATCTAGATGGGAGTAGCTTTGATTAAATCATCTAAACCGTAATAGATTGGGTTCAAAACATACATTTGCATGCTTTAAATTTCATGTAAATTAGCTTTTTGAATATTTACAAAGTCATTTACTATATTCTGGTCATTCTGCTGCCCAATGGAATGGTTAGAACCCAGTAGTTTGACATCATAAAAGTGTAACTTGTCTTGTTTTGATGTTGATTATGGCGTTAAAAATGTTGAAATGCTGCATTAAAAACCAATAAATTGATTTGCTAAAACTTACATAAACCCTGAAAAAGGTTACATGGAACTGTTGCATGGACTCTTAGTATTAAAAATGCATTCTGTGATTGTGTTTGCAGGCTCAGATAGAAAAGGCAGAGAAGTGTTTGTCTTCAGATAACTCTGCTGACGGCCCCTCTTCTCTCTCAGTGCTGCTCACTCTGTTAAAAGCTCAGTACTGCTACAGCTCGGGACAAGTAAGTGCACTCAAAGAGTACAAACAATACCGATCCATTCCAAGTTCAACATTTTGTGCAAAAAAGAAATCTCTTGCACGGGTTAAAATGATCTGAATTTATATTAAGTCTTTTTGTTCAGTAGTAATTTTGATAAATGTCACGCTGAAAGCAGTTTAAACTATGCAATGAGACTGAGTTGTTTAAATATAACTAACGTGCTGGAAGAAATCACAATCTTGACACTTTGCTGGAATTAAGACTAGGTTCACTTTAAGAAAAAATGTATTGTGTAAGTTTTGTTTATGTTTTTCTCAAGTGAAACAATACTTGCACAATTCTGACAAACTTGTATTTTTAAAAAGTATTAAAGTCAAGATAAATAGATTGATGTATTTGCAATGTATCTAATGTGTTTCATGGCATTTCAGGAAAATTTAAATAAATATAGAGGAGTTAGAGCAATTTCCTCACCTTTGTCAAATAAGAATAATGTATTTCAAGTAATCAGAAACATCTAGAAACAAGTAAAATAGATCAGTGGAGTAGATCTTAACTCAAAATTATTATTGTGAATTAAACCCATGCTGGATATACTTTGTTTGCTTTCTCGTGTTAATCCTTTTTGTATTCAGGTTTCTCGCGGCGTGGCATATCTGTGTGACGTCCTGAAAGAGGCCAATGAGCAGAAACAGTCCAAGAGCTGGTACCTGCTCCGGGCGCGGACCCTCCAGACCGTCGGCTCATATCTGTGTCTCGACACGAAGACGCTCCCACCAGCCCAGAGGAGCCTCATACACCTGCACGGTCAGTTTGTACAAAGAGAGTACTATTTGGACAACAGTAGACGGTTATATGCAATGTTGAATTAACAGATTGCAATAGTCTCCTTAATTCCCTACAATTGAAAACTATGGTATTGTTTTTTTAATTATTTTATCTCATACAAATTAGCGTTGTACATGTGACGTAATGTCTCAGGGTTGTACAATTAATTGAGATTCAGTCATTTCTATTTGTCAATCAGCTTGTGTGTTTTGAATGGGAGGGCTTCATTCAATCCTCTCAAGGATTATTATTATTTGTTTATAATAAGATAAAATACAATAAATCAATCTCAAGACAATGAGAAACATGTGATTTTATACCAGTGTATAATCCAGTTTGCTGACAGACTATGCATGTTCTACATACAACATAGTTTCCTTATCTCAAACGTTTGAAAGATAAAAAGCTGTGTGGTAACTAATGACCACAAGATCAATGATTATATGATGATTATAAACACATTGATAATTTTTATGTTCATGTTTTTGCTTGTTTGTTTTGGTTTTTTTTACTGAAAACAACTGCATTATAGACATTGGTTACTGCTTTTCACTATTTACTTCTGTAAATTTGGTGGGCTTTGACCTCTGTTGTGTGGCCTTTCTGATCAGTGTTTCTCTTCACTAATGACTGTTTTTATATATTTAGGTTTCTGCAGCGCCGACACAGCTGTGTCTGAGAGTCTGAAGCTCTTCTGCAGCCTCCTGGTCACTCTGGTCGGTAAAGGTCTTTACGGCAGCGCTGGGAGCTCCGAAGTGCGCTTCATCGACCAGGGTAAGCTTTCCTAACGTGAATAATAAGAAAGATAACTTGCGCAGTAATAGTTTATAAAAGATGAACGCTCTGGAACTGTCACATATCTCCACGATTTCCAATAAAATTAAATGATGGCATTAAATGATGAAGATTAATCGGAATAGAGTCTAAATCGCAATTTGAATGGAAACAATTAGCAAATCGCAGTGGCTGCAATTTTGAAGTACCACAATTTATTCTACAAACTACAAAATATCCTGTCATGTTCTGCTTAATTAACTTTGAACAGAGTCCTATTAAACATTAATTGCAGAACTAATTTGTGTCAAAACAGTGGCTTACAATAAAAATAAAGCAAAATGGACAGAGAAATGGCCCAATTTTTTTGCAGAATCAACGAAAAAATCACTGTTAAAGTGAGGTAAAGGAAGAGATTGATTATGTTCAGAATGTTTTGAGGATATTTGAAAGGAGAGGTCTAGGACCTAGGACTCTAGAATCGTGAGCTCATCCCAGTGACAATCTTCTATTTTTGTGAAATCGTGATTCACTGTTTGTCTCTTTAATGCAGCTGTCTGTTCAAACACACGTTTTCTCCTGTTGTTTAGCCTCTGAAGCCTCTGAGCAGATGACTTTATTTACCTCTGAAAGACCAGGGCTGCACAATTAAACCAAACTGACACAAAATCGCAGTTTTTAATGGATGTAATTAGCAAATCACAAAGACTGCATTTTTTGAAATGCAATAATTTCTTCCACAAACAACAAAATGTCTTGCCTGATTTGAATAAAAACTGCTAACACTGTAGTTTGGATTTGTACAAATATGTTCTGAAACAAGCGACAAAAGGATGACCAAAAGCAATACAAATGCGTTCAAAAGCGACAAAAAAGCGCCTCAGTGCACCAAAATATGACTAAAAGTGACGAAAACACGATTCAAAACTACAAAGACGCGACTAAAAGTGACAAAGACGGGTTTAAATGTGACAGACACAACTGAATCTGACAAAAACTCAGAACAGAAACCTATTATTAAAGCATAAAACGAATCGCATTCACACTGGTCAGAAAAATCACAATTAAATATTTCCTAAATCGTGCAGCTTGATCAAAGGCAATAGAAAAATACAAAGTGAACGGAATCGTGATAAAATCTAAAACATGATCTGTTTTAGATCATATTTTTTCGCCCAGCCCTATCTAACTCTACCCTGTGTGTCTGCTTGTGTCCAGGGGAGAACCTGTGTATGAAGTGGCAGCTGCTGTGCGACCTGCTCTCCTGCTCCGTGCTGATGGTGTCGGTGCGGAGCCGCACCGGAGCTGTGAACGACGCCCGGCTGCAGTGTCTGGAGGCGCTCAAACTGGCCGTCAAACTGCAAGCGCTCAGCCAGTAGGTCCAACATGCACTTAAAGCTGCGGTACCTGATTTTCACACTGCCGAACCAGAAGTAGGTTTTTAAATCGATCTAACTCGTGCCTCGAACTCACAAACCCTTTGGCACTTTGTTAAAATTCACACGCTTTCATTTTCGGTTCTGTGCACAGCTTTAAAGTGCTTTTTTCAGACGGCGAACTGAAACTGGAGAGGACCACCCAAGTACAGCCAATCAGGGCGCTGCTTTTAGCTCTTACTTTGAGACAAAATACTTCTTAGTATTTACTTTTTTCTTAGTATACTTAGTCTATATGACGGGTTTGACGACACATTTCTCGAAACGTAGTCAACATTATTATAGTTAAGATTTTCCTAAACATTTTACATATTTGTCCCCAGTTTGAAAGTTTTCGTAATGTTTAAGATGTCACTTCCTGGTTGGACATGAGTAGCAGATATGACATAGTTAGAGGTAATTCCACAACTGTTACCTAGCAACCATTTTGAAAACAAGGACCAAAATCCATATAAATTGCACAATATTTGACAAATTATTATACCTGAATAAAACTGTGTCAGTTGTCTGTTAATTGTCTCTGTATTTTCAATTATAACTCGCTTTTTGATGACTTCAGAGAACTCCGCATTACTTCCTGTAATTTTAAACTTCTTTTTTCCAAAATTTCTTCACAAACTGCAACTTCACAGATGAAAAACTATACTAAATAATTTCCACAGGTGCCCTCCCACCAAACTAAGGACAATTTGAGAAGTAGTTAACTGCATTCAGTGTCATACATACAGAACCTGTCATATAGATAATTATCAGTTGCAGAAAGCATGCAGAGGTCTAATTTTTGTAACAAAGTACTGCTTTTACAAGATACTCTATGGTGGGAAACATTTTCTAATTTACACCCAAAAAAGTTATGTACCCCAGCTTTAAAGAACACGACTTTTGTGAGTTTTGACATTGTTCTCTCATTAAAACATCTCTGGAGTTGTATTTAGTACCGTGCAAAAATGTGCTTCAATGGTTCAGGTGTGCAGAGCTGCTGGTGTTGAAGGCTGAGCTGGAGCTGATGCAGGGCGAGAAAGTGGAGAGTGGACTCGATCTGGATAAAGTCAGAGATCTGTTGGAGAGTTGTTCTGGTCAGTTTCTTTAATATATTATAATCACTGTCACTTTGCCTAAAACTATTCATTTAAACCAACCCATGAATAGTTGTAATATTTGAGGACTTTTAACAGTTCAAAACAATTATAATCCTTTAACGAGCAATTGTTTTAGAAAAGGTGCAAGATTTTCCTCACTCTGAAACCCATGAACACAAAGTCACAATTAGGGTAGTCAAAAATTCAATATTAATTCCTAAACGTGAGATTAGATACTCATTTGATCAAGTATACATTTAAAAAAAAATACATAACGCCTTAGAATAAAGTTCCTTAGTAAACTATTTGCCTTTACCATCTCCAAATTGTTACTCACTTCAGAAAAGTAGTAGTACTTTTTAAATCCTTTTTAATGCATTTTTGGTGACTCTTTAAAAGAATATTGTTTGGTAAACTATATTTTATCTATACTAGTTATTTTTTGTTTATGCGCTTGTATTCCATCTACAATTGTTAAATGCCTTACCTTTTTTATTTTAATAAACCATTAACAAAATGTAAGCGTATTAATAAGCTGCTTAGAAACTATTTTCAATAACTAAACTAAGTGATAAATGGTTTTTAATATCTTACAAGCGCTTATAAACAAATAACTAGTGTTTACTAAAGAACCTTATTCTAAAGTGTAGTGTATCATAAAGGACGACGCAATACTGTTCTTTGGTTAATAACACTGGAAATGTCAGAGAGGCATGAGATTTATTTAGAATTATAAACCCCGTTTTGTTTTTTTCTTTTAGTTGTAGAGTTTCAGACTTTTTCTTACTAATATAACTTTGATTGCATTGTCTTTGGTCTAAAATGTCAAAGATGTTTTAAATTAAATTGCAGTAACCTATTTTCCTCTCTTTTTAGACGTTTCGGCTCAGAAGCAAAAGTCTGAGATGAAAATCAAACCCAGAAAGGGCCGTTTAGCTCAGAAGCCCGACTCCCCGCTCCCGGCCGCTGACGACGACCTGCAGGACATCCTGAGCACGCGCTGGATCACCAAAGATCTGGTGTGGTCGGTGAAAGACCTGACCAGCTCGCCTCCGCTCAAGTCTCTGCCGCGCCGCTGCCTCTCCGCTCTGTCCCACAAGCTCGACTGCCGGTGCTGCATCTGCCTCGAGCCGTGCCTGGGAAGAGTGACCGTGCGCTGGGCCACCGCTCGCGCCGATCTGGACCTTCAGCTGGACTCCGATCAGGACAAAACCGGGCTGAAACTACACTGGCTCGCACTGGCTCGCTCCAAGAATGTGTCGGCGAGACTCGGGGCGAAACTGGCCAAGCTCTTTGCCGCAAAAGCCGCGGCGAAACCGTTCTTTTTGCAGGACCTCGTGGCTCGAATTTACCTCCGCATCGCCTTGTGTGGCCTTGACCCGAGAATGAGTAAAGTTTGCAATGCGTGGAAAGGGTTAGAAGCCGGTTTGGCGTTTGTTGAGTCGACGCCGAACCCAGAAGTACAGCCAATCAAAGCTGGATTAATGGCGACTAAAGCCATTCTGTCACTGGTTACGATTGCGTCCAATAAGGGTTGTCCGCCAGAAGAGCTTTTCTCGCATATTTGGACTTGGAAACTACCAAAAGACATGGCTGAGATTAAGACGGAGCAGAAAATCGTTCCTCCGACACCTTCGGCAAAGAAAGAAGCAGCGGCGAAGGCAAAAGACGGTGTTAAAAATGAAAATTCAGACCGAACAAAAGAGTTGAAGAAACCTAAAATCGTCAAAACAAGAATTGACAGTTCCAGTTCTTCGTCCAGGGGGAGAACTCCGGTTCCCATGACGCCGGTGATGCCCAAGTCCAAGTCGACGTCCGACGAGTTCAGCGTGTTTAATTTCAACACGGCAATACCGACTCTGGCCTGTACGCCGGTGCACAAGTTCAAACCTCCGGCCTCGGCTCAGAAGGCCCCAAAAACGGCCTCGAAGTTCCAGGTTTATGAAGAGCTGTCGCCGGAGCAAGAGCCGACCCAACCGGTCCCCGCTGCTCCCAGACGCACCAGGAGGCTGAGGTTTAAGGTGAGGACGCCTGAGGTGAATCTTTAGTTCATGCAAGGTTACAAACTGGAGAATTTATCGGACATGAGTTAAAACTTGGGTGTAGGAGTAGGAGATTCTGACATAAATTATATCAATATTTTGGAGGGAATTATCATAATTTAGGAAAAATATCTAATTGCAATTTTTCTGACCAGTATTGCGGCTAGATTCAGTTTAATGTTCAGATTTAAACAAAACGAGGAGAATTGACAAACAGACTGAAATATATAAACTGATAAATTAATAAAATGATAGTGTGTTTTAGAACATTTGACGCTTTTTGTCATGTTTTATCGCTTTTAGTTGCATTTTTATCACTAAATCATGTTAATGATGTTGTTTCTCTTTTAGTCGGGTTTGTGCCTCTTTTAGTCGCGTTTGTGTCTCTTTTTGTCACGTTTGTCTCTCCTCTTTTCTAGTGGCGTTTTTGTCAGTTTTAGCCTACACTTATTGTGCCATGGCTTTAACTAGCTTCAAATTCTATAGGTTCACATAAGAACGAGACAAGTCAAGGTTTTAACATAATTTATTATAAATTGTGCATTTTGTTCACGATTTTTGATTTATTTAATTTCATATTTTCATATGATTGTTTTTAGTTACTATTTTTTGTTTTAGAGTATTTTACTGTCTTGGGGTCTTATTGTTTTTAGGATTTTATTGTTTTTATGAGCAATGCTAGAGCTTTTTTTTTAATTGTTCACTTTTAATGGTTTTCTGTGCAACGCTGTTTCAGTTTGTAAACCATCGTTAAACCCTTTTTAAGTCCAATGTAACCATGTAAACAAGATCATTTTTACACGTGCAAATCGTATGCCAATTTTATCTTGTGAGATGTTTAATTGTAATTTTAGTCCTAATTTCCATGTTTTCTGTCAGGTCGACTTCAGTGACGAGAGCGACTCGGAGTCCAATCCGCAACCGGCCGCGAAAGAACTCCCCAAAACCCGCTCGACAAGAAAACCTGCCCACAGCAGCAAAACCCCTTCGACTCCTTCCACTCCTGCCCCCGAAAAAACGCCGACCGCCAAGAAAAGACCCGAACGCAAGAAGAGCACGGCCAGTGTTCCTCAGATCATATCGTCTGAGGATGAGGAGCCGGCGAGAAGAGGCAGGTCCAAGAGGGCGACCAGAGCGGCCAAGACGGACGGAGAGGACGAGCCGGACAAGATGAGAACGATCGAGGAGGAAACGGTGGAGGTGCTGGACATGAGCATCGAAGAACTGAGAGCGTCGGATACAGAGACTGAGGAGGCGGCGAGTACAGCCCTGGGTAAGAGCGTGAAACTTTAGATCTAGAGACTGACAGAGCTAATTCAAAAGAGCTCGTAGTAGGACTGCACGATTTGGGAAACATATCTAATTGCGACTTCTTTTCTTTCTGTATATTATTTACCATTACAATCAGATTTGCAATAAACACAACCAGGAGAATTGACAAAAAGACTGAAATATGAACAGTCAAAAAATTGACAATCACATGCTTCAGAACGTTTTTTGTCAGTTTTTGTTGCGTTTCATCGCAGTTGTGCATCTTTTAGTTGCATTTTTGTTTTTGGTCACGCTTCTGCCGACTTTAGTCATGTTTTATCAGTTTTAGTCGCGTTTTTATTACTTTTTTAACACGTTTTGTTGCTCTTTGTTGTGATAGCGTCTCTTATTGTCACATTTTTGTCTTATGTTACCCGTCTGCTGGCTTTAGTCACTTTTTATCAGTTTTAGTCGGATTTTTCTTTTTCTTTTCTTTTTGTTGTTTTTTGTCTCGTTTCTGCTGGCTTTAGTCACGTTTTGTCCGTTTTTTTCCCCCCAAGTTTTTTACATGTTTTTGTTGCTCTTTGTCGCAATTGTGCCTCCTTTTAGTCGCATTTTTGTTATTTGTCGCGCTTCTGCTGGCTTTAGTCACGTTTTATCAGTTTTAGTTGCATTTTTGTTGCTTTTTGTCGCGTTTGTCCCTCTTTTAGTTGTGTTTTAGTCAGTTTTAGTCACTGTTTTGTTGATTGTTTCAACACTTGGGTTAGCTGAATTACAGGATTAGCAGTTTATATGCAGAGTAAAACTGGATATTTTGTTTGTGGAAGAAGAAATTGTTGCTCTTTAAAAATTGCAGCCTTTGCTATTTTCTATTTTTTATTTGACATTTTTTAAATCCTGCCTTTTAAAATCCCGCATGGAAAAAAAAAATGACCTGAAATTGTTTGTTCTTTTTTTGACATTTTGATTTAAAAAGGACAGTAAATGGTAAATTTTTCTCTCTGTCCTCTTTCAGACACAGATTTTGAGGTCCTGAGACGAGATATGGCTTTTGGTTTGGGAAAAGGAGATTTATTCGAGTTGAAGAACAGAGGCCATCCAGCAGAGGGCGCACATACCCAGCAGCTTCATGATAACTTCAAACCAGGTGAGCGCTTGAGTAGTAGTTACTCAGTTTTTTAAAATCAGTTTTTTCTTTTCATTTGGGAGCAGTAATATTGATTAAAGATGAAAATGCTGTGTTTCTTCTTAGATAATCTCTCCCTGGAGGACGTGAAGTCGCTGCTCTCCTCGGCCTGGTCGATCCTTCAGCATTGTCCTTCTCCAAACATTTTCTCTTCGGTCTGTGCTCTTCTGGCTTTGACGACTGGACAACAAGACCCACAAACCACAGCCATGCTCCACACGCAATCTCTGGGCCTCTCCAGCCGCCATCGCACCATCCGGCATTTGGCCAGCTGTCTCAAGTAAGAATTTAAGTTATTTTAAATAATTCATGATGCGCGACAAAACATAGCTCTGCACATAACTAGAAAATGCTAGAATTAGTAGTATTTTTGATAAATTAATGTGATTTTTTTTTTTTACATGAAGTTCAGTATAATTTGAGCAAATTTCAATGATTTTATTTGTTACTAATTAGGTTTATCACAATAATTACTAAATCGACTCATAGCTCAATGTATGATAGATGTAACAATATTTTTGGGGCTCAGTATTTGTGTGTACCTTTTCTGTGCATTAGTGAGGAACTTGTATGAAAATTTGAGCTTTGGAGGGTTGAATAATTAACATATATTATCATAAATGATTCTATTTTTTTCATTTCATTTTCTTATTTTATATCATAGCTCTTGTTTTTCTTGTTTTTGTTTGTTTTTTTAGGATCTGTTCATTTAGAAAAGGGTTTACCGCAAATTTCCTGCATTTGTGTTTTTGTGCAGAGAGCATTAAGTAGTTTCAATATTATCATTTATCGCATTATTTTCACCTTTCAAATGTTATTGTGACAAGCCTATTGCTAATTCAACTGTGTCAAAATATAGACTCATACGCACCAAAACAAGCTCTAAGACTAAATAAAGACCTACTTATTTTCATAAAAACTAGCTGGTGTATCTTTGCATTATTACCTTAGTCAGTAATGCGATTTCAATACTTTTGCGATAAATTGAGTAGATCTAAAATAGTGTATGTGTAAGTTATTGTCTCGATACTCTGTACAGATTTTTTTTTTAATTATGGTGACTGAGGCTTCTAGAAAGAGAATATTTACCAATAAAGTGTCATATTGATGAAGATCAGACATTCCTAATTCCATTTTGATATTTTTATTTAAATAATGCCGCAGTCTGTTGTTTTGTGTGTGTTCTCCGTGTCTGTGTAGTCCTGATAACTATTATCAAATTACCACAAATACAACAATGATAAAGTTGGGCTACAACAATTAATCGACTATTAAAGATAAAGTCGACTAAATGTGTAATATGAATTCTCTTTGTGCTCTGATTTGACACATATTTTGGTAATTATTGGCTTTCATTACAACAGAAAGTCATTTTTTACCATGTGGTCTTGAACTAGATTTGATAAAGCTCAAGATCATTCTAAAACTGCTCAGGAAAAGTCAGATGTTGCCCTGTTCATGTATATCCTTAACTCAACCTTGCTTTGTTTTTCCAGGAAACTAAAGAAGAATTCAGACGAGCTGCAGGACAAGATGAGTTCCCTGACCTTAAATGACCTCAGTCCAGATGACCCCAGGGCCTCAGCTGCTCAGAGACTGACGCAGCTGGAGAGCGTCTTCTCTTTCCCCGTCGCAGACTGCTCCGATTTTACAAAAAGCCACTGCCAACAGTTCATGCAGCAAATTCAACATCTTCCCTCAGGTAAACTAAGTAGTTTCCTTTTCACCTTATTCCGGCAGTTGTCTTGGGCGCCGCCATCTTTTTTCCGTGGTATTAGTTTACACGGAGCAGACAAGCTCAACAGAAAATCAGTTCTACATGGACTAAAAAGCCATTTTCAGGTCCTTAGAAATCGGTGCGTTGTTGTTTCTTGTGTACATTAAACATTTTACGCAAATCAATCTACTTTCTATAATATTTTAGCGAGAATTTTCCCTCGTTCGACATTTGCGTGAACGGGGTTCTAGTCAAACTGAAAATTTACTACAGGTGTGCAGATCTGTGGAAAAAAGAGGCAAAAGTGGGCGGGGCGGAATAAGGTGAATAGGGCACACTGTGATGTGCCAAACCGAACGTCCTGATTGGTTTGGGACACTGAATACTTCTTAGCGTGCCTTTAATCAATACATATATCACCCAAATCTAAAGGTTAAAGTCTGACTAGGGACAAATAGGCAAAATGTTGAATAAAATCTTAACTAGAATGAAGTGAACATGATTATATTTAAGTGTCGTTAAAGTCATAGAGGCTTTAAAGGACACATGTTCTGCTACAGTGACTTCTTAGAGCTTTAAACCCTGTTCAAACAATGTTCCCTCATCAAAAACATACTTGAATGGCATTCAGTTGCATTCACGCTGTTTCGAGGAATGTTTATTAAAAATCCTCCCCCTCTGAGCGCTAGACACACTTCCTGCAAACTTCCTCGATCCGGGACGTATTTGCGGATCATCTACGTCACTTATCAGAGAACGTTCCGCTGTTTTAAGTCCTTAAATCATCCCTAAACTCGTTCTGAGCATGTCTGCCAAGGTACCAACAAGGTAACTGCTGCAGCAAATCCACATCATAACATCTTTTCAGCGCTAACTTCACTAGATTGTATATTGCACTGGCGCCATCTGCTGGCTGGATGCACTCAGTGTCATTTCATAGTGACTGATAAAAAAAAAGTAATTGGATGAAATAAGAAACTTTTTTTTGTTTGTATTATAACATGAGATGGCAAATTTAAGGTACTCAGGAGCATCTTTTAAAGGCTAATAACAATATAAGAAATGCAGAATATTTTTCCTTTAAAGCCAGTCGTCTGTGAGAACTTTGTCAATCAGCTCTCATGTAACTTCCACCTGTTACATTCACTGTTTACGCGCTTCATGCCCCGTCATATCCAGACTGTTGTGAATACTTATGAAGAGTTTCTCATGCTGTTTTGTCCTGTCCTTTCCTCCGTCCTCCCCCTTCTCACACCCCTCCGTCTTCCCCTTACCCTGCCCCCGTCCTCGCCCTCGCTCGCTCAGGAGTGGTCGTGTGCGTGCTGTCGGCCGTGGGACTGAAGCCGGGGCAGATGGGCGACAGTCTCCTCCTCTCACGGCTGGAAAAGGACTCTGCTCCCGTCACCGTGCACATCCCCAGCTCCAGACGGCAGGTCAGCCCCGAGTCACGTCACTGTCCAAACAACACCGAGCAAACAACACTGAACAAACACTCACTGTGAGCAGAGACGGCAGGAGAACAGAGACAGGGAGGAGGCAGAGCTTAAAGGGCCTGTGACATGTTGGACTACTCATTTAACTAAAATGCACTGAAGATAAATAGATTTCAAATTCTGCTCAAATCTTTAATAATTTTAACCCAGTTTTGCTATTTTTTTAGGTTTTCAATTTCACTTCCTGGTTGTAAATGATGACATCACACTGGGAAATTACAAAAAGACATCATCCTGTACAGCGCACCAAAACTCCTCTAATGTCACAGATTGTATTATTTGACGAAGAAAAATATATATGAACACCTTTTATTTTGTTGAATCAATGTTTAAATGGTCAAAAAAGTTGGTTATTTTGAATTTTTGTATTTCTGTAATTCTCAACATATTTTTCAACTTTTCTCCTCAAACAGCGACCTGATTGGTGTAAAACTATATTTTATATTTACAAGCGGTATTAATACACTGAATAAAGTCAAAATTAGAAAATCACAAAAGCCTGTCATAAGCACTTAAATAGAAATTATTTTTTGTTAATAACTTTATTAGGATGTTGCATTATGTTCTCTTGGAAATATATGGTTCTATGTAGAGCTATGATTAATCAACTAATCGTGACTAAAGTCAACAATAAAAAATTATATTTTCATAATCGTTATCTGGACTAAAGAAACTATAAATTATATTCAAAAAGATGTTTTATCACAAAGATGGCAGCATTATTAAAATAAAAAGACTCACTTTATTTGTAAATATTATTATCTAGAAGCCTTCAGTTATCATATTTCAACCTTTATTTGCTTGATAATGTATTTAAAAAGTCTCAAAGTACGATAGAAATGAATAAATAAAAATAATTAACCAGTTAAGTATCAAAATATTCAATTGTTGCCTTTCTTTTGTGTGACACAGCAGTTGATGATCCACTGAATATTTTCTGTACACTATTTTAAAGAGCGTATGTCAGGGTTGTTTCTAATTATGACTTTATTTGGTGAATAAATACCATTTCATACAGAAACTGCCACACAATGTTAAGGCGGCACAATGGCACAGCTCTCTTATGGGTTGGTAATGAAATGGGATTGTGGATAAGTTTGTTGCAATTTCTAATCAAATAATTTTGGAAAACTGTCAATATTTGCTGAGAATGATCTGCAAAGATCATTGGCCATCACTTGCTCTGATTTCAAAACAATCTGTAGCTACGTGAAAAAAAACCTGTCAATATTAAAGCCGATTCCTATATTTTGTTTATAAATGTAAAATGAATAAATGTGTTGTTTTTTGCTCTTTTCAGCGCCCGTTGAGCTGGATGGTGCAGGAGATCGACAGTATTCAGGTGGAGCAGAAGGTGGGGAGTTCTGTGGCCGATAAAGCCAAGTGGTGGGAAGGACGCCGCGCTCTGGACGCTCGAGTCGAGGTGAGCTTAGCCACAAAAGGCCTTTTATTCAGCTTTTTCTTTGTGTTCAGACTGACGATCGCACAGGTATCTATCTTTTTATTTAGTGCATTTATAGAATAGAATAGAATAGAATGTCTGAGAGCCGGTGTCCCACAAGGTTCTGTTCTCGGCCCACTACTCTTCTCAGTTTATTTGCTGGCGCTTTAAAGATACCACGGCACACCATCTTTTAAGTATTACCAAATCGCAGGTTTTAGGAAAAAAATGTGGTATGTAACGTGACACATCATGTCTGTGCCACTTTTATAAATTTGAGTTAATTCCATTTTTCGTGCAAAAGGATTATTCCATTTAATCAATATGTTAATCCAAGGCACACCTGGCAATACCCCAAGGCACACTAGTGTTCCCGTCACACTGGTTGAAAATCAAGGCTTTAATATTTCTTATTTCTCAACTATATATGGCCATTCATTCTATCAACTTTTAACTCCTCAAACCTCTGTTATAATATAGTTACAGGCTGGTTCACCAACAACCACATCACGTTTAATAATTCTAGATTTTGATGAAACATACTGAAGGATTTTTAAAAATCTAATTCTAAAACTGATTTATTGAAGTTTTAAGTCAGAAACATTAGGCAAAATTTGAATTTTTAGGACAATTTTCAGTCCAATCTAGTTTAGTTAACAACTAAATAAGAAATCCCAAATTCTGTACCATTTTTTTTTTTTAACTATGTTTCAAAATGAACCAAGAAATTTAAACCTGGTTCTGTCCATTTTTCAGGTTTATATGTCCTAAATATGCGTATTTGTTGCCATTTTTACACATAAAATGTCTAATTTCTTCATAAAAACATTAGGTACCACTTTATAATAACTACATCTTATTTAGCCTTAATAAAGCATTAACAAAGCCTTAACTGATAATTAATATATAGTTTATTAAACATGATTCAGGCTTAGTAACTACTTAATTAAGGTCAAGGTAATGGTTAGGGTTAGAAATTAGAGTTGGAATATTTGTTAAATAGTTACTAAACCTGAATCATTCTTAATAAACTATTTGTTGATTATGAATTAAGTCTTTGTTCATGCTTTATTAAGGCAGGAATAAGTGTAGTTATTATAAAGTGTTACCAAACATTACAACATTAAAAAAAAAAAAAAAACATTTATATGAGTAAACTACAGGAGAAGTTTCAAATTGATATCTTTAAATTTAAGATTTTTTCCTATTCACCTTAATATCTTCAAAACAATATTATCTTAATTTCAGTATATTTCCTACCTCTAGATAACTGCTATAGGAGTAAAGTTTATTATTGTTTAAGGAGCTCAAATTCTGGACCATTATACACTGTACCACACGGGGCTCCACAGACACAGACTCCTGGTTTGTAGAAATAGCGTGTGTTTGTCCTCTTTGTGCAGGAGCTGCTGGAGGAGATGGAGGCGACGCTGACCTGTTGGAAGAGTCTTCTTTTACCTCTGTCCTCAGACTCGGAGCTCGATGCACAAGTCCAGACACTGCACACAGCTCTGTCGGCCAAAGGGGCGGAGATCAGTCTGGAGACGTTAAAAGTGGGTGTTTCTTATGATCAGAATCAACTTTGTTTGGCTTCTAGTCGTCTGGAAAATGTTTTTAAGCTCGCGACTTCTCGACAATAATGTTTGTAGTGCCCAATTTATTTAGTCAGTCAAAGTCTTTTTTTTTTTTTTGAGAGCCAGAGAGGAAGAGCTGGGTGATACGGCAAAAAATGATCTTGATTTTCTCATGATATTGATTTTATCACGTTTCATGTTCATTTTTATATTTGTATTTATATTTTTTAGATCTGCACCATTTAGGAAAGAGATCTAATTGTGATTTTTTTTTTTCTGACCAGTGCCATTGTGATTAGATTTGTGATTTATGCTTTGATAATAGGATTCTGTTAAAATTCACATTATAAACACAATTTTTGTCGCTTTTAGTCAATTATTGTTGCTGCAGTTTGACTATTTTCGTCATGTTCATAATGTCACTTCCTGATTGAACATGAGCAGCAAATATGACACAGTTGGAGGTGATTCCACAACTGTTACCATAGCAACCATTTTGAAAACAAGGGTAAAAATCCATATAAATGACACAATAGTTATGATTTGACAAATTATAATACCGGAGAACACCTTTATTTTGTTGAATAATAGTTTAAACTGTTAGAAAAATGTTTCAGTTGAGTGTTAACTATCTGTTTATTTTCAACTGTGCGTCACTTTTTGATGACATCACAGACATTTTAGAACTCAGCACTACTTCCTGTCATTTTAAACTTTTATTTTTCGGATTTTCTTCACAAACTGCGTCTTCACAGATGTAAACTATGATAAATATTTAACACAGGTGCCCTCCCACCAAACTAGGTGAGAATTAGAGAAACATGAGAACCCGTCACACAGACTTTAAACCCATTCCTTGTTTTCCAGGCTTTACTGTCGGCCGCTCCTGTTCTGTCTGAAGACGACCTGAGAACGTTTGCGCTCGGCGTTTGTCCTCGATGGGACTCGGACTGTGAGCGGCTCCTCCAGAACGCAGTGTCCCTGCTTTTAGACAGAGATGAACCCAGAGGCCACGTCGTCCTCATCCTGGACAAGGTTGGTTTTGAAACTGGATTATCGACAAATGATCGAACGAGTCTGTGTTTTATGTACTGCCCAATGACTGAACATGGTGTCAGTCGTATTTTACAAACCTATGTTTTCTGTAAAGAAAAAAATAGAGCAAATACAGTGTCATATTTATTCAAATTAGATCTTGAATCATCTTGTGACCCCCACTTTAGTGGTTTGTAAAGTGGGGGTCACAAGATGATTCAAGATCTAATTTGAATAAATATGACACTGTATTTGCTCTATTTTTCAAATTAAATACAAAATATTTTAGTGGAAAAAGGTCTAATAAGACAATAAACTATTTAAATAACCAATATTAAACCTGATTTAACAGGCTTTGACATTTGAAAATGTTTCATTTCACTTTGGGGGTCCCGAGTCAGTTGCTGGGCTATTCTGGGGGTCCCTGCCAGAAATTATTATTATTTTTCTAAGATCTAAATACCACTAGATTTTGGGTGTGATTTTTCTGTTATACATTTATACTGCACTATTATATATTCTTAAACTCTTTATTGGGAAGGAATGGAAAAGCTTTTGTGCTTGGAAAATTCATCTTTTTCTTTTAATTAGAAGAAATTCCAAGTTTTAAGCTTTTGTGCTTCAGTTTGTGGAATAAGATTATGGAAAAGTTTCCAAGTGGAATTAAAAGACGGTGTAAATGTAAAACAATAAAAATGATAACAATAAATAATACGTTTTATGAAGAAATTCAAACAATTTCTGCTGGACAGGCTCAATTTTCAGCCGACGTTTTGCTGTAACTTATAACTTCTTCAGGGCTCTGTACTGAAGGGATTCCCATCGCTTTTCTATGCATCCAGTCTTGCATTTTGTCCTTCTATTCTTTACATAAAATCATTTCTGACCTAAACTGTTCTTTTGTGTCCAGCACCTGCAGAGGTTGCCGTGGGAGAGCGTGTCTGTCCTGAAGTCTCGGTCCGTCAGTCGAATGCCGTCCCTGCACTCTCTGATCGGACTCTGCATCGACAAAGAGGTAAACGATCAGGACTCACTGCAGAATGTTCTTTGTACAAATGCAACTTTAGCTATTTCCTCATTCTAAAATTGCAAATAATCATGTAATTGTAACGTTGAATTTTTCAGATCCTCCCGCGGTCCGTGCTGAAGCAGGGAGTCGACACCAAGAAAGTGTTTTATGTCCTGGATCCAGATGGAAATTTGGAAAACTCAAAGGACAGATTCAAGGAGTTTTTCAGCAGGTAAGTCCAGGTTTATTTAAAGGAAAAATATTCTGCGGTTTTCATATTGTTATTAGGCTTTAAACATGCTCTTGAGTTGCCATCTCATGTTTAAAAAAAATCAGTATGAAATGACATTTACTGAGTGCATCCAGCCACCAGATGGCGCCAGCACTGTATACAATCTATAGAAGTTAGCGCTGAAAAGACGTCATTGTGTGGATTCGCTGCAGCAGTTATCGTGTTTAGAGGCAGAAATACTCAGAACGAGTTTAGCGATGATTTAAGGACTAAAAACAGCAGAAGATTCTCTAATAAGTGACGTATGGAGTCTGAAAATACGTCCCGGATTGAAGGAGTTCAGCAGAAAGTGGATTTGACACTCAGAGGGGGGAGGATTTTTACATAAATATTCATCAAAACAGCGTGAATGCAACTGAATGCTACTTCAGGTGTGTTTTTGACGACGGAACATTGTTAGAACAGGGTTTAAAGCTCAAAAAAGTCACTGTAGCAGAATGTGTGTCTTTTAAAGTGTAAAGTACTTATGTCGACCTCTGTTGATGGCATTTCTTTCCTGTTGCAGTAAAATGGACTGGGACGGAGTGTGTGGAGAAGCTCCTGATTCTGTGAAACTGATGGAGGCCGTTTCATCCAAAGATCTTTACATGTGAGTTTACCTTTTCCTGCTGAAGTCGGAAAAGATTGCACTTTAATTCAGATCTTAACTTTTCAGTCATTTGATTTGAGCAATTTGTTTTTCAAAATAAACTCAGTTGAATGTGTTTATGAAACGCATTTCATACAACTTTAGCCAAACAAAATGTATATCTCACTTTTTCAATTATATGGAATATCACAGTAAAGTTTTGCACTAAATGTTTGTCGTGGCATTTTTAAGAAATAAGTTTCATTTCTACAGTTCTGTTCCATCAAAACTGCAATAAATAAAGTACAGTCAAATTAATTATAGTCATGTACCGTGAGGATTTCTGGATATCGTTGGGTATAATTAAGAGAGAGGGAAAATGATTGATGCTTAGCGAAATTATTTTTATATATTTATTTGAATTAGAAAAGTGCATATTAATCAGTGTATCAGCAGCAGCTTCAACACTCAGTAAATATGCCAGAGTTTGCACAATAACTACATTGAATCCACTGGTAAATACATTAAACATTTTACATAACTTAACATAACAGACATTAAACATTAAATCTAATAGAAAACAGTCTTATAACAAGCCACACATCTGAGACCTTACAAAGAAAACTGCCTGTTTACAGTAAAAACAACAGTCATAAGGTAAAAGCTGATGGTGATTGTTCTTGGTTGTTGCAGTTACGTGGGTCACGGAGCCGGGGCGAGGTTCCTGGACAGTCAGGCCGTCCTGAAGCAGCAGCTGAGGGCGGCGTCGCTGCTGTTCGGCTGCTCCAGCGCCGCTCTGGCCGTGAGAGGAGAGCAGGAGGGGCAGGGCATCGTACTCTACTACCTCATCGCAGGATGGTGAGCTCAGAGGCCCAGTGTGTGCACTTCAGGGATTATTTATCGATTAGTTCAGAGACTATTCTTTTGATTAATCGATTGTTAGTTGTTTAGAGCAGTGGTTCCCATCCTTTTTTGTCTTGAGTACCCCCTAAATTTTGTTTCACACTCAAAAGTACCCCTTAACTTCAGTTTCAGGCAAATAAATGGGTTAACTAGTCAAATATATTCAATTATTACTATTATATCTTTTTATTTTTATTATATTTATGGTATATTCTCCAAAAAGATGCTAAATTTACTACTAATTACACTTTTTTATGCAGATAAAAGTACATTTTATCTTCATTTAAAACCTGAAACCATTCTAAGTATCCCCTGGTAATTGCTCACGTACCCCTTGGGATCCTCGTACCCCTGGTTGGGAAACACTGGTTTAGAGCACTGGTTCACAAACTTTTTACCTCTAGTACCACCAAAGAAAAGAGGTGGCTTTCTGGATACCACCAAATATAAATTGGGTCAATAACAGGACTGTTTCAGGTCCAAAATTGGGGATAAACCAGGTCTAAAGCAGGAATATACCATCACCACAGTCGTTTTAATGAGACATTTGCTTAAGGAAGAGCAAAAAATTTTATTAAATGTCCTCTAAATGAAGATGATAAACGTCACAACTGAAGAGGTGTCCACGTACCACCAGAGGAAGTTTGCGTACCACCAGCGGTACACATACCACAGTTTGAGAAACACTGGTTTAGAGCATGAAGTGCCTGTTTAATATAAGAGTTTTACAAAATTTGACCCACATGAAACTAAAATGCCGCCGCTTTAGGACGTCCTGATGTATATTTAGATTTTTGACTTCTGTCTTCTTTTTTGGATCGTCACTTGCAAAGTTTGAGAGTCGCAGGTTTTTGGCATCGCTTCTGAGCAGAACTTTCACGTTTCAGGAGCAAATATTTAGCAGTTTCATCTTTTTTTTTTTTGTCAATAGATGCAATGAAGACTTTATCGACCGACTAGGGTTGTACCAAATATATATCTAAACTATGAAGTCTGTCCATTTCTCACTCAAAAAAGCACAACTTCACTGCAATTCATGCTTAAACAACTGTTTATGCAGAAAAACAGTATTTATATGTTACATTAGTTTGATTAAACTCATGATTCACTCCAAAATCATCACCTTTTCGCCTTTCAGCTTTCTTAGATATGATACTGTGCTAATAAGAGCTTGAGTTAAGTAGTAATTATCTTATTTAAGTATATTTTTATCATTTTAAAGAAAAGATTTGCCAGTACAGTGTTTTCCCTCTAATTTCAAGCGCAGTAGCATTTTTCTTTTCTTTTTCTTCAGAAAGACATTTTATGTTTCTTCCATTGACAAATCTTTTCAAGATAAATAACACTTAATTCAAACACTTAATCATTTATTTTATTTAAGATTTTATTTTAATCTAGATAAAATACTTGGTCGACTAATAAAAATGTTGGTCGACTAAGACACCATTGACTGATTAATCGAGCGAACGACTAAAGGATTACAGCCCTAATTATTTCTATTGTACTTTGTGACTTTTTAAATCAATTATCAACCAAATAAAGGTTGAAATATTGTGACTGATTCAAGATGTATAAACACATTGTATTATTGATAAAATAAGGAATTGTTTATTCTTGCAGCCAACTTTAAATCAATTGTTTTTGCTTCTGAAATTCCCAGAGTTATTATTTTTTGGTCCGTATGATTATTGTGACCTTTCTGTCTGTGAATGCATAATTACTGATCATTAATTAATCCATCCTGTAATCCTGGGTGTGTTTAAACTCAAATTTACAGCATTGACTTTCTCTTTCGCAGCCCGTTTGTTTTGGGAAACCTGTGGGACGTGACCGATCGGGACATAGACCGGTTCACCAAGGCCCTGCTGGAGTCCTGGCTCAGCTCTGGACCTGGGGCCCCGTTACTGGACTTCATGGGTCCAGCGCGACAGGCCACGGTCCTCAAGCACCTGATCGGAGCCGCGCCTGTGGTCTACGGCCTCCCCATCCACCTGCTCTGACACGCCCACTTTACAGCTCACAATAAACTAAAACGCTTAACTCAGAGGCGGGTCAGAAATATATGGTGGAATTTGTGTTTTTAATTGTCGAAATGAACATGTTTTGCCCTGGTTTAGGCTCAGTATCTGGGTAATTACTGGGGCTGTCTACAGGAAACAAATGAACTACAGTGCAATTATTTTTTAACAATTGCTTCTAAAAGTGTGATGCTTTTATTCAACTCCAAGGGCGTGATTCTTTTTCAGTTGATGGGACTTTAATCCATAAATATTAACACAGCAAGTTTGTGGAGCAGATCCCAAACAAATAAGGTTAAAAATGTGTGGGTTTTACGTTTATTTATTTCAACAACTGATTCTTCTGTGAATCCGAAAAGGTCCCTGCCTTCCAGCTGAGATGTAGAAACTATGGTGTTTGTATATTTCTCAAGTAATTTAAAATTGTATGCATTTTACGTTTTATTCAAAACTAAAAGGGTATACTACTATTTTAGCAGTGTAAATTTAATTTGTTTAATATGCTTTTAATGAGCTTTTTGCCTGTCAAACTGTTTTGAATAAACGTTGTTTGGTAACCTGTCAGTCTGTTTTTTCCTTCATCAAAATGTCCGTTCAGGGTTTTAACTTGCCTCGATTACTGTAGCCCATCTTCAATTTATTGGTAAAGCCTTTCAATTTTTGCAATTTAAATATAGGAATACACGTCTGGTTTAAAGCTATGCAGTTATGTTCAAAGTGATTTTATGTCTGATCCAGGGTTAAATCAAACTGTTACTCAGGCAGTAATTTCTCCAAATTATTTTAAATAATCATTCATGTCACTTCTTTTTTCTCTTCTGCCTGAGTAATATTTCAAACTGACTCTTACTCGGGACTGGAAAGTAACTACTAATTGTACTTTTTTGACTTTTAAATGTGTACTTGTACTTCAGCATTATTTCTGCATGTAATTGTAAATCCACATCTTCCTACCTTGTCTCAACTTTTATCTCTGCTCCTTTCTGAACCTACAAGCACCAAAACATCACCTCATCACCTGCTCTGATTGTCCAGCGCTCAAAGAATATGCATATTGTCATTTAAAACAACTAATTTTTGCTTTAAAACGATTGTTTAAAAAAACGTATCTAAAATTATACTGAAACCATGTTAAAAAGTAATCTGCAACCATTACTCCAGTATCCAGTGCTAGTATCTTCCTCCGTACGTTTTGCAGATGTTCTTGTACTTGTAATTGACAACACTTAACTCAGTTTTTATTGAAATTAAACATTCATATAACTGTACTTTTACTTGAGTACTAAATATTCAGTACTCTTTCCATCACAGCTCTTATGAATTTTGTATACTCTGTTAAGTATTAATTCATGTCAGGCTCATTTGTATAAATAAAAGTAGTACTGACAGTTAGTTATGGCTGTTTAAAAATGTTCTGTTGACCTGTATAACAATTCCTTTGGTTGCCCTGCACAGCCATTTATGCTTCTGTCCCTTTCCCACTTATAGAATTAAGGTTAAGTTATTAAATTGAAATTGAACTGAAAATTAGATCTACATAAAACATATGCTCAAATAAATTAAAAGTTCACTTTTTGGAAGTTTTGGCTTTTTAGGTTGTAAAATGTTTTAAGCTACTGCAATTACAATCTCACAGTGTGTTATTGATACAAACAGAAAAAGAAAAATAATACGATATAATTTAAATAAAATTATTTAATATGTATTTAAATTCTGTCCGTCCCACCTTTACTACAGTTTGAGATTGTGGTCACGCTAATTCTTGGCTGTTTTTCTTTGTTTTATTAGTTCAAAATGTGAAGAAAAATGATTCATGTTATCCCAAACATCACCACAAGAGGGCGACATTATGACCGGCGCTGCACCGGAAGTAGTTCGTCCACGCCTCACGCTTTCACTAACAACATGGCTGTGAATCTGACAGACCTTTCTCTGCCTCAGTTAGAGAGTTTAAAAACCCAACTGGACCAGGTAATAACACGGATTTTCTATTTTCAATACAGTGAAATAAAAGATATGTACAAAAACTGAATTTGACGGACGCCAGTGGTAAACGTTGCGATGCTAACTTAGCTCCCAGCGTTAGCATTTTTGCCTATGATTTCCCCTGTGTAAAAATCCTATTTTTAAACTCTTATTTTCCATAAAGAGGTTTGTTTTAAATGAAACTAGCTTTTATTAACTGTAGTTTTTCCATTCCGTTTTATTTTAATATTGGTTTAAAATCTCACATGAATATTGCATTGCAATACATAAGTTAATGACATAATTGTTATATTAATCATTGCAATAATAATTATTATTATTTATAATAATCATCAATTATATTACATGACACTATATATCATATAAATTGTGTAAAGACAAAATGCTATTTCCACTTACACAATTATTATAGTCGTAGTCGTTATCTGGACTATACAGACTCCAAACCACAATCTTTTTATTACAAAAACAGCTGCATTATTAAATCAAAATGTCAAAAAAGTTAACAGTTAAGGTTTTTCATCAATAATAGACTTTATTTGTAAATATTCTCCATCTACAAGCCCTCAGTCACCAAATTTTGATCTTTATTTGGTGATAATATATTTTAAAATCTCAATTGCATAATAGAAATAATCATTTAACAAGACAGATCAAACTGATCAAAATAGACGTTAACAAGTCGACTACTAAATTAATTGTTAGCTGCAGCCAAATTAACTAATACTTGTATAGTGCTTTTCATCAAAGACCCTTCACAGTTCAGACAGTTATTATGCACACATTTATTTATGTCTATATCTATTTTTACTTTTTTGTATGTTTGTTCTATACTGATTATCAATGTAATGGCTTTCTAATTTGTGTTGATTTGTTTTTGTATTTTGTTTTATTACAGTGTAAATCTTTGTTGTTTGTTGTATCCAGGAGACAGAGTTCCTGACGTCCTCCATTGGGCAGCTCAAAGTGGCGCAAACAAAGTTTGTGGAGGCAAAGGACAGTCTCAACGTCCTCAATGAAAACAATAAGGGTGAGAAATATGGCATTTAGTCTTCAAAGTATGTTTGTAAACTTATGTTTGCAGTAAGGGTGAGTGAATGAAAGTCAATGTGCAAAATGTGTCTTTAACTGTTTCAAACAAATATGAAAGTGATGTACAATTACCCCAAAATGATTGAAATATACATATGTTTGCTCCATTTTCATTTCTGTTGAGCTCTTTTGCGACATTTTGACTTTTTATTGTTAACAATTTAGCAAAGTCTAAGTTTTCTTTTTTTACATCAGTCACATTATATTATTGGTCATTTATCGCTCACCTCTTGTAATAATTCTAAATCCTTTGCTCTGTTTACAGGAAAAGAGTTACTCGTTCCACTCACCAGTTCTGTATCCTTCAATTTTTTCATAACTCTTTTCACCACCTGTTGTTTTATGTGGCCTTGACTGTGAGAAAATATATTTGAGGACTAGAGATCCAGTAGTATCTATTAGTGTTTTATGTAAACAGATAAGTGTTGAGTTTGTAGGAATGTGGGATTGTGCAAAACTCATTTGAGTCAAAATGTTGTCCTTGACGCTTTATTCTTAAGATGTACGTTCCTGGACATTTGAATGATGTTGAATGTGTTTTAGTCAATGTCGGCACTGGATACTACGTTGAAAAAGTGAGTAATCTAAGTTAAAATACATTATCTTTGTTTAACTTCTGCGAGCCTCTGCTCTTGAAACTGTACTTTGTCCCTTCAGAATGTGGGAGATGCCAAGGCTTTCTTCAAACGTAAAGTTGATTTTCTTACAAAGCAAATAGAGAAGATTCAGCCGGCTTTACAAGAGAAACATGCGATGAAACAAGGTAAGACATTCACTTTACTCTAGGGCCGAGCAACAAACTCCTGATCTTCCATTGCAATTCACGTAGAATATGCCTTTTAGAGATAAAATAAATGATCTGCTGCTTTTGACGCACTGATTCTTCCTTCTGTGGCGTCGCGTCCGCAGTAAATATGAACCTATTGTAGTGAATGAGCGATACATCTGTGTCTGCGCAGCACTATGGACCAATTTACTTATAATTCATTGTTTTGGACGCTGCTGTCTGATCTAATCGAGCTCCACAGTTCAGAGAGAAGAAAATTTGGAAAGTAAATACACTCCACTGTCTTTATTTTCATCAAAATACTTATAATTTATGGTTCTGCACATCGTGGCTTTAATATTTGGATTAAATTGTCTGTTAACTTTTATTTTAAGTCACTATGAAAAAGTTATTGGATTCATTCACACAACATTTTAATGCTTAATTACCTCGTGGTGGAGAAAAAACTCATGTGAAAATGTACTTGATGTGAGCTGAAGAGATCTCATCTTAAACACTTGTTCTCTGCAGTAAAATAGACCCTTTCAGTGAGGGGAATGCGTTTTTTTAATTTAAGTTTTTATTTCACAAACTTGTGTTCTCTGTGCATGATGTTCGGTCATATTAAAAGTTACCTCTCCACAGATCTGACTTTTAACTTCATTTGTAAAAAGTGACATAGTGCATCTTTTTAAATATCAGTGCTCCACCCCAATTCCTCGTCCTGAATTATTTCAAGGCATATTTATTATTTATGTTTTCTAATATCTTCATTTTTACTTGTCACCTTTTGTTGTAGCTTTAAATGTTCTTCAATGTCTTTTTTTCTCTACTTTTTCAGCTGTGATTGAAGTAATGAACATGAAGATCCAGCTGCTTCAAAAGAGCCAACAAGCGGCACAAGTCAAAGCGTAATAAAAATGTGTAACTGTCAATAGAAGAGGTTTTGAATTCATGTGCTAGATTTACGTTTACTTCACCACACTCGAGGTCATTAAGGCTGCGTTCACTCTTGCACACGCCACGACGAACCCGGAACTAAACCAGGGCTAAACCAGGACTTGAACCGGACCAAAGCAAGTCCACAACGAAGACTAAACGTGGCTCAAACCGGGACAAGTGTGAACGCAGTGCTGCATTTAGCTTGTCCCCATCAGAAGCAAACATTGAATGGTTATTTATATTCTCTTGTCACAATAAACAAATGAAAATGAATCTTGTGCTTGTTTTATGAAAGACAACAAAGACTGTATTGATCCTTATAAGTTCAGATTGATCTTAGACAAACTTTATTAGATCCATAAAAGAAATCACTTGGGCACACTTAAACAATTAAAGTAGCAAAAATGACAAAACAAGTCAAAAATAAGCACATTATTGAGCTTTAACAATTTCACAGAGGAGAAATTAACTTGTCTCTACTTGATAAAGTGCAAATAAAAGGAATTATGAGTTAAAAATGACAAAAATATGAATTGTCATGTAAAAATCAAACTGCAAAAGCATAATATATACCTATTTACAGGTTGTGCGTGCGTGGGTGTATCGGATGCTTCTGTATAAACCAGTTTCATTTCTATTTCTAACGTTGCCTGACAGTAATAATACAATGGCACTGACAGAAAAAGTGAATTTCTTGGTTAAATCTAAAATAACTGGCTTCTACTTTGTTGTGCACATGTTTCAATACCTTTCAATCCGAATATGTAAGTAATTAGACTGAAGAAATGTTTGTAAATAAAAACTAAAAAGTGATGTAAGGAGAGAAATTGTGATTATTTTTTATCTCTTAATACACAGGCAAACAAACTGACTTTTCTACACAGGAAATTCAAAAGTGTTGCGTAAATATCCCCAAAAATCTGTCATATATCTGTCAAATATGTCAGCTAATTAATGTAAAAGTATTATGACATTTCAACTTTGCCTCCAGTCTGCACTTTTAACCTTTTGATGACATTTTAAAGAGTTTAAAGAGACAATTAAAGCATTTAGTCCCCGGCATTTCAATGATTCAAATCTACTTTAGCGGAAAAGAAGTTTAACAAGTGGCCTTTGCTTGAATTAGTATTTCATAAACTTAAGGGATTTTCAACAATCAACCTTTTATTGGAAATATCCTTTGAGCTGCAGTTCTGTGTTGAAAATCCATTATTGATGTCAGAGGTCAGAGCCCAAGGGTAAATGCAACAAAAAGTTCACAATTACTTATTATCTACATCCTTTCCCCCCCAATTTGACTTGCATTTCATTTTTATGACATACACTTTCCTTTATTCATGTTACTGTTTTAGTTTTACTGATAAGATAAGCATTTTAAGCTTTGGAGAAGGAGGTGTACCTAATAAAGTGGCCAGTAAATGTGCAGGCGTGAAACATCTATTCATTGGTTGTTCTGTGTTATTTTTTTAGTTTTTAATTGTTTTATGTCTTTAAGTCACTAGTATTTACTTATGTACTTATCCTTGAGTAGTATAATTTAAACAGTAAACAGTTCAATATTTGGCAACTCAACACCTCTGACATTTCAATACAAACCTACTTTATCAGAAAAAGAAGTTTAGCTTTTAGGATTTTTCAACAAGTGACCTGTTGAAAATATCCTTTGAACTGCAGTTCTGTGTTGAAAATACATTATTGATGGTAAAGGTCAGAGCCCAAGGGTAAAAGGAACAAAAAGTTACTTAACTCCTTTACCTAAAGTTTTACTCGAAATGTGCTCCAATTACTTTACTATATAACCTACTTTTTTAGTACTTTGAGATTTACTGTTTATGTTTTGTTAAAGCTTGCGTACCTAATAAAGTGGCCAACAAAAACAAAGTGCGTGCGTCGCCTAAAAGGACAACACAGTTAGGCGTATTATGATTTTTTTCTTCTTCTTTAATTGTCATTATTCTGCCATTATGTGTTATGTTTTTCTGTTTTATATCACTAGTATTTATTTATACTCTTTTAGTCTAAATATAGTCGTGCTGGCGCTTGTTGTGGGGGAGGTCGTTGTCGGTTGCCACTACGTTGCGTCGTCGACAAACGGTCAGACGCACGCACGGCGCACGCAGAGGACACGGAGCTGCTGCTGTCACATGCTGCGCTAGGCTACGATCTCCACCCGCCGACAAAACTACTTCCAGAAACAAGAAATGCTGAATAAAACTGTCACAATTTCGCTTGCATCGTGAGTACACCGAGTTTCGGCGCCAGAGTTTGCGTATTTTCGTTGTTTGGCTCGTGGGTCGGCCGTGCGTTTTGGAGTTACCGAGGAAACGACGTACGTACGCAGCGGCGGGGAAGGCTGACGTGACTTTGGAGATAACTCGAGAAAGCCCTTATTCAACACGTAAACTGCGACTTTTGGGAAATACACGACGAGGAAAGAAGACCACTCGAGTATCATGGTGAGTATTAAGGCCTGAAATTCAGTGTTGTTGGCTTTTTACGCACGCCGACGACAACCTGTTTGCGTCCTTCCTCGTGTGGGGCGTCGGAACACGCCGTTCACGGCATAAACTTGTTGTAATGCGAGTTACCGTTTAAAACAAAGGTCAAACGCGTGCAATAACTGATAATGTGCAACTTTTGAGACCGCACAGCTGGTAACTTGAGCTCCACTTCCTGAAACCGAGCCAAGGTTAGCCGTAAAGCAAAGTCGGGGCGGTTCAAACTGGTCAAACTTTGCTAAAAAGCGTGTTGGGTTACTAATTAAACGCGGCCCTGCGCGGACATTTCGCGAGACAATGCCCGTGGATTTGCCTCGGTACATGTGATTGAATGCATTACCTTGCGCGGTGAATCATAATCTTATCTTCGCCGAGGCTAGCTGTTACACAACTGCGGCTAAGTGGCTTAATACGCTCGCTGCAAGTCACTCCACGACGCCACTGTGATGGTGATTGTTTATTATTCGCGCCCACTGCTATCAAAAGGCGTCCAATCGCTGGAAATACATTTGTTTTTGTGTTTTTGCCTTGGTTATCCTTCGCTTTTCGTTACGCCACACGTGAACGCATGGTTTGGGCGCATGGTGGACCGCCGTGCCATGTGCTTTCCCATTATTACCCCACAGGAAGTCAAATTTGCGTCGATTTACATCTTATTATGCCACTGTCACCGCTATGTAAATGTATTTTGAACCGCACATCGGTGTTTAATGCGTGTATTTTGAGTGTATTTGAGTTTAAATGCAGATTGGAGCTTAAAACAGCCTTGAAAGGATGACAGGTCAAAACGCGCTCGTTGGAGTTACGCAGGGCGCACGCTGCAGGAGGCGCTACATCCGCACATGTGATCACAGAGGGCGGGATGGAGGGGGTGTTTGGCCAATCGTGACTCTGCTCCGTGTTTGTGTGAGAAACATGTGTTCAAGGGTTTTTTGTTGGCAGAGTTTCCAAGAATGGATTTATGACTTCACAGGTGGGCACAGACGTGTAACCATAAATTGCACTTAAGTAAAAAGGGGAAAAGTACAAGGGGAAACTACTACTCAACTGTGTGGGTGTAAACGCTGATAAATCAATTTGAAGTTGGTATAATTGGTTGGACAAAAGGATAAATAATGCTCAAAGTTTAGTATTTTCAAAGTATAGACAGAAAAATTAGAAAAACTAAATCATTTGTGATAGAGTGGTGCACGAAAAAGTAATTTCATAATAACACATTTGTCACTTGTGGATTTACAGTGGGAAAAGTAACCAAACCTTTTGCTCAATTTTTTTTACTTCAAAGTAAAAGTATGTAAGTAAGTATGTAGCCAGCAAACTATCAGATTACCTCTGATTACGTCCTATCAAGTGTTTGTTTCATTGAGTAGCGGCCAGAAAGACAATGTTTGCACATAATTGGTGGATTCAGCACTTGAAATAAGAGCTGAAATGATTGATCCTGTCAAACTAATCGTTTTTCAATATCCTTCAGTTAGGAGTTGTATCAAAAATATTTCCACAATTATCTGTTCAAGTTAAACATGTGCATTATAAATGTAGCTTTTTGAGTTTAAGGTTCCCAGACTATGATGTAAGAAAACTGAAGGTTGCGTTGTGTGCTAAAGGCTAGTCAAGGTTGATAAGATTCTTTTCATGCAGAAATAAAAAGCTTCTCATTCAAGGATTGGTATTAACTTGTTGCCTTCGGGGCACTGTGGCTCTTTCTCAAAAGTTTGAGTTTTGAATGACCCCATTTTTTTAATGCCACATTACGCTAGATTGACTTTTTAGAGCTTCAGACCGTGTCCATACCGGGAGTTTAATTTGTCTTCATTCACGCTTGTTTAATTAATGTCAAGTCGTCAGAAACAGTCCGTTCTGAATTGTCACAGGTCGAGCTGGGAGATTGTCTGTGCTGTTTTTAAGTCCATGAATCATCACAGACTCGTTATGAGTATTTCCGCCTCTAATTACGATCACTGCAACTGCGTGCCAATAACGGCATAAATAATGGATACTATATTTGTGCTTTAATGTTGTTAAACCTTGTCTCCAGGTCACGACTCAGGGCACCAGTCTGAACCCGAATGCCCAGGTCTGGCAGGAGGTCCCTGTCCTTCAGCCCGACACTCTGGAGGTCACTGAGGACTCCGCCTGGATCAACTCTTACCCGCCTCCAGTTGACTTTGTTGAAGGTACAAACTAATTTTTCTTCATCTGCTTTGCCTTTTGACACTTTAGGTTATGTTTTATTGTTAAACAGAATACAAAAACATTGGAGTAACTGCCAGCTGCATGGGCTTTTTTAGTGTTACATGCTTTATTTTGTTTTTCAGTTTTGATTCAGGGCAACAAAAACATAATTATATATATATTTTTTTGTATTTTGATGTGGATCAGTCCATTTTAAACTCATCCAGGACCATTAACATTTGAGAGACGACTGCTTTGCGTGTGATTCATGTATCAGCGGTTCATGTTTCAGTTTGTAAAGGTCTAAACAACAGCTTGGCACGAGTATATTTATGTAAATGGCTGCGGCCTTTGAGGTTTGACAATTTCAGCAATTCAAATTTAATTGTGTAATCCAGTCGTGCTTTTAAACTTGTGGTTTAGACTGTTTACACACAGTCTAGTCATGATTTAATCCAGGGTTTAGGCATATTTCAGACTAGATTTGGTCTTGACTGTGAAGCCAAATGCTAAACTCCATGTTGCACCACTTTTGTAAAAAGTTAAACAACCACTGGCACATGACATTTTTTTATTATTATTATTTTATTTTTACAAGCTCTTTTTAGGCACTCGTAAACTTTCCTTGGTTATAAACATTGATAAAGTTTTGTCGTATCTGAATGAATCAAACTGAATTTTTTATTTTTAAATTATTTGTTTATTTTTCTAGATTATTCTGAATTTCCTTCCCCGGATGGAAAGGACTTTGGTTTGGTGTATCCCGACGGCTCAGACTACGGCTCTGATTATGACCCCGTTGCTCCGGAGGTGATGGCGAGCACGTGTGAGTACCCTGATCTGGGGTATCTGGTGTTCGAGCCGCAGTTCAACGGGACGGTGGACGAGGAAGTGATGACGGACAAAACCCTGTCTGAAGAAAGCCTCAGGGAATCTCTGAAGAAGCAGCTCGAGTTTTACTTCTCCAGGTAAAATAACCATTGCAGATGAGAGAAATGCGTAGTGTACTTGTGTGCTCAAATGAAAAGGAAAAATGTGAGTAAGACGATAAGGAAATTGGGTTTAGCAGTTGGGCTGCAATGATTGATATCATCTTAATGTTAGATTATGTGTATTTATATAATGGTAAACTCTGGGAACGTTTTATCTTTTCTCTTGCTGTCTCCTGCCAACTAAATCTAATCAACTAATTGCGACTATTAAACTGTAAAAAAAATAACTGACTATAAAAAATTGATAATCGATTAATCAGTAACTGAACTATACACACTCTAAAACTCATGTCAAGAGATCTTTTATCAGAATCAGAAAAAGGTTTATTGCCATTCAGTGAACAAAATGTACAAACTAGGAACTTGCTTTGGTGCAACATAAAACGATGAATAAAATAGTTGCAAAATATATAAAAGAAGGCATGCAAAAACATTAAGAATAAAATAGGCTTTGACTATATACAGAAAATGTACAGTTGGACCGACAGTAGTGCAAATTTGGCTGTGCAAATAGATAACTGCTTTTATCACATGATTGTTAAAGTGGCAGGTGTTATAAAGTGTTCATGAGTCCAACGGCAGAGGGAAAGAAACTGTTCTTGTGGCGGGAGGTTCTGGTCCCGATGGACCGTAGCCTCCTGCCCGAGGGGAGTGGCTCAAATAGTCCATGTCCAGGTGAGAAGGGTCAGCTGTGATCCGACCTGCTCCGAGTCCTGGAGACGTACAGGTCCTGGACAGATGGAAAGCTGCAGCTGATCACCTTCTCAGCAGAGGAACAATGAGCTGTAGTCTGTGTTTGTCCCTGGCTGTGGCTCCAGCACCACACGGTGATGGAGGAGGTGGATATAACAAAGACCACGACATTAATACATCAGAATGTCAAAAAAGCATCGATTATTGCAGATTTTTATCAATAATACACTTCATAAATATTATCAATCTAGAAGCCTTCAGTCACTATGTTTCAACCTTTTTTTGGCTGATAATAAAAGTTTAAATATAGAATAGAAATAATAATAACAGAAATAATCGTTTGACTAGTCGACTAATCGGAAAATTAATCGCTGACTAGTCGACTACTAAAATAATGGTTAGTGCCAGCCTGTATATGAATATATATTATACTGTAAATGAAATCCCATGTCTGCTTGTTTTCTTGTGCAGAGAGAACCTGTCCAAGGACCTGTATCTGATTTCTCAAATGGACAGCGACCAGTTTGTGCCGATCTGGACCATCGCCTGCATGGAGGACATCAAGTCTCTGACCTCGGACCTGGAGCTCATCGTGGACGTCCTGAAAAGTAAGAGGCAGAACTACAATCGTTTTTACTAGAATCTATATTTGCCTGTCAAGATCATTACTGCATCGAGGTAATTACTATATATTTTATGCATGGGTTTCGGCTTCATGTGTTAGGCAACATTTTGAGGACTTTTCGCCATTAAAAACATAGGATATTTTGTTTTGAATTGTTAATTGAGCTGCAACAGACCTAATTTTTCATAATTCGGAAACAATATATCGAATTTTGGATAATAATGTGAATGTTGTTTTGAAGCTCTCTAGTATTTTAATATCAAGTATTGTGTTTATAAGGAAGAAATGCTACAAAAAGTGCAGAAAATGTAAACAAGTTATGTTGTAAACTTTCAAATAAGAGTATAAGGTGATATTTCTTCGACTATTGTGATTCATTTTACAAACATTTCACATTTATCTCAGAATTAAACCTCAACAAATACATTCAAAGACATGTTTTTACAAATTTTTGTTGGATTGAAATAATTTTTGTTGCGTCAACAAAATATTGAGTATTGAATATTTTTGTCAATATTGCCCAGCCCTACCATGGATTTATTTTCCCCCACTAGTGAGGGATATCGTTTTTGTTTCTGTTGTTTGCATTTAAGCTGTTAAACTGTGTGGAATAAATAACACCTGGGTCATTATTTATAGATTCTAAATACTTAAAGTGTTTCATTATGCAACTGAAGGTCATTTATAGTTCGTTTAGAAGTCTAGGGTTGTGATCGACTAAAGAAATTCTTGGTTGACTAAAGACATGTCCTATCGACTAAAAGCTCTCTAAACTATGAGGTATTTCTATGTTTCTGACCCAAAATGCACTTAAAAGACTGAAACTGCAATGCAAAAACAACCATTAATGCAGAAAAGTAAAGTAAAGTAAAGAGTATTCATGTGTTAGATAAATTAGATTAAAGTCATGATTAGTTCCAGAATCTTCAGCATACCTTCTCATTTTTGCTGTTGTCCCATATAAATCCTTATCTAAACAAAATAAATAGTCGACCATAACAACTAAGACAACATCGCACAATTAATCGACTAAAGGTTTACAGCCCTACTCAAAACATTACGCTTTAGGGTCGTTGTGTCGGTCTCAGTTTATTGCCGAGCCCAACCCTAACTGCATCAGAAAAAAAATTTAACAAATATATTTTTGTTGCAGCGTCTCCATTGGTCCAAGTGGATGAATCTGGTGAAAAGGTTCGACCGAAATACAGCCGCTGCATCATAATCCTGAGGGAAGTGCCCGAGACGACGCCGGTCGAGGTGAGCTGTTTATTTCTTTATCTGTATATTAAACGAGACAACAGTGTGTATATTTAAGATTTTACAAAAATAAATCTGAATTTTTTCCTAGTTTGCCCATTTTTGAGTTATAATTTAACTTTTGGTAAAGTTTGTTATGTTACTTCCTGGTTGGTCCACATGTGATGCAGAAATAGAAACAACATGAAGGTTTAATATATTTTAGCACTTTTCATGATTCTGAAAGACACTTATCGGTTCAGGACAGACAAAAACACAACAAAAAGAGGCAGTAGGTAAACCTGAGCTAAAGAGTTTGTTGTCTTGAGATGGCCGCTGCGTCAGACGGAAAGCCAGAGATTTTATGGAGGGTCATTTAATACTATAAACAACAAAGCCAAGCAAAAAAGCTAGAGTTCATTACTCTAATGAACTGTTCCGAATGTGTTTATCTAAGCTAGCAGCCAATTAATGAAAGTGTAACTCTGAAAACCCACACCACAAAATAATACTTATACTATTAAGCTATTTAACTCAACATAAATGTCAGATTAAGATCATTTTTGAGTTTAGTATTCTCTGTTGTGCAGCTGCTCGATTGTGGCAAAAATGATCACGATTATTTGGCTCATAATTGAAATCACAATTAAACAGTTTCTTCTATATTGTCAAAATGATTCTGTAGAAAAAGTATAGTGTTTTAGAAAAGTGCCTTTGCTCCAGGTTTTGAGGCAAAAGGAGTCACTTATGACTCTGAAAAGAAGGCAGTTAATCATGTTTATGACGACATTTTTGTAACTGAATAGGATAAGAGAACCTTTTATTTGTTTGCAACATAGTTCAAGAACAGCAGGAAAATGGAAATATTCATTTAAAAAACAAGATAAATAACTTAAGTAATAATTGAAATCAAGATAGATTGATATATATATAGATTGCACAGCCCTTCCTTGTATTTAATTGATATATAGTGGCTGTTTTATTCCCATAAAAAATGTGTGGAAAAGTTGGTGATATTTGTGAATGGGGCATATGTACAGGTAATTCCATATCTGTTACCTAGCAACAATGCTGTAAACAAAGACTATAACTTGTTTATGCTTATCGACTATAAATATGAAAACCCCTTTATATTAAGTGAATGCTTAATGTGTTCCTTGCGTCTAAATTATCTCTGCATTTTAGATAAAATATTGACATGGGATTCCTTTTTAGAACTCTGCACTGCTTCCTATACTTTTTTTTTTTTTACGTCATTTACTGCCACTTCACTGATGTAAAACTATGATAAATATTTACCACAAGCACAATCTCCCCAAACCTAGTAATGATTAGAAAAACGTGAAAACCTGCCATCAACTTCAAGACTCTGAGTCCTTATCTGTGTTTGCAGACTTAACATTTACACAATCCTCCTGTGTTTTCTTCTCGCAGGAAGTCGAGGCACTTTTCAACCACGAAAACTGCCCAAAAGCGTTGAGTACAGAGTTTGCCCACAACAGCAACTGGTACATAACATTTCAGTCAGACAATGACGCCCTACAGGTAAATTTCTCATTTTATTTAATTTCGGAAACTCGTGTCAGTTTGTCTCGTGTCAAAAATGTGATCAATTAACAAGAATGTATTATTTTTTGTTCAGGCTTTGAAATACCTGAGGGATGAAGTCAAAGTATTTCAAGGGAAACCGATTATGGTAAGTTCTTATGTTCATTCATATTGACCTTTTGTTGCAGATTTTTAACAATGTGAAAAGCTGTAGAGCACTGACTATTCACAGCGAACACAATGTGTAACTTTATTTAACTGCACTCCTTTTACAAAGTCAATCCTCTCATTACATAAAGTACAATGTTATAACATGCAAGTATCATGTAAACAACCGCTCTAACCCCTGATGCACACTGACTCCGGTCCGGCTGAGGGTCCTGCAAGACTTAAAGTGCTTAAAATCAATGCTTGTGTCACTCCGACCTCGGAGCACTGCGGCTGTGCGTCCAGCAGCCGCACAGATCTGCGGAAAGAATCCACAAGAAGTCTATTTTTGCCGGACACCGCAGCGGCTATCATGTCATTTGACGAGTGTTTCTTGCGCGAAACCATGAGAATCTATGTGGCTTTAGTCAGAAACGAACCACAGTGAACCGGAGCTGGTGTGACGGGCAATCTGCAAGTCCCGCAGGTCCCGGACCAGGACCGAACCGGAGTCAGTGTACACTAGGCGTAACTCCCAACTTTAACTCTTACTACCATGTTACACATTACATTTTGTTGTATTTTAACAGGACAAGGTACAATCTTAAACATTATTTGGTTATTCAGTCCTTGCAAATGTTTTAAAGGCTTTGAAATGGGATTTACATAAGACAAAACCTGGACTAAACCCAGTCTAAACAAACGTAGAAGTAGTGCTGCATTAATTAATTCACTGAAAGTGATATTTTGTCCATCATAATCATTATCTGGACTATAAAGAGTCTAAAACACATCACAAACAAACTTTTTATAATCAGGGTTTTTGCAGGGCATCAAAAAGCATTAAAAGACTTTGGCAAAAAATAAGGCCTTTTAAATGCATTAAAAACATTTGATTCAATCCCTGCAGGCATTAAGTCTAAAAACCAGTTTGACAAATATTTATCCATCAGAACAATAAATATAAATGTAATAAAAATAAGAGCAAATACTTTGAAATTTAACATTCAGATATATTTGAATCTTGATTTATTGAATCTAGATGTTAAAAGCTTAGATCGAATCATCTTAAAAGTAAAAGATAAGGTTCCAAACACACATTACACACACACACAACATTATAAAATAGTGTATTAGATTCTCGATGGAAAGGTTACAAGACAGTATATTCTGACATGAAAAAAGCGTCTTGTTTTTAACGTTGATTATGGCATTAAACATCTTGAAATGCAGCATTAAATTTGATTTGCTGAAACCTGCATAAACCCTGACAACAGGCGGTTGCAAAAATGTCAAAAGACTAGACCATTTCTGCCTTTCATCAGTTATACACTTGTCAACATTCTTTTCTGTCACCATATTTCAAACTTTTATTTGGTCGGTACTGAATTTACAGTCTCCATTCACAACAGAAACGATAATTTGACTTGTCGAGCTCTAAAATAATTGGTAGTGGCAGCCCCAAGTAGTGAAAGTCAGACGGTTTTCTAAAATTGCTCCTGGTGCTGATTTGTTTGCAGTTTTTAAAAAGTACATTGAATCCCAGTGGTGCACAAAACCCCCCGGTGATGATCAGTATCGCGCTTGGAAGGACCCAGATGCACTGTTTCTGGCTGAGAGGAGCTTTTTCTTCTAAACTCTCTCCTCCTCTCCTCACCTTCATCTCCTCCTCGTCCTCACTCTCCCGCCTCTGCCTCCCCTCCCTCCCTCTGCCTCCCCTCCCTCCCTCTGCGCTCTCTCAAGTCGGTGCAATGTTTTATGGCCTAATGACCGTGAGATTATGAGATCTGAGGGGACAAGGGCGCCAAGACATAAGCACTTGTTGAAGGGGATTTGTCTCGTCTGATTTTGGATTTTACACACTGGCAAATGTCTCACTTGGATTTTTGTTTTTTACTCTGAAAAAGTAAAATGTTTTGAAATTTCAGTCTCAGAACGCCGTATACGTTTTCATTGTGGTTTTTTTTCTCTGTTTGAAAATTCAAAATGAACAATTCACCTTTTTCAATTGACCATTTTAAAAGTTTGTAAACAAAAACATTCTAAATTCAGAATAGAGGCAAAAGTGAAGCGGAACATAATGTGATTTCACTGGAGAAACCGGGATTTGACCTCAGAATATCACAAAATGTGAAACATTTAGATGATTTTGTAATTTTTTTTATTTTTTATGATTTTGTAAAATGAAAAGCCTCAGACACATGTGAGTGACATCAGAGCTGCTTTAAACACATTTATTATTGGATTTTACATTATGTTTTAGGAAATTATGATAGCATTTTTGATGAAAGAACAATCCAGATTGATGGGTTTTACTGGAAAAATACTTATAGAAATGTTGAGCCCACAGTAATTTTTAATTGTATCTAGAGATATATCAGATACTGCTCCATAAATTAGATTATTTTGAAGCTAAAATACGATTTTTAAGGCTAGAACATTGTATTTTGTCCATCATTTGTTAAAGAAAAGCAAACGAACTAACATTTCTACCATGGAAGTTCAAATGTGTTGTTTTTTTCCAAACACAAACGCTTAAACCCAGTAGAATTTAAATCTAATGTGAGAGAATCATTGAAAAATTTACAGTCAATGTAATTTTGCCTCCAGTCGCCTCCATTCTGGAATTCTTATGACATCACATTTTAAAGGATCTATATTCAATACATTCAATTGATTTTTGAGTCAGTCTTTGTTGTGAAATTTGTCTCTGCGAATTTTACACTGAATTTAAATTGTGGAATTTTAGGGCTTGAAAATCTATTGTTTGATCATTTATTCATTCGGAATATTAGATTTTGATTTGTTGACCTATAGAATAAAACCAAACCTTTTTTTTTTTCTTCAAGGATACAAATTCAGAGTTGGAGATTTGCCATGTATTTAAAATTCTAAATCTGAAAAAGGAATTATCTTCTATAGAGCTTTTCAAGATACTCTTGACACTTAAAAGTCGAGAATTATAAACCAATCTTGGGGAGCATTATGTTTTGCGATTACTCCTTTCAAAAGTCCTCAACAAAACGCGTGTCTTTCCTCGTTTCAGGCTCGCATCAAAGCCATCAACACGTTTTTCGGCAAAAGCAGCTTTCACAGCGTGGACTCCAGCGTGTTCGCTCAGCCCCCGCCTCAGACTCAGACCCCTCAGCCGTTCGGGAGTCCCGTCTTCATCGACATGCAGCAGGTGTACAGCCCGCAGCAGCAGTTCCCCGTTTACCCCGTGGTGTCGCCGTCCTGGAGCCCGACGCCGGTGCCCTACTTCGAAACTCCTCTGGTGAGTGCTCAGACCGACCGACCTACGACCCTCACGTGCTCTTAACATGGACTTAACATTAAAGGTGCTCTGTGTAACTTTTCTGGGGCTTGTCTCGTGGAGAGGTTATTGCTCTGTCTGAAATTTTTACAGAATGACATTAAAACTGTCTATTGTGTTTATTTATTTGCCGTGAATATTGTCAGGCCTCTGGTGTCTTCAGTGTCGTTCTGTGGGATATTTTAGACAAAGTAATAACCTCTCCATCCAGACAACGAGGCAGCGGCTCCTCCATCACAAACCTACAACACAAGCCAATGGCCGAGAACTGATTTCAGTTTTGGCCGTAAACACTTTCAGTCATATTTAACATTTTTGCCAGATTAATGTATTTTTAAAAATCACAAAACTGATGGTTTTTGACAAACATTTGAGCCGTTCCTCATCTTTTTCATAAAGTTGCATGAAAAGTAGATTTTGATCTTGATAATGAGACAGTTATGTTTTATATTTTCCAGGCTCCTTTCCAAAACGGTGGATTCATGAACGGCTACAGAAGCTCAGGAAACTACAAGGGAAATGTAAATGGCCACCGTCCAAGAAGCAGGTACGTGTTATACATCTTTTATTTCAGAAATAATATCTGGTGACTTTGGGCTCATAATTCAACCGTGATTATTTGAAACAGTTGTTCATGTGCTGTCGAAGGTTTGTGTGGAGGAACAGTATCTTCTACTGGATTAAATCCAGTGGCTTTGCTCCAGAATGAACGAGAGTTCATTCTGATCCTCAACAGACTTGACTTTATATGCTTTAATACAGTGGTTCCCAAAGTGGGGGTCGGGACCCCCCGGGGGGTCGCGAGGGGTGAGCTGGGGGTCGCGAGATGATTTCAAGATCTAATATGAAGATATATGAGACTGTTTTTGCTGTATTTTTCTAATCAAATACAGTATCATTTAGTGAAATAGGGTCTAATAAGACAATAAACTATTCAAATAACCATCATTAAACCTGATTTGACACTTAGAATTATTTTTCATTTTGCTTTGGGGGTCCCGAGTTGGTTGCATGGCTATTTTGGGGGTCCTGGCCAGAAAAGTTTGGGAACCTCTGCTTTAATAGATGTCAAAAATAATCATGCTTTAAACTGACTGACATGGCTTGTAAAAATTACATTTATTCAAAGTATGAACCAGTGGTTTCTCCTCTGCAGTTTTCTTCTATTAATTAAATTCATTGTTTTTAGACCTCGTTTTGGACCCAGAATAGTCTTGTTTTAGACCTGGTTTAGATTTAGTCCGATTCATGAAAGCAAACATTTTTGATGTGGCATTAGACTTTATACTTATCAACTTAAATCTTAAGGTTATAACACTTTGTTCTACACACCCTCTTCTTACATTGATCGTTTACCGTGGACTTTATTGTGGACCTTATTGTGGACCTTATTGTGGACCTTATTGTGGACCTTATTGTGGACTTCACTGTGGACTTCACTGTGGACTTCACTGTGGACTTCACTGTGGACTTGACTGTGGAGAGTCGTGTTTTCTGACCCGGTGTTTTGTTTTGCCGCGACAGAAACCAGGGCTACGGCCGAGTGCATGACGCGGGCTCCGGTTGCCTGTTGGACGTCGCTCCCCTGGCTCAGATTTCTGGAGCTCCCATCCGGCCGACCGCAGACGCCCTGTCACCGACCTCGTTCAACCTCAAGGACGGCTCCCTACCGCCCCCCGTGCACAGCGCAGACGGGCGGCCCAGGTAAAGATGGGCCCCAAATGCAACCTTCTAAACTGCCCATAGTTAAAAACTGAGCTAAAGAATATGATGATAATGAATAATGTTGATAATGAAACGGGATGCTTTACAATACAGAAACAAACTAAAAAGACAACAAAAATCAAGGAAATGCAGGTTTATCAGGCCATAATTTTGAACTTTATGGTTAGTTTATCTGTAATCCACATGAAACAAACAAGCAGCATGTTGTTGAGCTGGTCCCTGTGGCAATCTGTTTTTGTGAAATCGTCATATCTTGATTCACTGTTTGTCTCTTTAATGCAGCTGTCTGTTCAAACACACTTTTTCTCCTGTTGTTTAGCCTCTGAAGCCTCTGAGCAGATGACTTTATTTACCTCTTATGCATGATTCAACCAAATTGACACAAAATTGCAGTTTTAATGGATGCAATTAGCAAATCCACATGCAACAAAATGTGTTGCTTTGAATAAAAAAATCGTACAAACATGCAACAAAAAGTGATTAAAAATGTGTTCAAAGACGACAAAAATGAGGCTGCAAACAACAAACGCAACTCGATGCACCTAAAAGCGACTAAAAGTGACAAAAACACGTTTAAATATGACAAACACAACTGAATGTGACAAAAATGTGACTAAAAGCGACAAAATTGTGTTTAAAATGTGAATTTGAACAGAATCCTATTATTAAGTCACAATCGCACTGGTCAGAAAAATCATAATTAGATATTTTTTCTAAATTGTGCAGCTCTATTAAAGGCAACAGAAAAATACAAAGTGAACATGAATTGTGATAAAATCGAAATCATGATCTGGCAACAAGAAAATCTTGATTATAATTTTTTGCCGTATCACACAGCTCTATCTCCAGTTCAGTTTGCTCAAATTGTTTTCTTTTATAATGTCGTGGCAAAATATGACGTGAAAGCATTATTTAAAGCTTAATGTGGCAAACTCGTGAACCCAAAGACAAGGATCAACTTGTGTCGACTGGATTTCGGACGTTTCTTGCAAAAGCGCAGATAGACGCGACAAAGGTTAATTTAAATATCTATACGTTGATGTTGTCACAAGCAAAGAAAAGGCTCGAAACTCAAGACTCAAAGACTCAAGGTTTTGATGCAGTGACAATTTAAAAACATACTGTAATTTTTTACTCAAATAATAGTTTGGATAAAGACCATTCTAAAACTGTTCAGGAAAAGTCAAATTTGGTCTTAATTTATTCATTATTTTCTATATTAATTTCTCCAGTACAAATACTTGTTTAAATCATTGTCTAGTTTCTATTGCTGCGATCCTTTAGTCGTTTAGTCAATTAATCAGTTGAAATGTTTATTAGTCGACAAAAGATCTGAAGTTATTTATTCAAACATTTTGGAGAGAATCATGAGTTCACTTTAACGTTTAATACAAAAAACTAAACCACTAAACTACACTTTGGGTCAGATACTTGGAAATACTCAATAGTTTTGATAATATTCCCACACCGTCTTTTAGTCGACCAAGAATTGTAGTTTTAATAGAGGTTTTATTTGTATTGATTTAGAATCTGAGTCAATAATTTTGACAATCCTACTATATCTTAATACTATTTGAAATGAAAACCTAAAGCAGCGAACTAACTAAAAGATATTCTGAAGAAATTAAACATCAAATTATATATTTGTAATGAAGAATTTACTAATCTCAAAATATGTTCATCCTAGTTTCAAATTTCCATAAGTCTTAAATGTTGTTTGTATCTGTTGTAGGAGACCGAACCACAGAGGAATGAGGAGGAAAAGAGAAGACGAGCTCAGCGCTGTAAGTCCGCCACGTTAACTCTAAAACCACCTGAAGGGTCTAAACCAGGGGTGCCCAGAGCCCGGCCCTCCAGAGGATCTAATGTGGCCCAAGAAGGGGCGCTGAGATGTGCTAGCATTATCTCTTTGATTACATTTGACGCTAAATAGACTGTCAGCCGTCGCAAGAGACACAATCAAGTCTATGTCCCTTAAAGTGCGTATGACAGGTTTTTAACGTTTTCTAATTTTAACTTTATTTGATGTATTAATACCTCTTGTAAATATAAATGATAGTTTTACATCAATCAGGTCGCTGTTTGTGAAGAAAAATATGTTGAAAATGACAGGAAGTAAACAAATTGATGACATCACACTAGGGAGACAAGGTTATGCATAATTTACGTAAAAGAGACAACATTTTTGACACTTTAAACATTAATTCAACGAAATAAAGGCGTTCATGTGTATTTCTATTTGTCAATTTAAAAAAATCTCTAACATTAGATCAGTTTTTGCCCAATGTACTTTCTAATTTCCTAGTGTGACGTCATCATTCACAACCAGGAAGTGAAATTAAAAACCTGAAAAATTGCTTAATTGGGATAAAATTTGAACAGCATTTTAGCAAACATCGAAATATATTTATCTTAACTGCATTTTAGTCAAACGAGTAGTCCAACCTGTCATAGGCACTTTAAACATGTCGATAAAAGTCAGTTTAATCATCATGTTTTTGCAAATGCTGTACATTTTGACCCACCGATTAAAAAACTTAGGACGCCCCTGGTCTGAACGCTTGCGCCCACATTAATCATTCACCGTTTTCGGCGCAGAAACCTGTCCCCGCCGCCGAGGCCAAACCGCCGCCCCTGAACTTCGACTTGGCCGCGTGCAACTTCCCCCCTCTGCCCGGGAGCGTGGCCCCGGCCAAGGAGGAGGCGGCGCTGGACGTGTGCATGGCCGACGTGGTGCGCGGCCTCAGAGTGTCCGATAAGGTACGCTTCACAGTGCAGCCGCAGGGTTAAAAAAAGGTGTTAAAAAATACATTTGATGGTGTTAAAGTTAAGGCCTTAAAGTGTTAAATTCCACAAAATTTAAATGTTCTCGCTTCTTGTATTTGTTGTAGAAACTTTATATTTTGGTCAGAATGTTTTCAGATTGTTTTTTTTATTAAATTCACCCACTCTCGTTAGATTTCTTTACAGTACAGTCATTTGATAGATTGATTGATCGATTTTTGTTTTATATATTTCAATTATTTACATACAGTAATTATGTTGCATTAAAATCCCCATAACTTAATTTAAATGGTTATTAAAATCAATGAATGTCTCTATAAATATAATTTGAATCTTAATTTAATAATATTAGTATTTAGTATTACCTATCTTTTCCTTTTATACCTATATTTTATTGCAGAAAATAATAATTTGTGTGCCTGTTTTTGTTTTCTGCAGTGGAGGCATTAAATTTTACTTAAACAGAATTAAAAGTCTTAAAAAGGTCTTAAATTTCTCCTGACCAAACGTAGAGATCCCTTTTGTTTAGTGCAACATAATATATTACTTTTGATGTTTATTTAGCTGAACATTTATATTACCAGGGGGTGGGAACAGTTATACATTTTATTATGATAAATGGCATGCTTAAAATTGTGGTTAATGTTTGTCAAAACTATGCTTGAATTAATAGCTTTTGTTTAACATTTTAGGCCTAAATGTGTTGTACAGTTCCCCCATTGTTGTGTTTTTGACGTGAATATGATTTGTCTGGGACCAAATTAAATTATAAAACAATAGGTCCATCAGTATAATTTAGATATTTAGCAAACAAAACGGATGCTCCAAGAAATGTTTACGTTTACAAAGGAGATCATAAAGGAATTTTATATTATATTCATTCTTTTGAGGCTGAATCTTTTCGTCAGTCGTCTTTCTTGTGGCCGTTCTGCGTCGTCTGCTGCTCATTTTTACTCTTTAGTCCACAAAACAGACCAAAAAGAGTCCTGCTTTAGTCTCGGTTTAGGTTTGGTCCTGATGTGGTCCTGGTTTAGACCTGGTGTGGAGAAATGTGTGGATGGTTTTTGCTAAAATATTGCTACTGTTTAAAGACTGTTCTCATTATGTTCAAATTATGACTTTGTTTGGCGGGAGAGAGCACTTGTGGAAAATATTTAGCATAGTTTTACACTTTTGAAGTTGCAGTTCCTGAAGAAATGCTGAAATACAAGTTTAAAATGACAGGAAGTAGTGCCGAGGTCTAAAATGGAATCATCAAAATGTGACGTACAGTTGTGAATAAACACAGTTAACACAAAACTGACACATTTTTCTGAATGTTTAAACAATCATTCAACAAAATAAAAGTGTTATCAGGTTTTTTAATTTGTCAAATCATAACTATTGTGTAATTTAAATGGATTTTGGCCCTTGTTTCCAAAATGGTTGCTAGGAAACAGTTGTGGAATTACCTGTAACTATTGCTGTGTCTGAATGTCCACACTATTCCTCTAGAGGGCACTATATAGTGGTCACGCCATTGCCATTCCAGTGCTGTCCGAATGTCCAACAGGCGAAAAACTACTGCACTCAAAATTTCCCACAATGCATTTTGAAAAGTAGTGTTCAGCAATGGTCACTAGAGCGGTCAATATTGACCACAATGCATTGCAAGAGTCGGAAAAACAACAGCAAACTGAATGAAAGCAGAGGAGCTGCTTAAACGAACTGTTGAGCCGAGATTATGAACAAAACACTTTAAACAAACGCAACAGAGGTGCTGGCATTAGCCGCTTACCTTAGTTTGAGCTGTGAATAGATCGCAAATCTCTGTCAAAGTTGAATAAGCCAGTCTGTTTGATATTTCACGTGCAATCCTTGATGAATAAAGCTTGTTTAATGATTATTAGTCCATAAATATGTGCGTGTCAGGAGAATTTGACCCATATTCATAACAGAAATAAATTTTTTTCTCTCTCAGACACCAGAGTCACGTGACTGCGGCGAGAAAGTATGAGCTGTGTCTGAATCACTCCAGGACTGAGGGCACTATTTAATCACATTTAATCAGGGCAGGACTGTGGAGTGACTGAGGGGTTAGAGAGAGAGTGTGGACATGTCATGTTTGCTACTCAAGTTCAACCAGGAAGTACAATTATAAAAGTTATGAAAATGGTCAGCCTGGGGACAAATATGCAAAATGTTTAGTAAAACCTTAAATACATTCATATTCTCTACGTTTTAGGTAGTGTTGTCTAACATGTCCTATAGACTTGAAGAGTTTTTGTTCTTTTGTTGCAGACGGTGAGCCAGGAAACGAAGGAGCCCAAACCTGCAGACAAACCAGACGACGTCCACAGCAAACCCGCACCGTCGACCCAGGCTCCGCCCGACGTAGAGCCAGAGACTTCAGGGTAAATCTGCAAAACACTTCAAAGCTTTCGCCGAATGATTTGGACAGAACCTGACCGTGTCTTTTTAATAGCTGCACCACGTCAGAGTCGAATAAAGAGGACATCGAAGTGGATTCTCCCGTTTCAAACGATCCAGCGTCGACGGAGATCCAGCTTTCAGAAGAACAACCTCCAACCACAACATCGGCGACCACCGTGACTTCCCCGACCGCGCCCTCTCCCACCTCTGAGCCGGTGAGTACGTTTACGCCTGTGTCCGTTTGTAAATGTTTGACAAAAAAAAAGAAAAGTTTAAAAGTAGAGGAGATGTAATTAGAAGTAATGGTGTCGGACTACTACTGTATTTGTAGAAGTTAATTTGTATAAAAAACTGAAAACTTGTGAATTGTATGTGCCATCTCTACATCAAAAATAATTAATTAAAAACATTTGAAAGTAAATATAAAATGGTAAGTAAGTCCGCACCTTTTGCATGTCGATATTTTATCTTTTTGGGCCTTTATTTCTATTACGCCGTTTATTTTATGAACTGAGAATGGGTTTTCAAACATTTAACCGGGTAAAATAAACAAGATTCTGTGTGGAATTACAGTAGATCAGCAGGTTTTTTTCTTTTTTAATGAACCAGGTTATGCCAACAAAGTTATCCCTCGCCTTTGTTCTGATGATCTGGGTTAAAGTCTGTATGACAGGTTCTCATTTTTCTCTAATTATAACTTAGTTTGGATGGAGGGCACATGTGTTAAATAGTTATCATAGTTTTACATCAGTCAAGATGCAGCTTGTGAGGAAATTTAGAAGAATAAACGTTTAAAATGACACGAAGTAGAGCTGAGTTCTAAAATGGAATCCCTCTGTGATGTCATCAAAAAGTGACTCGCCGTCGAAAATACAAGGACAATTTAAACATAACTGACACATTTTTTGGACGGTTTAAAACATCATTCAATAAAATAAAGGTATTAAGTGTTATTTACTGTGAATTCCTAACTGTTGCGTGACTTTTATGGATTTTGGCCCTTGTTTTCAAAATGGTTGCTATGGTAACAGTTGTAGAATCACCTCTAACTATGTCATATTTGCTGCCCATGTCCAACCAGGAAGTGACATTATAAACTTCCCAAAAACTGTCAAACTGTGGATAAATTGGCAAAATGCTTTGTAAAATCTTAAATATAATCATGTTCAGTGCGTTTTAGTGAAATGTGTCGTCTAATCTGTCACATAGACCAGATTATAGAACAATACCTGTTTTTTTATGTCTGGTGCCTGATCCATTAATTACAGTTACATTAATTAAGTTTTTTCTTGCGATAAATCTTTCTGTAGTGCTGTTTTTTGTTAGTTTTTTCTCCATATCTGTAGAACATTATGCTGGATTTACACTCAAAACCTTTTGCAGTGCTCTGTAGCTGCATGCCTTGGTTGTATTATTGATTAATTAGTTTGGTAATCTATCTTTTTATGGCCCTTCTAATGTGGGGTGACCGTGCTTAGTGTGCTGCCTACTTTCACGGCGCTTTCACAGGACCGACCCGGCATCAGAAAGGTCCATATCGGGTGTCAGATCATAGACATTTTTTTTTAGTACTGCGCTGGTATCTTTTAACTACGAAAGGAGGAAGTATTTTAATTTGTCTAACCAGTTCCTCGCTCTCACAAACACTTGTTTATAGCCAAATGCATTAATTTTAGGCAAATGCACAATGTTTGGCCGAGCTCCAGTCGCCCCAGTTTCACTTCCACTTCACAATTTACGCTTCTTAACTTCTGGGTTGATGAGACATAAAATACTTAATTATTAGGTGCAGACAACATGCAACGGCCTCTTTTACAGTGCACTCCAGGGCCATTCAACTGAAGGCCCAGGGACCAAATCAGGCCCTCCAAGGGATATGATCCGGCCCTCAGCCAAAAATATAGAAAATATTTTATCTCTTGTTAGTGGTTTAGTCCTGGTTTAGTGCTGCTTTAGTCCTGGTTTAGTGCTGCTTTAGTCCCGGTTCAGTCCCAGTTTTAATCCTGGTTTAATCTTGGTTTAGACCCACTTCAGTCCAGGTTTAGTCCTGCTTTAGATTTGGTTTAGACCTAGTTTAGTCCCTGTTCAGTCCTGGTTTAATCTTTGTTTAGTCATGCTTTAGACCTGGTTTAGTGCTGATTTAGCCCTGGTTTAATCTTGGTTTAGACCTGGTTTAGACCCGCTTCAGTCCCGGTTTAGTCCTGGTTTAATCTTGGTTTAGTCCTGCTGCTTTTAGACCTGCTTTAATCTTGGTTTAGTCCTGCTGCTTTTAGACCTGCTTTAGTCCTGGTTTAGACCTGATTTAATGCTGATTTAGCCCTGGTTTAATCTTGGTTTAGTCCTGGTTTAGACCTGATTTAGTCATGGTTTAATCTTGGTTTAGTCCTGGTTTAGACCTGATTTAGTGCTGATTTAGCCCTGGTTTAATCTTGGTTTAATCTTGGTTTAGTCCTGGTTTAGACCTGATTTAGTGCTGATTTAGCCCTGGTTTAATCTTGGTTTAATCTTGGTTTAGTCCTGGTTTAGACCTGATTTAGTGCTGATTTAGTCATGGTTTAATCTTGGTTTAATCTTGGTTTAGTCCTGGTTTAGACCTGATTTAGTGCTGATTTAGTCATGGTTTAATCTTGGTTTAATCTTGGTTTAGTCCTGGTTTAGACCTGATTTAGTGCTGATTTAGTCATGGTTTAATCTTGGTTTAATCTTGGTTTAATCTTGGTTTAGACCTGATTTAGTGCTGATTTAGCCCTGGTTTAATCTTGGTTTAGACCTGATTTAGTGCTGATTTAGCCATGGTTTAATCTTGGTTTAGACTTGGTTTAGTCCTGCTTCAGTCTTGCTTCAGTCCTGGCTTTCGTTTGTATGTTTTCTGTATTTCAAAAGTGTAGGACAAAATCATTCTAAAAATCCGGCCCTCGGTAAAACAAAGTTGACTTGTCACTGTGCGTTTTCTCTCAAAGAGTGAACGAGCCGATGCACAAAAGCCTGGTCCCTCGGCTGCAACGGCAACGACGAATATCTTACTGACCTTTTCCACGTCTTTCTCAGGAGCCCAAAAAGCTGAGCTACGCCGAGGTCTGCCAGAGACTCGCCAAAGACCCCCCGTCCGTCCAGCCGCTCCCCGCGCCCCCGTCGCCTCCCGAGCCCAGCCAGCCCCTGCAGGAGCTCAAGGTCAACCGGGTCCAGGAGCCGCGCCACAGCAACTCCAGCAGGCACCACTCGGACAAGCCCAGGGGCCACCACCAGCGCCCCTTCAGAGGCGCCCAGGACTCGGACAGGCCCGCGCCCAAGAGCCGCGACAGGCCCAGGAACTTCAACAAAGGGTTCTCGGCGCAGCGCGGGTCCAAACGCAGCGGCAAGGAGCAAAACATCCCCCCGTCGCCGAAATAGACACTCGAGTGAATGAGTTTGACGGATTTCTATGTAAAAAATATGTACATAAGTGTAAATAGGAAGATATATTTTCATTGAGGACGGCTTTTTGAAATCGCCGTCCCCACGTGCGGAAGAATAACGGGCCGTCCGCGCTGCCCGTTTATAGATTTGGATCGGAGTTAACCGTATCGAAGCGCAAAAGATGTATAATGTTGTCACGTGCACATTTTTTAGACGTTTTCTTCGTCGGGAATTGTCTAAGTCTACTGAAATCACGAGCTACAGTGTTCTATACAAGAAGGAAACTGTTCTGAAAGAATATTTTGTTGGCTAAATGCGTATAGAAATGGGTCTGTATCGGTCTAAGTGAACTGAAACGCGTATAATTACTTTAACGAAGTAATTTCTTGTTGATAATTTAACTATCAAATTGTTTGTTTTTCCCTCTCGGTTCATTTCGTAATCAATTATGAACGCGACTGTAAAGACTATAGAGTTACACTAGGATATTTTACTAGATAAATCTGTAGCATAATGTAGTTTGACTTGTAGCTTTATTCACTAAGATTAAGTGACGTAATTATCATGTTTTGTGTGATAAAAACAAGGTTGTTGAATTTCATGTCGCTGGTTTTGTTCTCGTCGTTGAGCTCGCGAGTTTGAAGTCAGAAATGCTTTTACCCATCGCTGTATGGACTCTCCTGTCGTGCGTTTAGTCAGTAATTAAGTTGAACTTAGCGTCGGGCACGTTTGTCTCAGTTCGAATAACAATGCACTTAAATTCATTCACAGAAATGTACGTATTATATTTGAAAAATGTCGTGTGACTCGCAGAGCACTGATTTTTCTGCGCCTGTGCTCCACCATAACGTTTGTTTCGATGATTATAATCTTGACTGTTCTGTTTGTAGGCAGTGTGTCGTTTTTCTCGTTTTCTTTCATGTTTAATTTTATAGTTTCTAGATTATTTTAATGTGTACGTTAGGGCTGCAGTTATTAATCGGAATTATCAACTCTAAAGGACCAGTCGACTCGAAATAATCCGCATCGTAATCTGGATTGTACAGACTCTAAAACACAAAAGACTTTTCATAACAAAGATGGCATTAGTAAATTAAAATGTCAAAACGATTTCTGTCAATACTGCATATTTCAACCTGTATTTGGTAAAAAAAAAAAAAAATCAATTGGAATCTCAGTGTACAATCGAAATAAATTTGAGTTGGTGTTAAAATAATGGTTAGTGACAGCCTTGGTATACAGAGAATTTATGCCTCAAAATTAAGCGTCGTGCCTTCACTGTTCTTCACCTATAATGTGTTTTTTGGATCTATTTTGTTTTTTGGGCATGACTAGATTGATGCGTATGTTTGGATGCTTTTTAATAAAGTAAATCTGTCTGTGTGTGCACCCCTTTGTCTTTGTCATTTTTATTTTCTCAGCGTTTCTGCGGTATATTAAAAAAAGTTAATTTTGGCAAAAGTAAGGCCTTAAAATGCATTAAAAAATATCCATCAGAACAATTACTACAGGTGGAAAGTCACATCTGCTACAACCTGGTACAGAGGAGCATCTCTCCTTTTGATCAGTGTTTATTATATACTACCCCTGTATAAATAAATGCCATACCAAATATAAACGTAATAAAATAATTATTGCAGCCCATGATCCCCAGAGCCGATCAGAAGTGCATGTTCACCTCAGTATTTGAACGTAACATTCAAATATAGTTTGAATCTAGATGTTAAAAGCTTTGATCAAATCATCTAAAAAGTAAAAGACAGGGTTCAAAATTTAGAATACATTTGTATGCTTTTAATTTCATGTAAATTCGTTGTTGTTTTTACTTTATTATATTCTCGTCATTCTGCTTCCCAATGGAATGGTTATGAGCCAGTAGTTTTAACATAATAAAAGTGGAAATATCTTCTTTTGAAGTTGATTAAAAATTCTAAATGCGGTATTAAAAAGCATTGCATTTAATTTGCTAAAACCTGCATAAACCCTGTTATTATATGTGATAATTATAGTGAGTGGGTATTATTTAAATTCTAAAAGTAATTATACAAATTATCTAAAGGTACACTATGTTGTGTTGTTTTCCTGGAAAGAATTTTTGACCAATAAAAAACTCCTAATTGATTAAATGCATGACATGTAGGTCTAATGCCATATTGTTGTACATTCCGGGCAAAAAAAAAAAGACACCTGTCAGGAAACCCACCTAAAAAGTTACACAATGCACCTTTAAGTAATCAATCAGCGGCGCAAATTGAGTGCTTTTGCAGCCACGCAGTCCCAGATTGGTGAGGATTTACGCACAGAGTGTAAACATAGGCAACGTTATGTAATTGACGTAGTAGGATTATTTTGTACTTTTCTTTGTTTAGAAATGCACACTATTTTTGCGTTCATTCAGGCACGTGCCCTGCCGCTGAGACGTTACAGTGACCCCAACGTGCAAAAGGTTATAATTTGATATTTGCACGTAGCTGTTAAATTGTGGTAGTATTTTTGTCGTCACCTCAAGTTGCGAGGTTAATCGTGTTACGTAAGCCTCGTGGAAGACGTTCAGTGCGGTGTATACAATACTAGAGAGATTATCACCATGGTAACCTGTAGTAACCAACATGCAGCTCCGGCAGCCATTTTCTGACTGGAATATTCTACTCAGGCGCTAACATGGAGCATGGAGCTAGACTTCTTAATTACAGTTTTCTCTTAGATCCTGCGATGGTTAAACTTTTTTTTAAAATTGTTATTTATCTGTTGCCCATGAGGAAATCGAAAGTTTTTTAAAAATTATTATTTATCTTTATCTTTTATTCATGGGTTTCAGCTTCCTTCTATGCTACACTTTGAGGACATTTTCCTGTAGAATTTATAGTTAGCTTTTTCCCAAATTAAAATTATCACTATCTTAATTTCTCCTATTTTTGAAGAAAAAAAAAGCTTTTTATCAGTTTAGTTACCCCAGGTTGAGGGTGCAGAATTGTGAAATGCTGCTTTACCACTTTATGTGCAAAAAATATTTATTTTTTGTTTTATATAAATATTTTAATGTGTTTTGAAAAAGACAAAGATGAAAAAATTGGTCTTTGCCTGTGGTGCAGTGGTTTAAGATGTTTGTGGTCATTTGTGGTTGCTACTGCCACTGCATCACTGGTTCAATTTTTATTTATTTTATTTTATTTATTTATTTTTTCCATATCTCCCAGCCCTAATTGTAGTCTCTATGTCAATTCAAACTATTTATGAAACTACTTTTCTGCCCTGTTTCAACATATTTTGTTTGAATTTTACCTGTCTTACATTAACAAAATGGCCGCCGCAATCGCCACGGCAACTAACCTCATTTTCCCTCTAGCTTTTATTACAGTACATTGAAAGACACTGATCTCGCGGTGTTTTGTGAATGGAAGTGTCAACAGCGACAGGAGGCAGCAGGGAGTGGGGACACCAGCCTCTCAAATATCGGTAATTTCTGACATATTTTCACCCCTAAATACCAGGACAAGAAACATGCTATTTCAGCGACGTTACAGCTGTTTACAAATGCTTTGATCAGTTTTACAAGACGCCGTTTAAACGTAGAAATCGCCCGTCACGTCCCCAACTTGGCGGATCTGTCGCGATAAAGGTGAGCTAGCCTCGGTTAGCATTTAGCTTCAGCATTAGCTCAGATACTCACTGCAGAATATCTTAACCTGTTATTGCTAGTTTACTTAGCTAAGCGTGCCAGCTGTTTGTACGGGTTTTCAGGTGTTGAATATTCACGTTTAATCAAGGTGACATTGTTGTGTTCGCAAGGCACTGGAAGTTGTTGTGGTCGAGGTTGTGTTATGCTATGCTAATCAGAGGCCCACGTTATAAAGTCGAAGCTGTTGTAGTGACACTGAAGACGAACTAAGCACATGTTTAACCAGGACCACCGCCCACACAGCTAAAAACCCGATTTATCAACATGTTAAACACATATTAACGCTTAGTAAAGGTGGCTTAACCCAAGGAACATGCTACTACATCCACCCAATATGTCTCTTATCTTTTCTGAAGCCAAAATGATGAAATATCTTAACAGTTTTGATGATAATTTTGTAGCGAGTCATTCAAGATTGCTAAATATTTATTAATAACGTATAATAATGTTAAATGTGTTCCATTTCGGGTTAATTTCTTTTGTGGTTACCCTGATATCTGATATGCTGATATGCACCACAACAGGGCTTTGCAGAATTTGTGGATTTGGCACATATTTATAATCAAACAATCAAAAATTACAACTACATATGAACAGTGACGTTTTTTGTTTGTATTTTTACCCAAAGAACTCACAAATGGACCTGTCACAATTACAAATGTTCAAGTGTGATATATAGCTACAGAGAATGTCACAATAAATTATAATATTGAAACTACAATATGTCACTGACACAATAACGCTAAAGCAGAATTATGTCAGAAAACCTTTAATATACAGTATTGTTAAAAATCACGAGCTGCAATAACAATACAGCAGATAGAGCCAGTATTGTGTCATAGAAGTTATTTAGTCAACCCTCTACAGCTAAGATAACAAAAAATGTTCCCTCTGGGGCAAAGAAAATGTGCACACGATAAATATTGATCCGTTAAAATTTCTCCTATCTACCATTTATTGAACAACAAATTGTTATAGTAATTATCATAACTGCCCTAATCAAAAGCAACATGTAACGGTAGATATTTTATTGTCCCCAGTGGGACAGTGTCTGGGGTAAGTGCTGAGTGTTCAGAATGACAGAGAATAACTGGCATGAGGTCATACTCATCACTAATGCATTTATGGATGATCTTAAACAGACTCAAGGCGGTGTTAAACCAATTGCTTGAGGCTGAATCCTGTGCATACACCATTTTCTGGACCCACAGGCTTTTCTGCAGACCAATGATAACGGGTTGTACTTGTTGAGACACAAATGTGGCACAATTCAACAAGTTTGAGAGCAGGAGAGCAAACAAATACAATTTTATCTTGATCTATTATCAAATCAAGAGGCCCCCAAGTCGCGTTTTGGCTTAATTTTGGTCAAATATAGTAAAAAATGTAAATGTCATATTCACTGGTCTTTCATGATCTAATGATCAATCAATTCAAATAAAGTGGCCCAAGGACATATTGTCATAAAATCCATAACTGCTCACAGTTCAGTACACAGCCATTTGGACATTTCTTTGTCAATGATAGGCCCGTCACCATAATTTCTACAGTGGCTTATCGTTAAATATAGATTGAATGAACAATATAAAAGAACAATATTTTTCAGGCTAAAAAATGATCGTGTGCACCTTTTCTTTGGACTAATAAGGACTTTATTTCTTATTTTTTGTAGTGTTAGGCCTAATAACATTTGCACTATAGTTTATTTAATTAGCATTTATGACAAATTTGAGATACTGGAACTAACTACTGAAGTGTTTATTTGTGTCATTTATTTATTTTTGGACATATTTTTTACTACACTGTTTACGTGGAAAAAGGTTGTCTTGCTTTAGAGTTATTACATCATTTGTATAAAGTAGTTTGAATATTATTGTTTATCGTGATCTTTTTCTGTAACAATACATCGCACTTCAGAGTTTGTTATTGTGACAGGCCTAGTATGATTATCATTCTGTGGTTCAGGTAAGGCTGAGCAATACTCAGCGTAAAAACTGAATTGTGATCTCATTCTTGTGACAATCTACTACTCGGTCAGATTGAGGAATCTTGATTCAGTCGTTTTCTCTTGAATGCAGCTTTATTCACAAATTATGACTCACATTTTCCCATCCACCTCTGTTGTTTGTCAGCCTCTGTAAGACACTCGGGTAGGACTGCAAGATTAATTGCAATCGAATCGAAATTGCAATATGAACGGACAGAATTAACAAATCGCAAAGGCTGCACCATCATTTTCTCCACAAACAGGATATTCTGTCTCGTTCTGCGTAAAATCTGCTAAACCTGTAATTTAGATTTGTTCAAACACATTCTGAAATACATACTTTGTAGTTTATATTTCAGAGTCTGTCAGTTCTGCTGGACGTGTTCACAATTTGAATTTAAAACGGAATACAGTCACTGACACAAATTGCAAATCTTATCTCAGTCGTAATTCTTGTTAGAAAAATTGCAATCAGATGGATATGGTTCAGCTCTACTCTATCTCTTTAAGGAAACAAAGATACTAAGTTTACATGAATTGTGATAAAATCAAAATTGTGATCTGATACAAGACAATCGTGACATTATTTTTTTGCTCACCTCTGGGTTACGGTCACGTTTGATTAGTTATCTTAAGTGTTTATTTAAGTATCATTTTGTAGTTCTAAATACATGCCTATTCATCATATGACATTTTGAAGACATAGTTTTACACTTTTTTTTAGCTTCGACCTGGTTTAAAGAGTTGCTTTAATCACCGTTTTGATCAAATCATTCATTTAGTTGCTTGAAAGTGAGGATTTAAGATGGTTTGGTTGTGTTTAGAGCTGCACGATTTGGGGAAAATGTCTAATTGTGATTTTTTTTCTGATCAGTTTTGCGACTTTTATGTTTTAATAATGGGATTCTGTTCAAAGTTCACATTTAAAACACCACCAGGACAATTGACAAAAAGACTGAAATATGAACAACTACAACAACTAATAAAAGAATCACGTTATTCAGAACATGTTTAGAAGTTTTTATGCAGAATAAAACAGCATATTTTGTTGATCGTCGAAGAAATACGGCACTTAAAACATTGCAGCCTTTGCGATTTGCTAATTGCGTCCATTCAGAAGCCCTCGTTATGTACCTTTGTCTGACTGATGTATATTTTCTCTACGGTGATAAAAATTGAATGTTGAGCTGGTCCCTGTGACAATCCGCTGTTTTTGTTAAATCGTCGTGTCGTGATTCACTGTTTGTGTCTTTAACGCAGCTGTCTGTTCAAACACACTTTTTCTCCTGTTGTTTAGCCTCTGAAGCCTCTGAGCAGATGACTTTATTCACCTCTAAAGACCAGAGCTGCACAATTAAACCAAATCCACACAAAATCGCAATTTTAATGGATGCAATTAGCAAATCACAAAGACAATTTTTTAAGTGCAATAATTTCTTCCACAAACAACAAAATGTCTTGCTTTGATTTGAATAAAAACTGCAAACACTGTAGTTTGGATTTGTACAGACATGTTCTGAAACAAGCCACAAAAACGTGACCAAAAGCAACAAAAATGCGTTCAAAAGCATCAAAAACGCGCCTCGGTGCACCAAAATACAACTGAACGTGACAAAAAAACGTGACAAAATTGTATTTAGAATGTGAATTTGAACATTTAATAAACTATTAATAAAACATAAATCTTAAATCTAATCACCATTGCACTGGTCAGAAAAATCACAATTAGATATTTTTCTTAAATCCTGCAGCTCTATTAAAGGCAATTGAAAAATACAATGTGAACATGAATAAAATCGACCCCAAGAAATTATTTTTTGCCTTATCGCCCAGCTCTATTTTTCTCCATTTTCCTGAACACAAACCTCTTTCCCGCTCGTAGATTTCCAGGTCCGACGAGCTGCCGAGCGCCTGCAGGACATCGCTCTGAGATGGGAGACGACCGGCCTTTTGTGTGCACCGCTCCCGGGTGTGGACAGGTAAACCCCCCCTCACCGCCACAACAACGACAATAAAACACTGGAATATTTATCCTTCTTCCTTTTTCTATTTCAGCGCTTCACAAACGAAGACCACCTCTCAGTTCACAAACACAAACATGAAATGACGTTAAAATTTGGCCCGGCTCGAACAGACTCTGTCATCATCCAAGGTAATAACGTTCGCTTTTATCAGATTATAGGAAAAAATCTAGCCTATGGATGATTCAGTACGGAGATTATTCATCCAGTACATATATGATGACTGTTGTGGACATTTTTCTACATCAATATTTGAAAATCTGAAGCAAATTGAAGTAAAATTTCACAGAATACTTCATTAATAGAGTCCGTTCACGCTGTTCAAAATGTGTGATTTGCAATTGAAGTGGCCTGTGTTAACAACAACAACGTTAATTAAAGCCGCAAAGCGGCGATGATGGCCCTCGCCCCGCGCGCGACCGCCTTCCCAAGCGGCCTCGGCCGGTCCCAAACCGCCACGGTGCACCGTCCTCCTCTTCTGATCGTCACTCGGGCCTCCGTAACCCCCCCTCCCCCCAAGCGCCGTCCCTATAGAAGTGCATAGGCGGGCACTGCTCTCCAAAAGTGGCAAAAGCATCCAAAACACGGCTTCGATGTAATTAACTTATTCGATCAAAATGCTCTAAATAATGCATCTGCCAAGTTTCACTGACTTTGCTCGAAATAATTTAGGGATCTCCATAGACTTATGAAATGTGTCATAGGAAATGAATGGGGGATATGTGTGCTCCCAGAGTCAAAACAATACAAAATAGGACATCAATGTAATAGACTTTTTTGCAGCTTTTGCCGCTTCAAAGCAGTTTACAAGATTTCGTGGAAATTAGGAAATGTTGGTACTTTTACATGACCAGCAGGGGGCGCTATAGTGAAACCTGCTTATGTGCTCCTGAGTCTGTTCCGTTTAATATTTTATTCTGCATCGGTGACTACAGTTTGGGCTCTGTAGGGCAAAACCTGTGGCTAGGAGAGATATTGAAATTAACAGGAAATTAAGGCGTTTTTTCACAGGAAGTCATGACTAAACCGCACGAGATAGGCCAAAAAAAATGGCAGATTATTAAATTCCAATCTGTCTTGATTAGGCACGTGTACGTTAGATCGATGTCGGTACAAAACCCTAGGACAAGTTCTCAATGGAAAATAATAACTTAAAGCGGCGTGTGAAATAAAAATCAATATGGCCGCCATGTCGTTGGTCTGACGACTGAGCACCAATTATGTTTTAGGGTGCTTTTTATGTGTACTATCACTGTGCCAAATTTTATGGGCCTCCTCCAAAGTAAATGTGTCTCCCTCTCCATAGGCCTCACCCAAAAGGTGGCGCTGTAGAGGCTGTTTATTAGTTTCAAGAAAAATACAGTTATGACCCATTAATGTCCCTTAAAAGGAGTCTCTGTATTAAGTTTGGTGGCTGTCCTGCAGGTTTTAGTTATTTATTGTGGCAGCCTTGTGCGAATAGAATCAGACTCCCATAGAGAATGAATAGGAGCTCTGGGGGGCTCTAGAGGCAAAATTATGAAGAATAGGGCATGGGTCCCATTGACTTTTTTGCATCTTATGAAGCATAGAATCATATCTCCAAATTTGGTGTCAATCGGACAAGCTTGCAGCTTTTAACTGAACTGTAGGGGGCGCTATAGTGATTCGTGGCCCTGTGCTCCCTAGTCTATTGTGTGTAGTATTTAATTCTCCATCATTGGTGGCAATTTGGACTCTGTAGGCACAGTCCATGTGTCTTTGAGGAGCACGCAGAAAAACAGGAAATAGAGGCGATTTTTCACAGGAAGTCATGACTAAACCGCACGAGATAGGCCCAAAAATTTGGCAGATTATTAAATTCCAATCTGTCTTGATTAGACACGTGTACGTTAGACCGATGTTGGCCAAAAACCCTAGGACAAGTTCTCAATGGAAAATAAAAAGTTTAAGTGGCATTTAAAATTAAAATCAATATGGCCGCCATGTCGTTGGTCTGACGACTGAGCACCAATTATGTCTTAGGGTGCTTTTTATGTGTACTATCACTGTGCCAAATTTTATGGGCCTCCTCCAAAGTCAATGTGTCTCCCTCTCCATAGGCCTCACCCAAAAGGTGGCGCTGTAGAGGCTGTTTATTAGTTTCAGGAAAAATACAATTATGACCCATTAATGTCCCTTAAAAGGAGTCACTGTATTAAGTTTGGTGGCTGTCCTGCAGATTTTAGTTATTTATTGTGGCAGCCTTGTGCGAATGGAGTTAGGCTCCCATAGACAATGAATTGGAGCTCTGGGGGTCTCTAGAGGCAAAATTATGAAGAATAGACCATGGGTCTCATTGACTTTTTTGCATCTTATTAAGCGAAGAATCATATGTCCAAATTTGGTGTCAATCGGACAAGCTTGCAGCTTTTAACTGAACTGTAGGGGGCGCTATAGTGATTCGTGGCCCTGTGCTCCCTAGTCTATTGTGTGTAGTATTTAATTCTCCATCATTGGTGGCAATTTGGACTCTGTAGGCACAGTTCATGTGCCTTTGAGGAGCATGCAGAGAAACATGAAATAGAGGCGATATTTCACAGGAAGTCATGACTAAACCCTAAGAGATAGGCCAAAAAAATTGGCAGATTATTAAATTTCAATCTGTCTTGATTAGGCACGTGTACGTTAGACCAATGTCGGCCAAAAACCCTAGGACAAGTTCTCAATGGAAAATAATAACTTAAAGCGGCGTGTGAAATAAAAATCAATATGGCCGCCATGTCGTTGGTCTTATGACTGAGCACCAATTATGTTTAAGGGTGCTTTTTATGTGTACTATCACTGTGCCACATTTTATGGGCCTCCTCCAAAGTAAATGTGTCTCCCTCTCCATAGGCCTCACCCAAAATGTGGCGCTGTAGAGGCTGTTTATTAGTTTCAGGAAAAATACAATTATGACCCATTAATGTCCCTTAAAAGGAGTCACTGTATTGAGTTTGGTGGCTGTCCTGCAGGTTTTAGTTGTTTATTATTGCAGCCTTGTATGAAGACAGTCTGAGTCCCATAGACAATGAATGGGAGCTCTGGAGGGCCCTAGAGGCAAAAGTGTGAAGAATAGGCCATGGGTCTTATTGGCTTTTCTGATCAGGAGGCCATCTAGGAATTGTCTGCAAATTTTCACTAATAAAAGTCAAAGTAATGTTTTTTTTCCCCATTGTAATTTAGTGCGTTCCTACAGGTGGCGCCGTAGGGTTGATTGTTATTGTGCGCACATAAATGGATTCAGCAGCTTTACGTTTACGAGTGTTTCAAATTTCATGTCGATCGGAGTATGCATGTGCGTGCAGGAGCTATTGAAATGATTTGGTGAGCACTCTTTGCGCCCCTGGTGGCCAACGATGATAAATGCACCATATCACTAATTCAGTTTTTTTTCATGGCGCCCTGCACTGGACATATTCCCCAAGTTTCGTCCAAATCGGACAAAGTCGATGTTTGACTTAATAGGTAGGGGGCGCTAGCGAGTACTTTGAATTTATTTTTATTAATGCATTACATTCAGATCATAATTACGCACTCGTGACTGAAATTACAGCTCTGTCAGTCCAAGCGTGTAGCCGTGACATGCGATCGGAAAAACAGGAAACGAAGGCGTTCGTCGACGGCGAGCCACGGCGAAACCATTTGAGATATCCGAAAAAAAGTGGCCGATTATTAAATTTCAATGTGTCCCGATCGCAGAAATGTGTGCCAGACCCACGTCGGGCAAAAGCCCTAGGACAAGTTCTCCGTCAAAAAAAAAAAGTCAAACTGGCGTGGCGACTTCGGTCCAATATGGCCGCCGTGCGCTTGGTCCGAGGGCCGCGCTCCAATGTCATGTTTTGCTTGGGTCACTGTTCTCTATCACTGCTCCGAGTTTCGTGCGCGTCGGGCAAAATTTGCTCGTCCCAGCCCCATAGGGGTCCGATTCGGGCCGGTGCTGCTCGTTCGGGCCGGGTCGGACGCACTCGAGACGCGCGAAATACAAAATTTTTTTCCGGGCCGATCGCGACTATACCCCCATTGAAGACTTTTCGTGCATGTTTACTGGGTCAAAAAGGGGCGCGAAGAGTATGAAAACAGTGCGTAATAAGAATAAGTACGAAACGGACGAAGAACAATGTCCCTCGCCAGTTTACTGGCTCGGGCCAACTACATTGGCGGATTATAGATTATTGAAAAGCGCTGTAAACCGTATAGATTATACAGATTATTTTAAAGTGCGTATGACAGGTTTTTAACATTTTCTCATTTTAACTTTATTTGGTGTATTAATACCTCTTGTAAAAATAAATGATAGTTTTACACCGATCAGGTCGTTGTTTGTGAAGAAAAATTGAAAAAAATATGTTGAAAATGACAGGAAGTAAACAAATTGATGACATCACACTAGGGAGACAAGGTTATGCATAATTTACGTAAAAGAGACAACATTTTTGACACTTTAAACATTAATTCAACGAAATAAAGGCGTTCATGTGTATTTTTATTTGTCAAATTAAAAAAATCTCTAACATTAGATCAGTTTTTGCCCAGTGTACTTTCTAATTTCCTATCATTCACAACCAGGAAGTGAAATTAAAAACCTGAAAAATTGCTTAATTGGGATCAAATTTGAACAGCATTTTAGCAAACATCGAAATATATTTATCTTAACTGCATTTTAGTCAAACGAGTAGTCCAACCTGTCATAGGCACTTTAAACATATTGGTTGCGAGATGTCGTGGATGAAGTCAGTAGGAAGTGTACCTGATAATGTTAGCACGCAGAGCCTCAAAGACTGACTGATTTTAACAGAAAAGATTCGACTAGAACATTCTCTGAGCGTTTAAAAGCCTCAATGCTTATAAATTCTACAGCGATGGCTCGTGGGGCCATAGACATAAAATAAATGTAGTAAATAAGTCGACGCGGCGCTCGATGCTCATGCTATCAACCACTTAGCAACACGGCTAGTCCGGTATGCATTTTCTCATGCGTTTTCCCTGTTGCTGTTAGCATTAGCCCACGAAACACGCAAGTTCTGAATAATCCAGAGAGTGTCACATGGGACCAACCCATCGAACACATTAACAAGAGCTCTGAGCCTCGTTACAAGTCATTGTTTGTGTGTAGACTTTTTGTATTTTACTTCAGATAATAATTAGCTTAAAACTGTCATCTGAGCTAAAGGCTAACTGACTTTGAGTTGAGATTTCTGAACTTGTGAACTTCTGGTGAGCGAAAACATCCTCTTTTACTGTTACTGGAGAGAAGAGCAGAGAAATGGCATTAATATAACAATAATGGCACAATGTGAAAGGACTCTATTAACAATTGGATACTTTTTTACGTTTGCTTCACTACATATATATATTTTTTATTATATTTATTCATTGTTTTATGTTGCACCTCACGCCGAAGCAAGTTCCTATGTTTGTGAATTTTTGATCACTGACCGGCAATAAACCTACATTTGAGAGCAGGCATGTGTACTTTCTACTCCATTACATTTCTAACTGGACTGAAAAGTAAAAAGTTATTTTCTCTACTGTTTGAAATCACCAGAAATTCCTGAGTTGTTATTTTTAGCACGTTGACAGTTTGAGTTTAACGTCAAAACTTTGAGCAAACGCATATTTATGTGTATATACAAATACAGACAGCGGAAAAAGTAGGTTCAGTTGTTTCTGTCGAACAAAAACCACCACCATGTCTTTTATTAAAGGAAAATATTATGCATTTTTCATATTGTTATTAGCCTTAGATTTTGCCAAAAAAAAAAAAAAGCTTTAACTGTTTACATGACATTTAACTCCAAAAACAAGATATCAATCCGATTTTCGGTGTGCATGTGAACATTGTGACTTCAAAGGCAGTTTTCTCCAAATGCATTTTTCCTCTCACAAACTCTTAAAGCAGAACCACTGAATGTTTCTACCCCAAGTACCGCCAAAGAAAACATTTGTCTTTCTGAGTACCACCAAATATAAACTGGATTCATAATGAGAGTATTTCAGTCTAAATTAAAGATAAACCAGGTCTTAAGTAGAATACACCATTGTCACTGTAGTTATAACTAGAAATTTACTAAAGAAAGAGCAAAAAATGTGAATAAAATGTACTGAAGAGGAGTCTGCATACCACCAGGAGAAGTTTGAGAAACACTGGCGTAGATGATCCAAAAATACTTCAGAAAATCCAAGAAGTTCAGCAGGACGTGTGTTTGACGCTCGGAGGGAGAGGATTTTCTAATAAACATTCCTCAAAACCGTGTGAATGCAACTGAATGCGGCTTGATGACAGAAATTGTTAGAACTTTAGTCTCAAAACCTGAAATATTTTAACGTTTGACTCTAAAAGTACATTTTAAACTTCAGTATTTTCATTTCAGTAGATTGTTTTTCATGTCATGCTTTTACTTGTGTATTTTTTTATTTCCTGGAGCTGTACTTTTACTTAAATAACAAAAGTGAGTACTTCTTCCACCACTGGTAACTTCACTTTTGCCACCATTTCAAAACGTATTTAACTTGAGAGCTGCTGTTATTTTTAATATTTTTGTAATCGCCTTTTTTTTCCATTGTACGTTGACACTTTTTAAAGCACAAAAAAGCAAAAAAATTATGACTAAAGGTTTCTAGATAGAAAATATTTACCAAAAAAGTGCATTATGGATGAAAATCAGAAAGCGTTTATCTTTTTTTTTTTACATTTTGATTCAATAACGCCACTGTCTTTGTTTCAAAAAGTCTTTTTGTTTGTGTTTTAGAGTCTGTACAGTCCAGATCACAATTATCAAAATACGACCGTGTTTATTCTTTAGTCACAATTAATCGTTACAGCCCTAGATTTAATATAATTAGTTGTGTGCAGTGTAGAAAAAAACAAAACACTGGATAGGACAGTATTATATATACATCAACGATACAGGAAAAAAACATAATTAGGACAAAATTTCCTGAATAGTTTTAGAATTTTCTGGACTTATTTCACAACTTGCAGAAACATCAAAGAAACTACTATTGTTTTTGTTTTTGCTTTTAGTTCTCTTTTTGTTGTCTGTTGGATGGGGATTCTGTCTTGGTATCTCGTGTGGGACCTTTGTCTGTGTATTTGTTTTTTTGTTGTTGTTGTGTGATAATAAAATAATTCTCAATCTTTTTCATTTGCTTTAACACTGAGACTGAACTTTCAGCGTCAGGACAGTTTTAGTCGAGTCTAAAAGCGCCTCTCGCCTCCAGACGACGCTCTGCTTTGCCCGGCTCTCACTAATGATGTGTTTTGTTTCAGACCAAACACCGACTCCCACGCGTTTCCTGAAGAACTGCGAAGAGGTCGGATTATTCAACGAACTGGCCACTTCGTTTGAGACGGAGTTCACCAAGACCCAGGACGATGAGCACAGGACAAAAAGTATGGTGAGTGCAAAGAACGAGAGGTTTGTGTCGCCAGAAAGACGGAGCAGAGCTGGAAATGTATGGAAATTTAAATAATACTGTGAGTGTTGTTTTGAAGTATGCACAATCTGAATACTGGGTGTATCGTTTACAGTAAAAATGCTACAAAAAGTGATGAATAATAATGAAAATAAATAAAAATGTATGTCGTAAACTTTGAAATGATGGTATAAGGGGATGTTTCTGCACTTCTGTGATTTATTTTACAGACATTTCACATTTGTCTGGAAATTAAACCTCTACGAATGCGTTTAAAGACATGTTTTGACACATTTCTGTTGGTGACATAATATTGTCTGAATATCATTATCCAGATACTCCTTTTTGTCAGTCTCGCCCACTCGTAGTCTTGATACAGACAGAAAGAACAAGTTTTATTTATCACGTCGACATTAAATCATCTTTATTATGGTTGAGTTCTGCTGTTTTTATGGATTCATATTCTATATTTACAGAAAAAGTATGAATACGACGGGGAGTCCTAACCTTTGAATGGCAGCGCTTTTTTATGTAGAATAAAGGCTTGTACATTTTATTTATTTATTTTTATATATTTATTTATTTGATAGGGACAATGCACATTATAGGTCCCATAACATGCAAAATCGACTTTTCAGAGGTTTTAACCTTCCTACAGTGCTATTTGGGCCTCGTATGTTGTGCCCAAAGTGGTTTTTTGATTGATTCCCGCATGCTTTCTCTAGAGAACTGTCTTTTCCGTCCCCCTCGGCTGAGCAGACGGGGGCTCCTCACTAAGATGACGCGGTGTTTAAGCCACGCCTCCAGGAAGCGCGCAGCCGCAAGAATAAAAACAGCTAATGCTAATGCTACACAGTAATTACACGACGGATACGACAGATCGAAGAGTTAGCTTGTTATTTACCAAACGGCAACGTCCGTCGTCGAGGTACTGGAGCACGTCAAACTCCAGGTCAGATCCAGGACGTAGGACTCAGCACGACGCACCGTCAGGACGAGAAAATGTTTATTCAGTGTTTGTGTATCGCTGTTTACCGGAGCACACGGCGCATGCACCATCTCCGCTCTAGGCTTCGTCGCGGGTTGGGAGGGGGAGGTGCGCGGGTTGGGCGGGGAGGCAGTCTGCTCTCTGTTCGGGGGGGTCAGATCTCAGAGTGAGCCGTTTGCTTTTGCAAGGAGGGGGGCCAGTCCAAGAAATGGGTGTTTTTTGTAAACTGTTATGTTATAGATATTGCACAACGCAAACATTTTATCAACAAAGCCCTTAGAATAGACTGTGTAAAGGGGAAAATAGCAGAATATGGGACCTTTAATGAATATCATTGTAAAACAGATGTAAATATGCCGGATTATAGCTACAAAGCTAGTTTTCATCCGTAGTCCCTGGGCAGGCAAACGCATTAAAAAAATTACAACATGCAACACAAATACAAGGAAAAGTTAAGAGTCTAATGGTCACATGACTGGTTTGTTTTCAGTCATCGTTTGTGTTGTGTTTTAAAGCTGATCAGTGCAGGGCTCTCCGTGTGTGCAGAAGACTGTTCCAGATGTTAGTAGGCTTGGGACGATATTGAACTTTCATGTCACGATTATCTTGGCCAAAATAATTGCGATTAACGATAATATCACAATAGTTATTAACATTGCTGACAGTTTGAAAATGTGACATATAAAGACATTACTTTCTTATTATAAATAACTTTTGACATATTTATACTTTATTATAAGTGAAAACAAAAATGATCTAGAACAGAACATAATGGGTACGTTGCTTTTTTTCTGCACAATTTTGGGATAAAATGGCGATTATCTTTGTTGGCCATTATCACGATTATTAAACAAAATGTAGCACAAACGATTATTGTCTTCCCTTTTTATCACGATAAACGATATTATTGTTTATTGTCCCATCCCTAGATGTTAGTGGCCCTCACAGAGAGAGTGTTCTGTCCAAATTTGTATGTGCAAGTTTGTTAACTTACATTGCCCATAAATCTAATGCTTTACAAAAAGTTATGTAACTGTAATAGAGCTGCAACTAACAATTATTTTGATTAGTCTGGTGATTATTCTTTCAATTAATCGATTAGTAGTTTAGATCAGTGTTTCCCAACCAGGAATACATGAGGAATTACCAGGGGTCACTTGGAATGGTTTCAGGCTTTAAATGGAGATGAAATGTAGTTTTATTTGACTGAAAACGTGTAATTAGTTAATTTAGCATCTTTTTGGAGCATCTTGGATCATAAACACAGTTAAAACAACAAATATAATTAATTGTATTCGACCAGTAAACCCATTTATTAACCCGAAGCTCAAGTTAAGGGGTACTCCAAGTGTGAGACAAAGCTTCGGGGGTACTCGAGACTAAAAAAGTTGGGAACCATTGGTTTAGATTGCAAAAAGCCAGTGAATATACGATTTTAACAATATTTAACTCAAAGGAAACTGTGAATGTTGACAAGCAGCATTTTGTATAGTATACAAATAGGTTTTTCTATAAAAACTCATTGACTCTGTGATTTTATGTGTATTCCTGCTTCGTTTGAGTGATAAAACATTCTCTCTCAGCACATGACACGTTTTGGATGTTGTTTATAGTTCAAAAAACGATTATTCATTTATCAAATTCAACTATTTAAACCATCGATTAGTTGCAATTAATCGGTTAACGGGTGCACGGTGGCAGAGCGGTTAGAGCTTCTGCCTCTCAATAAGGAGATCGTGGGTTCGAATCCCGCACCACCCCAACATCGTGGTTTCGAATGCTGAACCACCCTAACATCACACGATCTCTCTGGGTGGAGTCTGCATGTTCTCCCCGTGTTACCGTGGGTTCTCTCCGGGTTCTCCGGCTCCTCCCACCGTCCAAAGACATGACTGTGGAGGTTAATTGACAACTCTAAATTGTCCCTAGTGAATGAATGTGAGAGTGAATGGTTGTCTGTCCTTGTCTGTCTCTCTGTGTTTGCTGCGACGAGTTGTCCACTGTCCAGGGTGTACCCCGCCTAAGGCCCAAAGTCACTGGGACAGGCTCCAGTCACCCGCGACCCCTAACGGGAATAAGCGGTAGAAAATGAATGAATGAATGAACAATCGGTTAACTTGTTTCAGCCCTAAACTAAATTTGATTCATTGTTTGTAGTTGTATGATTTAGCTATTTTTAATTTATTTAGCCTCACTTTTGTATTTGTTAGGTTTTATTTTAATAAAACATCAAAACTTGGGTTGCAACAATTAGTAGAATAATCATATAAACATTAATGTCAGTCGTATCTTGATGCTGGTCGTCGTTCTCTGGACTAAACAGCCTCTAAAACACAAACTTAAAGGCTTTTATGAAAAGACAGTGACATTATTAAAGAAAAATGGCAAAAAAAAGAATAGACCATTTCTGATTTTCCTCAATTATTCACTTTATTCATAAATATTCTCTATTTAGAAGCTTCATTCACAAGATTTCAACATTTGGTTTGCTTTATTCTAAGTCTCAACCTACAATAGAAACAATCGCTGACTTGTTGACAACTAAAACAATCATAAATTAGTCAAAAAGTGCATTCAAATATCGCAATAATATTGATATCACAGATCCTAATAGCCATATCGCCTAGACCTCCCTAGATTTATTTATTTATTTATTTATTTGAACAGGACCATGTACAATGACATTATGCTCGAGGGCAAAGATGATTGCACCAGATTATAGCTATGCAAGCTAATTTCCATCTGCAGTCCTGGATTTATGTGTATTCCTGCTTCGTTTGAGTGATAAAACATTCTCTCTCAGCACATGACACGTTTTGGATATTGTTTATAGTTCAAAAACGATTATTCATTTATCAAATTCAACTGTTTAAATCATCGATTAGTTGCAATTAATCGGTTAACTTATTTCAGCCCTAAACTAAACTTGATTCATTGTTTGTAGCTGGATGATTTAGCTATTTTTAATTTATTTTTGTGTCAAAGTGGGAGTTGCAGCTGCTCCAACAAAGCATTTAATGGACGTGTAGAGCTGTGCAGTTAATCACATTTAATAGAAAAGAGGTTCAGTCGTCTTTAATCGTCAACGATCAGCTTGAGTTTTTGTCAATCAAAACCTGAATCATGTGGTTTGGAGCAAAGGAAATTCATACTGACAGCCATTTTTATTCGCCCAAGTTAGACAAATTCAAGTCAAATCGAAAAACGAGATAGTTCAACGTGATTAATTTCTGGCATATCGCCCACTTGCTGTTCAATTCAAACGACGGCGATGTAAACCTTTAATTCGCGTCTCATTTGATTTGTCTGCAGCCGGCGCCGCTACAAACGCCCTCAGACGTCAAAGATGAGGACGACAGCCCTCTGCAGGTCGACTCTTCTGCTCCGGGAAGTCCAGACTCCTCGTCCAGCATGTCGGACAGCTCCAGAGGCACGAAGGCAAGTCGGCAAAAGTCCAGGAAAACGCTGGGTTAGAAAAGACGGAGTGAGAGCTTGAAAACGTAACCGCCGAGTTTGATAACGGCTGCTGAAGGTTTGAGAGAAAACACGGCGCTGCGGTGGAGGTTTTGATGCATGAAAAGAGATCAGAAGTCCTGGGGGTAATCTAGAGCTGGGTGATACGGTGATAAAAATCTAATCATGAGCTCGTCCCTGTGACAATCTGCTGTTTTTGTGAAATGGTGGTATCGTGATTCATTGTTTGTCTCTTTATTGCAGCTGTCTGTTCAAACACACTTTTTCTCCTGTTGTTTAGCCTCTGAAGCCTCTGAGCAGATGACTTTATTTACCTCTTAAAGGCCAGAGCTGCACAATTAAACCAAATCCACACAAAACCACAATTTTAATGGATGCAATTAGCAAATCATAAAGGCTGCAATGTTTGAAGTGCAATAATTTCTTCCACAAACAACAAAATGTCTTGCTTTGATTTGAGTAAAAACTGTAGTTTGGATTTGTACAAATATGTTCTGAAACAAGCGATAAAAGCGCAACAAACACGAGTCAATGCACCAAAACGCGACTAAAAGTAACAAAAAACAGAACTGAAAACGACAAAGAGGCGACTTAAAGTGACAAAGACGCGTTTAAATATGACAAACACAACTGAACGTGACAAAAACACGACTAAAAGCGACAAAATTATGTTTAAAATGTGAATTTGAACAGAATCCTATTATTAAAACATAAACTGCAAATCTAATCACAATCACACTGGTCAGAAAAATCACAATTAGATATTTTTCCTAAATCGTGCAGCTCGATTAAAGGCAACAGAAAAATACAAAGTGAACATGAACCCTAGAGAAGATCTTTAGTCGACCAAGAATTTCTTTAGTCGACTACAGGTCTAGTTTACTGACACCACAGCGGCGCACACGGAGTTCAGCCACAAATGAAAAGGCAAGGCAAGTTTATTTGTAGAGCACAATTCATACACGAGGCAATTCAAAGTGCTTTACATAAACAGGAAAAGTTGCATCAAAATCACAAAACACAAAAAGACACACAGAATCATTTTAAAATAAAGCGCTTTAAAAGAGAAGAGTGCAGATGGATCTTTCAGTCGTTTGCACATCTAAACAGAACTGTTTTTAGCCTGGATTTAAACATTGTCAGAGTGGAGGCCTGTCTCACATCTTCAGGGAGACTGTTCCAGATTTTAGCTGCAAAAAACTGAAATGCTGATTCCCCATGTTTAGTCCTGACTCTGGCCGGTCCCTGAGAAGTGGAGGAAACACTGGAAACACAGTCTTAGCTAAAACTTTCTATTGACTTTTCAGAATGCACAAATGGGCGCAACCACAAAGAGCACGCTCGTTATCCCTGGCTAAACATCAGGTTAATAATGCAGGAGGGCAGACGCGCTACTTTTACACTTAAAACCAGAGCTGAAGTGACAATAAACAAACACTCACTGCTGGTTCACCCCCTCGTCTCCTTCTCTTTACTCCTCCACTTTTAATGTCCGTTTGAGAGAATCCTGGGTGATCCTGGTTAGTATCACTTCTCATCATAGAACTATAATTAAACCTGGAAGATGAATCCAAAATGGCGCCCTGTTTATCCCTATGGAGTGAGCTCATTGGTGCATGACCCTAAAAAAGTTCTTTACTTCCGCATTTACTTCCTGATACGGAGGCGGCCATCTTTGCTTTAGGGCGCCACGTGACGACAATCCCCCATGATGCTTTGAGCGACGTGAGCGACCAGCAGCTGCAAGTTTTTGTGTTAACGTTAGCTTGTGTGATTGTAATTGTGTTCTTCATGTTAGACACACGTGAAAGCGTCTGAAATGAAATAAAATACAACTTACAGGTGTCTCTAGTCGAGCCTTTTCCACGAGCTTCTGTTTGTATCGTCCGACGCTCGTTCATGTGACTCGCACATGTTTGTGTGACGTCACTTCATATAAAAACAGTAATTTCTGCGATTTTAGAAACGGTTAAAAAGAACATTTCCTTCTATTTTATTTAAATACCGATAATAATTAAGTACTGTCTGCAATTATAATGTGCAATGATAGGTTCCAAGAGGCTGCAGTACCTCACACGGCCACTAATCAATTTGGGACACAGACAGAGGGGGCGTGCCTTATCCAGTTCATTTAATACATCCATGCGTCTCATGCACAAGTTTGAGTGTCAGGAGTCACATGACGCTGTTTAACCAATGAGAAATCAGGAAACACGACAGCCTAAATAAAGCATAAATAAATTGTGCTCTAAAATGATACTAGATTTTAGCATTGTTTTTGTATTGTTCATTGTATTTTGTGGAGTAAAAGTGTGTTTAGTTGTCAGTCAGAGTGGTGTAGTGTGACTCTCTCGTGTGTGGACCTCAGTACGGCTGGACAATATATCGCAAAAGTATTGATATCGCAATATTGTCTGACGCAATAACGATATCGCAACAAACAAAATACATCACCGAAATCTTCCATCTGATAGAAATGTTCTGTTTTTACAATTAAAACATTTTAAAAGGGGAAAATCATGAATAAATTCTAGCTTTTTCAAACTAAATTGTATTTCTCGGTTTTTATTATATTTATATTAAAGCAGACATCAAAAATAAGGTTGCAACAATTAGTAGAGTATTCGTGAAGTCGACTATAAACAATAATGTCAGTTGTATTTTGTCGTTCTCTGGACTAAACAGACTCTAAAACACAAACTTAAAGACTTTTATAACAAAGACAGTGACATTATTAAAGAAAAATGGCAAAAAAAAGAATAGACCATTTCTGATTTTCCTCAATTATTCACTTTATTCATAAATATTCTCTATTTAGAAGCTTCATTCACAAGATTTCAACATTTGGTTTGCTTTATTCTAAGTCTCAAAGATCGCTGAATTGTTGACAACTAAAATAATCATCATTTAGTCAAAAAGTGCATTCAAATATCGCAATAATATCGATATCACAGATCTTAATAGCCGTATCGCAATCATTTCCAGTATCGTGCAGCCCTAGACCTCTCTGGATTCCAGTCGTGTTGTGCAGATCCTCCTAAACGTCCCACGCTGTAATCATTCTTATATTCTTGTGCACAGGAGATCATTAGAAAACCCGTGGTGTCCTCGGCTCCCACACCGACCATCGTCCGCCCCGGGTCTTTGCCTCTTCATCTGAGCAGCGAACACTTCCAGCCGACACTCCCTTCTCCCACGTCCGTCATCACACAAGCACCGCCCTCCAACCGGCAGCTAGGGTGAGTGCCGAGCCGCAGCGAGGGCGACATGAGGGCTTTTTAATCTCATTTTAACACTGAGATGTTATTGAAGGAGACATATTATGCTAAATTACTCACTTACCCTTTAAAGGTCTGTAAACAAAAACGTCTAAATTCAGAATGGAGGCAAAAGTGAAGTGCAACATAATGTGATTTCACTGGAGAAACTGGGATTTAACCTCAGAGTATCCCAAAAGATTAAAAATGTAGATGACTCTGGAAAATGAAAAGCACTCAGACACATGTGAGTGACATCAGAGCTGCTTTAAACACATTTATTATTGTATTTTACATTATGTTTTAGGAAATTATGATAAACTCTTTGCATTTTTGATGAAGGAACAATCCAGATTTATGGGTTTTACTGGAAAAATATTCATAGAAATGTTGAGCCCACAATAATTTTTCATTTTATCTAGAGATATATTAGATACTATTCCGTAAATTAGATTCTTTTGAAGCTAGAAATACAATTTTAAAGCAAGAAAATTGTATTTTGTCCATTGTTTGTCATAGAAAAGCAAACTAACTGACCTTTCTACTCTGGAAATTCAAATGTCTTGCTTTTTTCCAACACAAACACTTAAAACCAGAAGAATTTAGATCTAATGTGAGAGAATCATTAAAAAATGTACAGTCAACTTCATTTTGCCTCCATTATGGAATTTTGATGACGTCACATTTTAAAGGGTCTATAACATTGTTCCATCATCAAAAACACACCTGGAGTTGTATTTAGCTTCATTTTAACTTGTTTGCTGAATCCTGTTGAGTAAGTCGTCTCCTTCTGAGCCTCAAAATTTCCCAGATTTGTGAGGTCAAAGGTAGAGCTCTTAGATCTTCGGTTCTGTTTTCATAAATCATCTCCAGACTATTTTTAGTTCTAAAACATTAGCTGCCAAAACATAGGAACTGGAGCGCAAGTTTAAAGGCCAATAACGATACAAATGATGCATACGATAGATATGTCATTTACAAATAATACATTGGTCCTAAAAATGCATCAAAAAATGAAATAGATTGACATTAGTGTGAAATAAACACCTGTCAAAAGAAGAGACCACATAATATTATTCCTTCTATTACTAACTTTGATTGCAAATTGTTTACAAAGAAATACACTTTGTGTAAAGTGGCATGTGGTTTTATTTGTCTGTTTTAGAAAATAAAGATAACAAACAAACAATAAGGTACATTAGAACTGTAGACGCAGAAGATTTTTCCTCTCAAACGCTGCGTCACGAATGGTAAAAACACTGTTTATTTATTCAAACAGGTCTCCCACAAGCGCTTACCCGCTCATGAGGCATCTCCCCAACGGACAGACTGTTCCTCTGCTGCCCAGCCCTCAGATGACCTCAGTTATATCTGTAAGTGCGCTCTTCGACGTGTTAAACGAAAACTTGTAGTGTTTTGTAAGTGTGGACTGTGGAGCGAGACAGAATTGGATTCAGCGTGTTTATTTGATTTGAATTTTTCGCAATCTTTTCCTCTTTAGTGTTGATTATTTGGTGCTGGGAGAGAATTTAAAGTGCCAGAAGTCTTTATGTGGACGAGTCTTTTAACTGCGGCTGCTCAAAGATACACAGCTTAACCGTTTGTGTTCTTTCAGCGATGCCTAAACATATTTACATACGTGGTCTACTACCTGCAATCATGTTGTTTGGAGCTGAGGTCAGAAGTCCAACCATTGAAAGGCTGTTTTGTTTATCTGCAACCATTGTATTTGTTCACACAGATGCAAATGATTTTATTCAATACATACATTTTTTAAGTCAAATGTTCCTTTTTACTTGTATCCGACCTTTCGGTGACCCTTTTTTGGAAAAGTATAGTTACTTTTAGGGCTGCAACTAACAATTATTTTGGTAATCGATTAGTCTAGCGAGTATTCCTTTGAGAAAGCGCAAAAGACACTTGAATATGAGAATTTTCCTCAATTTTACCCAGACAAAGCTGAAGTGAAGGTGTTTGACAACGTCCTGGAGGAGAATATTTATAGATGAGCAAGTATTTTAATCTAAAACACCACAAATAACATGGTTCCTGTGTGTTTTTTGTGTCATTCCTGCTCTGTGTGAATGATAAAACCTCTTCTTTCAGCTCGTGCAATGTTTAAGAGTCAGTGGATAGACTTGTTAACGATTACTCGATTATTTAATTAGTTGACAACCATTTCTATAATCGATTAGTTACGATTAATCAATTAACTTGTTGCAGTCCTAGTTACTTTTATGTGTTTTTTACAAGAGTTGTAAGGATTAATTTGGCTCATTGTGACTAGACGACTATAAAATAATCGTAGTTGTATTTTGATCCTTTTAATCCTGAACTTTACATATTCTACGACGCGTACAAAAAGACATTTTCATAACAAAGAGGTGAAATTATGAAATCAAAATGTGAAAAGAATAAACAATGTCTGATTTTCATCAATAAAACACTTTACTTCATGATTCATTAATATTTTCCCATTTCTTTTTTATTTGGTTTTAAAAATCTCATTGTTCAATAGAAATAATTGTTTGACTTAAAAAATTGTTAGTTGCAGCCTGTGTGTTTTCAAGGGGATAAGTTTGTACTAAATACCAAAAGAGTGTTCTGTTTTTATTTTCTGGGGCCATTAAAGATTTTTCAAGTATCATGAAACACAGACTTCTTGTTTGATTTTCCTGTCGTGTGTTGCTGCAGCTCGCTCGGCCTGCGACCTCTGTGCCTAACGTCCCTGGGATCCCTGGGCCTCCGATCGGCGGAGGCAGCAGCGGCTCGTCCTCTCCGTCTGGATACAGTCTGCATTCAGAGACCAAGATGGTGAGCGCAAGAGCCAGCCTTCAGGTGGAAAATGCATTTATCATGAGTTGAAACTGCATGAACGTGTGTGTCCTGTGCGTTTCAGAGGTTAAAGGCCGCTCTGAGTCATCAAAGCTCCAGCTCTGACGGAGGCTCGATCCCAGCTGTGCCCCAAAGACAGGAACAAAGCCAACAGCCCAACCAGAACTCAGACGCTCCGTCGCCCGCTCAGCCACAGGTGAGAGCAGAGAGGGCTGTCAGAGTCACACTGCACACTTCCTCTGCTGAGAGACCATGAGCCCTGGCCCTTTGCAGCGTCATGATGGTCTTGAAGCTCTGTTATTCTTGTATATTCACCTTATTCTGGAAGTTACTGTGAGTGCTGCCATCTTTTTTCCGTTGTAGTTTACACGGGGCTGGCGAGCTCAACAGAAAATAACTACACAGGACTAAAAAGCCGTTTTCAGGCCCCAGGAAATCGGTGCTTTGTGACTTGTTTTTGCACGTGTACATTGAACATTTTATACAAACAAAACTTGACATTATATTTTATTGTAATATTATTATTTTTTGGGGTCTGGGTTCTCTCCGGCTTCCTCCCTGCGTCCAAGCATGTGTGGCTTAATTGGCAACACTAAATTGCCCGTAGAGAGTGAATGGTTGTCTGTCCTTGTCCATGTCTCTGTGTTTGCTGTGATGAGTTGGCCACTGTCCAGGGTGTGCCCCGCCTAAGGCTCAAAGTCACTGGGATACGCTCCAGTCACCCACGACCCCTAACGGGAACAAGCGGTAGAAAATGAATGAATGATTCTTTTCTAACGGCTTGTTTTTTGTGTTTTATTATGTATTGATATTATTGAAGCTGCAGCAACTAAATCATTTTTCGAATCATGATCCAAAGCAGAAAGTGGGCAGGACAGAATAAGGTGAATAACAAGTTGTAGATTTAAATTAGGGCTGTCAAATTTATCATATTATTCATGTAGGAAATTGATGCATTAATTATGAATTAAATCCTATTAATCACACAGTCTGTTTTGACAGATTCACTCTTTTAGATTACACACAGTCTCACCTGAAAGAGTGAGGAAAGTGAGGAAAGTACAGGAGCAGCGCTGATGTTAGTTTTAAACATGCAATCCATCTCTCCTCACGTGAACGAGCGCAGATCACTCAGCGGCTGATGTTTACGAGCGCTGAGCAGAGGAGAGCGTGCCGCTTTGCTCCAAAAACAAACCAAAGACACTGCAAAGATTTGTAACACTGTGCGCTTCATGAGGAAAATAAAAGCTGCGTGTGAGCGCTTAAGCAAGGAAAATGTGCTACTAAACTCTGGAAGATGTCATGCCAACCAGAGCAGCGAGGTTTTCAAGAAGAGACGATGATGATCCTTGAACTAGTTTGGTCCTGTGCATTTACTTGAATCATAGGACTCACAGATTTGTTATGAAATGCAATGTCAAGGAAAGAAAATGTGTAAAAATCAAAATTAGTCAAATTTCAAAAGTGTGATTCATCTGATTCATACTTTGTAATCAATTGACAGAATGAATTGAAATATTTACTTCGTCCCATCACGGTTTGAAATGTGAAACTAAAGCACCTTTCCAAACGCTCCTCCGTCTCCCTGATGCAGGTGTCGCCCGCTCAGCCCACCGGGGGGCGCCGGCGCCGCGCCTCAGAGATGGATCCAGACGAGAGGAGGCAGCGTTTTCTGGAGAGGAACAGAGCAGCGGCTTCACGATGTCGACAGAAACGAAAACTGTGGGTGAACTCTTTGGAGAAGAAGGCGGAGGACCTGGCCTCCATAAACGTGTCTCTAACGGTCAGTCGGAGTTCAACGAGAAAAGACTTGGTTATTGGAGTGTGGTTGATGACGTTTGTGTTTCAGAATGAAGTAACTCTCCTGAGGAACGAGGTGGCTCAGCTCAAGCAGCTGCTGCTGGCGCATAAAGACTGTCCTGTGACGCTCATGCAGAAGAAAGCTGCTCTGTTAGGTAACGCTCACTCAAACTCCACTCACTGTCATTCTACCTTTTTATAGAAAAACCTTAATAATGTCAAAACCATCACACTATGGTCAACCCTCTTTTATACATGTTTTATAAATTCATCCAACTTTTCCTTGATTTCACATAATTTATTGCATGTGTGTAAATATTTTGACTTATTTTTACAAGGATATTTTACTATGTTGTGTACTAAAATTTACTTTAATTATGCATTTGTTTATTCTGCCTTAAAAGATTATTACAATAGCTTAAAAAAATTCTAAACCACTGTTTTTCCCATGAACTGACACACTTACAGCTTGTGGAAGCTAGAAAATATTATTTTACTTGTGAATAATGTATCTTTACATCAGCCAAAAATTGTTAAAATACAACAAAAAAATGCAGACAAAGCAGAGGATAAACTTTAGCTTTAGTAATTGTATAGTGTATGAAAAATGAGACACACGCATCCGTTCTGAAAAAGGTAGTATGCACAAACAAAATTTACACATGAAATAGTTAAAAAAAAAAAAGTTGGTCTGCACAACTCAATCTGCTCCAAAGATGTTTTTTTTCCTTGCACTTTTCATATTGCTGTTCGCCTTTAAACATGCTCTTGAGCGCCATAAATTTGCCGTTTCATGTTTTAAAACAAAAAAAAGGTTCTTATTCATTCTGTGCCCTGTGTTATCAGTCACTATGAAATTACACTTGTGCACACTGAGTGCGTCCAGCCAGCAGATGGCACCAGCGCTATACACAATCTAGTGAAGTTAGCGCTGAAAAGACATCATTGTGCTGATTTGCTGCTGCAGTTATCGTGTTTAGAGGCAGAAATGCTCAGAACGAGTTTAGTGATGATTTAAGGACTAAAAACAGAGGAAGATTCTCTGATAAGTGACGTATGAAGTCTGAAAATATGTCAGAGAAATCCCGGAAGTTCAGCAGGACGTGTGTTTGACGCTCGGAGGGAGAGGATTTTATAATAAACATTCCTCAAAACAGCGTGAATCCAGCTGAATGCTACTCCAGGCGTGTTTTTGATGATAGAACAGTGTTAAAAGCTCAAAAAGTAGCAGATTATGCGCCCTTGAATGGTTTTATATTGAACATTTAATAACAAAAAAAACACACACACACATTTTCAGCTCCGATTGAGTTGTGCGGACCACCTTTTTTTTACTCTTTTGTTGTATATTGTGTAATTATTATTTTTGCACTGTTTTCTCCACCTTTTCAGCATTTTAATTTACTTTCTGTTGGTCCCATCGTCCACCTCATCCATCTAACGCCCTGTACCTCTCACTCTGTAAGGGTGACGTGTGTGTGTGTGTATGTGCCCAGCTGCAGGAGGAGCCGCCGAGGACCCCGCCGAGCCCGTCGCGTCTCCGGCCGCCGTCGTCATCCAGCACGGCCCCTCGCCCCCCGCCTCCGCCCCCAGCCCCGTGCCCTCCATCAACGGCATGAGCGTGCGCGCCGCCGAGGCCGTGGCGATCCTGGCCGGGATGGGCTCGGGGCAGTCGGGGGGCGTCCTCATGTCCGCGCTGTCTCCCTCCGCCCCGAGATGATTGGTCCATGCCGGCAGTGGATGCACAAACTGAAAGAGGCGAGAGGGAAAGGGCGTGAAAAAAGGGCGTGTTCGATTAACAATATAAGGGACCGATCCTTTAAAATCTCACAAAGACACAACACAGTGCCTCCACGCCCCCCCAAAAAACTCCTGCATTTGTAAATTCAGAAATCTGCATTGTACACTTGCTCCTCTCCGAGTTCGGGCCGCGTCTTGTTCGGTTATGAAATGGAATAGTCGTGTAAATGGATTTAAGTTTGTAATTTGTTCTCATCTTCCTTTAAAACACAGCTTTATTTGTCTAATTGACTCAAAGCCTGCTCAGCCATTCACTTTCTGAATTTTCTGAAACTTAATCGTGCACAATAAGGTTCACTCTTGGGCCGGAACTCCCCTGAAAAAGAGGTTCTGAATAACAGTTGCACTTTCCTGGTTAAATAACGGTTCAATTAAATAAATCTCCTTCTTGTTTGGTTAATTTTTCTCCCTGGACAAAGCCTGGTAAATGTATTTGTAGAGCGCAGCTAGTTCCAGCAACAGTTAATCGCATTCTGTATCACTACGCTGGGGACATCGCCATAGCAACAGGTAAACAAATGAGCCGCTGTTGGGAGGGACTAGCTTCAACTAAAACGGAGATAACTGATCAGCAAACGGACAGAAAACAGGTTTTAAATTTACCAATCGGCTGTTGCAGTTTGTGGGACCAGCTTTCCAGAGTGACAAAAGTACCAGGATGTGCACGCAACATGGTACTTGTGTACATTCTATTAATTCATTTTAATAGAGCAGCACAAAAAACCAAACACTGTAATTTAGTCACACACAGTCAGAGTTGTTATTTATGTGTTTGTTACATTTTCCATTGAATAATAACAATCAATATCTAAGTTCAACCTCTAGTTCAGGGCCATTCAATTTAAGGCCCAGGGGCCAAATCAGGCCCTCCAAGGGATATGATTCGGCCCTCAACCCATATGCCAAAAATATAGAAATAATGTATTTATCTCTTGTTATTGGTTTAGACCTGGTTTAGTCCTGGTTTAGTCCTTGTTTAGACCTGGTTTAGTCCTTGTTTAGTCCTTGTTTAGACCTGGTTTAGTCCTGGTTTAGTCCTTGTTTAGTCCTTGTTTAGTTCTGGTTAAATCCTGGTTTAATCATTTTTTAGTCCTGTATTAGACCTGGTTTTCACCTGGTTTAGGTCCTGGTTCAGTTCTGCAGATGATGTTGAAGCCTTTCATATACATTTTTTGTGTTTCAAAAGGGTTAGACACGTTTCTGGCCTCAAGGACAAAACCATCACAAAAATCTGGCCTTCGGTGAAATTAAAGTTGAATAACCCTGATCTAGTTTCTAAAGTTCACTTATTACTGTTGGTGAAACAAAACAAAAATGTTCATGTCAAACTGTTAAGACCCTCCATATTTAAGAAATGTTTATTTACTGTAGGCTAATTTCGGAATCGCCAACGCTAACAACCTTCACAAAATCCTTCTACTTTTGGTAAAATCTTCTAAAGGTTTGTGGTTTCAGTCGCCAAAACAGCCCTAGTTTTTCATAGTTTGCGATGTTTGGAGGCTAAAGCTAACTCCCCTATAGAAAATGCATTAGTGCTAACCCTTGGCTAAACCGAGCTAACGGAACGCAGCGTTTTGTTTCCAACGCATAAAAACAGATTAAACGACTCAGAGAAGCGCGTTAGAGTTTTTTAACACGCTCCGCCTCGTTTTAATCCTCACGTAAAGCATTTAGATAGTTTATCTAAATGCTTTACGTGCTGCCACCTCTATTTTGACATAATTTATTTTAAAAAACGAATAGCGCAGTGCAGTTCTCCATTTTGTCTCATATTTATTTGATGTTACATTTGTACAGTTGTTCGTTAGTGGGGCTTTTTGGAACTACAGCTTCTCAAGATGTAACTCTGCAGTGTTTAAAGTCTAAATGACAGGTTCGACGACACATTTCACTAAAACACATGATTGTATTTAAGATTTGACTAAACATTTTGTCTATTTGTCCCCAGTTTGACTATTTTCATAAAGTTTATAATTGCACTTCCTGGTTGGACATGGGCAGCAAATATGACACAGGTGGAGGTGATTCTACAGCTGTTACCTAGCAACCATTTTCAAAATAAGGGCCAAAACTCACATAAATGACACAATAGTTATGATTTTACAAATAACACCCAGTAACAACTTTATTTTGTTGAGTGACACTTTAAAGTATCAAAAAGTTGTGTGTAAATTGTGTTTGTATTTTTCGTGGCACGTCACTTTTTGATGACATCACAGGTGGAGGGATTCCGTTCTAGAACTCAATCATTTCCTGTCATTTTAAACTTTTATTTTTCTAAATTTCTTCAACCTCACAGATGCAAAACTACAGTAAATCATTAGCACAGGTGCACAGTTATATTTAGAACGTTTTGGGAACCTGTCATGTAGACTTTAAACCCTTTTTTGACAGATACAATTTTCTTTCCGTCGCTTTTATCCCGTCGAGATCTTGTTGCACGAGATCCTGTCCTCCGTGGATGAATGGCTGGTCAGGCTTTGGTCGTGTTTTGGCCCACGACACGGTTCAGTACTTCCCCAGTCGCCTCTCTCTACTGTGTAATATATATTCTGTAAATATTATGTAAGAAAAGATTTTAAAGACATTGATTGTTCATATTTGCAGTAAAGATCGCACTGGGGGATGTATGTCGAATATTATTATGTTTACTTTTTGTTGTCCTTTTAAAGCTGCGCTGTGTAACTGTTTTTCAGGGGGCGCGTCCGTCGTTTCCATGGAGACGTGACTGCTTTGCCTCGAATGTGTCACAGTATGGCATTAAGCGTGTCACCAAATTAGAGCTGTGCAATATAAATTTACTGTTTTTTAAATTAAAATGTTATGGTTTTATTAAAGGTTTTTCTTATAAAAGCAAGGCAAGTTTATTTATAGAGAGAAATGTGTACACAAAGTAGTTAAAATCATCATAAAAACATAATTTAAATAAATACTTTTCCAGATTGTAGCTGCATAAAACGGAAACACTGATCCCCCATGTTTAGTCCTGACTCTGGGCTGGACTAAAGCCAAAAATTGCCTTGATTTAATCATGTCCGTCTTTTCTTTCTTTTTTTTCCCTTTCCTTTTCTTTGTATTTCTTCTTTTTTTTTTTTTCTTTATTCAGATTTTTTCTTTTCTTTCTATCTTTGTTTTCTTGTGTGTTTTTTTTTCTTTCTTATCTTTGTCATTTTCTTTCTTTGCTTTTTTTCTTTTTTTCTTTCTTTCCTTGTTTCTTTGTTCTTTTTTTCTTCTTTTTATCTTTTATTTTGTTGCTTTCTTTCTTTGGTCATTTCCTTTCTTTGTTTTTCGCCTTCTTTTTTTCTTTGTTTTTCTTTCTTTCTTGGACAAAGTTTGGCCACTTCTGTCTATCACTTATTTTGTTTAACAAAACTGAAATTATCCCGTTTAAATATTGCAATAATGACAATATCGCAGTTCCTCATATCACAATGATTTCCAATACAGCTCTTCACCAAATGCGTTTTGAGCAACAGAAACGCATGCGATTGAATAAACAAGACGGTTACGTTTGGTCCGATCCGTGACGTCGCCATGGAAACGAGCCGACGGCGCACCAGAAAAGTTACGCAGCGGCACCTTTAACACGATTTCTTCTACCCAAATCCCCACGTCATGTAACTGTTTGTGCATTAACCAAACTTCTAGATGTGAACACAGACGATCCCTGTGTAGTGCCTGACGTTTTACCATTTTGTTCAAAACATATTAAAATGTCATAGCATTAAGTGTATGTATCGAACCCTAAAGACTGCATGGCTGACGACGACCACTGTTGTGCTTCAAACTATCATTGTTCCTGCTTTTCCAAATGTCTTTTTAAAATATTATAAACTTATTGATGCAAAAACGATGTAAGAATTCCCTTTTCAATGTAACACTTGAAATAGTTTAGCTTTAGATGAGTTCGATAATCAAAACCGCAGCACTGGTTCTCAACTGGTTACGCTTTCGGGGCGTTTTCTAATTTAAATTGTTCACGTTTCTTCATCCACTGATGCCATTACGACTTGAGATGTGGTCACGCTTCCAAACTGGGGTTAAACCAGGACTAGACCAGGACTTTGAGGACTTTCACTTGTTTTGACCTGGTTTGAGAGCAGTTTAATTCTGATGCAGACTTGATTTAGTCCTGGTTTAGTTCCAGATTAAGTCCTAATTTAATCCTACTTTAAAATGTGGTGTTTGGTCAAGTGAGAATGCTGTAAACCAGGACTAGACCAGGACTTTGAGTACTTTCACACTTGAACTGTTTTGACCTGATTTGAGAGCAGTTTAATTCTGATGCAGACTTGATTTAGTCCCGGAATTGTCCATGTTTAGTTCCAGGTTAAGTCTTAATTTAATCCTACTTTAAAAGGTGGTGTTTGGTCAAGTGAGAATGCAGTCTAAACCTGGACTAGACCAGGACCATGGGCACTTTCACTCTTCTACTTGTTGGTCCTGGGTTCTGGTTTGAGCTGAGTTTAATTCTGATGTAAACATGAATTTGGTCCTGGTTTAGTCCTGGTTTAGTCCTGGTTTAGCCCTGGTCTTGCCCATTTTATTTCCAGGTAAAGTCTTAACTTAGTCCTAATTTACAATAGTATGTGTGCAAATGAAAATGCAGTCTAAACCTGGACTAGACCAGGACTATGGTCACTTTTCACACTTGTACTTGTTGGGTCCTGGTTTGAGCTGAGTTTAATTCTGATGTAAACATGAATTTGGTCCTGGTTTAGTCCTGGTTTAGCCCTGGTCTTGCCCATGTTTAGTTGTGAAAATGAGAATGCAGTCTAAACCTGGACTAGACCAGGACTATGGTCACTTTTCACTCTTGTACTTGTTGGGTCCTGGTTTGAGGGCAGTTTAATTCTGATGTAAACATGAATTTGGTTCTTCTTTAGTCCTAGATTAGCCCAGGCCTTATCCCTGTTTAGTTCCAGGTTAAGTCTTATTTTAGTCCTAACTTCATGAAGTGTTTGTACAAGTGTGAGCGCAGTCCAAAACCAGGACTAGACCAGGATTATGGGTGAGTCAACACTTGCATTTGTTTGGTCCTGGTTTGAGACCACTTTTTATTATGATGTGGACTTGACTTTGTTCCTGGTTTGTTTGGTCTAGTGAGAATGTAGCCAAAACCTGGACTAGATCAGGACTATGGGCACTTTCAAAAGCGCTTTGAGTGCCTGTTAGGTGGAAAAGCGCTCTATAAATAAAAATCATCATCATCATTTCACACTTGTACTTGTTTGGTCCTGGTTTGAGCTCAGTTTAAATCTGATATAGACTTGAATTTAGTCCTGGTTTAGTCCTAGTTTAGCCCTGGCCTTATCCATGTTTAGTTCCAGGTTAAATCTTAATTTTAATCCTAATTTCATGAAGTGTTTGTACAAGTGTGAGCGCAGTCCAAAACCAGGACTAGACCAGGACTATGGGTGAGTCAACACTTGTATTTGTTTGGTCCTGGTTTGAGACCACTTTTACGGTAATTCTGATGTGGACTTGACTTTGTTCCTGGTTTAGTCCTGGCCTTGTCTGTGTTTAGTTCCAGGTTAAGTCTTAATTCAATGTGCTGTTTGTCAACCAAACCAGGACTAGACCAGGACTATGGGCATTGTCACACTCGTACTTATTTGGTCCTGGTTTGAGCTCAGTTTAATTCTGATGTAGACTTGAATTCAGTCCTGGCCTTGTCCATGTTTAGTTCTAGGTTAAGTCTTAGTTTAGTCCCAATTTAAAATAGTTTCTGTGCAAGTGAGAACACAGTTTGTCTGGGACTGGACCAGGATACTTCCGGAGTACTTTCACACTTGTATTTGTTTGTTCCTGGTTTAGTCCTGGCCTTGTCCGTGGTTAGTTCCAGGTTAAGTCTTAATTTAATGTGCTTATGTCAACCAAACCATGGCCTAGACCAGGACTAGACCAGGACTATGGGTCTATACTTTCAGGACTATACTTTCACACTTGTACTTATTTGGTCCTGGTTTAAGATCAGTTTAGTGTTTGTGTTTAGTTCCAGGTTAAGTCTTAATTTAATGTGCTGTTTGTGCGAATGTAGTCAAAACCATGGCCTAAACCATGACTGGACCAGGACTATGGGTGAGTTCTTGTACAAGGTCTCGTACTTGTTTGGTCTTGGTTTGAGCGCAGTTTAATTCTGATGTACACTTGGATTTAGTCCTGGTTTAGTCCTAGTTTAGCCCTGGCCTTGTCCATGTTTAGTCCTGTTTAAGTCCATGTTTAGTCCTAATTTGAATGTAGTGTTTGTGCAAGTGAGAATGCAGTCTAAATCAGGACTAGACCAGGACTATGGGCACTGTCACACTCGTACTTGTTTGGTCCTGGTTTGAGCGCAGTTTAATTCTGATGTAAACTTGGATTCAGTCCTGGTTTAGTCCTGGTTTAGTCCTAGATTAGCCCTGGCCTTTTCCTTGTTTAGTTCCAGGTTAAGTCTTAATTTAGTCCTAATTTAATGAAGAGTTTGTGTAAGTGTGAATACCGTCTAAACGAGACTAGACCAGGATTATGGGCACTTTGACACTCGTACTTGTTTGGTTCCGGTTTGAGTGCAGTTTATTTCTGATATAAACTTGGATTTGGTCCTATTTTAGTCCTGGTTAAGTCCACATTGTCCTAATTTAAATGTGGCATTTGTGCAAGTGAGAATACAGTCTAAACCAGGACTAGACCAGGACCAAACTGGGTATATCAGGATTGAACTGTGCAAGCGTGGATGCGTCGTTAAAATCAGCATAAATTTAAATATTGTAAACGTTATTTGTTAGGAAGATGTCTGTGTAATCCCTCCCTTGCTGAACATGTAAAAAGTCGATTTGCAAAAAACACAAGTGGCATTTTTTATTTTTATCATCTGTGGCTTGCAGTTGACCTTTTTGCAGTAAAATACATTTGTCTTTTCAAAACCTTGGAACTACAATCAAAATAGTAAACCATTCCTTCATGATAAAGTCCACTTGACATTATGTGAACTGATAATTGAAAAGAAGAGTACATCAAAATGCAGTTTGCGATGTTTGTTTTTGCAATTGAACTCTTCATTTTCACATTAATTGCATTTTTATCAAAACAAAACAGTGCTTCAACTGATTTATTTTGCTTTTGTTTTACAATTTGCGTCTCTTATTTTAATAATCTGCCATTAATCGAAAGGCAGTCTGGATTATATGCATTAATTAGAGCAGGATTCAAACTAACAGCCATTTTGTTTTTTTTAGCGAACCACAACATTTGACTTAACAAAATGTAACACTGAAGTAATTGTAGTATTTTGGAGTTGTTTTTTTTGCTTCATAGACCGCGTTCACACTTGCACAAACGCCACATGAGAACTGGGACTAAACTAGAACAAGGCCAGGACTAAAACTGGACTAAATCTAATCTACATCAGAGCTCAAACTGGAATCAAACAAGTCCAAATCTACCCATAAAACAATTCAAAACGTGACAACCATCTGAGAATCAGTGCTGTTAATAGTGTATTAAATAATCCAGGTTAATTTAATTTGAGGAAAGAGTAGTGCAATATATATTTTTCTATTTTAGGCATTATTACAATGTGAATGAATGGTTATTATTATTATTATTATTATTATTATTAAAAGCCTGGACTCTTGTAAATGAGCTCAATCTAAACACTATTTGTGCTTCGTACGGCATTTGAGATTTGAATATTTTATAACACATTGTACTTCCACAACATAATTTACCCTTATTTTTTACTTTTAAACGTTTATTTTTGTGTGACTGCACCTTCGTGTCATGCCGAGGGTTTGTTCATGTTCAAAGTTTTGTGGGAAACATGTGAAATACTGTCAGCGGCAAAGATTTGGCTTCGAAATAATGATTAACTTGTGTATAGTCTGAACTTCTCTGACAAATACTACAAATAAATGAATGGAAAGAAGTGTCCGGTGAAGAAACATGTTGAGGACAAACCTGCACTTTCCACAAATGTGTGTCTGCACGAGAAGGTGTGGAAATCAGTGATAAGTGGTGTTTAGTTTCATTTAGTTTGATGTTTTGTAGATTTTCTGACTTTTTTTCAAGGTATTTATGACTGGTAAAAAGAAAATCTAATTAAAATATTATACATATATTTATATCCATCAACAAAACCTAAACAACCAAAAAACGTAAACACTTAAAGAGACCATATGTGACTTTTCCGGTGGAGCGTCACTTGCTGTTGTTATGGCTTAGCATTGGTGGAACAAGTACTCAGTTTTGTTGTTTAAGTAAAAGTACAGTTAGAGCAAATAAATAAGTAAATAAAATTACATATGGTTAAAAAAAATCTACTTTAATAGAAGTATGGAAGTACGCGTTTCAAAATGTACTTTCACATTAAGAAGAAGTGTTATGATAGTAAAATTTCAAACTAAATTTTGAGGAATACACTACTCGATGACATTTTCAGAACCAGTACATACAATTTTATTTCCCCCTAAGTATGTACTTTCTAAAAAAGTGTCCTGAAACCCAAGAAAGGTTAAAAAAACAAACAAACAAAAAACACTAGGTTTTTAGTCAATTTCTCAATTAACAATTGTCAATTACAGTCTATAAGATTCTCATGTTTTTCTGATTATGACTTAGTTTGGTGACAGAACATGTGGTAAACATTAATCATAGTTTTATATTTGTAAAGTTGCAGTTTGTGACGAAATGTTGAAAAATGAAAGTTTAAATTACACAAAGTAGTGCAAAGTTCTAAAACAAAATCCCTTTGACAGTTTGAATGGTCATTCATTAAAATAAAGGTGTTGTCAGGTATTATTTACTGTCATTTCATAACTATTGTGTAACTTCTGTGGAGGTTGGTCCTTGTTTACAGTCTGGTTGCTAGGTAACAGTTGTTGAACTACGTCATATTTGTGCTTCACCTTTTTACCGAGCCAACACCAAAGGACACTTGATGTCCTTTATTTAATCTTTTATACTCCAGAGTTAAGAATTATAGAATCAAAACTGCCTCCATTTTAATTTAAGGTGTTTTTTTTTCCAGGTGTTTTGGGGGAAATCAAACTTAAGGTGAAACACTGCAGGTGTATAGAACAAATCTGAAATTTAATGTGAAACTTCTCTTGTAGTTTACTCACATGAGTGTAAGAGGAAAATCCATTACAAGTTTTTCATCATGTAAAGTTTTCAAGTTGAAATAAGGCATTTTATTTGTAAAAACAGCCAAAAAATAAATCAGATTTAGAATTAGATATCAACAAATCCTTCTGTATGTTTGGTCAAAATCTTGTTCAGTCCCAGATTGTGCAGGGATCTACTGTAAGGCTGATCTGTAGCTGTGGGAGAAAAAAAGCATTTTAAGAAAACGGCCCTTCAAGTTACAATGTCCAGAGAATCTATGGATGAAGTGGATTAAATGAAGTAATACAACATCTTTTAAAACAGATCGGACAAGTTTGTTGTTTCCAAACTAAAAAAAAAAAAAAAAGGTAGTGTCCTGCCTCAATGATGATATAGAGCAGTGTTTTTCAAACTCATTCATTGATTCATTTTCTACCGCTTGTTCCCGTTAAGGGCCGTGGGTGACTGGAGCCTATCCCAGTGACTTTGGGCCTTTTCAAATTGTGGTACATGGACGCCTCTTCAATTGTAAGGTTTACTTCATTTAGAGTACATTTCATTCACTTTTTTGCTCTTCCTTTAGTAAATGTCTAGTTAAAACTACTGTGACAATGGTGTATTCTGACTTAAGACTTTAGATCTGAAAAAAAAAAAAATTATAGACCAAATTTAGATTTGGTGGTACTCAGAAAAGCTAAATCTTTTCTTTGTGGTTTGGGGTAAAAGGTTTGAGAACCCCTGAGAAAACGTGCAACAAAAACATGACTAAAAGCATAAAAACCTCATTAAAAGCATCAAAAACAATACAAGAAGCGACATAAAAATGACAAAAAAGCAATTAAAAATGACAAAAGCGACTTAAGTTACTTAAAGAGACAAAAACCTGACAAATAGTGTTAAAATGAGATTAAAATCGACAAAAAATATTTTTAATGTGATGAAAATGCTGCTAAAACTTGATTGAAAGTGACAGTAAGCTCCTGAAAGTGACAAAACTACGACAAAAGCAACAAAAACACAGCTAAGAGCGTCAAAAACCCGACTAATAGTGACTAAATGAGACTTAAAAAAAAATTAAAAAATGGCATAAAGTGACAAAAAAGTAGTTTGTCAGTTCATATTTGAGTCTTTTTGTCAGTTCTCCTGGTTATGTTAAAAATGTTAACTTTGAACAGAATCCCATTATTAAAACATAAATCAAAACCCGACTAATAGTGTCAAAATGAGATGAAAAATGACAAAAAAATTGTTTTAATGTGATGAAAATGCCCCTAAAACCTGAGTGAAAGTTACAAAAGTGACAAAACGGCGACTAAAAGCAACAAAAACACAGCTAAGAGCATCAAAAACCCGACTAATAGTGACAAAATGAGACTGAAAACGAAAAAAAAAAAAAAAAACTGGCATAAAGTGACAAAAACTGTAGTTTGTCAGTTCATATTTGAGTCTTTTTGTCAATTCTCCTGGATATCTTAAAAATGTGAACTTTGAACAGAATCCCATTATTAAAACATAAATCAAAACCCGACTAATAGTGTCAAAATGAGATGAAAAATGACAAAAAAATTTTATGTGATGAAAATGCCCCTAAACGTGAAAGTGACAGTAAGCTCCTGAAAGTGACAAAATTGCAACTAAAAGCAACAAAAACACAACTAAAAGCGTCAAAAACCCAATTAATAATGAGAAAATTAGATGAAAAACGACACAAAATATATTTTTAATGTGATGAAAATGCCCCTAAAACGTGACTGAAAGTGACAGTAAGCTCCTGAAAGTGACAAAACTGCGACTAAAAGCAACAAAAACACAGCTAAAAGCGCCAAAAACCTGATTAATAGTGAGAACAATAGACTAAAAACGAAAAAAATGGGAAAAAAATGGCATAAAGTGACAAACAGTAGTTTGTCAGTTTAAAAATGTGAACTTTGAACAGAATCCCATTGTTAAAACATAAATCAAAGTCAAAATGAGATGAAAAATAACAAAATTTTATGTGATGAAAATGCCCCAAACGTGAAAGTGACAGTAAGCTCCTGAAAGTGACAAAATTGCAACTAAAAGCAACAAGAACACAACTAAAAGCGTCAAAAACCCGATTAATAGTGAGAAAATTAGATTAAAAACGAAAAAAACCTGGCAAAAAGTGACCAAAAAAAAGTAGTTTGTCAGTTCATATTTGAGTCTTTTTGTCAGTTCTCCTGGTTGTGTTTAAAATGTGAACTTTGAACAGAATCCTATTATTAAAACATAAATCAAAATGTGTCAAAATGAGATGAAAAATGGCAAAAATTTTAATGTGATGAAAATGCCCCTAAAACGTGAAAGTGACAGTAAGCTCCTGAAAGTGACAAAATTGCAACTAAAAGCAACAAAAACACAACTAAAAGCGTCAAAAACCCAATTAATAGTGAGAAAATGAGATTAAAAACGACACAAAATATATTTTTAATGTGATGAAAATGCCCCTAAAACGTGACTGAAAGTGACACTAAGCTCCTGAAAGTGACAAAACTGCGACTAAAAGCAACAAAAACACAGCTAAAAGCGCCAAAAACCTGATTAATAGTGAGAAAATTAGACTAAAAACGAAAAAAAGGGAAAAAAATGGCATAAAGTGACAAAACAGTAGTTTGTCAGTTTAAAAATGTGAACTTTGAACAGAATCCCATTGTTAAAATATACATCAAAACCCGACTAATAGTGTCAAAATGAGATGAAAAATGACAAAAAAAAATTTATGTGATGAAAATGCCCTAAACGTGACTGAAAGTTACAAAAGTGACAAAACTGCGACTAAAAGCAACAAAAACACAGCTAAGAGCGTCAAAAACCCGACTAATAGTGACAAAATGAGACTGAAAACGAAAAAAAAAAAAAAAAAAATGGCATAAAGTGACAAAAACAGTAGTTTGTCAGTTCATATTTGAGTCTTTTTGTCAATTCTCCTGGATATCTTAAAAATGTGAACTTTGAACAGAATCCCATTATTAAAACATAAATCAAAACCCGACTAATAGTGTCAAAATGAGATGAAAAATGACAAAAAAATTTAATGTGATGAAAATGCCCCTAAACGTGAAAGTGACAGTAAGCTCCTGAAAGTGACAAAATTGCAACTAAAAGCAACAAAAACACAACTAAAAGCGTCAAAAACCCAATTAATAATGAGAAAATGACACGAAAAACGACACAAAATATATTTTTAATGTGATGAAAATGCCCCTAAAACGTGACTGAAAGTGACAGTAAGCTCCTGAAAGTGACAAAACTGCGACTAAAAGCAACAAAAACACAGCTAAAAGCGCCAAAAACCTGATTAATAGTGAGAAAATGAGACTAAAAACGAAAAAAAGGGGAAAAAAATGGCATAAAGTGACAAAACAGTAGTTTGTCAGTTTAAAAATGTGAACTTTGAACAGAATCCCATTGTTAAAACATAAATCAAAGTCAAAATGAGATGAAAAATAACAAAAATTTTATGTGATGAAAATGCCCCGAAACGTGAAAGTGACAGTAAGCTCCTGAAAGTGACAAAATTGCAACTAAAAGCAACAAAAACACAACTAAAAGCGTCAAAAACCCGATTAATAGTGAGAAAATTAGATTAAAAACGAAAAAAACCTGGCAAAAAGTGACCAAAAAAAAGTAGTTTGTCAGTTCATATTTGAGTCTTTTTGTCAGTTCTCCTGGTTGTGTTTAAAATGTGAACTTTGAACAGAATCCTATTATTAAAACATAAATCAAAATGTGTCAAAATGAGATGAAAAATGGCAAAAATTTTAATGTGATGAAAATGCCCCTAAAACGTGAAAGTGACAGTAAGCTCCTGAAAGTGACAAAATTGCAACTAAAAGCAACAAAAACACAACTAAAAGCGTCAAAAACCCAATTAATAGTGAGAAAATGAGATTAAAAACGACACAAAATATATTTTTAATGTGATGAAAATGCCCCTAAAACGTGACTGAAAGTGACACTAAGCTCCTGAAAGTGACAAAACTGCGACTAAAAGAAACAAAAACACAGCTAAAAGCGCCAAAAACCTGATTAATAGTGAGAAAATTAGACTTAAAAACGAAAAAAAGGGAAAAAAATGGCATAAAGTGACAAAACAGTAGTTTGTCAGTTTAAAAATGTGAACTTTGAACAGAATCCCATTGTTAAAATATACATCAAAACCCGACTAATAGTGTCAAAATGAGATGAAAAATGACAAAAAAAAAATGTATGTGATGAAAATGCCCCTAAAACGTGACTGAAAGTTACAAAAGTGACAAAACGGCGACTAAAAGCAACAAAAACACAGCTAAGAGCGTCAAAAACCCGACTAATAGTGACAAAATGAGACTGAAAACGAAAAAAAAAAAAAAAAACTGGCAAAAAGTGACAAAAACAGTTTGTCAGTTCATATTTGAGTCTTTTTGTCAATTCTCCTGGATATCTTAAAAATGTGAACTTTGAACAGAATCCCATTATTAAAACATAAATCAAAACCCGACTAATAGTGTCAAAATGAGATGAAAAATGACAAAAAAATTTAATGTGATGAAAATGCCCCTAAACGTGAAAGTGACAGTAAGCTCCTGAAAGTGACAAAATTGCAACTAAAAGCAACAAAAACACAACTAAAAGCGTCAAAAACCCGATTAATAGTGAGAAAATGAGATGAAAAACGACACAAAATATATTTTTAATGTGATGAAAATGCCCCTAAAACGTGACTGAAAGTGACACTAAGCTCCTGAAAGTGACAAAACTGCGACTAAAAGCAACAAAAACACAGCTAAAAGCGCCAAAAACCTGATTAATAGTGAGAAAATGAGACTAAAAATGAAAAAACAGTAGTTTGTCAGTTTAAAAATGTGAACTTTGAACAGAATCCCATTGTTAAAACATAAATCAAAGTCAAAATGAGATGAAAAATAACAAAAATTGTAATGTGATGAAAATGCCCCTAAACGTGAAAGTGACAGTAAACTCCTGAAAGTGACAAAATTGCGACTAAAAGCAACAACAAAACCTAAACTCCACTGTGCCCTTGCGGTCCCTGTCCGGCAGAGGGCGCGCTCGCTCCGCCCCGCGCTCGCTCCCGTCGCTCCGCTCGTTTATCCTTGCCGCGTCACGTGACTCCGACTCCTCCGACGCCGCCGCCGCATCTCCCTCGGTCCCTCAGTCATGGCGGTGCAGGGAAGAAGCAGGAGCCGCGGAGATGGACTGAACCGCCGAACAGCGCCGTGATCCGCTCCGGTTAGACGCAAAAAGTGACTCCAAACCCGCTCTTCGCCGCTCGGGATTTCCGCTCTCGTCTTCCGCGTCTCCTCCGCTCCGCGACGCGTCTCCTCCGGCAGCCATGGCCGACCGCGGCGTTGATTTGTCCGCGCTGCCCAAAGAGGTCAGGGATCAGCTGGCGGAGTTGGACCTGGAGCTCTCTGAAGGTGAGACGCTGCGCCCCGGGGGTTTGCGTGTTTGTTTGCGGGTGTTGTGTGCGGTTTTTCGCGTGGAGACTGCGGGTTTGACGCGGTGACGGAGCTGCTGCTGCTGCAACGCGTCCGGCTGCGCGACCTGCTCAGCGAAAACATTACAGGACTGACCTCGTTTTCAGACGTGACATGACTGGCGTTCGGATGGAAATGTTTGGCGTCGCATCGTGTGTTTTTGTTGTTGTTTTTGCGTGTCGTTATGGCGTTAATTATCGCTTCGCTTTGTCATGTTTTGTGCCTGTTCAGTCTTGTTTATTTTGAAGCTGGCACTGAAATAGTTCCCACAGCTTTGTTTCACATCGTGCTCTGTGTCTTTTTGCTTTAGAAAACGTGAATATAACAGTTATTTTACTTTAAATAACTCTCTTCAACAATGCTTTATATTTACACAATAGTTTTTCTGTTTATACTGTAAGCTATGACCTAGATTTGTATTTATATTCAGTCAAAGTAGTTTATTCTAACCAGCGCTGCACAATATGTCGCAAAAGTATCGATATCGCAACAAACAAAATATATCGCAGTAACACCAAAGTCTTCCATCTGATAGAAATGTTCTGTTTTAAAAATAAAAACACTGAAAAGGGGAAATCATGAATAAAATCTAGCTTTTTCAAACTAAATTAACCTCGGTTTTGTATATATATTTTTTTAAGATAATAGACATTATTGCGTCGGGCTGCAACATTTAGTCGAATAATCGTGATGTCGACTATAAACAATAGAAAAACAGACTCTAAAACACGAACTTAAAGACTTTTATAACAAAAACAGTGACATTATTAAAGAAAAATGACAAAAAAGAATAGACCATTTCTGATTTTCCTCAATTATACACTTCATTCACAATATTTCAACATTTATTTGGTTAAAAATGTTAGTTTATTCTTAAGTCTCAATCTACAATAGAAATAATCACTGATAAGTTGACTAATAATATAATCGTTAGTCAAAAAGTGCATTTAAATATCGCAATAATAACGTTATCGCTGATCTTAATTGCAATAATTTCCAACATCGTGCAGCCCAAATTCTAATATACTTTATTTTAATTTTCATGCTTGTACTTGGAATGGGACGATATTGATATTTTCTGTTACTTTTATCTCGGGTAAAATAATATGCAACAATAATATCACAATAATTATTAAAATAACTGACTGTTTTAAAATGTTATCGATATGAATTGAATGTTATGAAAGCAAAGCCCCAATGCCTAACTCTGAAGGTGTAAAATAGACAAATATTATATAAAAGCGTGTTCTTGGTTTATTTGTTGGCCTGTTTATTTCTCCATAAAAACACCAAACCCTGTAGTTTAGATTTGGTAAAACATGCAACAAAAACGTGGCTAAAAATATAAAAACGTCATTAAAAGCACAAGAAGCGACTAAAACGCGACTAAAAATGACAAAAACACGACTTAAAACAATAAAAATGCAACTTAAAGAGACAAAAATCTGACTTATAGTGACAAAATGAGACTAAAAACGACCAAAAACACAATTTAATGTGACAAAAATGCATCTTAAATGTAACTGAGACAGTAAGCGACACAAAAACATGATTATAAGCAACAAAAACCTGACTAACAGTGACAAAACGAGACTAAAAACGACCAAAAACGCAATTTAATGTGACAAAAATGCATATTAAATGTAACTGAGACAGTAAGCGACACAAAAACATGATTATAAGCAACAAAAACCTGACTAACAGTGACAAAACGAGACTAAAAACGAAGAAAAAAAAGGCTTAAAAGTGATAAAAATGTGACTAAAGTGACAAAAACCTGGCAAAAAGCGACTCTTTTTATCAATTCTCCTGGTTGTATTTAAAATGTGAACATTGAACAGAATCCCATAATTAAAACATAAATCACAAATTTAATCACATTTGCAATACTAGTCAGAAAAATCACAATTACATATTTTTTCCCAAATCGTTGGTTGATAATATAGACTAATATTATATAAAAGTGTGTTTTTGGTTTGTTTGTTTCATTGTAGATGTGTTTATTTCAAGAAAAACAAGACTAACACGACTCTTACTCCTCCTTGAGAAAAGAAGTTAGGATAATGTGGGCCTTAAAACCACAATTCAAATCACAAAGGCTGACATTTTTGAAGTGCAATAATTCCTTCCACAAACAACAAAATGTCTTGCTTTGATTTGAATAAAAACTGCTAACACTGTAGTTTGGATTTGTACAAACATGTTCTGAATCAAGTGACAAAGGCACGACAGAAAGCAATAAAAATGTGTTCGAAAGCGACATAAACGCGCTATAAACAACAAACACGAGTCAATGCACCAAAACGCGACTAAAAGTAACAAAAACAGAACTGAAAACAACAAAGAGGCGACTAAAAGTGACAAAGACGCGTTTAAATATGACAAACACAACTGAACGTGACAAAAACACGACTAAAAGCGACAAAATTGTGTTTTAAAATGTGAATTTGAACAGAATCCTATTATTAAAACATAAACTGCAAACCTAATCACAATCGCACTGGTCAGAAAAATCACAATTAGATGTTTTTTCTTAAATCGTGCAGCTCTATTAAAGGCAACAGAAAAATACAAAATGAACATGAATCGTGATAAAATCGATATCATGATCTGGTCCCAAGAAAATCGTGATATTCTTTGCAATATCGTCCAGCCCTACGACTTTTATACAAATGTAGCTCAATCAAAACAAAATTGACCGATTGATCGACTCAACCAGTGGTTCTCAGGGGTCGAAATGATTTCCAGGGGTCCCCAGATGATACAATAGTCTTAAACAAGGCCTGACACCCTTCAAATTAGGTCTGGGTGATACGGTGATAAAAATCTAATCATGAGCTCGTCCCTGTGACAATCTGCTATTTTTGTGAAATCGTTGTATCGTGATTCACTGTTTGTGTCTTTAATGCAGCTGTCTGTTCAAACACACTTTCTCCTGTTGTTTAGCCTCTGAAGCCTCTGAGCAGATGACTTTATTTACCTCTTACGCCTCTTAAGTGCAATAATTCAACTCAATGCACCAAAACGCAACTAAAAGCGACAAAAATGCGTCTAAAAACCACAAAGACGCGACTAAAAGTGACAAAGACTCGCTTAATTACAACAAAGACAACTGAATGTGACAAAAATGTGACTAAAACTACAAAGACGTGACTAAAAGTGATAAAGACTACATCACAAGACGACAAACACAACTGAATGTGACAAAAATGTGACTAAAAGCGAGAAATTATGCTTAAAATGTGATTCTGAACAGAAAATCTAATCACAATCGCAAAACGTGTCAGAAAAATCACAATTACATATTTTTTCCTAAATCATGCAGCTCTATTAAAGGCAACAGGAAAAACAAAGTGAACACAGATCATGATAAAATCGAAATAATTATCTGGCCCCAAGAAAATCGTGATTATAATTTTTTGCCATATCGTCCAGCCCTAATTCAAATGCAGTGGTAAATGTAGATTCCTATTTGTCGGCCTATTAAAGTCATTTTTCTAGCTCTATATTCTTTAAATAAAATCAAACTAAATATAATATAAATACTAAATATAGGCTAATTTATCACTTTGTGTCGCCTGTTTTTTGGGTTTGGGGGTCGGGAATGAACTATTGTTTTTTCGCGACTGAAAAAGTTTGAGAAGCACTGGACTAAACGACTTTTGTTGTATCATGATTCTCTGTTTGTGTCTTTAATGCAGCTGTCTGTTCAAACACACTTTTTCTCCTGTTGTTTAGCCTCTGAAGCCTCTGAGCAGATGACTTTATTTACCTCTTACGCCTCTTAAGTGCAATAATTCAACTCAATGCACCAAAACGCAACTAAAAGCGTCAAAAATGCGTCTAAAAACTACAAAGACGCGACTAAAAGTGACTAAAAGACTCACTTAATTACAACAAACACAACTGAATGTGACAAAAACACGACTAAAAGCGACAAAATTATGCTTAAAATGTGAATCTGAACAGAAAATCTAATCACAAAACTGGTCAGAAAAATCACAATTACATATTTTTTCCTAAATCGTGCAGCTCTATTAAATCGAAATAATTATCTGGCCCCAAGAAAATCGTGATTATAATTTTTTGCCATATCGTCCAGCCCTAATTCAAATGCAGTGGTAAATGTAGATTCCTATTTGTCGGCCTATTAAAGTCATTTTTCTAGCTCTATTCACCTTATTCCTGAAGTTGCCGTACGCGCCGCCGTCTTGTTTCCGTTGTAGTTCACATGGAGCAGACGAGCTCAACAGAAAATAAGTTCTACTCGAACTAAAAAGACGTTTTCAGGCCTCAGGAAATCGGTGCGTTGTTGACTTGTTGTTGCTCGTGTTCATTAAACATTTTACACAAATCAATCTACTTTATGTAACATTTTAGCGGTGAGACTTTTCCCTCGTTCATCATTAGCTTAAACGGAGTTCTCATCAAACGGAAGTGCGTTTACAACAAAAGTGCAAAAAACGCCAAAAGTGGGCGGGGCAGAATAAGGTCAATATTCTTTAAATAAAATCAAACATTAAATACAGGCTAATTTATCACTTTCTGTCGCTTGTTTTTTGGGTTTGGGGGTCGCAAATGTGAACTATTGTTATTTTGGGGGTTGCGACTGAAACAGTTTGAGAAGCACTGGACTAAACGACTTTCCTTGAGCCAGTGAGCAGTTATTGCTGCTGTAACACAGGCCTGTAGTTAATTACACGCTGCTATGTTAAGTCTATTACAGTTTTATTTAGGGCTGTTGTTGCACTGTTTGTTTAGAGTTTTTGCGGCGGCAGCGGTGGATTTCATCAGACACTCAAAATGTTGCGCTGTTGTTTATTGTGCAGAGCTCACTGTGAGACTCAGACAGAAAAACAAGACCAGACCGGTGCGTTTCACATTTTAACTTTGGGATTAGTCCTGGTTTGACCCGAGCTTCTCCTGAAAGAGTGCGTTTGATGTGTTCAGAAGTGTGTCAGGCTGCAGAATGTGAGGGAAAATACACACTTTTGCAAAGAAGACGGATTCAAGACGTTGGCTGAGGCTTGGATTTGAGCGTCTGATTCTGGGGTACAATTCAGTCATTTATTTTTCCTTGCATTTTCTTGTTTGGTGCTGGTTTGAGCGCAATTAATTGAAATCGTATCGAAATCGCAATTTGAGTGGACGCAATGACAAATCGCGAAGGCTGCAAGTCTTGAAGTGCAATAATTTCCGCTACAAACAGCAAACTATCTTATTTTATTCTGCATAAAAACTGCAAGCCCTGTAGTTTTGGTGAAACAATTGACAAAAATGTGACTAAAAGTAAGAAAAACAACATTAAAGGCAATAAAAGCGACTAGAAGCAAGAAAAATGTGATTAAATGCGATAAAATCCCTACTTAAAGTCACAAAATGAGACTCTAAACAACAAAAATGCAATTTAAAGTGACAAAAACATGTCTATAAGTGACAAAAACCCAACTAATCGTGACAAAATTAGACTAAAAGTGACAAAATACATGATTTAAAGTGACAAAAATGCATCTTTAAGTGACAAACCGCTATTAAAAGTGACAAAAGGCATCAACAAGTGACAAAAATACGACTAAAAGTGATAAAAACGTGAATGAAAGTGACCAAAACCCGACTTAACTTGGCCCAAAAAGTTCTGAAACTTGTGATTCTTTTATCAGTTTTGTCAGTTCATATTTCAGTCTTTTTGTTAATCTCCTTGTGTTTAAAGTCTGAGCTTTGAACAGATTTCCTTTATTAAAACCTAAATCCCAAATCTAATCTCAAAACTGGTAAGAAAAAGTGTTAGATATTTTTCTCAAATCGTGCAGCTGTTGTTTGAGTCCTGGTCTAGTCCTGATGCAGACTTGGTTTGGTCCAGTTATAGTCCTGGTCTAGTCCAGGTCTAGACTTGGTTTGGTCCAGTTATAGTCCTGGTCTAGTCCAGGTCTAGTCCTGATGCAGACTTGGTTTGGTCCAGTTATAGTCCTGGTCTAGTCCTGATGCAGACTTGGTTTGGTCCAGTTATAGTCCTGGTCTAGTCCAGGTCTAGACTTGGTTTGGTCCAGTTATAGTCCTGGTCTAGTCCTGATGCAGACTTGGTTTGGTCCAGTTATAGTCCTGGTCTAGTCCAGGTCTAGTCCTGATGCAGACTTGGTTTGGTCCTGGTCTAGTCCAGGTCTAGTCCTGATGCAGACTTGGTTTGGTCCAGTTATAGTCCTGGTCTAGTCCTGATGCAGACTTGGTTTGGTCCAGTTCTAGTCCTGGTCTAGTCCTGATGCAGACTTGGTTTGGTCCAGTTATAGTCCTGGTCTAGTCCTGATGCAGACTTGGTTTGGTCCAGTTATAGTCCTGGTCTAGTCCTGATGCAGACTTGGTTTGGTCCAGTTATAGTCCCGGTCTAGTCCAGGTCTAGACTTGGTTTGGTCCAGTTATAGTCCTGGTCTAGTCCAGGTCAGGTCCTGATGTAGACTTGGTTTGGTCCAGTTATAGTCTAGGTCTAGTCCAGGTCTAGTCTTGGTTTGGTCCAGTTATAGTCCTGGTCTAGTCCTGATGTAGACTTGGTTTGGTCCAGGTCTAGTCCAGGTCTAGTCCTGATGCAGACTTGGTTTGGTCCAGTTATAGTCCTGGTCTAGTCCAGGTCTAGTCCTGATGCAGACTTGGTTTGGTCCAGTTATAGTCCTGGTCTAGTCCTGATGCAGACTTGGTTTGGTCCAGTTATAGTCCCGGTCTAGTCCAGGTCTAGACTTGGTTTGGTCCAGTTATAGTCCTGGTCTAGTCCAGGTCAGGTCCTGATGTAGACTTGGTTTGGTCCAGTTATAGTCTAGGTCTAGTCCAGGTCTAGTCTTGGTTTGGTCCAGTTATAGTCCTGGTCTAGTCCTGATGTAGACTTGGTTTGGTCCAGGTCTAGTCCAGGTCTAGTCCTGATGCAGACTTGGTTTGGTCCAGTTATAGTCCTGGTCTAGTCCAGGTCTAGTCCTGATGCAGACTTGGTTTGGTCCAGTTATAGTCCTGGTCTAGTCCTGATGCAGACTTGGTTTGGTCCAGTTATAGTCCCGGTCTAGTCCAGGTCTAGACTTGGTTTGGTCCAGTTATAGTCCTGGTCTAGTCCAGGTCAGGTCCTGATGTAGACTTGGTTTGGTCCAGTTATAGTCTAGGTCTAGTCCAGGTCTAGTCTTGGTTTGGTCCAGTTATAGTCCTGGTCTAGTCCTGATGTAGACTTGGTTTGGTCCAGTTATAGTCCAGGTCTAGTCCTGATGCAGACTTGGTTTGGTCCAGTTATAGTCCTGGTCTAGTCCAGGTCTAGACTTGGGATGTCATGATTATTCAGTTCATCAATAATTGTGAAGAAGAAGAAGAACTTTTACATTTTGATTTTCGTGTTTTTGTGTCTACGTTTTGGATTTTCTTTTTAAATCAGTCCCTTAAACATTATATTGTGTGTTTTTGAAATTAATTTGACACTTTTTTGTGTGATAATTTAGTTGGAATTTTCTTTAAACTAAAACAATATCACATTTATGCTAAAACCTTTCTAAACCACATGGCATTATTTGTATGACAAACTGCAGCACAGAATAACAAACTATCTGAGCACAACAGGAAATGGAATATTTACTTTGGAATTTGAGATATAATTTGTTCTCTGTTTACTTTAAATATAGTTTCAGGCACTTTCTTTTCTTTTGCTCCTTTTCTTTGTTGTTGAGTTTTTGTACGTTTTGGTTTTGTTACATGGTTTAGTGTAAATGTGAGTGGATGGTATGGATTTGATGAAGTTTGTGAAGGAAATAAAGCGATTGCGAATAGATTTGCACTGTATTATGTTTAAAACGAGGGATTGTGTGCAGAGTTTTAACATTTGAGAGTATGATAATTAGGGCTGCAGTCGACTAAAGACAGATTAGTCGACTGAAAGGAGTCAAAAATATATGTAAACAATGAAATTTGTCCATGTTTCTGACCCAAACTGCACTAAAATAAACATAACTGCACTGAAATCCATGATAAAACTATAACTATTCATGCAGAAAAGTCCTACTGAACCGTGTATTTATGTTAGATTTATAATTTATTTGAGATTCTCTCCAAAATCTTCAGCTCATTTTTTTCTAATTTTTGCTGTTTTCGCCATTCAACCATCACTAATAAGTGTTTGAGTTCAGTTATATTTATCAGTACCACTTTATAATAACTACATCTTATTTTGCCTTCGGAAAGCATTAACAAAGACTTAATTAATAATAAATATGTAGTTTATTAAACATGATTCAGGCTTAGTAACTACTTAATTAAGGTTAGGTTTAGAAATTAGGGTTAAAATATTAGTTAAATAGATACTAAGCCTGAATCATTCTTAATAAACTATTTGTTGATAATGAATTAAGTCTTTGTTCATGCTTTATTAAGGCAGGAATAAGTGGAGTTAAAGTGTTACCTATTTATCTTATTTTTAGTATATTTTACTATCTTAAAATGAGACTTTCTAATGGAACAAGCTGTCTTTTTTTCTTCTAATTTCAATCGCAGTAGCTTTTTTTCCATTTACCCAATTCTCATTTTTTCTTATGTTTTTCTTATTTTGAGTAAAGTAGGACACGTTATGTTTGTTCCATTCACAACCGAAAGCCACAATATCCTCAAATCAAGATAAATGCTTAGTTAAAACAGGCTGGACACCCTTCAAATGCAGTGGTAAATGTAGATTCCTATTTGTCGACCTATTAAAGTCATTTTTCTAGGTCTATTCGCCTTATACTGCCCCGCCCACTTTTGCAGTTTTTGCACTTTTGTTGTAAACGCACTTCCGTTTGACGAGAACTCCGTTAAAGCTAATGACGAACGAGGGAAAAGTCTCGCCGCTAAAATGTTACATAAAGTAGATTGATTTGTGTCAAATGTTTAATGAACACGAACAACAACAAGTCACAACGCACCGATTTCCCGAGGCCTGAAAACGGCTTTTTAGTCCACGTGGACTGAGTTTAGTTGCGGTTTTGTCGCTCTTAGCTGCATTTTTATTGCTTTAAGTCACATTTTTCACTTTGTTTAATTTTTGTCACTTGTAGTTGCGTTTTTTGTCGCTCTTAGCCGCGTTTTTGTCACTTTTAGTCACTTTTTTGTTGCTTTATGTCACGCTTTCCACTTTGTTGTGTTACTATCACTTTCAGATGTGCTTTTGCCACTTTAAGTCATGCTTTTAGTCGCATTTTTGTCACTTTTAGTTGCATTTGTGTTGCGTTATGTTAAGTTATTTGTTTCCAAACATGTTTTAACAAATCGGGACGGGATACTTTGTTTGGAACTTCAAAAATGGTTTGCTAATTGCGTTCATTCAAATTGCGATTTTGATTAATTGTGCTGGATAATACAAAGAAACCTTCATCTCTGTAATATTTTGTGTTTGCGGGCTCTGCTTTGAGTGGAAAATACAAACATTTGCAACACATTGAGTGCACATTGAACATTGTATCACTGGTGAAACAAGCGACAAAAATGTGACTAGAAGTCGGAAAAACAACATTGAAAGCGACTAGAAGCAACAAAAAGACGATTAAATGCAACAAAATCCCCACTTAAAGTCACAAAACGAGACCGTAACCAACAAAAATGCAATTTAAAGGTCCCATAACATGCAAAATCGACTTTTCAGAGGTTTTAACCTTCCTACAGTGCTATTTGGGCCTCGTATGTTGTGCCCAAAGTGGTTTTTTGATTGATTCCCGCATGCTTTCGCTAGAGAACTGTCTTTTCCGTCCCCCTCGGCTGAGCAGCAGACGGGGGCTCCTCACTAAGATGACGCGGCTTCCCATGGATGACGCGGTGTTTAAGCCACGCCTCCAGGAAGTGCGCAGACCGCAAGAATAAAAACAGCTAATGCTAATGCTACACAGTAATTACACGATGGATACGACAGATAGAAGAGTTAGCTTGTTATTTACCAAACGGCAGCGTCCGTCGTCGAGGCCCTGGAGCACGTCAAACTCCAGGTCAGATCCAGGACGTAGGACTCAGCACGACGCACCGTCAGGACGGATAAAATGTTTATTCAGTGTTTGTGTATCGCTGTTTACCGGACTATCTCCGCTCCAGGCTTCGTCACGGGTTGGGCGGGGGAGGCAGCCTGCTCTCTGTTCGGGGGGGTCAGATCTCAGAGTGAGCCGTTTGCTTTTACAAGGAGGGGGGCCAGTCCAAGAAATGGGTGTTTTTTGGAAACTGTTATGTTATGGATATTGCACAACGCAAAATTTGATCAACAAAGCCCTTAGAATAGACTGTGTGAAGGGGGAAATAGCAGAATATGGGACCTTTAAAGTGACAAAAATACGTCTAAATGTGTTAAACACGAGTGAAATTGACAAAAATGCGACTAAAAGCAACAACAACATGTCAACAAAACATATGACTAAATTAGACTAAAAGCGACAAAAAACACAATTTAAAGTGACAAAAATGTGTCTAAAAGTGACAAACCACTTTTAAAATTGATTTTGAAATCAGTGATATTTCAGTAACAGTTCATCTGCCTGTACAGCACATTTACTCATCTGTGGCCGTGTTTCCTCCATGTTAACCTGCCTGGATTTATTGAAAGTTATTTATTGTCCTGGTCATTGAAGCATTATTATATATGTCTTGAAAAGTGGGTCAAGACTTCAATCCCTGAGGCCTTTTCTGTCAGCGCCATATCCATAGACGGTGCTTCATTCTGTCGCTCTGGTCACTGCCTCAACTTAATATTATCAATCGAAGTGCGATAGTTTATTTAAAAAGGTTTATTAGGTCGCTTAACATAATAGAACTTGAATTAAATGACATATATTCTGCTACAGTGACTTTTTTGAGCTTTAAACCATGTTCCATCATCAAAAACACACCTGGAGTAGCATTCAGTTGCATTCACGCTGTTTAGAGGAATGTTTATTAGAAAATCCTTCCCCTCCGAGCATCAAACACACTTCCTGCTGAACTTTCGGGATTTTCGGACGTATTTTCAGACTTCATACGTCATTTATCAGAGAATATTCCGCTGTTTTTGGTCCTTAAATCATTGCTAAACTCGTTCTGAGCGTTTCTTCCTTTAAACACGATCACTGCTGCAGCAAATCCGCACAATGACATCTTTGCGCTGGCTCCATCTGCCGGCCGGATGCACTCGGTAAGCGTCATTTCATAGTCACTGAAAACACAGGTCATAGAATGAATAGGAAACTTTTTTTTTTTGTTTTAAAACATGAGATGGCAAATTTAAGGCGCTCAAGAACATAGGCTAACGGCAATATGAAAAATGCAGAATATTGTTTTGCTTTAAAGACAAATATTGTGCATTATTTGTATGTTATTGGCCTTTAGACATTCTCTTGAGTATCTTTACTTTGTCGTCTCATGTTTTAGAACTAAAAATAAAATGTTTTACAAAGAACAATATAACGTTATCACTGCCTTGGGAGATGGCTCCAGATAGGTGCACTTTTTTGCACTCGTGGGACAGTTTTTGTTGGTTTTATGTCGAGCAATAAGATCGGAGCTTTAGAGAGTCGAATACGTAACTTCTAAGACAAATTTTGGATACGTACGAATGACTGAAACGTTCTACTCGGCTTTGTGTTTGTTGACGCTGATGTTTTTCAAAGATACTGTACATTTGGAAAAGCGTTCATTGAAATTCTGTGGCGTTATTATTATTATAACTCTTACGCCACAGAATTATTTTATATATATTTTTTATTTTATTCATTGCTTTATGTTGCACCTACGCCGAAGCAAGTTCCTACGTTTGTGAATTTCACTGACGATGGCAATAAACGGTTTTCTGATTCTGATTCTGATTATGTCAGTGGCGTAAAGTAGTTTCAGTATTATCATTTATCGTGATATTTTGACGTAGCAACATATCACACTTCAGTATTAGTTATTGTGTAAATTTAGCGCGTCATATCAGCGCTGCTCCTTCGCTCGGGTCAAGACTCCTGTGTTAAAGTGCCTATGACAGGTTATACTACTCATGTACCTAAAATACAGGTAAGATAAATATATTCTATTATATAAGTTTTGCTAAAAATAATTATACATTTAATGAATTTTAGCTGTTTTTTTAGTTTTGTAACATCACTTCCTGGTTGTAAATGATGACATCACACTAGGAAATTACTTTGTACACTGGGCTAAAACTCTGCTAGGGTCACAGATTTTTTTGTCCGACAAATCAAAATACATGTGAACACCTTTATTTTGTTTAATTCATGTTTTATTGGTAATTTAAGTTGTTTATTTTGGGTTAATTATGCATAACCTTTGAATGGAGTGAGTTTCCCTAGTGTGATGTCATCAATTTTTTACTTCCTGTAATTTCAAACAGATTTTTCCACTTTTCTCCACCAACTACAACTTGACTGGTGTAAAACAGGATTTTTTATGTACAATATGTATTAATACACCAAATAAAATCAAAATTAGAAAATTGTTAAACCTGTCATGCGCACTTTAAATCTAAAAGAGCGCGTTTGATACAACTGACTGTGATTAAACTGTGTCAATTCATTAGAGTTAATTAGAGCTGTAATCCTTTAGTCGTTTAGTCGATTAATTGGTCAGCAGTGTTTTAGTCGACCAACATTTTTGTGAGTCGGCAAATTATTTTACTTATTAAAACTGTAAAGGGATTTAGATGTCAAAAAGAAGACGATATGGAGTGAGCTCGCTGAAGATTTTGGAGCGAGTCATGAGTTTAATCTAAACCACAGCCTACATATCTAACATAAAATACACTTAAAGTCTATATGACAGGTAAATGTTCTAAATATAACTTAGTTTAGTGGGAGGGCACCTGTGGCAATTATTTATTTATTTTTGCATCTGTGAAGTTGCAGTTTGTGAAGAAATTTTGAAAAAGAAATGTTTAAAATTACAGGAAGTGATTGAGTTCTAAAACGGAATCCCCCCACACGAAAAATACAAATACAATTTACACACAACTGACACAACTTTTTGATACTTTAAAGCTTCATTCAACAAAATAAAGTTGTCATTGGGGATTATTATTTGTAAAATCATAACTATTGTGTCACTTATGTGGGTTTTGGCCCTTATTTTGAAAATGGTTGCTATGGTAACAGCTCTAGAATTACCTCAATCTGTGTCATATTTGCTGCTCATGTCCAATCAGGAAGTGAACTTATAACCATTACAAAACTGGGGATAAATGGGCAAAATGTTTTGTAAAATCTTAAACATAATCGCTACGTTTTAATAAAATGTGTTGTTTAACCTGTCATATATACTTTAATAGTACTTTTCTCTATAAATTGTTGTATTTGCATTAATTCTTGTTCAGTTTGTGTCTTTTGAGTGCAGTTTGGGTCAAACTCATGGAGATATTTCATAGTTTAGATGTATTTTGGCCACATACAGTCTCAATGCGTTAAATTTTGACAGCCCTTTTTGAAACTTTTGTGATAAAATAATTTCACCTTAGTCCATTTGCGTTGACAGAGCAGACGCTGGCCCCATATTTATATAGATACGAACCATAAACCAAGTAAAAACATCTGCATTTTTTTTTGTTTTTTACTTTATTTATTGAGTTTTTTCCAAATATAAGAACATAACACACAAGTAAAACAGTAAAAACATCTACATTTTTAAAAAGCAAATCCTACCATGGCATTCCGACTTGTCCTCCACTTCAGTATGGAGAATGCGGTTTCTTTATAACGTTGCGATGCCTCGTGAACCCAGCCTAATATGAGAATTACACTGAAAATCTAATGTTTTCTCCCTTTGTCTGCTGCTCGCTGTTGCGTGATTGGCCCGTGTGTCTCGGCGCCGCTGCAGGGCTGGATGATTCATGACTCGGATTTCTCGCAGCGCAGAACAAGGACGTATGTGGCGTTATTAGTGATGGAGGAGTCGCAGGGAGAACCGAGAAGAACTGTCATGGCCGCTCAGACTCCACGATATGCGGCAGAGGTTCTCAACGGCTGCGTCAAGGGCCGAGTTTGTCCCTGGACTGAACGAAAAGTTATGTGTGTGTGCTATGAGAGGAAATGCATTCACAAACTTGACTATGATATGATAAATTATTAGGGCTGCAACAAACGATGATTTTAGTTTTCAGCAATTTGTCATTTTGATTATTTCTATTGCACACTCAGACTTTTTATATCATTTTTAACCAAATAGAGGTTGAAATATGGCGACTGGAGTCTTCTAGATAGAGAGAATTTTCAAATAAAGTGTATATTAATGAAAATCAGAAATAATTTATTCTATTCCGTAATTTTTTATTTAATTTTGCTGCATGTTTTAGTCATTAAAAAGCATTTTCGTATATGTTTTAGAGCAGGCATGTCCAAACTCAGGCCCGGGGGCCAAATGCGGCCCTCAGACCAATTTTTCTTGGCCCTTAGACTTCCTGGTGAACTGGTCCACATTGTCCTGATAAGTACTTTTTACAGCACATTTCAGATTTTCTACAATTCCAACCTAAATAATTAACATTTTGGTGCAGCACAGACCTGATATTAAGGCACTGAGACTGAATGTAGATGTGGTGGTTCTTAAAACAGCTTTTTTTAACGTTTCGCGATTGATTTGTGGCCCTCCGCTTGGTCTATATTTCAATATGTGGCCCTCGATGGAAAAAGTTTGGACACCCCTGTTTTAGAGTCTTCATGCTGAGGCTTCTAAGTGGCAGAATTACATGCAGCTCAAACTGGTAAAACATGTTTCTTGGCTTTTCTTTGGCCTAATTTTTGTTCGTGGAGCTCAAATTGACTTAAAATGGTAAAATGGGGGACTTCCCGTTGGACCATCCGCCATGACGGTTGCACAGTAGAGAGCTCCCGACCGAACCCGTGAAATTTAGAGGAAATCCCCATTTTAATTCGAAAATATAACAAGGATTGAATCCATTTTGAGGGGGAAAGCTACTACCGCAAATATTTTTTGTCATAGATGCCAAGTAAAGTACAGTTTTCTTCCAGTGTCGGTCAAGGCTAACTAGCAGCTACCAACTTAACACTTAGCAAAAGATGTCGGACGCGGAGATTTTGGAGGAACTAAGGCAATTTCGACAAGAGAATCGACAACAATTTGAAGAGCTAAGAGGCGACCTATCTGGAGTCACTAAAAGACTGGATGAGGTGGAAAGCCGGATCGAATTGGCCGAAGAACGGATACAAGCCTCGGAAGAAGCCGCCTCGGAGATGATCAAGTTGTATGTAAGGCTAGACGGTAAGCTAACGGACATTGAGAGCCGCAGCAGACGCGACAATCTAAGAATCTATGGAGTACCCGAAGAGTCCGAAAAAGACTATGACAATATGGGGTCGTTTATTAATAAACTTCTCCGTGACGGCCTGAAACTGCCCGAAGAAGAGCAAGATTTGCAAATTGAAAGGGCACATCGCTCACTCGGCCCCCAACCACCAGCGAAGCGCATCCGCCGCCTCCATTGTCGCCAAGTTTTTGGAGCTTTAAAAATCCGAAAGAGGAGGCTGCTACACAAAGCATGGCAAAACCAAGGGGATTCAAAATGGAATGATACTCATGATAAATCTTCCGACCATGATTATCCCGCCAACCATTATTAATAAACGGAGAGAATATGCTTTGAGATTCGAGAGAAGGGTTTTGAAGAGTGACAACCTAAGTGAAGTTTCAAACTCTATTCCCCTGCTAGATTCCTACGTGTGATGTACGATGGGAGTACCAAAATATATGACTCATCAGTCGAGGCAGCCGAGGATCTGGGTGAGAAGAGGCTACGTGATCAAGAATGCGCCGCCCCAACACCAAATTCCCTGATGGAGCGGATAAAACTGCTGTCGTGGACCCGAAAGTGGACCGGAGCGAGAGCAACCAGAGCTGCGCGCTGTGATCTCCGCCCGTGACCCTAACTACAGGGAGAAGCTACTGAGCATTCTCGAAGAACCATGCCAGGAGCAGATACCGGAATGAGGCTAGACCAGGATGCGTTATAAAAGTGATTTTGTGTTATTGAGACCTTGCAGCGGTGAGTAAGCGGTGAATTTTACATACCAGGGTTCTGTGGGAAGGAAGCTCTAAAAGTCTGTGTGGTAACTAATAAGGGATCCCCTTCACTGAGGGACTTTGCCCTTAGAAGCTCTCTCGTGTGGGTGCATAGTCAGGGGTTCTCATTACACAGACCCCTTACATAGGGAAGCCACTTTCTTGTTCTTTCATGGCGTTGTTGTTATGCTGTTCTGTTTCTTCTTTGTTTTTGCTGTTCGATTTACACTCTCTGCTGTTCGTGCACAGAGAAAGGAAGAGTACCATGGTTGTTTCTGTTAATCATTAATCACTAAGACATGTCTCCTGGATCTTTGAAGCTTGTCTCACTAAATAGAAATGGCATACTTAACTCCAGTCAAGAGATCGAAAAATGCTGTCACAATTGAAAAGAGATAAAGTACAGATAGCATATATACAAAAAGAAACCCCACCTTAGCTTATAAGGAGCATACTAAATTGAACAAAAATGGGTTACACAAAAGTGTATTTCTCTTCACATAGTTCAGTGTAGACGTAGAGGGGTGGCGAGTATTGTTGTACCCAGCACAGTAAATTTTGAATTTATATCCAGAGCATAAGGATAGTGAGGGAAGATACATTATGATAATAGGTAAAAATTGAGGGAACTTTGGTGACCTTGTTTAACGCCTATATCCCCTCTCCTGGTAGCGACACTGGTCATTCTACAAACATGTGCTCTTTGAAAACATGATAAACAAAGAGCCAGGAGCATACTAATAGGTGGGGGTGATTTTTAATATTCGCTAAATCCCAAAAAATTGATAGCTCTAATGAGTAAACCCGATGGCAAAAATTAATAAAAAAGTAAATAATTCTTATGAAAGATGTTGGTATTGTAGATGTGTGGAGGGAAAAAACCCGAGCGTGGCCGCGGATTATACCCATCACTATTCCGGGCACTACAATGCTTTATTCCAGAATAGACCTGTTTCTGATGTTACAAAGTGGATATATTTAGACTAATTAAGTGCGACATTGGTACCTGTATCGTTTTCAGACCATGATCCTCTATATCTCTCTCACTGAACCTTGATAGTCGAAACTTAAAAAACTACTCTTTGGAAATTAAATACAAATATTCTAAATGACAAAGATGTTAAGGACAAACTAAACTTCGAGATTAGGTCCTATCTAGGAGTACAGAATGACAAATCGATGAGGTTTCACCTCAGTTATACTATGGGATGCTTTGAAAGCAGTGCTTCGGAAAGAAGATAATTGCAATTTCATCTACTGTTAAGAAACGTA